>CM042250.1:11907621-12507621 GCA_023566225.1 Romanogobio albipinnatus
TCTCTCTCTCTCTCTCGCTCTATCTTTTGTGTGGTACTTATCAATCTTTAATTCAGGAAGAAACAGCAGAAGCAGCGCCGTGATTGTGTCTGACCGATCTGCCGTAGTCCCAACATGTCTTTTAATGAGCTGCCTATTAGCGCTTTTAATTATACCTAATGGCCACGGGATCTTCTGCTTGACATCTCATTGGCCTCATTTCAGCGCGTCCTCTTTGATCGACAGCCAGTGAATAATTTAATAGTCGTCTATCATAAAGCAACTAATTGCTTTCTGTGTTTACATAAGGAATTATAAATCATTTACACATCTTTAAGGACTACAATCAAGGCAATTCTTGTCATTTTAAGGTTTTTTTTCTTTTTTTTCTTCAATTTAAAATATTTTTTCCTGTCCCAGCTTAATAAGTAGAGACAACTATAAGAAGGCGTCCTTATAGTTGTCTCTACTTATTAAGCTTGGACAGGACATGTAGATTGATTTCCCAGGAAAAAAAGTGTCTGCTTTCAAAACATTGCTCTGTTTGTTTAAGAATCCCGACCAGCTCTACACGGCAACAGTGGCTTAACCAATGGCATACATTTGGGGCGGGACTCTCTGTTTGATCCACCAGTGGCTGCCGGCGAAAGTGTTCACAAGACTTTCTTTCTTCTGTAGAACACAAAAGACGATATTTTGGTCATTGTTTTGGACCCCATGACTTGTATTGTATGGACAAAAAATATCTTTAGTTTGCATTCTACAGAAGAAAGAACTGGATATTCAATTTTGGGTGTTTTAAAGTTTCAGTGTAAGGGAAATTTTGTGACATTCATCCAAGTGAAACTAATTATTGAGAAAGAATATATCTGTCTGTCTATCATTGTCTATCTATAGTTCTATTGTTGTCTATCTATAGTTCAGTCTATCCCTATCTTTTTTCTCACAGAAGAAAGAACTGAATAATAATTTTTGGGTGAACCGTCGTTTTAGTGTGACAGAAATAATGGCATATCTCTTCTTTATTGTGAAATTCATCCAAGTGAAACAAATGATTGAGAAGGAAGGGGAAAAAAATGTAAGGTGGGGACTTGATTCAATCCACTGCTGTGTGATTGGATAGAGAAATGCATGTTATTGATGTATTTGTTTTTTAAATGTTGTATAAAAAAAATCATATTTAATTAAAATATATATCATCACTCAATTTTCCAGTGAAACGACAGACTTCTCTCTGGTGACGTATAGCAGACATCTCCGATCATTTATTCCTCTTGCACCCTTTTCTTACAATCAAATGCCTGTTCACATTCAGGTTGGCCTCCATCCAACCAGCAACTGATGGATAGAACCAACTCCCCGACCTATTTTCTTTTTCAATAATCAGTTTCACTTGAATGTGCGTCACAATACAGATAAAAGGTCTGTGTCTACTTCCATTACATAGCAACTTTAAGTATGTCTGTATGTATCAGGTCTCTTCACGCTACATGTCCCTAAAGAGACGGCCGGACAGCACTTTGAGGGTTTGGAGATGCTCACCAGTCTCCTGGCTCCTAAGGGATCAAGATCAGCCAAACCGCTGGTGGAGGACGCAGGTGAGGTTTAATTCGCACTTGGGTATAAAAAGCTGATCGTCTTCTTGCAGCATTCTCATTCTGTATTCTCTGAACTCCTCCGATGGCGTTCTCTCAGAGGCCTGTGGTGGAGGATGTGAGGAGGAAGATGAAGAGGAGGAGTTTGATTGGCAGATAGAGCAGGAGATTTACACAGAAACCCCAGCGGAGACACTGAAAGAATACCACAAGTATGGCTTTGGAAACCTCAGGTCTGGAGTCTTCACTAGACTGCAAGTAAGAATGTTTGTCTCTGATGATACTGGAGATACAGTTTGTTTCTTTTAATCTTTTGATGTAGACACAAGACATATTGAAAAATAAATGACCTGGAGATTTGTGGACAACCGATTTTGTTTTGCTTTGCACCAATCAGGAGGAGCTGAATGAGGTGATTGATGTGAAGGATCCCGACAACACCACTCCTGAGCTCAGGAGAAGCAACCGACTAGATGCAGAGACCACAATATTTTGTACTGACCATTATATGTAAGTCCACCATCCCCGTTCCTATATACAGAGCTGTCAAAACTACAAAATATAACTTGAACATTTAAAACAGACAACAGAACATTGACACAATTTGTTTGATTGATGCAGGGTCAATTTGTATGAGGACGAGGAGGAGATCAAAAACCTGCTGAGGTTTAAACCGTGGTGGAGGGAACTGAGCCCGGACTCTTCAGCAAACTCTGACACATGTGAGACCTTTTTTTCCCCCAATTTATACTCTCTGAATGTATAAAGTTATACTCTCTAACATTACCACTTTGTCTTGTGTGTCTCTCTCCGTGGGACTGGATGGAGAATTTGGTCGGGTTGAGTTGAGGTCGCTTTACAATGTAAGCTGGAATATTTCCAGAAGTGCAGTTTCCAGCCTCTACCAGCAGGTGGCGCGCCTTTGCTGGAAACTGATCATTCATTTCGTGATCCTTAAGTTAGACAACTAGCGACAGCGTCGTGTTCACACGTTACATATATGAGGAGATTGGAGCTATTTTGAGCGTTGTTTTAACACTCATACGTTTACTCTTTTGGTGATTTATGTGTTTTTGTATGTTTTATAACTGCTGAGTCATATTGATGAGGCTGTGTGTGAGACTGAGTCACTGAGTTTAGTCAGCGAGGTACAAACCACCTCTCAGCCCACTTTTGTGCCCACAATCAGCATGTGCTCTGTCCATCACATTTGTTCTTTCTCTCTGTTTTTCTTTATCTATCTATTGTCTGTCATTCTATTAGTCATTCTATCTTTCCATCTATCTATAGCTCGATCTATCTTTCTTTCTTTCTTTCATCTTTTTCATTGTTATCTATCTGTCTGTCTATTGTACTATCTCTCTATTGTTCTATCTATCGTTCTATTAATCATTCTATCATTCTATCACTGTCTTTCCATCTATCACTGTTCTATCTATTATTTTGTCTATCTATAGTTCAATATATCTGTCTATCTCCTTCCTTGCTTCCTTCCTTTCTTCCTTCATTCCTCCTTTTCATTTATATATTGTTTGTTAATTAATTCAATCTATCGTTCTGTCATTCGTTCTATCTATCATTCATTAATTTGTTCTATGTATCTATTATTCATTCATTCATTCGTTCTATCTATTGTTCTATCATTCTATCTATTGATCTGTAATGTCTGTCATTCTTAATCATTCTATCACTCTATCTATCTCTTTCTTTCTTTCTTCATCATATCTACCTATCTGTTTGTCTGTCTGCCTATCTATCGTTTTGTCTGTCTGTCTTTTTCTTTTTTGGCACAGCTGTTGTAATTTTTCAAATACTGTAAAACATAATGTGGCACGTTTAAAGTTGCATGGATTATTGACGCGTGTGTGATAAAGCGGCACAGACATGGACAGCCGAGAAGTGATTGTGTCCCACACCAGCACGTTCATCACTAGAACAGTGTGCTAATAACTTAGTGCCCGTTTACAGAATGAGGAAATTGCTCTGAGCTGCGAGCATATGTTGGTGCGGGGGGGACGGGGGGTTACACAGCTGGTCCTATCACAGAAGAAGAAGATGGAGAGGGATTAAACAGAGGGAGATGGAGATATTTCAAGAGATGCTTTCCAAAACGGATGTCTGTCTCTGCTGTCAATCAATCAAGTATCTTTGTACAGCTACTTCGCACTCAGACGCTTTTGTACACCTTCGTTTTTTCAGTGTTCTCATCAGTATGCTGGATGCATGGGGCAGATTAATTGGTTCTAATTGCTTGGACAGACCGTCCTGAACATCTTGACTGAAATGGGCAAATCGCTGCCAAAAAAACTTCTCCTCGCCGCTGTTTTCTAAGGTTTTTCATGACTGGATGTGGCTCATTAAGCCATTAAAGTTAATTAGGCCGTTTGCTTTTGTGGTATTAGGGTGAGCTTGTTCATCGCTTAGCAATCGTTATGTATTAGAAAAAGTAGTGGTTTTCCTTGTAATGGTTTGAGGTTATTGGTTGAATCTCACACAACCTGTCAACAACATGTCTGGGTCATATTTCACCCAAAAATCAAATGAACAGAATCAAATATATTTTGCTTAAACAAAAATAAGCCAGAATGTAATATTCTTTGCATGACAGCTAAACACATTCATAGCACATTTACCCCACCCTCCCCACAAAAAAATCCTCCTTAATGGCACACAATTGTAAATCATGCCATGCAGCGACAGCAGTCTGAGAGAGAGTTTCCCTACTGTCACCACTAAGTGCAATTTTCAAAAGATTCTTTGATCATTAAGTTGCAAAATTATTGTGTGTAAAAAGATCTAATATGCTACAGCAGAAATCTGTCACATGGCTAAATTTGGTTAGTCCAATCAAATTGCAATTTCTGTGGATCATTTGCCAATTTTGCCATCTACCTACTATCATGTTGCTCCAAAACTGGAAGAAAATGTCAAATGTGCTGTTAAAAATCCATACACTAAAAATGCATAATGACACGTGGCTTGCTTAGTTAATTGAAAAAAAAAAGGACTTGTAATTGAACCCATTTTTTAATGCGAAACTAGAACTGTACCACTGGCATATCAAAGATCTAATACAAATGTTTAATTACTCCCAGGACAGGATAGGTTGCCGCAAGAAAGAAACTCAGACATGTTCTTGACAGACTCTGTACATTCTATGCAGTTCACAAATGTTATGAAATAGTTATAGACTTCTCTTTTCACTTTTTCTCTGCCTCTTTATCTTAATGGTGAGGAACTTTCCTGCACAATGGACTGCGTTTTGTTAACTTAAATTCTAATTCTGATTTTTTTTCCTTGTGTGTGTGTGTACATGTGGTGATGTACTTGCTTTCCCATGTGTATCGGGTATCTTGACACTCTAGGTCCCAATGGAGATAACAGCCTCACCGTGTGCGTTTTATGCATGTATGCGCTTCATTATTCTGCTTCCCCCATCTCACTCCAAGAGCTAGTGTTAGTGGTCTGGACACCTGTGTGGTGTCAGATGTTGTTTTTGCTGATTTTTCCATATAAGTGAAGGATAAACCATAAAGAATTCCACAAAAGAAGACTGTTGTAGCCTCAAAAAAGTACACTTAAAAAAGAACATTTTGTCATTGTTTACTCGCTCTTAAACGGAAGCCTGTTTATGTTCTATGTAACTGTGAAAGTGTTCAGGCTGCTCTTTTTGATAAAACTTAAGTGGATGGTGACCAGCAACAGTGTTATTTTCCTATATACCATGCTGTGTAAGTCTTCTGAATAGCTTTGTGTGAGGAACAAGCCAATGTTCATTATTACATGTGTTCAAATCTGGAACGTTCACAAAACATGAGAACTTCTTTGTTTGCATACAGCCGGAAATGCAATTAACTCAACATCGTAGAAAAACGAGGAGGTGGTGGTGGTGGTGAAGAAACTGCGCACTTAATTGGTTCTCAGATGTATTGTCAGTAGGCCAGCTATGAAATAAGGCAAGAATTTCACTTTCATGTGCAACGTTCAGCATATTAGAATGATTTCTGGAGGATCATGTGACACTGATAACTTGATGCTGAAAAATGCTGCTTTGCCATCACAGGAATTAATTTAATTTGAAAATATATTAAAATAGAAATCAATTGTTTTAAAAGTAATATTTCAAAATATTACTGTATTTCTGATCAAATAAATGCTACTTTGATTAGCATCTTTCAGAAACATTAAAAAAAATCTTACCAATCCCAAACTTTTCAACCATTTGGGATTGGTCTGACCCTACAGGTTTGAAATCAAGGTGAGTAAATGATTCCTTTTTTTTTATTTTTGGGTGAACTGTTCCTTTAAGACACATTGGGGCGGTTTCCCGGACAGAGATTAAACCTAGTCCTGGACTAAAATGGCCTTTTAAACCAGATTAACAGAAATCTGATTTCTCTGTCATGGTTTTAAATAGTCCTAGACTTGGTCTAATCCAGAGTTTAATAAACTGATTTCCTGGAGGAAGACTAGAGCTACTTCAGGATAAATTGAGTCTTAAATTAAACCTACCAATAGGCAGGTTTAACTTTAGATTAACATTGTGTTTCAAAGAAGACACACATATCTGTGTATATATTTATATACAGTGAGGAAAATAAGTATTTGAACACCCTGCTATTTTGCAAGTTCTCCCACTTGGAAATCATGGAGGGGTCTGAAATTGTCAAGGTAGGTGCATGTCCACTGTAAGAGATATAATCTAAAAAAAAAAATCCAGAAATTACAATATATGATTTTTTTTAAACTATTTATTTGTATGATACAGCTGCAAATAAGTATTTGAACACTTGTCTATCAGCTAGCATTCTGACCCTCAAAGACCTGTTATGCCAGGTTACGATAGTCACTGTGTCAGATTACGCGATTTTGACTCCTAAAATCTTGTCGTGTCCTGGATAAGAAACATGTCAGACTACACGTTGCTTCGCGACCAATGATCGCTTGTTGTCTTTAACGACGCGCGTGATGTCATCGAGAAGGCGAAACCGGTGTGTTTTGTACTGGCTGTCTTGTGTCTAGAAAAGCGCAAAAAAAGAAAGAAAACCCGACCATGGACACGTTCCTGGCTTGCTCGAAGAGGGCAGTATGGGCTGTCAATCCTCCAAGGAGAACTTGAGGTAAAATATCGTTCTTTTTATATTAAATATTTTGTTATTAGCCAGTAGTGAAAGCTTGCCACTACAACGTATTTGTAAAAAAAATCTGGGAACACTTTACATTTGTTAACATGAACTAATAATGAACTGCTCCTATAAACCATTTATTTTATCTTTGTTGATGTTAATCTCTCACACTCACACACACATATACACAGTCACGCACAAACACATCCTCACAGTCAGACTCACACACACGCGCGCACCCAGAATCACTCACACCTCTCTCTCTAGTCCCTCGATGAAACATCGTACAGGCAAGAGTACTGTTGCCACATCTCCACGAACCTTTCCTCTATTTCATAACTCCACCTAGCCGCACCATCATCTCTCTTGCGTTTCGCCATGTTTGAATCCTGTCAGAATATATATTCTGTGCTCCGTTTGGTCAGCGTCACCCATGTGACGGAACCCGTCGTGGGGAACGTGAAAAAAAATTCAACATGCTAGTCTTTCTGCTGTGACGTCGTGAACTATCGCAGACGCGGATTCCGTTGTCGTATACTATGACACACTATACGAGATGATACGATCAATTCTTGCGTCCCGACGTCCATTGTCGTTTACGAATCCCTACGACACCATACGTCAAACGGATCGTGCCAAATTCGGGCTAAAATCGTGTAGTCTGAACCAGGCATTAGTCTGCCTTTAAAATGTCCACCTCCACTCCATTTATTATCCTAAATTAGATGCACCTGTTTGAGGTCGTTAGCTGCATAAAGACACCTGTCCACCCCATACAATCAGTAAGAATCCAACTACTAACATGGCCAAGACCAAAGAGCTGTCCAAAGACACTAGAGACAAAATTGTACACCTCCACAAGGCTGGAAAGGGCTACGGGGAAATTGTCAAGCAGCTTGGTGAAAAAGGTCCACTGTTGGAGCAATCATTAGAAAATGGAAGAAGCTAAACATGACTGTCAATCTCCCTCGGACTGGGGCTCCATGCAAGATCTCACCTCGTGGGGTCTCAATGATCCTAAGAAAGGTGAGAAATCAGCCCAGAACTACACGGGAGGAGCTGGTCTATGACCTGAAAAGAGCTGGGACCACCGTTTCCAAAGTTACTGTTGGTAATACACTAAGACGTCATGGTTTGAAATCATGCATGGCACGGAAGGTTCCCCTGCTTAAACCAGCACATGTCAAGGCCCGTCTTAAGTTTGCCAATGACCATTTGGATGATCCAGAGGAGTCATGGGAGAAAGTCATGTGGTCAGATGAGATCAAAATGTAACTTTTTGGTCATAATTCCACTAAACGTTTTTGGAGGAAGAAGAATGATGAGTACCATCCCAAGAACACCATCCCTACTGTGAAGCATGGGGGTGGTAGCATCATGCTTTGGGGGTGTTTTTCTGCACATGGGACAGGGCAACTGCACTGTATTAAGGAGAGGATGACCGGGGCCATGTATTGCGAGATTTTGGGGAACAACCTCCTTCCCTCAGTTAGAGCATTGAAGATGGGTCGAGGCTGGGTCTTCCAACATGACAATGACCCGAAGCAGCCAGGATAACCAAGGAGTGGCTCTGTAAGAAGCATTTGAAGGTTCTGGCGTGGCCTAGCCAGTCTCCAGACCTAAACCCAATAGAGAATCTTTGGAGGGAGCTCAAACTCCGTGTTTCTCAGCGACAGGCCAGAAACCTGACTGATCTAGAGAAGATCTGTGTGGAGGAGTGGGCCAAAATCCCTCCTGCAGTGTGTGCAAACCTGGTGAAAAACTACAGGAAATGTTTGACCTCTGTAATTGCAAACAAAGGCTACTGTACCAAATATTAACATTGATTTTCTCAGGTGTTCAAATACTTATTTGCAGCTGTATCATACAAATAAATAGATAAAAAATTATACATTGTGATTTCTGCATTTTCTTTTTGATTATGTCTCTCACAGTGGACATGCACCTACCTTGACAATTTCAAACCCCTCCATGATTTTTAAGTGGGAGAACTTGCAAAATAGCAGGGTGTTCAAATACTTATTTTCCTCACTGTGTGTATATATATGAGGGAGAAGAGAACACGCTGCCTGGATCATTGATTGGAACATTTACGTATATAAAAAAGGCCTGATTGAAGTGTTGATAAAAATAGTCTTAAAAAAAAGTTGTCTGCAATGTGACTGATAGATACCAACTCTATCAGTCAACGTCATCTTCAAAACACATTGGAGTAAACACTGAAAAGCAAATTTAGCAAATCTGCATGTGACCAACTGAGCAATTCCCCTGCTAAATGGATCACAATGTCAGTGTACAGTGAAAAAAATCTTCCTGAAGCACTTTTGAATTTATTTCCTCAGCATATTAGGTCATATTGTTTATTGTTATGGCCAATATTTGAACAGTGAAAATAATAATAAAAGAGTTTTTGAACTTTAATGTCACTAATGCTGATTTTTATTTTCCTTGATTCATTTGATTTGCAATATTTAAAATTTCAAAAAATATGCATGCGATTAATTAATCACAGAGAATGTAATTAATTAGATTAAATGTTTTAATCGATTGACAGCCCTTTTTTATATATATATATATATATATATATATATATATATATATATATATATATATATATATATATATATATATATATATGTATATGTGTATATATGTATATGTGTATATATATATATGTGTGTATATATATATATATATATATATATATATATATATATATATAAAAAAGGGCTGTCAATCGATTAAAACATTTAATCTAATTAATTACATTCTCTGTGATTAATTAATCGCATGCATATTTTTTGAAATTTTAAATATTGCAAATCAAATGAATCAAGGAAAATAAAAATCAGCATTAGTGACATTAAAGTTATTAATGTATATTATACATATATATATATGTGTATGTTTTTGTGTGTGTATGAATGTAACAGAGGCTAGCTAGTAAGAGCTGTGCGTTTAAACTTCTCTTCCCTGGCTTCAAGAGGCGCATTAGTGACTGTCACTAGAGACTAGCGTCCTTGTTAGCATATCTGCCTGAGACCCAGGTTCGAATCCTGCTTGGAATGGATAGAGTGGGAAACTTTGTGTTTACAAAAATATTGTGGGCAAACGCAAAGTTTCTCGGGGGAACCCAATACATTTGTGAGAGAATGCAAAAGTCATTTTTGTCCCATTTCATATTAGTCGTTTGTCCCATTTTTCTGCTGTCATTGTTTTCTTTAGATTTGCTTCTCATTTCCATGCAACTTTAAGCTTCTTGGTCCATTCTATGTTTTTAGGTAACCTCTATCATGCTAATTCAGTTGGTTTAAAATTAATCTGGTTTATTTAAATTCAGGACTCCATAGTCCAGGTATTAGTAATCTATACTTAATCTGTGTTTCAGAAAACCATTTTTTAAGTCACGCTTAACTATTCTAGATTAAGGCCTACTCCTGTCTTAATTTAAACCCTGTCCGGGAAATCGCCCCATTTTTACAAAGAATGAATGGTTTTGAAATTACCATTTTTGAAATTACCATTTTCTACACAACAAAGAAACAAAAAAACAAAATCTGTCACTGAGTAGTCGGTGGCAGAAACAGTTTAATATAAAGAGAAGACGAGAGCTGGGGTGGAGCTGAACTCCCTCCTCAGCTCCTGGTTTTGGTCTCACAGGAGTCAGTGTTTCCTGCCAGGTGGAGGCAGCTGTGTTAGAGGGTAAATCAGGTAGACAAGAGAGAGAGAAAAAGGGGGAGCTGTTCAGTCGTCATGTCGCTGGAATCCAACAGATCCCAATAGAGCCAGAACTTGACTTCTGCCAGCTCTAGCTTAAAGTGTGTGTGTGTGTGTGTATGGACATGCAAGCATGCACACGAGGGGCTCTATCAGGGGCAGCACTGCAGCCAAGGAGGGGGATCACTTTCAGCTGCTACTAAAGTGCTGACTTGCCCTTTTCTCTCTCTCTGTCTCTCT
Organism: Romanogobio albipinnatus; assembly: GCA_023566225.1. Taxonomy (NCBI): domain Eukaryota; kingdom Metazoa; phylum Chordata; class Actinopteri; order Cypriniformes; family Gobionidae; genus Romanogobio; species Romanogobio albipinnatus. Next base: position 11,918,279 of record CM042250.1, read on the forward strand.
CGCTCTCGCTGCCCTGCCTTCGACTCCTTCCTCCCTGGTGCAGTATCAAGTCAGTTTAGGGCATCAATCTAGCTCTGTAACTTTGCTCTTCCCATGCGGTAACTTTTCTATGCTTCAAAAGCCTCGTCTCCGACTCTGATTTAAAAATAATTGCGGTGAACATGCTTTTGTTTCTTAAAGCTCTCCGTGGAGCAGAGGCATCCATCATTCCCTGCTGGAGCCCTGCGTTTAAACTTGTTTTTTGGGGGAGAATTTGCCAGAGATTGACTTTGACTGTACTTCCCTGATATAACTTGATAAACAACACTAAATGTTTCTCTTTCTCTCTCTTTACTTCCAGCAATAACTTTCACAGAAGAGGAAAACGAGCAGATGAGGAAATTCACAAACCGTTCATACTTGCTGGATAAGAAAGCTCGCTTCCACGTCTGGCTGGGTTTGGTGGACATCATTCTCGCGTATGTCTATGATGTGCGCACCACGGAGGGAGAGCACAATGTAAGTGCACGCTTGAATGCCGCAGATGACTCTCTCGGCTAGTAAGTGGGTTTGGCGTGCGGGTCCTGGCATTTTCACGTGCACCAAAGCTCCAGGAAGTTGATACATTCCTATAATGTTTTCCAGATAGTCCAAAGAGTCTCTTTGGAGGCCACTGCACATGGTAGTAATTGAAAAAATCAGTATGAAAAATATAAAAATGGTGGTTATGTTTTAAAACACGGCTCCTGCAGCTGAAGTAATAGAATGTTGCAAGGGCTTCGGTTTTGAAGAGGTCTTCTGGATTGACTCCAAAGCTTTCAACATATGTTAAATGTACAGTAGAGATCTGGGCTTTGATTCAATCATAATAGCTAGAGAACATATCAAACCTTCTTAAAACATTCTCATGTCTAAAGTGATACATTTAATGTTGGAGCTGTGTCTGGGTGGTTAGCGCTTCTGCTCATTGAACCATGGTGCTCATGTGATTGACGGGTGTTTGAATCCAGCAACATTTCCCCTCTTTTCCTCAATAATTTCTGTTCTTTCATCCCCGTTGATTTAAATAAAAGTGACAAAATAGGGATGCACAATATCAAGATTCTGGCCGATACCAATAAGCCACTAATTATAGTCATTTTATTTCTTATAACCAGTAAATGGCTGAAATTTGATATTATTGTGCATATATTGCAGTTGGTAAGTCTTTTATGCTCATTGCATCAAAAATACAGTAATATTGTGAAATAGTATTATTTTCTGATAATAATCAGTATTATAGCATGTACTGAATAGCACGATTTGTGATGAAATTTTAAACTTTAATATTGGTTAAGTGTGAGTCATAGTTAAGGGATGGTCACACTGCACTTTTCCTTCCATTGACTTCCATTCATAGGCATGCGAATGCAGGAGACAAGAAAATGCAAACTCATGTGAATTTCGCTACTTTCCAAAGTTCAAGTTTGGTGAACTCTGCCCTGCAAATACATATCACATGAAGACGTGTGACTAATATAAGTTCTGAGTGACCTCTTAGCTGAAATAAAAGAGTGCAAACTTGAAATCTGCAGCATTGCAATAAAGTAGAGTATATTACATTTTACATTTTTCATAGGCCTATTTCCATGGTTGATTTATGTTTTGTTTTTTTTAAGAGCGTGGCATCAAACTATGACTGCTGCTGTGTTCATGGAAAATCTTGAAATATTACTGAGGGCGTTTTCACACCTACCTTGTTTGGTCCGGATTTTCGGACTTTTCAGTTTGGTCCAAATCAAAATTGCAGGTGTGAAACCTCCCCCGTACCACGGTCCGGACCAAACAGACGAAATTTGGTCCGACGAAAAGAGGTAGTCTCGGTCCGGATCAAACTGAACAAAGGTTCGGTTCGTTTCTAGTGTGAAAGCATTTTCTGTATGGTTCGGACTTTCAGACCATTTACAGGAAGTTCCTGTTTATGTTTAAATATTATAATGTTATTTTTAAATTCAATCTAGGCTACATTGATTATGAAAAGTGAAAATATGCGCAATATGTCAGAAGACAGAAAGTCAGAAATAATTTTGAACGAAATTTTGTATGATTTTGCTTAGAAAGCATTTCTTTAATGGGAATTTCGTTTTGTATAAATTGTATCTTGATTTTAATCAACGTTTAATCAGATAATTGCCTGGATTTGATAAATAAGAAGCAAAAAGAATAGCAGACAATAATCGTGGGAGCGATCATGCTTTACACATGAACTGGAGCGGGTCTCAAATAAACCGAAACTCAGCAGGCTACTCATCTCACAAACATGAGAAATATGTGTATATAAAGCTTGAAATGTCCACTTTTAAACGTAACGAATAAAAAAATAGTCAAGCAATGCGCATTGCGCACTGTTCAATAGGGGCGGTGATATGCGTCCGTTCATTCATTCTTATCAAAGACGCTGACGTCAGACGCACGTCCGTTTACAAACCAATCAATGTCCAGATGCAGCCCACAAGGATGATGACGAGTGGACGCAAGTGCGTCATGTTAAGTTCTTTAGTGCGCTCGCATGATTGCAATGTGAAACCAAACCAAAACTAACCGAATGTATAAAAAGTATCAAAACATGAACTTCGGTTCGGACCTTGGTGCGGACTTTCAGGTGTGAAAACGCCCTAAGTCTAGTGTGTCCGCAGCTTTATGCTAACATTTGACCAGCTTTATATAGTCTGCCTTGTATACTGTCTGACATCAGTATGGTTCAGTTTTGTATAGTGTGTATGACCGTTGATGACAATATTGACCGATGCTGTTGGGATTTGCAGGTAGAGTCAGCCTGGACCATCAGGAAGCTCAGCGCTACTCTCAGCTGGCTGGAGGTATGTCATACATTTAGCAGCATAACAAAACACAAACAAACAAATGAATGAGCGAGTGACCGTTAGCAAGATTTTAACTTGCAGAGTTCACATACACTGACCAGGCATAACATTATGACCTAAATATATTCCTAATATTGTGTTGGTCCCCCTTTTTCTGCCAAAACAGCCCTGACCCCTCAAGGTGTGCTGTGGTGTCTGGCACCAAGATGTTAGCAGCAAATCCTTTAAGTCCTGTAAGTTGCGAGGTGGGGCCTCCATGGATCGGCACATCCCACAGATGCTCGATTGGATTGAGATCTGAGGAATGTGGAGGTCAAGTCAAACTCGTTGTTGTGCATCTCAAACCATTTTGCTTTGTGGCAAGGCGCATTATCCTACTGAAAGAGGCCACAGCCACCAGGGAATACCGTTTCCATGAAAGGGTATACATGGTCTGCAACGATGCTAGATGGTACATGTCATAGTAACGTCCACATGGATGGCAGGACCCAAGGTTTCCCAGCCAAACATTGCCCAAAGCATCACACTGCCTCCGCCGGCTTGCCTTTTTCCCATAGTGCATCCTGGTGTCATGTGTTCCCCAGGTAAGTGACACACACGCATTCGGCCATCCACGTGATGTAAAAGAAAAAGTGATTCATCAGATCAGGCCACCTTCTTCTATTGCTCCATGGTCCAGTTCTGATGCTCCCGTGCCCACTGTTGGCGCTTTCGACGGTGGACAGGGGTCAGCATGGGCACCCTGGCTGGTCTTTGGCCATGCAGCCCCATACGCAACAAACTGCGATGCACTGTGTATTCTGACACCTTTCTATCAGAACCAGCATTAACTTCTTGAGCAATTTGAGTTACAGTAGCTTGTCTGTTTGATCGGACCACATGGGACAACCTTCGCTCCCCACATGCATCAATGAGCCTTAGCCATCCATGACCCTGTCGCCACTGTTCCTTCCTTGGACCACTTTTGATAGCTACTGACCACTGTAGACTGGGACTGCAGCTCCATAGGAGCTGCCGTTTTGGAGATGCTCTGACCTAGTTGTCTGGCCATCACAATTTGGCCCTTTTCAAACTCACTCAAATCCTTACCCTGGCCCAACTCTGAGTTCAACTTTGAGGGCAAAATGTTCACTTGCTGCCTAATATATCCCACCCAGTCTAACAGATGCCGTGATGAAGAGATGATCAGTGTTATTCACTTCACCTGTCAGTTGTCATAATGTTATGCCTGATCGATGTATATGCAGACTCTGGTTTTGCTCAAATCTAAGCTTTAGGACTGACTCTCTGCTCTGCCATTCTGCAAGTGATTAAATCTGATCTGTTTGTTCAAACAATGTAGTCAATATCCTGTGTATCTACTTCAGTTGCTATAGTAATGTTGTAAGCATCAGCACAATGCCAAGAGACTTTCTCATACTACAAGGGAGAGTAGCTGTCAGTGTGGAAAGAGTGGACGGAAAACATGGGCATTTTGCCTCTGCTCATGTCTATCAGGCTGAACTCAAGGCGTACAAGAGAACATAAGAGACAGATTTTACACATTCATGAAGATACTGCTGACTTTTTCCTTCGTTTCACAATTCTCTACACAGTTGTCACGGTTCACTATACAGTATTATTGTAAATTGAATTTTTGGTAATTTAACTAAGGAAGGAATGGAATAAATTCTCAACAATAGGAGGAAAACCTAAATGTAAAGGTCCCGTTCTTCGTGTTTTTTTTGAAGCTTTGATTGTGTTTACAGTGTGCAATATAACATGTTCATGTTTCGCATGTAAAAAAACACAGTATTTTTCACACAATTTACTAATCTGTATACCGCTGTTTTCACTGTCCTAAAAACGGCTGATGAGTTCCTTGTTCTATGAAGTCCCTCCTTCAGAAATACGTAACGAGTTCTGATTGTGCCAGCGATTCCCGTGTTGTGATTTGACCGCAGCTTAGCGCACCTGTGTTGTGATTCGACAGCAGCTTAGCGCACTTTGCACGGAAAGGTCACGCCTCTTAACGGGGAGATGTATGCGCTCAATGATCTCTACAGCGTCCCTGGGAAAGCCAAACAAAGGTGATTTGACTCCGGGATGAAAATAACAGCGTCTCGACGACATGGCGACAAACACACTCAAACACAACACTTCCTCTTCTCCACGCAACACTTCCTATTCTCCACATGGGAGAGCAAGAAGACCACGCCCCCATTTTCGCGTATTCCTGTGGGCGGGCGTTAGTCAAAAAACTGTTCTACTGACGTAATTAATGAAGGAAGTATCAGGATGTAGTCCAAGCCGGCCGTTCGCTGTAGGCTTTGAAAGGGAACTTCTGTTAAATAAAATATCTCGCTTGGCATTGAACTTTGAGCTTTATAATTTTACAGGTATTATTTATGCTCTAACAGCAACATTACACACTAACTAAAGTTTGAACAATGGGATCACGAAGAACGGGACCTTTAACTTACAGTTTTAAGTACTAAAATGACTAAAATTAAAATCCAATTCAAAACATCCATTAATACAATAATAGTAAATAAATAATACTAAAATAACACTGGTTTGTTATACAAGGAATGAGAGTAGGGTAATGTTTATGGACGCAGATCCAGACAGTATTGCACACTTTGAATGATGTTACTTGAAAATTGTGCCTGAACGGAAGCTTAAGATAAGGGTATGTAGCATTCTGGTTACATTACATAAGAGATTTGTCTTCCTGTGATGTGTTCTCTCTTTTGAAATCACTGCTGATATTAAAATACAAGCAGATTATACCACTGTCCATCTATCTGTAAGCTCAGCATTTTTTAAAGTTATGTTCTTTACACTTGTCCTGCCCAGATGCAACACACCCACGTTTCCAGCGTCATTTAATTGCTCTATATGTGTAATGCAACAAAAAACAACCAATCACAAAACATCCGATTTGCATTCTGGGCTATAAGGTACTGCGCAGAATGCAACCATGTTTTAAAGTTGAATAACAATCTTGTAACAATGTTTTCATTATCAATCATTGGTGTCTCCGACAACAAGTACTCGATTACTCCTGCTTATCCTTGATTTGCATAAACTTGCATGTGTGTCTAGTGAAATGCAGCCTACGGGAATTTACATTTTCATCATCAGCAAAATCTATCCTGTGCCAAAGTGGACACAGAAGCGAGGGACAAATTTAACCTTAAATGGCTTGTGTGTAGTGAGCAGAACTCCAAGCTTTGTGTGTGTGTGTGTGTGTGTGTACGTGTATCCTGACTCCTGGGGCGGCAGCAGTCCCTAATCCCCCACATTTCCACAGTGAGTGTGACAATGAGGACGAGTAACCCGACACCTCTCCCAGCTCAGCGCACTGAGAGCCAGCACTCCGCTGCAATACTGATAATGGAAGGGTGGTAATGACATCCTCCAACTGCCTGCTCTCACACACACACACACAAAACAACACACACCCTCTCCCCCTCATTTCCTCTTTCACTGTTTCCTTTTTAGTGCTTGCAAGGCAGCTCTACATTAATATTCCTCAAATATTCATTAGGGTTTTGTCCTAAACATCTGACCTCTGAATTAAATAGTGTTCATTTCGTTGCCGAATAAATTGAAAAATAAAAAAACATTTCGTCGTAAACATTTTTTTCACTGACGAAAAAACGATGATGATAAATCTATTGACATTTTCGTCAATGGATAAAAACGAGATGAAAATGTTAAAAAAGATATCCATTCAGAGCTGATGTCCTGCGTGGTGGCAGATGTGCACCTTTTATTTGTAACATGCTTATCTACCCAGCGGCGACGTAAGTTGGTATACACTTGCTGCATGTCTCATAAAACGTTCAAAAATGTAAACGTGTGGTAGAAAGAGAAGAGCAGACAATCAGAAATCCACGTCTTCCCGCACTTGAACGGACAAATACACACAAAATTGTCAAAATGTCAGTTTCGGTGACTATTCACGTAAACGCAGTCGGTTATGCCTTAAGTGAACATAAACGGTTTGGAGAATATCAGATGTGTATCAGTGTATTGGATCTGTGCATTCATCCTTAAAGTGACAGCAGTCTAATAAACCTGCTGCTGTCATTAATGTTAATCAAACAAAAGGAAAAAGAGAAATATCTCTCGATGTTCTTCACTGAATAAGTTTAATAGCTTTAATGTTAATTAATCTATTTTTAATTTATACAAAATAAATATGTCTGCTTGAAAGAATGAATAATGTTGCAAGTTGTTATAAAGAATTGATACATCGTTAATTGAGAAGACCATTTAATGTAATAATAATAATAATTTGTTACATTTTATATAGCACTTTTTTGGGTACACAAAGCGCTTTACATGGAATCTCCTCAACCACCACCAATGGTATGTGTCACAGCAGTTAAATCTGTGTCTGTATTGTATGTTCAAACATTAATATCATTCATATTAACAGTTTAATAGACATTTTTCTCCAGGAGTATATAATGAGTATGGCAATTTTCGAAAAATGCTTACTTGATGCATTAAAATAGAACTAAACCCATTACCCATCTACTAAAACTAGACTAATTGAGATGACTAAAACTAAATCAAAATTAGCTGTTAAAATAATTCAACTTCTGCAATTTATTCAGCCTAAACGGCTTCAAGTACAGACGCTGAAACTTTGATTTGCAGATCATTTCACCCTGCGTGCTATGTATTTTTTGTTTTATTTAAGTAGTCATATAACCTATACAAGCCTTTTGAAATCATATGAAAGGTTTGTGTGAGGAACAGACCATTCTGTCCATGTTATTCACTGAACAATCTTGACATAGTTCTCTTTGAGAGTTCATGAAAAGTAGCCAATTTTGAGTCTTTTCTTTTCAATGAATTGGTTGATTTGGTTCACAAAACCAGGCTGAATTATTTGTTCAAAAGCTGGATTTATCTGGCTCTTTGGTTCTTGTCACTAGTTTAATTTTGGTCAGTGTAATAAAGAGGATGGCAATTTTTATGTAACTAAATATTTGTAAAATGTGTAATTTTTTTTTTTTTAGCCTGCTAGCATTTATTTTTTTTTGTGTTTCTTCTTTTTTTTGGTGAATTGTTTCATCCAGTTCACAAAATCAGGCTAAATGATTAATTTGGTTCTCTTGTATGAAATGGGATGAGTAAATGATGATAGAACATCATTGTAATATTTGCAAATGAACAAAATAACGATTGTCTCCTTTCTCGCAGTTATTTGCATACTATACCTTGTGATTGGTATTTTCGTTCTTGCATCTATTTAACCATATATAGCCACCTACTGCTGCAAAGACACCGTTGCATTATGTGACGATTCGTATGCGCAGCCAATAGAACTCAAGACACTGCCTCTGAGGCATTTCATCTACACAGAACAATGACCTGAAACCGAAGCGTCCTAAAACTATTCTTCAGCTATCTTGCAAGCACTGGTATTTCCTTCAGGAAATGCTAATGTAGTTTCTCAACACCCTATCATTGTCTCCTACTCTCTTTCTCTCTCAATCTCCTTCATTTCTCTTCCTCTTCACCCTGTGTTTTGCCTAACCACTGTGAACCCCCGGCCGACAGCGCTCCTTGAGCCGCCCCCCCCCTCAGCAGGCTTATTTACACCAGTGTTTAATAGCCTGGGGGAGTGCATGAGCTATGATGACATGCTAGAATGACTCCGGGTGCATTCTTAACAAGCTGCTGAGAGAATAGCGGAGGGAAGGGAGAGTGGGAGGCTGGTAAACGCAAAGAGAAAAGGGAGAGGGAGAGAAAAAAAGACGTGTTTTTTCCCCCCAAAGCACTTGTCTGTTGATGCTTAGATTATGAAGAACTCTGAGGCAAGCGATTAAACACTGTCTACAATTAAGCACGCCGCTTTGCAAGGTGTTTAAAAGTTGACCTACTATTTACCCTGCTAATAAAACGAGAAGTCGTTGGGAATAATTAGAGCAATTTGCTGTAATTACCAGCGGAGTTAAAAAAAATGATTGATGTAAAATGCCTTGACAGATCTGGAGCAATTTACAGAACACGCTTGTGTATCTGTGTGTGTGTGTGTTACAGACATATCACTCGGTACAAGACGTGCTGGTGTCTTTCGGCAGGAGGACTTTGTGCTACCCGCTCTTTCGGCATTTCTCCCTGATCACAAGAGCTGTGAAAGATGTTGCTTGCATTTTTCAGTCTGGTGAGTTCTGTCCCTCTTTCTTTATTTCCCAGTTAAACTCCCAGACCTCTTAGCCATTTCCAAGCCACCAAAGGATAGGGTTGAGGGTCAAGACTAAACGCATGACCTGTTCCTCACCCTAAAAACCCTGCAGAGCTTCCACCTCATTACAAGAATCCCTGCTGCCACCACAATGAAAGCAAGCATATCTCTTTCAACTTCACATCTCCATGAAGGCAGATTTCTTCAAATTATTCGATGAATGTTTAATTTGTTTCATGTTTATTTATCAGTCATATGACTTGGTCAAACAAACTTAAAGCCAACATGAAATCACATGAACATGGACCTATTTACTTTCATGATATATATTTCTGATCTTTGCTGTCTTTACATTTTAGTAACCAATAGCTTAAATTATTTTCTGCTGGAGTGAAGTAATTTAATCTCTTTCAGTTTTTTTATTTGTTCTTGCGCTTGGTTTCAAGGGAAAAACGACATTTCAACATTGACATATGAAATATTCTTAAAGGTCCCGTTCTTCGTGATCCCACTGTTCAAACTTTAGTTAGTGTGTAATGTTGCTGTTAGAGCATAAATAATACCTGTAAAATTATAAAGCTCAAAGTTCAATGCCAAGCGAGATATTTTATTTAACAGAAGTTCCCTTTCAAAGCCTACAGCGAACGGCCGGTTTGGACTACATCCTGGTACTTCCTTCATTAATTACGTCAGACAGTAGAACAGACTAACCTCCGCCCACAAGAATACGTGAAAAGGGGGGCGTGGTCTTGTTGCTCTCCCACGTGGAGAAGAGGAATTGTTGCGTTTGAGTGTGTTTGTCGCCATGTCGTCGAGACGCTGTTATTTTCATCCCGGAGTCAAATCACCTTTGTTTGGCTTTCCCAGGGACGCTGTAGAGATCATTGAGCGCATACATCTCCCCGTTAAGAGGTGTGACCTTTCCATGCAAGTTACGTGCGCTAAGCTGCTGTCGAATCACAACACAGGAACCGGGCCATGTGCGCTAAGCTGCTGTCAAATCACAACACGGGAACCGCTGGCACAATCAGAACTCGCTACGTATTTCTGAAGGAGGGACTTCATAGAACAAGGAAGTCATCAGCCCGTTTTTAGGACAGTGAATACAGCGGTATACAGATAAGTAAATTGTGTGAAAAATACTGTTTTTTTACACGCAAAACATGAACACGTTATATTGCACACTGTAAACACAATCAAAGCTTCAAAAAAACACGAAGAACGGGACCTTTAAGGATGAAGTTGACCTCCAACCTTCATTTATTGGTCAAAAAGCTATCTGCAAAAACAATTTTGTAAATGATTATAGTCTAAAATCTTTTCATCTGATTTTAAGAATGTTTAGATATTTTTTCTGTAAAACTATTTGTTCTTAAGGTCCCATCCTACATATTTTGTTCGCAGTAAATCTCGGAAATACGTCACAGTACAGAAGTGTGAGTTGTGAATGCGATTTCATGTTGACTTTAAGAGACTAATGACAACAAGAGCTTGACAGGCAACCTACATTTACCCACAGCAGACAGTGTTGCTCACTCTGGACCAAATTTAACGCTCCCTGAACAGCAGGGTGCTTCGGGTAAAAGACATGTTCCATGACAAGAAAGTCAACAGTTTGGTCATGTCTTGCTGTTCTGTCAGAGTAAGTGGGAGGGAGGTTAAGAATGAGGGAATCCGAGAGGGATGTCTCCTCACTTCTGAAGAAATCAGCGATTCTGCAGAGTAGACACTGTTGCCTTTGATATCTCTGCGAGAGGAGCAACCTTTAAATCAAAGAAGCCATCTGTGGGAGAGACAGAATTGCTGTGTAAACACGATGTTAGCGCTCATAAATAACTGCAATTAAAGGGCTTGTAAGATTTCGGATTAGCAGTGTATGGTTGATTTGAGAAGTCAGAGCAGAGACTACATGACAGAACAAGATTAGATAAGCAAAATCACATTTCACTGGTTGCAGGTTCATGTCAGGTACTGGCAGCTTCCTGTACAGACTGAGAATGACACATACTCATGGAAGCTTCATAAAGAAATGTTATTTGCAACCCATTTTTGGCCCAAAAATGTATATTCATTGTGAGGGGGGAAAGGTAGCATGTTCCTCCAAAAGGAACTGTTGTCTACTTATGACAAGTGGTTGAAAAAGGAAGGCACTTGTAGACATCAACTGGGAAGTATTTTTAGATGAAGGCCAAAAAAAAAAATTTGATGGAAAAATGTGTGTTAAGAAAGTAAGTACGGTTGGTTTAACTTTCGGGTTGATTCTAAAGACCAGACAAAAAAACAACACTACTTACATTCATAATAAATGTTGGTCTTATTGTGCACATTATTCTAAAGAAAGGTTTTATAATCTCTGAAACAACTAACAAAAGCTTAAGACACAACAATCAATGCTATGCTCAAACTCTGAGACTAAGATTCTGACTGAAATTTTACTTTTAAATTTCTTTAGTGAAAGAAGTCCACAGAGCAGGTTGGTTTGGCTACGTATATACATTTCCTAAATCACACTTCATATTAGTTGTCTTACATAAGTTGCAACAATACTCTCTAATGGGCCTTAGTACTAACCATGATGATCCAGTCAAATCAAGATGGATAAACTCAAGTCCCACCCTGCATTATTTCATACTTTATTGCTTGGGAATGCCATTTCATGCTGTATTTTAAAGACTAAATAAGAGTCATAGACATTTAAAAGTTGGACCTTGATGTACATACATTTGGATATACAGTAAATATTTAAATGATCCCCGAGGATCATAACTAAACAGACAACATTCACAGTGACCAAGTCTCATTTTCAATGAGATTTGATGAATTGGTTTGAAAATATACATGGCAACTATAAAAGGTAGGGAAGGCAATTTCGGAAAGTCTAGCAATAGCAAGCTAGCTTTGAAAGCATAAGATCTCCCTTTAGAGTGTCTCTAAAGCCAACAGAGTCTGCAAAACATTGCGAGAGACTTTTATATTACCTTCTGTCTCAAAGCATATAACATTACAATAATACAACAAGCACTGACTTGTGCCACCTGACTGCTGTAGTTTCATTTCGGCATTGATAGTGTTGCTATAGAAAAGCGTAATTCTGAGTTTCCTGAACAGCTCCGTGTTTAGCGTCAGGGGTCGGCATCTCTTTATCATGGTAGTTATGGTGGGAACGCAGCATAAGCTGGTTGTTTTTGTTCAGGCTGCTGTTTGTTTACGGCGCTCAGTGCCTGTCTGTCGACAATCCTGCATAGCCTCATGAAACGTGCTGTTAATGTGTGATGTCTGCGTGAGCAGGGTGTGTGGAGGTATGCAAATACATATGTTGACAGGCAGGTAGGACAGCCTATAATTTCATTCGGGCCAAATGCAATGATCGGACGAACAATTTTTTGTCCTGAGACTTCCACAGAAGATAAATTTAAAAAACAAAATTATATTTAGACCACTTCTTCTGTCCGCTTGTTAAGTCGTGATATAAGGAACGCTGTTTCTGGGTCCAAGCCTCAACTCGTTTCACTTGAGAATGAGAATGTTAATTTAGTTTATTAATTAGATTTATTTTTATGTTTAGTTGAAAATTTAAGTGTCCCCAACCTAGCACGCCAAGCCAGAGGCAACAGTGGCAAGGAAACCAAAACCCCATTAGGTGACCTAATGGAGAAAAATATACCTTGGGAGAAACCAGGCTCAGTCGGGGTGCCAGTTCTCCTCTGGCCAATTAACAAACAGCGTAGTATTATTATTATTATTATCATTATTCTGGCAGCTTTACAGCTCAGAGGTCATAATAGATCAGAATATTCGAAGGACCGGAGGCAACACGCTGGAGACGGGTTTATTGAGGATGATGTTGATTAAATAATTATTAAAGTGCAATATTCAAATGATCGGGGGCAACACGCTGGAGACGGGTTTATTGAGGATGATGTTGATTAAATAATTATTAAAGTGCAATATTCGAATGATCGGGGGCAACACGCTGGAGACGGGTTTATTGAGGATGATGTTGATTAAATAATTATTAAAGTGCAATATTCGAATGATCGGGGGCAACACGCTGGAGACGGGTTTATTGCGGATGAAATATCGATTTAAGTATTATTTAATTGTAATATTCGAACAATCGGAGTCATCACGCTGGAGACGGGTTTATTGAGATGCCGTGTCGATGAGGCAGTTTCAGGGGGAGGCTAATTGACACGGTCTCTGCAGACACTTCAGGGTCATGCGTTGGTCTTGTCTGGGCGCAGGTCCACCATCTGATCTGGATACGGCCCGGATCCGGCTGACTGCAGTAAACCTCGGGATAAAACAGAGAGACTATCATTAGTGTAGATGCCATTCTTCTGATGATGTAACGAGTACATCAGGTGTTATGCGACGTGTTCCCGGTTCCGGCTGACCTAGTTAATGCAGCCTAACAATCAATTAATTGATAAAGTGTTTTATGTGTATGCCACAGTAAAGAGATGTGTTTTTAGTCTAGATTTAAACTGACAGAGTGTGTCTGCTTCCCGAACAATGTTAGGAAGACTGTTCCAGAGTTTAGGAGCTAAATAGGAAAAGGATCGACCGACCTGCAGTTGATTTGGATATTCTCGGTATTATCAACTGGCCAGAATTTTGAGACCGCAGTAGACGTGATGGAGTATAATATGTTAAGAGCTCGCTCAAGTATTGGGGAGCTAAACCATTTAGTGCTTTGTAAGTAATAAGCAAGATTTTAAAATGTATGCGATGTTTAATAGGCAGCCAGTGCAGTAAGCATCAAACATTTAAATGTCTGGCCATCTGGAATTTTGGTATGGAGATAATAAAATATTTTTTTATAGTATTACACCACATTGTGTGTGTATATTAGCACCGTTTGTTGTTTTTCTTATGGTATGATATAGAGTGTTTGGACCCTGAAGCGCTGCCACGTGACATCAGACTTAACAACCGAATAGATTGCTATCAGGATGTGAAGAGACTTTCAACCAGCAACAAAAAGTGTTTATGAAACATTGCCTACCCTACCTTGTTAAGCTGAGTTTAACTGTATTGCAAATGAGCAGCAGTAACCAATGGGAGAGCATCGCTGAATCTGCCATATCAAGTATGTAGGAACACCTGCTAGTACCAACAGTACAGTGAATGATTTAATCGCAGAACATCAGCAAATGAGTTTTGAACGTTTCCTAATTGGGTTGAAATTGTATTTCAGTTTAGTTGTCTGCCCTTAGAGGTTTTTAAATATTACTTGATAGCATCATATCCATCTGTTCTCTGAAGTTTACACTGGTCCTCTTACTCTTTTCCTCAAGGTACAGATTTCTAAACACACCTCTGAGTTATAATCCACTCGCTGGCATATATATTCACGCAGAGTCTGTGACATTTCACTCCAGTTTAAAATTTGTAGATTTACAACCATCAAAGCCCCACAAGCAATAAGGCTCCCCTTTAATGAATGGTAACAGCGGTATGACTCCCCTCGGAAAGCAGGCTGCCCTGTCACACCGTGACTCCTAGGTAATTAATTTGTCGGCGGAACATGAATGGAGGTGTGTATCTGATGTGTGTGTACTCTAATTTGAGGCACTTCGTTTAACCAGTAGTGAAAGCAAACAGTTGTAGGTAGTAGGAAAACAAACCCATTAATGATCCTGCACGAGGAAAGCTGTGATGGAAATGCTATCCAGGGGTAAATATTTGAACAGCCCTCTGGCAGCTTGTCTGGTTGTTCTCCGAGAGATCCTGCTAAAGTCAGCGGCCCTCAAGGAGATTGAGGAGGGAGACTATAGATAACAACCTAAAAGATGCACTGTGGGCAAATATAGACGCTCATATATAATCGGAACGTCCAGGGCCATGCCTGTATTTCATTTAACTGCATGGCTTGGATTCAGTTTCCACTCGTTTTGCCCTGCACTGGTATCAGCTTGTCAGTTAGCACAGTGTTTCCCAACTTTTTACCATGGTTACCTCCGTAGCGCCATGTTAAGTACCCCTTATATATACTAGGATAAATCTATTTTTATATATTTTAAAATGTTATTTATATCTGTGATGGCAAGGCTACGTTTTCAGCAGCCATTACTCCAGTCTATCATTCTATGTTTGTGCTTTATTTTTTGGGATATTGTTTTATCTTTTGGTTTAGATGCAGGTTCATTTTCATGGCATTTAAAAAGCCCTTTTACATCATTCAGAGCTTGACTTTTTTTTTTTTTTGCTAAGTTCCGTCTTAGTTTATTGAGATTCATTGTTTTCCTCCGCAGGAATTGTCATCTTTAAGCCAACGTGATCAATCTTGAAAAGTACATTGCCGGATTCACGATGATAGATGTAGGCCATTTGATGCTGCATAATTTGGTGTCAATGTTCTTTAACATGATTTTTGCAGCTGTTTGTCGAGGAGAGCTGCTTTGTTCACTCGTGTAAGGTTTTTCCACACAGACAACAGTCGTTGTCACCCTTTTGTATGATTAATAAATTGGTGGTTTAAGGCTGAATCTCACCAAGCTTGTCAACAACATATCCAGGTCATATTTAACGGCAAAATCGAAGAAAAAAATACGAAGCCTGTTTTGATGGACCTTTTATTTTGCTATTCATTTTAACATGATTCTCATGACAGTTAGGCACAATTAGTAAAATCTTTCTCCACTCAAAATTTGCTTTGTATACTGATGACATGTTTTGCAAGCAACATATAAATCCCAAATATGCCAGTAGAACTTTGGCGTCACAGTTTAGGATAGTAGCTAGTGAAATGCTGATAATGGGTTTCATTTTCTTAATGCTAATTTTATGATTTACTTTCTTTCGAATTTTTGGATGAAATATAATCTAGGCATGTTTTTGACAGGCTTCGTGAGATTGTCCTTTTAAATGTTGGCACCCTGTGGACCTTTACCATCTGTACTTCCAGGACCCGAATCTCACCTTGTCACCCCATTCCTCTTCTTCCTCTTTTTTTCTTCTTCTCTCTTCTACTTCTTCCCCTGAGACGCCTGATTGCAGCACATGATTAACTGGCTCAACATGCAATCTAAACCCAGCACACACTGCACCGCACAGTCCCACAGCTGGTCTTCGGAAGAATCCAAAGCTTTCTTTTCCTCCACTCTCCCAGGGAGCAGTGAAGAAAAGTAGAAAACCCTTCAATTATAGATGGATGAAAGTCAGAGAAAGAGAGAGAGGGGGGAAGAATGGAGAAAGACCGAGTACGGTTCAAGTTCGGAGTTTTTCTCGCATGTCCTGAAGCTGGAAGCCATGGCGGCTTCTCTGGGTAAGAGCTCCAGCTTAAATGGGAACCAAATGTTTGTGTAAGGCTTTCCTCGGTGCGAGTGCACTGTTTGTTTTTTGAGGCGGCTGGAATGTCTCCACCGGCTGCCAGGCTATTCTGTGGGCAGCTCGAGAATCCTCGGGGTCCTGCTTTTCCTTCACAGCTGAGCCCGTTGCATTGCGCTGAGGGGGTATTTTTTCACCTTATTTGGGAGACGGGTGTTATGACAACAAATATCATCGCTGTGGCACGGTGCCCTTAAGGTGTTTGTGTGTTTGTGTATTGTGGAAGCATCTTCCAGAATGGAAAATACAATCATCTCAAAAAGCATCTGCTCAGCACAGATTTCCCCTTTTGCTCCATCAAAAATTGCACCGTTAATCACTAACTCACTTCACTGCTAAAAAAAACAAAAACAAAAAAATCGATTTCTGGTAAAACAAAAAAACATTAATTAAAATAAGATCAATTTACTGTTATAAAAAAATAGCACACTATTTTCAGCGAATATAGATTCAGTTTTTGTTACCCCACTGATTTAAGCATAAACCTCACTAAATAACACACCCTTCCGTGTTTAAACTGATTCAGTGCATGTTTTCTTTGTCACAGGAAAGGCATGCATCCTGAAATGTCTGCTAGCCATCCACAAGATCTTCAGGGAGAACGATCCGGCCTACATCCTCAATGACCTCTACATCACAGACTACTGCATCTGGATCCAGAGGGTCAAGTATGTTCAGTCTAACACAATGTCAGCCAGAATCAGCCAACCTGAAATTAACTAGGTCCAAAATTTTGTCTGAATTGTCTGAATCCCTGCTGAGAGCTAAACAGCAGGTTTATTAAAGCAGTAAGCCACAAGACATGATGTTATAGAGATTTTACCAGGAGTCTTGTTGGGTGAATCTCACAAAACCATGTCCAGGTCACATTTCATGACAAAATCAAATGATGAAAATAAGAAATTATGTTTTGTTTAAAGAGAGATTCCTGAATTTTGACATTTCCATGATGGTAAAGCACATTTTCACCTGATTTTCTTTAAATAATCAATTACTATGCTAATACTACCACGAAAACATTTAACTATAAATGTTGTATATAATTAATATGTAATATATTTTAATAACTTTTTCATTAATAATACATCCATTCATCCATTGTTCTTTCGATCTCAAATTCAGAATTTTCATCAATCTGTATGTCTGTGGATGAATTGTTTTATTCTATTCTATTTTCTTTGCATTACGGCAATGAGAATTTGCTTGGAAATTGAAAAAATAATGTCAAAATGGTCCCAAAAATAGGCTATATTTTCTTTAAGCAAAATCTTTCTTATTTGTTTCTTTTTTGGGGTGAGATACAGTGCATCCGGAAAGTATTCACAGTGCTTCACTTTTCCCACATTTGGTTATGCAACAGCCTTGTACCAAAATGTGTTAAATTCATTATTTTCCTCAAAATTCTACAACCAATACCCCATAATGACAACATGAAAGTTTGTTTGAAATCTTTGCAAATTTATTAAAAATAAAAAATGAACAAAAATCACATCTACATAAGTATTCACAGCCTTTGCTCAATACTTTGTTGAAGCACCTTTGGCACCAATTACAGCCTCAAGTCTTCTTGAGTATGATGCTACAAGCTTGGCACACCTATTTTTGGGCAATTTCTCCCATTCTTCTTTGCAGGACCTCTCAAACTCTCAATCAGGTTGGATGGGGAGCGTTGGTGCACAGCCATTTTCAGATCTCTCCAGAGATGTTGAATCGGGTTCAAGTCTGGGCTCTGGCTTGGCCACTCAAGGACATTTACAGAGTTGTCCCGTATCCACTCCTTTGTTATCTTCACTGTGTTTAGGGTTGTTGTCCTGTTGGAAGATGAACCTTCGCCCCAGTCTGAGGTCCAGAGCACTCTGGAGCAAGTTTTCATCAAGGATGTCTATGTACATTGCTGCATTCATCTTTCTCTCAATCCTGACTAGTCTCCCAGTTTCTGCCGCTGAAAAACATCCCCAAAGCATGATGCTGCCACCACCATGCTTCACTGTAGGGATGGTATTGGCCAGATGATGAGCGATGCCTGGTTTCCTCCAGACATGACACTTGCCATTCAGGCAATGAATTGCCGTTCAATCTTTGTTTCATCAAACCAGAGAATGTTGTTTCTTCAGTCCTTCAGGTGCCTTTTGGCAAACTCCAGGCGGGCTGTCATGTGCTTTGGCTTCTGTCTGGATCCATACAGCCTGATTGGTAGAGTGTGCTGCAGAGATGGTTGTTCTTCTGGAAGGTTCTCCTCTCTCCATAGAGAAATGCTGGAGCTCTGTCAGGGTGACCATCAGGTTCTTGGTCATATCCCTAACTAAGGCCCTTCTCCCCCGATCGCTCAGCTCTAGGAAGAGTCCTGGTGGTTCCAAATGGATGATGGATGATGGAGGCCACTGTGCTCATTGGGACCTTCAATGCTGCAGCATTTTTTCTGTACCCATCTCCAGATCTGTGCCTCGATACAATCCTGTCTCGGCATTCTACAGGCAATTCCTTGGACTTCATGGCTTGGTTTGTGCTCTGACATGCACTATTAACTGTGGGACCTTATATAGACAGGTGTGTGCCTTTACAAATCAAGTCCAATCAACTGAATTTACCACAGGTGGACTCCAATCAAGTTGTAGAAACACCCTCCCCCCATTTTGTATTTTTAATACATTTGCAAAGACTTCAAACAAACTTCTTTCACATTGTCATTATGGGGACTTGTTTATAGAATTTTGAGGAAAATAATTAATTTAATCAATTTTGGAATAAGGCTGTAACATAACAAAATGTGTATAAAAGTGAAGTGCTGTGAATACTTTCCAGATGCACTGTAAGCTCCATAAATATTTTTGTCAGGTTTGGTGAGATTGACCTTCTTAGGTACAATGCGAAACCGAGTGCCTATAAGCAGTGAGCAATAGTATAACACAAATTATGAAGTTAGAGTCCAAACGATCCATTCATTTTTTTTTTTTTTTTCAGTCTCTGCTAGTTAAACAGAACCACAGTGATTGAACTTGATTCATGATTAATGGTATCGCAATCATGATTTCTGCTCGCCATTTTTTGTAATCACTTCCATGTTTAAAATGCGAACTATAGCATAATTCAGTAATGAGATATACTCTGCTTCCCGGCTGGTGTTCAGCTAAAGTCATATGCTTGTCTATAAAGAGTCCAGTTGAAAAATGTGCATCTGAAATTGTAGGCCCGGTGCCCAGACGCGATAAACGTCCTGCGGGGATTACACAGACATTTTTCAGTCCTGTGTTCTGCCAAAGTGTAGATTTTCTGGCAAGAATATGGCCTTGACATCTAATTAATAGTGGATGTGTAAAATGGCAGAGTTTAAATGTGCCTGTTTTCTCAATGAGACAAAGGGAGAAAATGAGGGAAAGAGATGGAGAGAGAGAAGAGGTGGGTACAGAGACTCTTTGTCCAAGGTCCACAGAGAACTGCACAGTTCTACTGTCAATGTGCTGGAAAACTCGGTCGCTTTTGCTTGGCCTCTGAGTTACGGAGAAGCAAAAGGGCAAATTAGGCAAAGCACTATCATATCTTTATTCCCTCCTCTTATATTTAAAGCAGAATGAAAATAAAATATTAAAAAGCAGGAGGGAAAAGTGTCCTTAGGGTGACCGGGCACTGTGTTCTCCATCGATTACTAAATGCATCATCTGAGGCATCAGTAGCATTGACCTGCAATTGAGCACTTGTGTTTCTCTCTCCCTGTTTGGTACTTTATTGAACAGAACAGAAGAAAAACAGACCGGAGAGCTGTTGAAAGGCGCAACTTGCAGTGACAGCACTCTAGTGCCGCTGATGTGTCTTAGTCATACTTGCCTTGAGGCATTTGACATCTCTCAACATTACACTGAAAATTGATTTCCAGTTGCTTCCTTTTAGAGTATCTTTAGCAGTGCTGCAAACTTTTCCTTTGAGTTCAGACAAAGCCCCTCTTGTCATGGGAAGTGACTGCAGGAGACTTGCTCCTCCTTTTAAGTGCTGGAGCATTTGATCAAATCCCCACTGCTCTGGTTTGTGTAGACAACTCCTGTTATCATAGCAGGTTTGTTGTGACAGCGTTTTCAACATCTGACATATCCTCTGTCAGATTATTTAAACAATTCTCTCTTACAAAAAAACTCCTCCCAGAAGGACACCCTAGTCCAGTTATCTAAGCGAGTTATCTTTGGCTGTGTTCACACCGCGGCAAAATGCAGTTGTCAGTCTGGTTTTAGAGTGCAAAATTGTTAAGAATTCAGAATTTCCATCCATTCATCCATCCACAGATAGACAGACTGATAGAAAGAAGGATGGATGGAAATTCTGAATTTTAAATCCGTCCATCCACAGACATACAGATAGAACGATGGATGGATGGATGGATGGATGGATGGATGGATGGATGGATGGATGGATGGATGGATGGATGGATGGATGGATGGATGGATGGATGGATGGATGGATGGATGAAAATTCTGAATTTGAGATTGAAAGAACAATGTATGGATGGAAATTCTGAATTTTAAATCCGTCCATCCACAGATATATAGATTGAAAGACCAATGGATGGCTGAATAAATGGATGGAAATTTTAAATTTGAAGTCGAAAGATTGGGATGGGTGGATGGATAGAAATTCTGAATTTAAAATAAAAAAAACCTGATTGATTTGGATGGAAAATCTGAATGTGAAAATCTGTTCATCCACAGACCTACAGATCGATAGAATGATGGATGGGTGGATAGAAATTCAGAATTTGAAATCAAAAGAACGATGGATAGATAGATGGAAATTCTGATTTTAAAATCAGTCAATATATACAGATAGATAGAATGACTGATGGATGGATGGAAATTCTGAATTTGAGATCGAAAGAACAATGGATGGCTGAATAACTTAAGTCGAAAGAATGGGATGGGTAGATGGATGGATGGAAGTTCTGAATTTAAAATCAAAAGAACGATGGATTTGGATGGATAAATAGATGGAAATTTTGAATTTAAAATCCATCAATATATACAGATAGATAGAATGACTGATGAATGGATGGAAATTCTGAATTTGAAATTCGAGTGGATGGATGGAACTTTTTAAAATTTGAAATCCATCCATCTTTCAATTTGTCTGTCTATCTGTTGATGGACTGAATTTGAAATCCATCCATTGACAGACAGAATAATGGATGGATT
This sequence comes from Romanogobio albipinnatus, assembly GCA_023566225.1. Classification (NCBI taxonomy): domain Eukaryota; kingdom Metazoa; phylum Chordata; class Actinopteri; order Cypriniformes; family Gobionidae; genus Romanogobio; species Romanogobio albipinnatus. Next base: position 11,939,815 of record CM042250.1, read on the forward strand.
GATGGAAATTCTAACATTTGAAATCTGTCCATCTGTTCGTCCCTCTGTTTGTGCATCCATACATCCATCGTTCTGTCTGTCTTATCTTTCGTTCTGTATCTCTATCGCTCTGCCTACCTAGCTTTAAAACTTAAAGTATTTTCAAACTTTTCAGAACAAGTCTTCATCAAGACAACATTCAAAGCTCGTCTTGAAAAACGTGGCTTTTCTATTTAAAAATAAATGTTATTTTACCTCATCCAACTTTCTTGCATTACATTTTTATTTGTAATTCTGCATCCTGTTCCTGCAGGTTTTTGCCGTGAAATGTGGTGCAACTGTTTAGTAAATTCGCCCCTCACTATGTGAACGTGGTCTTTGTGAGATCTCTGGATTATAGATGTTATCCAGTCTCATCTGTGGCAGCAGCTCCTCCTCAAATCTCTTATCGGCAGTCAGACACGATCAGCTGCTCGTGATGAATGCTGGGATTAATAACCACTGCCCCTGAGGGGATGATTTATAGTGTCTCTCTACAATCTGACCAGCTTTCTCACTTTTGAAGTCTTCCAGACTGTAGGAATGTCATGCTCAAATTTATGACGTCTTAAAGACTTCAAGTGTGATTTAAGTCTCTGTACCGGCCCTCCAATCAACAACGAAACAAAGTGGATTGAGTTGAACACTCCTCCTTCTGGCTTTTTGACTGAGACGGCTCCATTAATCATTGTTTGACATTCTGATGGCAACATGCCTGACAATTAGCCGCCATCACTCACTGTAGGGTTGGAATAGTGTCAGACAAATTTTCTGCTATTGCAGATGTTCCCAACTTTTCATCTTAGCTGAACCCATATGAGCTAACTTGTTTATTAAAGTAATATTCTGTAATGAGTTACTCATCCTCAGGGTGTTTCAAACCTGCATGCTGTTATGTTTTTACGAGGAACACAAATTAGTTTGACACTTCACATACTTTTTCCAATTTAACAGACTGTCAAGCTTCACAAAGGATAAAAATGCAACATAAAAGTATTCAGATTTTTTAGAAGATTAAGGGCATTTTCACACTTATAGATTGTTTGTTTTGTTCTGAAATAGGGACTTTATTTGTTTCAATGTTGCATTTTCTTCTTGGTTCGGTTCGCTTTCACAAGGCATCCTTTCAAAGCATACCAAAATGTGTTAATGTAAGTCACATGCAAGTACAACTGTCCTCTTATTGGTTTCCTCTGCGTCATCCATCAAGACAATTGACAAGTTCGCTCCATGATCTTATGGTGGCTTTTATTTGTAACTAGGGATGTCACAAGTACCAGTACTTCGGTACCAAGTCGGTACTGAAATTATAAAAATGTGACGATACCAGCATTTCTGTAGTACCGCCTCCCGAGTATATTCGGTACCCGCAGCTGCATTCAGTGACTTCCGTATTTATCTAAGCGCAGGGCTCCAGACTGTGGCCGAATATATACTAGTGTCTGTGAATATTAAACTGCAAAATACTATTTAAATATTACTCGTCCATGTTCTTCGTCTCCGTGTGAATGACGAGGCGTGGGCACCGGGCGCGTCTCTGCATATGCGTGTGACACTCGCTCGCTGTCTTTGTAGTCTCTGCCGTGTGTCACTGTCATCGACTGTAAAAAAATATATCACTAAATAAGAACACGTACGCATAAACCGTCACTTCATGAGAATTTACCGTTTCATTTGAGAAAACTGTCATATCATGAACACAGACACTCAAAGGTCTTCACGGCAACCCGTCAAAATAAAAGTTTGGTTTAAAAAAAAATTAATTGACAGAATATATCAGGCTACTGTTGTAGCCTACAGTAGGTTTAGCTATATGTAATAATTTTTATTACTAGTAGAGACTTATTATTATGCCTAGATGGTTGATTATTTGTCACTTGATCTTTTTTTTATAAACAATGTTTACATTTAAACAGCCTTTAAATGTTTGTATTATTTACTTAATTACTTAATCATCATAAATAATGAACTTAATTCATTTAATACGTTTTTTTAAAATAGTCAAATAAATAAAAAATAAACATTTAGCTGTGGTAACGAAATTGGTACAGAGTACGGTAAAATGTTTATGGTATTGGTACCGACTACTGGAATTTTGGTACTGTGACATCCCTATTTGTAACACAAACACAATACGAATGTAGCTGTCATTCCAGTTTGATCCGAGTCATGTTCACATATGCCTAAATTAACCGAACCAAGGGAGAAAACACACCAGGTTCCAATCCAAAACAAACGCTCAGGTGTGAAAGCACCCTAAGGAATATAGGAAGTTTAATGGACTTTTTATTTGAAGTTTGACATTCTTTGGTCACTGTAAAAATATAGTTTTTCTGGAATTGTATGAGGATGAGTAAATGACAGATATGTTCCATTTTGATGGTATTAATACAAAAAAAAGAATTTTTATTTAATGTAGTTCAGCATTTGATTTTGTTTACTAATTTATGAGGGAATTTCTACCACACTCTTGAAATGGGAACATTGCAAGTTTGGGAATGAAAACTACAAAAGACCGCTAAAATAGTTTCTTTTTGTTTGTGTTCTGAGGTACAAAGGCAGTTTTGCGTTAACAAATATCTTGTATGGAATGATCTCTGCTCTAGAGAGGATGCAAAACAACTTGTTTGTACAAAAAGAAAACTCATGCAAGATTTTGCCTACAGACATTGGCTAAGCTTGCAAAACGTCCATACAATATAATCAGTTGTCCTCTGTTTCAAAAGTCACCTTATAGCAGCTCTGCAATCAATTACGGTCAGCTCAGTTGAGGTTCTGCTACACAATTCAATGTGGCTTCAGTGTGTGCCACTAATGCAGTACTCTGAGATTTGGTGCCAAACTACTGAGAACGCTGGCATTTGCTTATCTTTTCTTCCCCCTCCCATCCAGCATTCAGAATCACTCCAGTCAGTTGACTCATCGGCCAGTTCAGAAAACAGATAAGTTAAGGTGGAACTTACTGTGTTTCACTAAGTGCAATGGAGCTGTTATCTGACAGAGACTTGCTTTCCATTTTCCCTTTGTGTTCAAACTCCTTAATTGGGTCAGTCGGATTCAGGACGGCAACCATGGCAACCTGTTAAAGGTGAGCTTAAGGGTTTATCTTTTGACAGGACGAGAAAGTTGCTTTCTCTGACATTTGAGAAAACGACATAATGTCAGAGTATTGACGCTCAGCCAAGTGTTTTTCTCCAGGGACTCGAACCCCTGGCTTGAGGGTAAAGAGGCCTCCAGGGGCCACATGGGTCAGGGGTTTCGTAAAGCTTTGTGGTCAGTTGCCCCAGAGTGGACGTTACTGTTGTCAGTTAGTGTTAAATCACGACAGAGTAAAGAGGTGTGGGAAACTGTGTTTTCACTTCTTGCTTCAGTAGCCAAGTGAATTGTGAAATCCCCCTCTAGCATTGAAGGAAATCAGGCTTACAATATCTCGGTTTGGTGTGTGTGCGGGTTAATAGCACTGCTTCGGTTTTTGAGGATTGCTGTCACTTCAGTTTAGATGGCTTTGAGTTTGATCATGAACTTTTTGGTTTTGTTCTCTGACATTTCACAAGCTTTCCGTCTGTTTCGAGAGGTTTACTTCTGTTCGTAGTGATCAGCTTTGGAGTTGTCTGGGAAATGTAATGACAAGGAAATGCATGTTATTAATAGTGTTGGACTGGACTGAGAATTTTGGGATTTTGCATAAAGAAATATCGGTTACACTTTATTTTACAGTATGTGTACTACAGTGTACTGAAGTGTAGTTACCCTAGAACGTACTGGTAATATAAGGTAACTAAAAAGGTTAAGGTCTTAACCATTTTAATCACGAATCACTGGTCAGGAAATTAGCAAGAATTGCACAAATACTGTAGATAAAGTCACTTAGCACGGAATAGACTATCCCTTTGTTTTTCTTTAAATGTTTAAGCCGTCGTTGGGAAGAAAAGTCAGTGTTGGTCCACTCAATGTTGAGGGTTTAAATAGTTCATGAGTGTTTGAAAAAAGTTGAGTTTAATGTGAGACTAAATATTCACTATAGGGTTTAAATCTGGACTCTGACCAAGGGCAAAACATGAGCCTGAGGAACCGGTTTTCTAGCCACTTCTTGGTTTGCTTTGCTATTTGGGCAGGAGCATTGTCTTGTTGAATAAAATAACAGCTGATCATTGCTTTTTAGATGAAAACTTTTCATTTGTGGGAAGGAAGTCATTCTGCAATATTCTTCTGTACTCCAAAGCAATAAATGACTTTTAACAGTGAAGAAGCTCACCAATACCAGCAGCTAAAACACATCTTCCTCAATGCTTCACTGTGGTAGAGATGCATTTATTATTATATTTTTCAGCAGAGTTTAGAAGACAGTGCTCTGGAACATCACCATGCGACTCGTGTTTCATTGTGATTCTGCTGAACCACACTGAATCAAACTTTGCATATTCTGCAAAAAAATTTATTTTGTCGCTTATGTTTTTCTGAGACAGCAATGGCTTTTTTAGTAGTTCTGAAATGTTCCTGACCAATAATCTATTTATTAGTAGTAGTAGTTGTATAGCTATACATTGTCACAGACATTCAGTGATTTTGGTCTTAATTTCATGGACTTTTAGTTTGTTTTAACCAGTGTCCTGTCTTCCTTTGTTCAGTTATCCACCACTTATCAGTTATCATGGTGATTCATTTGATCTGCACAGGTGTTTGTCATTTTACATTTGCCCTGTAATTAATGCTGCCTTCACGTGCTATCGGAAATGTCCCACTTCAGAAGTCGTGATTGCGAGCTTGTTGCATTCAAGTGCTTTGTTGTCAGAATGAACAGGAATCATGGAGGACACCATGTTTATTCTTGCCTATTTATTGGGAAAATCTTATTAAAACTAAAATTATATGTAGTGTCAGATGCACTGACAACCATAAACATTTACGATGCCAGATTCTGTAATTTCGGTCATGTGCAGGCAATTTTCACTTTGTATAAAACATACAATAGCCTACGCTTCAAATGATTACTCGTGTATGTAAATATGCACTACATTAACGACAAGACAAGACAATCTAGCTGTCACATCAGTTGTTCTCCCAGCCACCATGTTTAAAGTTTATGGCACGCCCATCTCGAGAATTTGGTTATCAAAATTATTTCCAAACTTCCCAATGGTAAACACGACATCAGAAACTCGTATTTACGATAATTCCGATAGCACGTGAAGGCAGCATAAGTTGCAGTCTTTTCAGTTCACATTTGTCTGGTATTGTTCGTGTTTGCACAGTCTCGCATTTGGCTTTCTATTTGGATTTGTTTAATAAACCTTGTTTCATTTTCATCATCATCATCATCAGTATATGTGACATGCATATATTACTATGTAGAAAGTGTGAATATATCACAATTACCAGTTGAGTAGTGTTCTGCCTGTCATGTGATCTGAACTAGATATTTTTTTTTAGCATTGTTAATTTCTTTACGAATAAATCCCTTGTAAATAAAGTACAGATTTAACTTACGATTATTAAAGATTTTACCAAATCATTTAGACAAGAGTCTTGCGTTGCGTCCAATGACAGAAAATTCCTTTCTCTGTAGGACATAGTCTTTACAGTCTTGTTTGAGCGCACTTCTGAGATACTGAGAGAGGGAGAGGGAGGAAGGATTGCAGTGTCCCGCTGGTGTGAGGAAAGTGATCCCGGTTTTAGAGCTCACACAGATAAGTGGATCATATTCACTCTCAGTGTGTGGTTTAGCGGCATTTGAACACTTCGGCTTGTACTGTCAGTCTGAGCTGTGACAGTGCTTCCAGTTCCCAGAATCCTAACTGAACGAAAAGGCTGAACGAAACCATGCCAACAATTTTCAAAATGTATATCAGGAATGCACCTTTCATGCAGTCGCTTTGGATAAAAGACCCCGCCAAATGAATGATGTGGTAAAGACTTTTCAGCCTTATAATGAATCATTTCCTTAGTTTCAATGACTTCATGAATCTGTGATAATCTGTGAAAATACTGTTTCAAATGGCCTTATGCCACTTTTAAATGTTCTTAAAGCCTAATCTCATTGAAAAGGCAGAGGTACATATCGTCCTCGTGTTCTTGATTTGTATATCTTAAGAGCTTAATGTAGACGCAGCCAGGGAGCTTTGTTTGTAGTAGACGAGTAATTCACCGCAGGTTCACCCCATCTCTCCAGACATAAAGGTCTACACTATTTTCTCAAGCTGCCTCTAGTGTGTCTTTGTTGCGGCAGGCTTGTTTTTATTTCCCCCTTCTCCCAACCTTGAAAGCCGCCCCTTCTCGGTTAATTAAGGCGAACCACAACAGTGCCATCGTAATGACTGAATTGTGTACAGCATTATCCTTCGCCCCAAAAGGGGCCTTTGTTTCCACCGCAAGCGTGCATTCTCTCACCGCAGAAGTGAAGGAGGAGAGGGAGAGATAGAGACAGAGAAAACAAGCAAGCCTCTACAATCCTAACTCAATAATGACTTCCCACGGGGAGAAAAAGAATATGGCAAATGTTTGAAGCGCCGCCGCCACTGCTACGGGACTTCCACCAATCACATTACTCCAAGAAGTGCTTAATAGTTTTATGGACCTTCCTTCTTCTTCTGAGAGCACATGGTGCTTTTCAGAGAATTATCTGTGTCCAGGGTCAGAAATTAACCAGGGGTCGAGCCAAAAGTGCTCTGAAAAAGTCTGTTTTTTTTTTTTTATCTGTTATCTGATATATAATAATATTATAGTTATGAGCCTCTGCTGACACTATAGTGGCCTGTAGCAGTCGGTATCTATATATACTGTCTCAGAAGCAGGTGTTGTTAATAAGAAGTGTTTTTTTTAGTAAAACAACTGAACGTGAATAAAACACTCCCGTTAACTACAAACTGTGACTCGACGAATAAAATGTTTTCCAGCTGAGCATTTATTGTGCCTTGGTCTAGCTTGTTATTTATAGATATTTTTTATTATATTTTATATAATGAACAGCCATAATTGTTATGATTCGAGAATGATATGGGTTTTCACTATTTGAAGCTAGTCAGATGATTTCAGGTCTTTGATGGCAAATTCTTTGATGCTGAAAATAGTACAGATTGTAAACTGATTATATTAGTAAGCATAATCACATTAACCCCATATGCTGGTTTTTTTTTTTTAAAGCAACTTTTATTACTTTTGCCATTTCGTTAAATGCATGACTTCTGTCATTCCATTCCATTTTTAGACCTTTTTGCTCATAAGGTTTTTGAAAAGATGCTGTTTCTGAGTGTGCAGAATGCTGTGAAATAATATTGCAATTTAAAATAACTATTTTCTATTTTCTTAAGTCCCCCTGTAGTGAAAATCAAGTTTTTAATGTGGTGTTTTAAATATGCTTTAAGACAAACGCTCATAAATCAACACCATTGCTGAGTATTTACTCCTTAAAACTGCAGAGAACCAAAGACTGTCTCAAAAATGACGTTTGAAATCGCTGGTGTTTCTGATGTCACAAACTACCTTGTGACCAATCACGTCAACGTGTGATCATCAACGAGTGGATCTCTGAGTTGGTGCGAGCGAGTGGAGGCGGGGATCATTTGCATATTCTAGTAACCGCATATACTAAATGAGGCAAGAGTTACATTCAAGCTATTTTAAGCCATGAAAAATTTTTTTCTTCATGGAAAAAAGTTTTAAATATGTAATTTTGGTGATCGAAGTGGAGGTTTAAGGGATACAATTATTGACTGCAGGGGAAATATATTTCAAAATGTAATTGTATTCCTGTAATGGCAAAGCTGAATTTTCAGTCTTCAGTGTCACATGATCTAATATGCTGAATGTTGAAAACAACTGCTTAATGTTTTTGTGAATACATGATTTTTCAGGATTCTTTGATCAATAGAAGTAAAAAAAAAACATTTATATGAACATAGATTTTTTTGTAACATTATAAAATTCTTAACTGTCACTTTTTAAATCAATTTAATGCATCCTCATTGAATAAAAGTATTAATGTCCCAAAACTTTTGAACAGTAGTGTAGGTCTAGGATACAACATGGATATTTACTGATGATTGACTGAAATGATTCACAAACATTTTCTGTTTTGTTAAGCTCTCGGATTGCCTAAAAATCTATTTCAATGTCTATGGGAAAGTAGGGACATTTTCATGTGAGGCTTTATAACACCTACAAGGCCTGTTTGTGTATTGTCATTTACCTTGTAAAGCCACTGATAAGTGTCAAACCAGTTTTGCCTCTCCGTCTAACCATGACTTCTCCTTGACATATCACAGTCTGCCTCTTTATCTCAGATAAACACTTTCTGAAGGCGCCAAGCATACTTGTGATCTAAGCGTTGAGTACACAGTATCCTCCTGAGACTGTAGCGCTGCTCTGCTGCTAGGAATCCCTGTCCGCTGGCGGTCCGGGACATCATTAGGCCTGTGCGGTGATAACGAGGCATCTTGGTTCTCAGCGGTATGTTAATTGAAGCATAGAGTTCAGCGACGCACGTCAATACAGACGGGGCAGCTTAGACTCGCATGCTTTATCCTTTTTGTGAATGACCACGACCTCAAACCCCACCCCGTCCGCTCGCGAATCACCATAGTGATGAAGGATTTGAGAGGCTCGCAACTCTGAATAGTAGCCACTTGAGTTTTGGCAGCACCCGGGCGCATTTGCTACATGAATAATGTATGCCTCAAGGCCCCTTGTAGTACTGGGATCTTTGCATTGAGTGTATGGCAGCAATATATATTTTTTCTTCTCAGGGAAGGTTTGTCAGCTTGCTTTGCATATTGCTTCTCCCCAGGGGAAATTTGTGGCACATGCGATATTAGTGAAACTCTGATTGATGTATATATTTTGGTGTCCAGACGTTTAATATTGTGTGCATTACATGTTCACAAAATTACAAAATATTAAATAGTTTTAGTATTAAACATCTGAGCACCAAAAAAGCTCTTCAAAAAGAATATATACAGTGTGTGTGTATATATATATATATATATATATATATATATATATATATATATATATATATATATATATATATATATATATATATATATATATATATATAGTGAGGAAAATAAGTATTTGAACACCCTGCTATTTTGCAACTTCTCCCACTTGGAAATCATGGAGGGGTCTGAAATTGTCATCGTAGGTGCATGTCCACTGTGAGAGACATAATCTAAAATAAAAAAAATCCAGAAATCACAATGTGTGATTTTTTAACTATTTATTTGTATGATATAACTGCAAATAAGTATTTGAACACCTGAGAAAATCAATGTTAATATTTGGTACAGTAGCCTTTGTTTGCAATTACAGAGGTCAAACGTTTCCTGTAGTTTTTCACCAGGTTTGCACACACTGCAGGAAGGATTTTGGCCCACTCCTTCACACAGATCTTCTCTAGATCAGTCAGGTTTCTGGCCTGCCACTGAGAAACACAGAGTTTGAGCTCCCTCCAAAGATTCTCTATTGGGTTTAGGTCTGGAGACTGGCTAGGCCACGCCAGAACCTTGATATGCTTCTTACAGAGCCACTCCTTGGTTATCCTGGCTGTGTGCTTCGGGTCATTGTCATGTTGGAAAACCCAGCCTCGACCCATCTTCAATGCTCTAACTGAGGGAAGGAGGTTGTTCCCAAAAATCTCGCAATACATGGCCCCGGTCATCCTCTCCTTAATACAGTGTAGTCGCCCTGTCCCATGTGCAGAAAAACACCCCCAAAGCATGATGCTACCACCCCCATGCTTCACAGTAGGGATGGTGTTCTTGGGATGGTACTCATCATTCTTCTTCCTCCAAACACGTTTAGTGGAATTATGACCAAAAAGTTCTATTTTGGTCTCATCTGACCACATGACTTACTCCCATGACTCCTCTGGATCATCCATATGGTCATTGGCAAACTTAAGACGGGCCTTGACATGTGCTGGTTTAAGCAGGGGAACCTTCCGTGCCATGCATGATTTCAAACCATGATGTCTTAGTGTATTACCAACAGTAACCTTGGAAACGGTGCTCCCAGCTCTTTTCAGGTCATTGACCAGCTCCTCCCGTGTAGTTCTCGGCTGATTTCTCACCTTTCTTAGGATCATTGAGACCCCACGAGGTGAGATCTTGCATGGAGCCCCAGTCCGAGGGAGATTGACAGTCATTTAGCTTCTTCCATTTTCTAATGATTAACAAACAGGTGCATCTAATTTATGATAATAAATGGAGTGGAGGTGGACATTTTAAAGGCAGACTAACAGGTCTTTGAGGGTCAGAATTCTAGCTGATAGACAGGTGTTCAAATACTTATTTGCAGCTGTATCATACAAATAAATAGTTCATACAAAAAAAAAAATCATACATTGATTTCTGGATTTTTTGTTTTTTAGATTATGTCTCTCACAGTGGACATGCACCTACGATGACAATTTCAGACCCCTCCATGATTTCTAAGTGGGAGAACTTGCAAAATAGCAGGGTGTTTAAATACTTATTTTCCTCACTGTTTATATATATATATATATTATATTATATAAATTTGTGATCAATAAGTGCTGTCAAATCGATTTATCGAATCTAACATAAAAGTTGGTATTATATTATATATTTACAAATCTTTGTTAGATGCGATTTAATTGGTTTGACAGCACTTATTGATCACAAATTGAATTGATTGATATAGATACATTATATTGCCAAAAGTTTTGGGACGCCTGCCTTTACATGCACGTGAACTTTAATGACATCCCATTCTTAATCCGTAGGGTTAAATATGGAGTTGGCCCAACCTATGCAGCTATAACAGCTTTAACTCTTCTTGGAAGTCTTTCCACAAGGATTAAGAGTGTGTTTATGGGATTTTTTGACCATTCTTCTAGTAGCACATTTGTGAGGTCAGGCACCGATTTTGGACGAGAAGGCCTGGCTCACAATCTCCGCTCCAATTCATCCCAAAGGTGTTCTGTCAGGACTCTGTGCAGGCCAGTCAAGTTCCTCCACACCAAACTCGCTCTTCCATGTCTTTATGCACTGGTGTACAGTCATGTTAGAACAGGAAGGAGCCATCCCTAAACCGTTCCCACAAAGTTGAGAGCATGAAATTGCTCTGTCCTGAAAATCAACCCCCACACCATAATCCCCCCTCCACCAAACTTTACACTTGGCACAATGCAGTCAGGCAAGTACCGTTCTCCTGGCAACTGCCAAACCCAGACTCGTCCATCAGATTCCCAGACATAGAAGAGTGATTCGTCACTCCAGAGAAAACGTCTCCACTGCTCTAGAGTCCAGTGGCGGCGTGCTTTACACCACTGCATCCAACGCTTTGCATTGCACTTGGTGATGTAAGGCTTGGATGCAGCTGCTTGCCCATGTAAACCCATTCCCTGAAGCTCTCTATGCACTGTTATTGAGCTAATCTGAAGCCCACACGAAGTGTAGCTTTTGACTCTGCAGAAAGTTCTGCGCACTGTGCGCCTCAGCATGCGCTGACCCTGCTCTGTGATTTTACGTGGTCTACCACTTCGTGGCTGAGTTGCTGTTGTTGCCAATTGCTTCCACTTTGTTATAATACCACTAACAGTTGACCGTAGAATATTTAGTAGTGAGGAAATTTCACGAATGGACTTATTGCACAGATGGCAACCTATCACAGTACCACATCACTGAGCTCCTGAGAGTCACAATCCATTCCTCACATAAATAATATATTATTTGTGTAGTTATGGAGAAAAATAACACGTTCAAATTGTCAATTATCACAATTATGACTTTAAATTATCTTTTGGGGTAAGTTCTCAGCCAAATTAATAAGACCCGGATCAACGTTCTTATTTGCATATTTGTGTTGACTGGATAAACACAACAGGCAACCTGTTTTGCCATCTGTATAATCGAGTTTGTCAACATTTGACATTTTTCCTCTCAAACGCTGAATTTACTGTTTATATAAAATGTGCAGTGTTTCCATGACTGTCCAAAGCATGCAAATATGTACGCGATTTGTTGTCTGTGGCCAAGCGTCTAGCTGTAACATTCATAACTGTACAAGTTTGGCACTGCAATGCGGGGTTAACACTGCAAAAGTGGTGCTAACCCTGCTCCGGTGCAGGGTTTCATAACCCCAGGTAAAAAGTGGTGCTAACCCCGCTTCTAAATTACAAGTGTGAAACATTCCTTTACACGGGGTTTAAAAGCAGTGTTTAGAACGACTATAACCCGGGGTTAAGTGCCTTACATGTACTTACTATAGGGTTAGGGTTAGGAGTAGGGTTTGGTTTAGGGTTAGTTGCAGGTAATTATGCATAATTTGCTGTTATTACTATAGTAACTACATGTAACATATTTAAGAAGGACACTGTAAAATAAAGTGTTACCACTCAATTAAATATTGTTTCTTTTTTTTTCTCCAGATCCAAGCATGTGCTCGCACTAGCCGAGCCCCTACGTAATGCCAAACTGCAGAAAAACGATCTAGAACTGGAGCTGGAGGTACTTGAACAAGCTGCTGAACTTGCGATCAAGGAGGATCAAGATGAAGAGGACTCCAGCAGTGGTAGTGACTCTGAGGAGGAGGAAGAGAGTGAGGAAGAACAGCCTGAAGAAACGCAACCTGAAGAAAAGACTTTCAGACCTCTTGAACTTCAGGTTCTGAAAGAAAAAGCTACGACTGAAGCTTCCCCGCTCCGTGCTGAGCTCCAGTGTGGCGGTGGAGAGCCGCGCGAGTCCAGACGGATGATTGAAGAGCTGGGAGAGAGGCTGGAGGAGGGGCTGACGATTGAGGAGGATGTGCCTCGGGGAAGACGCTCTATTAGCGGCAGTAACACCGAGGGAGAGGGAGAGAGAAAGAGAGAGGGAGACTATTACCATCGGTGCGCAGCTGAGACGGAAAGAGATGCCACGAAAGCAGCAACCAGTAGAGAGCTACTTGATCCGTGCCTTCAGAGGAATCCACTGCGTATCATAAGCACTGAAGAACTGGACAGTGACGATGATGGAGACCTACTTTTTACAGTGGCAAAAGAAGGACCGTAGTGGAAACATTATTACTTGGATATCACAATTCCTTCACACTAAGAGTAACGGATGTATCCTTAAGTCTATCTAAGAGCTTCTGCTTTAGTCATGGATTTATATCGACTTAAAATGATGGTTTTATTTGTGGCATTGTCGTAATTGCTTGTTTTACAGTGCAACACCGCTGCTGTTGAAAATAAGACTTTTTTTTCTCTCCACTGGACATTTCTGTCAGTTTGTTGCAAAATATAGCAATAAAAAATTCTACTTATATTTTATTGCATATGCTGCTTTTTCCATTATGCCATTATATAAATATTTAAAATTAAGTGTACATAAATATATACAATTTTTATAAAGATATGTAACGCATATTCGTGCTATTTAAAGGCTTACTCAACAAAACAGTCATTTATACAGTGTCTTCTTCAAAGAATACCCGTTCAAGGCAAATGTCTTCATTCCTGTGGCACTTCAGAGAGATTTTGTTTTTTTTTATCTCTACAAACTGATCTTTTGCTGTGAGTTCCTGCAGTCTGTGAAGCTGCTGTTATTTACATGCATCCTGTTTGCGGTGATCCCGCGTGTGTTAGCCCCCCCGCTGATGAGTGTGAGATTAACATGTTGCACGCTGTCATTTCCTTGGAAGTCAAGGAGTAGGAGGTGGACGTTTGACGATAGCAAAAAAAAAGTGGGGGTGGTGGTATATCAACAGGAAATGTTAGTTACAGCCCTCTCTTGAGAAAAAAGATATCTAGATAACTAAAGGCATGCATTGTTGGGTGTCGTTTTGTTTTTTGCTGTGTTTTGTGCTTCTAAAAGTTTGCTCAATGCAATGTGATGTTCTTTAAACTCATTTTGCAATATATATCGTTGTTTATTGTTTTAGATTTACTATCCGTTATACAAATCCACTTTTGATCAGATCAGCTCCACTTGCATGGGTTTTGAGTGCAGCTGATTGAATTGATTGATCGTCTCTGAATAGAGGAGTCAGGTGAAAACAGATCAATCATGGAGAGGCGAGATAAACAGGGAAGCTCTTGTCAGGCAGATAGATGGGGGATTGTGTAATGTGCAAGTGGAAATTGAGGAGATAAGGTGGTAAGATTCTGCCTGTGTCCTTTTAGAAAGCAGACTACAGTCAGTAAACACAACTCACTTTTATAGGGATAGTTTACCAACAAATTAACATTCTGTCATCATTGGTCCTCATCGCGTTCCAAACCCATAAGCCTTTCGTTCATCTTCAGAATACAAATTAAGATCTTTTTGATGAAATCTGAGAGCTTTCTGTCCTCCCTTGATAGCTACGCACCTACCACTGTAACACGTCAAAAAGTTCATAAAGAGATTGTAAAACTAATCCATATGAATCGAGGGGTTTAGTCCAAATTTACTGAAGAGACTTGATCATTTTATATGATGAGCAGATTGAAGTTAGGCTTTTATTCACATACTGTATTCACACGAGGGTGAGTTATTAACCCCTAGGAGTCTGAGCTGTTTTGGGGCCCTTTAGAAATTTTAACATGCTCTGACATTTGTGGGGGGGGGGGGTTTCAGTTGCTTATAAACACATTAATGGCAAAAGTGTAATTACACTGTATTCCGCACAAACTGGGCTACCATAATATGTGAGCAACATGTATGTACATGCTTGTATTTTTGAGAGAAAAATATTTATGCATGATTTTTGAAAAAACAAAAAAAAATGCTTTAAAATGAAGGCCTAAAAACACACAATAGATATGTGTTCACAAGACTTTTGAATAATGGGTGTTGTTGCCAAGAGTTTTTGCTTCAAACTGATGTGAGAATCATTGAGCCTACTCATTCACATAAAACAATAGATATTTAAGCGTTTCTTTAGACATATGTTTCATGTTTGTGAGACAAGTATTCACTAAGCTAGAGGTCCTTTTCTGAACACTATCTGAATGAACATCTTTGACAGAGGCTGCAGATCGCGCATCGTTTGTTTTCTTTATTTTGCAAAAAGCAAAACATTTTGTTTTTATTGTGACTATACACAAAAAATAGACACTTAACATATTATAATGATGTATAACACTTGCCTGAATGATTAAAAAAAACGACAGAGTTATTTGAGTCTCTTTGGCACTGATAAGAACAAAAGAGAGCCGATCGCGCCGGCGCGACTGCCGACTCGAGAGGATTAATGACAGGATTTTAGTTTTTTGGTGAACTATCCCATTTACAGACGTTTATCTACTAAAGAGTAGTGCTGGGTGAAAAATATTGATTTCTCGATTTTAATCAATTCTCATTTTTACGAACCGATATAGATTCTTAAATCCCAAGAATCGATTAGACAGCTATTTTCAGTTGATGAATGAACGGGACATTGTAGCTCACGTGAACTAATCCGCTTTAATACTAGTTACAGCGCAAAATAAACACGAATAAGCATCTGAAAGCGTGTTAAAAGATACAGTACAACTACCGAAATCCGTATCATGTCACATGGAATCGATCAATCAGTGTTTCATACTGCGGAAAGACGTCAGTAAAACAGCTTGTAAACAAAGTCATGTAGCTAAAGTCACATTTACCTCAGAAAAAAACACATCCAGTGACCATAAATTCATTAGTCAGCTAGAAAAATGAACTCCAGAGTGGAGCATTTTGATAAATATATGGACCATATTACATATTCATTATAATTTTTATTTTCTTCAAAATGTAATGCATGTTCCATAGGCGTCGATTTCAGGGGGGACGCGTAGCTACCCACCAGATTTCGTCAGAGTCCTTTTGTTCCCACCACTATTTTTTTTTTTTTTTTTTTTAAACCTCAAGTTCAATTTTACGGTGAAGCATTGCTGCCACACACATATTTTTTCCACTCAATTGTGTCGTAATAACTAGATCTTATGTCGTTTTAACGACATCTTTTGTCGTAAAAACGTTTGAAAAGCAGAAGCAAGCTCCGAAAAATAGGCTCATCCGCTGCCTGTATCAGTGGCAGTGCCCATAGCACGAAATTGTAGTAATGTATTGATGTAGCCTACAGTTCTTAACAGCCATGGGCAGCAGGTGCCATGGACCGCTCATGATCAGCGTAATGACGGACCCCGGTGCAGCCACAAATATCATAACTATCTATAGGGTAGGCCTACTGTAATTAACACATTCAAGAAATGTATTAAAAAGAAAGACACTTTCAGCCTTACTCAAAGTAGAGCCCTACATTTCTGCCCGAGCCCGACGGGCCCCGACTTTTTTACGCCCCTAGGGCCGGGCTTCGGGCCAATTTTCCAGTCATAGCCTACCTCAGACGCGGGCCGGGCCTCGGGCCTTTTTAGGCTATAGGACGGCGCTATGCAACACGCATCGCCGCAAATGAGTAAAGCAAGCCAACACGCAAACTGCCACAAATGAAACTGAAAATAAGCTAAGTCTTAGATGCTCAAAAGCACAATCATCTTCATTAAACCAATGAGACTAAAGGCTCTTACCAGTGTTTAGGTCGCTCGTTCTCATAATGCGGTCTTTGATGTTGAAATGAGCTGATGAATAAAATGCTCATATCTGTTGCTTTCATTGACATGAACTCCGCTAAATGTGCATATAGCACGGGAATTGAAGATCGGATTTATATTCATTTCGTGGATAGGTGTAGCCTAAGGTTAGACAACCAGCATATTTTTTTAATTATTTGTTTAAATTGTGTAGCCCGTTTCGTTTGCGCGCGCCGTTGCGATCTGCCTGCCTCATCTAGTCAAAAATGCCTTTTTACTGTGATGGTGGTGATAGTAGGCTAAACGTTTAAACGATGCTTTAAGTGTTTATATGGATTTTATAAGCAAGACAAGTCAAGTGTTGATTTGAGAGGCTAAAGTGTTGGGTTAACTCACTGTCCGCTGGCCACTTGGTCGTCACTTTAAAAAGCAAAAACTTTAGTTTAACAAAAAAATGCTTCAAACATTTTTCTAAATTAACTTAATAAAGAAACAAAACGAAATATAACTACTTTGACATTAAAAACAAAACTGAACTATTTTAATGGCTGCAACTAATGTGTAATAGGGAGGATTAAAAAAAAAAAAAAACACGGGCTCCAGTCAGCATGAGTAAGATATAAGACCCGCAATGTCTCTCAGCTGACATTTTTATTTATTTACATTAGTAAGCTACAGGACATAGTCTTTCAAAACATGACCTGCGCGAAAGAGAAAAAAAATGCATCATGTACCCAGAACTTCTGAAAATGCACTTCTGAATGCGTCTCTGTCCCCAGCACATTTCAAACCAAACTGACGCCCATGTGTATGTTTGAAAAAATCTGGCAAGTTTTTATGACAGCCACCATTTAAATCAGAATCAGAAAGAGCTTTATTGCCAAGTGTGCTGTCACACACAAGGAATTTTTCTTGGTGCTGAAGCTTCCAGTGCACATATACAATACAAACACAACAAGAACATAGTAATACAACTTCTAAGAATAAAAATATGAAAAATAGTATAAAAAAATATACTATGGGGGGGAATTGTGCGTTGTAGTCTCTTGATGTCAGATTCGGTAGCTGAACCAAACCATACAGTGATGGAAGTGCATAAAACAGACTCAATGACAGCCGAGTAGAACTGAATCAATAGCTCCTGTGGGAGGTTGAACTTCCTCAGCTGACGAAGGAAGTACAGTCTCTGCTGGGCCTTTTTCACAATGGAGTCGATGTGATTGTCCCACTTTAGATTAGATTAGATTAGATTCAACTTTATTGTCATTACACAAGTACAGGTACAAGGCAACGAAATGCAGTCCTGAGAGATGGTAGTGCCCAGGAACCTGAATGACTCCACTGCTTCCACAGTGCTGTTCATGATGGTGAGTGGGGGAGAGCTGGGCTGTTCCTCCTGAAGTCCACTATCATCTCCACCGTTTTGAGCGTGTTGAGCTCAAGGTTGTTATAACTGCACCAGACAGCCAGCTGTTCAACCTCCAGTCTGTAAGCAGACTCGTCACCGTTTTGGATGAGGCCGATGACAGTGGTGTCGTCTGCAAATTTCAGGAGCTTCACAGAGGGGTCTTTAGAAGTGCAGTCATTGGTGTACAGGGAGAAGAGCAGTGGGGAGAGAACACACCCCTGGGGCGTGCCAGTGCGCTGGTAGTGAGAGTCCTGGATGTGAGTTTCCCCAGTCTCACGAGCTGCTGCCGGTCTGTCAGGAAGCTGGAGATCCACTGAAAGATTGAGGATGGCATGGAGAGCTGGGTCAGTTTAGCTGAGAGAAGATCAGGCATGATGGTATTGAAGGCCGAACTAAAGTCCACGAATAAGATCCTTGCATAAGTTCCAGGTCTGTCGAGATGTTGCAGGATATAATGCAGTCCCATGTTGACTGCTTCATCCACAGACCTGTTTGCTCTGTAGGCAAATTGAAGAGGGTCCAGTGATGTCCTTCAGGTGGGCCAGAACCAGTCTTTCAAATGACTTCATGACCACAGACGTGAGAGCGACAGGTCTATAGTCATTAAGTCCACTGATTTTGTTTTTTTTTTGGGGACGGGAATGATAGTGGAGCGTTTGAAGCAGCAGGGAACTTCACACTGCTCCAATGATCTGTTGAAGATCTGTGTGAAAACTGGGGCCAGTTGGTCAGCGCAGGCTTTCAAACAGGCAGATGAGTTGCCGTCTGGGCCTGAAGCTTTCCTAGTCTTCTGTTTTTTGAAGACTGACTCCCATAGTTTACTAGTAAAGAGAGTTGTTTTCCTTGAGAAAATTTGCCATGTATTGTACCTGATATATATCCAAAATAATCAATAATGAATCAAATCGCAAGCTCGTGAATCAAAATCGAATCGAATTGTGAAATTTGTGTCAATACCCAGCCCTGCTAAAGAACTTTAAAATACTGCAACGACCAACACAATCTCTTGGCAATTTGTATCTTTTTTACGTTTTGGCAAGTGGTTATGTTTAAGGGTGGATGTACTTTTCTTTTTTAAATTGTACAAATTGATACGAAATCGTCACTGTGAAGTAGTTACATTTTCCTATGAAATTGGGTTGCAACAACTTTGGAGGTAACAAGTTCAGATTAAACATGCAAAGAAAAGAGCCTTTCTAAAAGTGTACCCATACAGTAGTTAATTCCAAGCAGCAAATAATGCTAGATTTGACACTTATACTTGACCTTCTTGACCCTTTGTTCTGCTGTTGTCAAAAGTGAAGCCATATGTTTCACAGGAAGTGAGCAGATCCACACAAATCGCATTCAGTTCTTGCTTCATTCTGGTGCGTTACACACACTATTCATGATATAATCAATTTAATGGATAAAATCAAGTCCCACCCTTTATTTCCTTCTATCAAGATTCTGTTGAGAAATATGTCTCCATATGGAAATAAAATTGGCATTTCGTGTTGACTTTGTCGTTGACGGTGTGGTAGCTGTTGAAGTGAAGAGCAGCTTGGATGAAATGCTGTTTTAGGCCGTGTGTTCCTGTTGGCTGTCTAACCTGTTCGCTCTTTGACTGAGTCTGATACCTTGGAGACAGACGCTGTCTCTGTCTGTAACTAGAGCTCTTTATTTCTGTCCGTCTCACCATCGCTCAGTCTCTTCGCAGTTCTCCTTTCTGCATTCTCTCTCTTTTTCTATCGCACTGTGTTGAGGATGGATGATGTCATTAAAGTAGCTCCCTCCGAGAGGGGCCAACCGAGCTCTCCAGCAGCACCTTGGGAGCCTAATAATTTGTCCGACCTCTATCAAACCCTCCTCCTTCATCCCTCCATCTTTTATTCTCACTTCATTGCTCAGTAGCTTGTGGGAGCCCACGGGCTGTAGCCGCCTCTCCCCTGTGGGGTCCACCATTGATTAAGTGACACTCTGTTGAATCATCGTTTTTCATGGTAAAGAGGTGCCTATATTTCCCATTATGATGCCCACCCCTGGGAGCTAGGCTGGTGCTTCACACCGTATGTTGGCTTGAGCGTTTTCCAGACAAGTTTTTAATAGGTTTCACCTGCAGCTAAGGGGACATTTGTGCCTTTTAAATGTATTCAGCTGACAAAATTGGATGAATGCGGTCGTGTTTCAAGAGGATTTTTTCCCCTCCATTCTCTGCATTGTGCAGTAATTATGAGCAGCTCTGACACTCTGCTGTGAGCTCCTCATTAAAGTCCAGATACGTCTCATCTTTTAACTGTTGTTTGCATGTAATCTCAGTAGGAAGCTCATAACAGTGAGTGACCAAATTAGCTTTGGCATTCTACTGCTCAAATCAAATTTTAACAGCACGAACAAGGTACTAATATTTCCAGTTGTCACTTTCTCATTAAAGGTGTCATTTGACACTAGTAACACCAATTGGAATGATTAAATGGCGTTATTTCTTCTCCCAAACCAGTTAAGTGCAAACCCACCCTGCATGCTGCCAATTCAGAGTCATGAAATCTGAACTAATTCCATAAAGTCTGAACTTTTCTTGACAGGGTTTGCACCTAAATGGTGCAAACCCTGCTTTTCTTGGGTTTACAACTTAATGGTATATGGGGGGTTCTCTGTGCAATGTTGACTCCACACTGCTAGCCAGGGTTGCCAGAGCATTCCTAAGGTATTCTAGGTGGTTACAATGCTGTTCTGGGTGATTTCTAAGTGGTTCAAAGTCAAAAGGCCTGGTCACACCAAGAACGAGAACTACAAAGAGAACCATAGTGATAATTATAATAGCCTCCGCAGTAACAGAGGGTAAAATCCTTTCTATTATTAAGCATGCATACTTGTATCCAGCTGCTCAAGCTCTGTAAGGTCTGTAAAAATCATTCTGAAAATGATTCCAGCGATATTGTTTCTCTGTCGTTATCGTTATAGCTGTGGTGTGGACTTCACTATTCTCATATAATAGAACGATTATTAAAACGTAGCACGTTAATGTGGACGCTAATATAATTATAGTTATCATTCTTGGTGTGAACAATTAACTCAAGTCTTTATGAAATTTTTTGTCTCGAGATATGTTTCAGGATGCAAATAGTCTCTTTTCGGGAATTGTTTTTTGTTTGTTTTTTGTTTTTTTTACAATACTGGTTACTTTACAATTATAGTAATAAGCAAATAAATATTTTGGGGAAAATAAATATAATTCCTTTGGCAAATAGCACTGTAAAAAGCTACGTAAAAAGTACTTAATTTTTCTTTTGCAAGTTTTTGCACACATTCATATAAGTCAATTTCACATATGGAATTGATTAAACTGTACTTAACTAAGTTAAAGGTGCTCTAAGCGATCCTGGGTGGACGTTCAAAGTGTTGTCAAACAAAACAGAGGCTAGCTAGACCCTCCCTCCTCCTCTTCCTCCCCTCCGTGCTTCCTGATTGGAAGCCCTTCTGCTGCCGGAGTTCTCGCCACCTTTCGAAGGCTTTTCCGATGTAAATTTGTGACTTTGCGCATTCCTTCTCCTTTTCCCTTTTCTTTGCAAGTTGTTCATCAGAACGTCGACTCTTTGGTCGTGTGTCAGCCATATAAAAAAAAATCATATAATTCGAACTTCCCTCTTTATGCTTCTCTCTTCACACCCCCCTCATGTGCAGACTGCCCAAGTTTGTTTTTGTTGCCGTTTGTGGAGCTTGTGCTGACTACAGACAGCGTTTTTTTACAGTGTGTTCAGGGGACAGGCAGCTAGCGGATAGTGAGGAGATGTTTGCTATATGTGTCAAAACATTTTTTGGCCTAAAAAACTTGTGACATTGCTTATAGCACCTTTAAGTAAAATTGACAAAGACAATAAGTAATTTAACTTAGCCAGTAAAGGGTTGGGTTGTTTGTACTATTTCTAGTTGAAGTTTCCTTTGTAATACTTTTTACTCAAACAATATAACACTGAATTAAGCCATGCATGAATTAAACCACCAGTTTTGCGGCACCACTGAATATTAGTACAAGAATCTCTGTAAGAGTATTTTAGTAGGATGTTCCAATATCTGTGTAAAAAATGCACATGTGGGACCTGTTGACTGAACCCAAAATCATACGTCTCCGGAATTGTGAAATTAATGTGAATGAATAAATTCCCTACTTTGCGGGAATGTTATTTAAAGGGTTAGTTCACCCAAAAATGAAAATTAGCCCATGTTTTACTCACCCTCAAGTCATCCTAGGTGTATATGACATTCTTCTTTCAGACGAATACAATCAGAGTTATATTAAAAAAGTCATGGCTCTTCCAAGCTTTATAATGGCAGTGAATTGTTGCTTTGTTTTTGAAGTCCATAAAAGTGCATCTATCCATTTGTGTAAGAAAAATATCCATATTTAAAACTTTATGAAGTAAAATATCTAGCTTCCGCCAGATCGTAAAAAAACGTAACTGGTGTGCGATGTCGTCAGACGTAGCGTAAGAATTTTTAACTGCGAGAGGTGCTACACTTTATCCGTAAGTTGAATACAGAAGGCGATATGGTGGAAGCTAAATTTTAAATATGGATATTTTTCTTACACAAACGCATTGTTTCGCTTCAGGAGGCCTTTATTAACCCCCCAGAGCCGTGTGTAGCAGTTATATGATGGATGGATGCATCTTTATGGACTTCAAAACCAAAGCAACAATTCAATGCCATTATAAAAGCTTGGAAGAGCCAGGACTTTTTTTATATGACTCCAATTTTATTCATCTGAAAGAAAAATGTCATACACGATGACTTGAGGGTGAGTAAATCATGGGCTAATTTTCATTTTTGGGTGAACTAACCCTTTAAATTACTAATGGCCTACTTATAGTTGTAGCCTACATTAAATTTGAATAGGAGAACGTATTGTAACTGTAAATATTTCATACTTCGCCATTAAAGGTGAGATTCGGTTCCTCTGCTGTCAGATGTCATTACGTTAGGCTGGTGAAATCTGTGTGACACATCGCCTCAAACTGTCCTGACCTGCATTACGTTTACTGCTGACAGAACAAGGACAATGTGTTCACCCCACGCACGGGATCCCCCAGTGTGCCATACTAATAGAAAACTCAATCTCTTTTCCTTTTAAGTGGCGCGATTCCGGTACTCGAGTACATGAATAACCCTAAAGGAGAAATTAATCTGTTCCTCTCCGGGGCTTGGCTTCTCCGATGACTGTGCAAGTATGGTTTCTTTTGTGCCATCTGTCCCTTTCTGTCTCTCTCTGATTGTCTGTTGAATCTTCATCTCCTCATTTGTCAATGTTAGGGACGTAATGAACCTTCATTTGTTACTTCAGTAGAAGAAGAGCAAATCCTCTTGTCTGGACTTAGTTGCAAGTAAAAGTCTCATGTCTCATGTTTTGGAGGCTTTTTCTCTCATTCACAAGACAACTAGAGCGAAAAGCATAAAGCAACCGAGCTATGGAGAGGCCCATTGAGAGTGCTTGCATCAACAGTTCCCACATGCCGAGCTTCCGGATCCACTCTAATTGGCGTAAGCAACATCCGTTAAATCGCTCCTGTTAAACGGAGAAATTAAAGTAGTCAGTCCCTGAGAGTGTGTGTTAAATCACTCCTCGCTCGCAGCAGACGTTTGCCGTCAGCCTATGGAAACGATTACCTCTGCCTATCTAGCAAGGTCGATGTTTGGTACACTAGTGCATGTTAGAGAGAGAGAGTGAGTGTCTATAAACCATTGTCCCATCGCTAGCTCTCAGATTGCAAAGGCACTTTACGCTGTGCTGAATCTCGCACTGTATAGCTTTACTCCCAAGGCTACGGTAACAATTAGCCGAGGTGTCAAGTTCAAGTAGCTTGACTGTAATGTGAATATACTCCCTTTGTTTGCTCCATTGAAGGTATTTCCTGCCTAAAAGAAGATGGCTTTTCTTTTTGTGCCAGATGCTTGCTTGCTTAGATTCATTCACCTTTTCTAGAGCGCCATGTTTGTGTAAAAGCTTCATAAGTCAGCGTAGCAAAGTGTAGTCTTCAGAATTCAATCTGAAAGTTCTCACCACGGAGCTTTCTAAACCACACCATAGGTCTCGACTTTGTAAAGCGGCTGCTCTAAGAAGCCGCAGTCCCTTATTTGTTTTCCATTTGAAACAAAAGTCAGAGATTATTAATATTTTAGCACAAGTTGCTGTTGGGAGAGAGAAGTTTTGCTGGAAGAGACTGGGGGAATTGGAAGCCACAGAGGCAGCAAGCCAACCTGTCAAAGTGCTTCCCTCCATTCCTCCCTTCCTCTTTCCATAAGCTGAGGTAACAATGGTCCCGTTGTGCATCCTTTCATTTTGTTTTCTAAATGTTTATTTCTGGAACACATTTTTTAAGTGTAGGAGCACAATGATACGTTTGCAATGTGATGTGTCTGTCAGTCATTAAAAAAATATATAAAATACACTCACCTAAAGGATTATTAGGAATACCATACTAATACTGTGTTTGATCCAATTGGCACTAAGGGGCCTAAAGTGTGCCAAGAAAACATCCCCCACACCATTACACCACCACCACCACCAGCCTGCACAGTGGTAACAAGGCATGATGGATCCTTTTTCCTATTAGTAGTGGAGATGAGTGGTACCCGGTGGCGTCTTCTGCTGTTGTAGCCCATCCGCCTCAAGGTTGTGCGTGTTGTGGCTTCACAAATGCTTTGCTGCATACCTCGGTTGTAACGAGTGGTTATTTCAGTCAAAGTTGCTCTTCTATCAGCTTGAATCAGTCGGCCCATTCTCCTCTGACCTCTAGCATCAACAAGGCATTTTCGCCCACAGGACTGCCGCATACTGGATGTTTTTCCCTTTTCACACCATTCTTTGTAAACCCTAGAAATGGTTGTGCGTGAAAATCCCAGTAACTGAGCAGATTGTGAAATACTCAGACCGGCCCGTCTTGCACCAACAACCATGCCACACTCAAAATTGCTTAAATCACCTTTCTTTCCCATTCTGACATTCAGTTTGGAGTTCAGGAGATTGTCTTGACCAGGACCACACCCCTAAATGCATTGAAGGAACTGCCATGTGATTGGTTGATTAGAAAATTGCATTAATGAGAAATTGAGCAGGTGTTCCTAATAATCCTTTAGGTGAGTGTATATGTAGAGTGTATTGTAGCAATATTAGTGGAAGTGAAAGTGACATGTAAAGGCCAAGTATGGTAACCCATAGTCGGAATTTGCATTTAACCCATCCAAGTTAGTACACACACATTAGGAGCAGTGAGTAGTGAACACATACACTGCAACCCATGGACACACACACCTGGAGCAGTTGGCAGCCATTTGCTGCGGCGCCCAGGGAGCGATGGGTGTTAGCTGCCCTGCTCAAAGGCATTTCCTGCCAGTATTGAGAATCGAACCTGAAACCTTCGGTTGCCAGTCGGACTCTCTAACCCTTAGAGAGACTCGACTGCCCCTAAAAAAAAAGGCTCAGGGAAGAAGGAGGCGGGAACCGGCGAATGTTTAACATAAAACTTGAATCCAAACATAAACAAACAACAAAATTAAAGTAAAGTGTTGGCCAATCACAACCCACTGGTCCAGCCGACCAGTCAGAGCACATTGCGCTTTTCAGAAGGAGGGGATTCATAGAGACAAGAACTAAATGTAGTGTTACTGACAGACTGGGAAGAGAGGTGCTGCGACAATGTACATTTTTGAACATTCAAGCACATATTCTAGTAGACCCCAAAAACAAAATCAAGACTTTTGAAAAAACAGGCATATTTGGTCCCCTTTAGGGCCCTATCATACACCCGGCGCAATGCGACGTCAGACAGCAAGTGTTTTTGCTAGTTTCAGCCCAACGCAGTTATCATTTTCACGTCCAGTGCCACGTTGTTTAAATAGCAAATGCACTCGCGCCCATCTGTTGGCGTGCTGGTCTGAAAACAAGGTGTGTTCAGGCGCATTGTTTGCATGTTGCTATTTTGAGGCAACTGAAAACGACTGCGCCATTGACCAACAAAAACCTGGTCTAAAGTCAATAGCACAGTATTTTTTCAGTGTTATTTAAAGAGCGCGTTAGTAATATGCGCCTGTAGGCAGGTACACAATGTGCGTACACTCTGCTTATTACACACACAGGGATGCGCAGCAGCACACAAACATTTAAAAATTTTATCAATAAAAGGATTCCACTCAGAAGAGAGTTCAGTCTTTCCGCTCGCAAATTCCGCCATGTAAATAGTGAATCTGCCATGGTACAACTGGCTTTTAAAGGGAATGGGAGATGAGATTCTGATTGGTTTATTGCATGTTATGCCCAAAACACACCCATGACTCATTAAGAGACCAGGTACAACCCTTTTGGACCATGCGCCTGGAGTACCAACCTTTTTTTTTTTTTTGGTCAATAAACTAGCAAAAGTGGATTCGGACACATCCTAAGTGCAGTTGCGCCATATGCTTCAGACCATGAGCTCAGATTGTTAAAATAGGGCCCAATATGTTTAATGTATCCTTGCTGAATATCAAATCGATTAAAACTGACAGTATTAATTATATTTAAAATGTGTTATTTATGGATGGATGGATGGATGGATGGATGGATGGATGGATGGATGGATGGATGGATGGATGGATGGATGGATGGATGGATGGATGGATGGATGGATGGATGGATGGATGGATGGATGGATGGATGGATGGATGGATGGATGGATGGATGGATGGATGGATGGATGGATAGATGGATAGATAGATAGATAGATAGATAGATAGATAGATAGATAGATAGATAGATAGATAGATAGATAGATAGATAGATAGATAGATAGATAGATAGATAGATAGATAGATAGATAGATAGAGCTCAGCATTGATGGAGCCTGGTGTCCATTCACTCCATCCACTGCCTTGTTATCTGTTCATAGTTTGCAAGGTTGTGGGGCTGTCACATGCTTGTCTTTGTCTTTTCTCTCATTCCAAACACACACACACACACACACACATAGAGTGCCCATAGGGATATAGTGTAGAGAGACAGATCTCCTTACATGTGCATGGCTGAATGTGTTAGCTTGTCACCCCCTAGACTGCCCTCTGTGACTCCTGCAGCACAGCTCTCTCTGCCTGAGTGGTGTGCATTACATCTGCTCGTTGCACACACACACACACACACACATACACACATATGAAGTATGATGGTAGTAATCCGTATAGACAGATGCAGCCAACACACACAAAACATGCAAGCATTGTTACAAAACTTAGTGAGTCTATATAACATCCTGATGCAACCTCATAAAAGTGGTTGATTTGGTACGTTACTTTTGTTCTTTTCTTTTGTTTGTTTTTTACAGACAAGGCCCAGAGATGCAAATTAGAGTTGTGCTGTATTCTCTAAATATAATAAGTACATCTTTTTCAGTTTTCGTATGCTGATTTTTTCATACTCACCTAATACAAATAAACAAACAAACAAACAGTAGAATAATAGAAATAAATACTTTTATTCAGCAAGGATGAATTGATCAAAAGTGAATGGATCAAAAGTGACAGTGAAGACATTTATAATGTTATAAAATATTTATAATTCAAATAAATGCTATTCTTTTGAACTTTCTATTCATCAAAGAATCCTGTAAAAAATGTATCACAGTTTTCACAAAAATATTAAGCATGATTGATAATAATAAGAAATGTTTCTTGAGCACCATATCAGCATATTAGAATGATTTCTGAAGAATCATGTGACACTGAAGACTAGAGTAATGATGCTGAAAAATCAGCTTTGCCATCACAGGAATAAAATACATTTGAAAATATATTAAAATAGAAAAAGTCATTTTGCTGTAATATTTCTCAATTTTCTGTGTTTTTGATCAAATAAATTTAGTCAAAAACATTTTTAAAAATCTTTAACATTTTTATTTTAATTTTACCAATCCCAAACATTTGAACGATAATGTACATAATTCATTTCACTTTAAGTAAGTACATTTTCAATTAGATTGACTGTGTTTATTAACATATCTGAGCAAAACTTTAATATTTATCTAAATATATAGAATCATCATGAATGGATTTTTTTATCCGAACTTGCTGCACTGCATTCTGGGATTGCCTTTCAGTGAATGATACACCAAATTTACGCATCTGCGAAGGCAGCATAACATAGTAACTTTTGAGATGGACTTCACATCAGGGGTTTGTTTATGAGACCTTAAAATGCTGTCTAGATAGGCAGCTTACTAGGTTTTGGAGTGAACACCATACCCTGCAAACATGTAGACGACATGTTCAGTCAAATTTACATTTTGAAAGTCAAATCCATCAATCATCTCACACTTTCATCTGCAGCTAACATACTAACAAACAGATTGTAAATTTCTAGGTTGCAAACATATTCTGTCAATGTCACACACTCACACACACAATGAGGGCGATGTGTGAGGGGCTGCTTCAGAGGTCTCATCAACTCGGCATGTCATTAGAATGTGTCACCCTGCTGCTGTCTGCTCCTTCCCTCCCTCCTTTTCTCTCTCCTTCTTCTTTCTCAAGGATTCCTGGGATTGTCAAGGACTTTCCTCGCCTTATCAGTGCCACCTGAATTCTGTTGTTTGTAGCGAGACACTGTGCACTTAAAGGGTTAGTTCACCCAAAAATGTTATTTACTCATGTCGTTCCAAACTTGTAAGACTTTCGTTCATCTTTGGAACACAAATGAAGATAGTTTTAATGAAATCTGAGAGCTTTCTTTCATTCTATTAACAGCCTTTGCAACTACCAATTTCAAGCCCCAGAAAGGTAGTAAAGAAATCCTAAAAGTATTCCATGTGACCAAAGTGGTTTCTGTGTTCACGAGAGCACAACGTGAACACTTTGCGTGTTGAAAACAAAGCAATCGCATCTCTGCATAAAACCACCGGTTAAACCACGGGAGTCACATGGATTACTTTAATGATGTCTTTATTGGGACTTGAAAGTGGTAGTTGCGTAGCACTCAACGGAAGGACAAAAGCTCTCCGATTTCTTTAAAAAGATTGACATTTGTGTTCCGAAGATAAATGAAAATCTTACAGGTTTGGAATGACATGAGGGTGAGTAAATGATTACAGAGCGTAATTTATGAGACATTATTGTACATTTCCGGCTTTCGCGCTACATCTTCTGAAAGAGTACTGAATCTCCTGATCAAAACACAGGCGAAGAAGAAGGAGAAACAAGCGATAGCATGTAAGCAGATGCATGTAAAATACCACGATCATCAACATTAAACAGCATAAATCAAAACTGCCTAATGTTACGAGGTAGGCTATAGGACTGTGGTCTATGGACTCGATCTACTCCCACTGTTTTGATCATCCTTTTGAATCTGATCTGGTGTAGTCTTTGGCAAAAACAAGATTTTCTCAGCTTTTTGCTCAAAATGTTACTTTTTTATGAAACTTACCCACATTCAAGTGTTGATTAAAAAAACAAGACATTAAAGGTGCAGTGTGTAGTATTTATGAGGATCTATTGACAAAATTGCTATATAAAATACATAACTGTTTTCAGTGGTGTATAAAGACCTTACATAACGAACTGTTATGTTTTTATTACCTTAGAACGAGCCATTTCTATCTACATACACCTCGGGTCCCCTTACAGTGAAGTCATCATTTTGCGTCGTCATGTTTCTACAGTAGCCCTAAATGGACAAACTTCTCTACCGAGCGCTAGCTACACTCTGCTGTCTCAGACGACGACATCTTTATCCTGTGCCAGCTTCGAAAGGGAGGGGTGAGCGGTGGACGGTTGCAATTCAGTGTATTTTATAAAGTGTATTTTAAAATATATAAAATGATTTGTAATAATATTTCACCGTTTTACTGTGTTTTTGATCAAATAAATGCAGCTATAAGCAAAAAAGATTTCTTTCAAAAACAATAAAAAAGTCATACCGACCATAAACTTTTGAAAGGTAGTGTATATCAAGAATTTAACTGATTGAAACTAATGAATAGTGTGAATGTGGTTTTAATTCGTGTCATTAATGAATTTACATTGTGTATTTTGGCTCACTCTGTGGCAAAACCAATGATCGTCAGCTCTTGAGGTGTAAAAGATGTTGGCTGTGTAACATTCTTGCGGAATGAGTGGCTTGGTATTTAGAAGTCAAACCCTGGTAAGTGTGTCAAGTGAGATAAGATGCTAATACACTTTAGTGGAATTTGTTGCTATTGGCTGCGCTGGTCCTTCTTATGTAATCTCTGAATGCACTATTACAGAGTCCATTACACTCTCAAGGTGATTGCTGACTTTTGATCCTTTAGTGATTGCTTCACCCTTCTATAACCTTCATTTAAGGCTGGAACAATTCAGGACAACACGGGAGGAATGAAACTGCGTTACGTAAAATGAATGTAAAAATAAACTAGCTGCACCCTCCCATAGATAATAATCTGAAGAATTTAGAATCACTTAACACTGAGGTCTAAATGATTTCCTAGACAAGTAGATAATGCTGCACTGTGTTTGTTATTAGTAAGGACATTTAATTAGAGAACAATATGAAGTGATTTTTTTAATGCACTTTTATACATTGAAACTTGATATGAACAGTGTTGTATGATAACATTATACTTTATTGTATTCTGACTTGACAGGACCTACGGCTGAGGCGAAAGGGTGTCCATTTCTTTCTAATCTATCCCATCCATGAGTGTGTGTAACCTTAACATAGTCTAATCTGCTTCTGACACCCGATCAATAAACCGCCCACCCAAGTGCGATTCATCTGCTGCGGTCTGCCATGGACTTGTTCTTAGCTTGAGCACAAACCTCACCCACCGCACATCTGTATGGCATTAGCAACGCTGAGAGATTTACAAGCGCTTTGTGAATCCTGCAAATGCAAAGGCGTCCTCCACTCACCCCAGCTGGGCAAGAAACGACGAGAAAGTCGAGTATACACCTATAAATATGAGATCACGTTTGGCATCGTATTGGATCAGTAATTTAGTGTGGTTCACATCGCATTGATCCTATGGATTTTTCCTCAGCTTGCAGTGTTTAAATCCCTGAAACTATAGAGATGTCTTAAAGTGTCCCTATTATGCAATTTTTTTTGTTTTGGAGGTCTCCTACAATAGGTTTACATGCATCCAAGGTCAAAAAATCACCTCATGTGCACATCGCCTCATTTCTCAAAGAGTCGGAAAACAGTTTAATCAAAGATTAAATCTCTCTAAACCCTGCCTTTCCGCACGACTACTGAGCTCTGATTGGTCAAACAGCCCAGTCTGTTGTGATTGGTTTACTTACTTACAGTGGAGACTTCCTCAGCGCTTGATACATGGTGATGCGAACAGTGACAATAGCCCCGTTTCCACCAAAATTACCCGGGACAATTTGTCCCAGGAACTCTTTTTCCCCCAGACCTGCTGCTGTCTGCGTTTCTATCACAGTCTAAAGTACCATGAAGATTAGTCCGTTGACGTAGGACTGTGCGCGACTTTCCAGAGCCCACTGGATTTCGTCCTCTGCAAATAAACAATAAAGCCTGAACCTTGTTGTCGGTCCATAAGTTGTATTTTTTAAACTGTATTGTTGATTTGAATAGCAAACGAATCTTACTGCACGCACCGCAACAGACTTTTAGGTTGAAATAAAGTGCTGCGTGAACTCAACCAATCAGCTTGTTCAGCGCCCAAGTCCCACTCCCGAAAGTTCCTGATCTATTGAAAAAGTACTACTTCGCAAGCAGGGCCGTTTTGAGGCCCGGAACTTTATTTAGACCCTGGTTCCTGTGGTCGAAACACACAGAGTACCACCCCAAAGCCCCTAGTTGTTCGTGGGCAGCCAATGAAGACCATAGGCTGGCGTTATGCAAATGTGTTACGTAGGTATGTAACAGGAATTAAGACTGGAATGCTGACGACTCATTTCTGGCGTTTAGAATCGATTCTTTCTTTTAGGAGACAATAACTTTATTTGGTCTTGGACGTTGATCTTTAAAACTTTTTAGACCTTTCACATTCAAAAACAGCTATATTAGACACTGCATGAAAGATAATATTTGAAAAAGCATAATAGGGGTACGTTAAGCTTAGTCTCAGGTAGCCATCACAATTTTAATTGGTCAAGGACTGCCCAAGAGGACGTTTGACTGACATGTAACTCAACCTATCAGAGTTTGTTTTGTTCCGCGTCATATTTAGGGGTGTAAAAATGTAAAATCGATGTCCCTACAATAACAGACCGGCGTGCATCTATGAATTATTCATTCAAGAACGTTGTGCAACTTTACTGCAACAATGGAGCAGCGAACCTCATACTTTTGAAAATCCAGGATTTAGTTGATCCTGGTAAGCGCTCGTTTTCACTCGTCTCGCCAACATCCTGTAGAATTCAACCAATCAGATGATGACTTCCAAACTCCTGAAGTGTTTCCAGATAAGTGTGCCATATGCATCAGATGTTCAGTCAACGGTCCGTGAGTTAAGCTTTGACTAAAAATAATCAAAAGTTCGTGTACTCCAGCCTAATTTTCCATTGACCACATATTTAGCTTCTCTCTTAAATTATATAGAAGTCAGATGTGAATTGTTTCTGCAGACCAGATGCTTTTTTTAAATCAAGATAATGAAATTATGACATCAATGTATTACTTGCATGTGCCAGTCTTGTTTCCTAAAATTTCCTATTGGATTTTTATCTCTGGTCACTCTCAACGTGTAGTTTTTTAGAAACGAAAGGCCAGAGTTTACCTTATAGCCACTTTTAACTATTGCTGATGACAAGGCATTGACATAAATTAATAAAAATGGTGGTACAGATAGTACCAGTTGCATAAACTGCTAAAGCAATATTTTTTCAAGACTGCTCATAACTTTTTTTAACTCGGTTACTAAAAAGGTAGATCGGTATACTTTGACTTGGGAAAAGTAAGACTGATTACCCTTTGGTTAACTGCTAGTTGATCGTTCTTAAGACAGTCTTAACATGGTCGCTACGTTTATGCAACTGGCCCATAGTAATTGTTTGTATTCAAATGAAAGTATTAACATGGTTAGTTTGACTTGTTGTACCACTGTGAAATGCATTGAAAAAATGTGTTTATGAGCATTTTTTTGTCAACAAATTTCTTTGCCATTTCAAGAATGTGCCCTATTAATGTAAGGGAGTCCGCTGTTGGACCATTCCACGCCGGCCACTTTTCCAGTCTGAAAAGAATGGATTTGGCAGCAGCAGGGAATTGCCATGTGGTGTTTTCCTGCCACAGTTACATGGATCAATGCATAACGCATGACCTGCCCTGGGCGCATGTTTTATAGTTGAAGTGACTCGCTCTAGTGAGCCTGCCACGACGCAGCCCCTCTCACTCACTCACTTTCATCTCAACCTCAAAGCCAGCAGGGGAAGCTGCAGGCACTGTCATTTTAACAGTTTTCCTCGAAACTATATAATCACTGTTCGCCCACAACTGAATTGGATCACCAAAATGAATTTGTAGACTATATACTATATATATATATATTTTCACTATATATACACAGGGTCACTATATATATATAAATTGTTTTTTTTGGGGGGGGGGGTTTGGTGATACACTTTCATTCAACAAAAATTATATATTATATTTTTTTTATTTAATTGATCACAATTGAATTGATCAAAAGTTACAGTAAAGACATTTATAATGCTGTTGAACTTTTTATTAATCAAAGAATCAAAGAAAAATGTAGCACGGTTTCCACAAAATATTAAGCCACAAAAACCTTTCCAAAATTGACAATATTAAGAACCATTATTAATAATTGAGCACCAATAATAATTGATAGTAATCAAGACTGTACTAACAGCTGATGAAAATTGCCATCACATGAATAAATGACATTTTAAAATACATTAAAAAAGAAAACCGTTATTTTAGATTGTAATTGCTGTATTTTTGATTAAATAAATGTAGCCGTGGGGAACATAAGAAACTTCTTTCAAATACATAAAAAAAATCATATTTATTCCAAACATTTGACTGGTTGTGCACTTTAATATCTTTCAATTAACTATAGTTAAATTGCAACAGCTCTTGTCACTAATTGTTGCATTAACTTGCTACTTTATATTTCCGTTTCATTCTGATCAGATCTGATCATCTCATTACATAATATCATGCAATAAATCAAACGGCAGTCTAATGATGGGCTGTAAATCCAGAGCTAGATGTTGTTGCACACTCTGGCAATCTGTTGCATTCCATTGCAACATGAGTGAGCGCATCGCTCACCTAATGGAAATGCTGAACAGCTATAACAAGTTTAAAGCTTGAGACCAATAGCAGACCCGGAGCAGAACTGTTTAATGCATGAAGCAAGCACACACGCTGTGCCAAGAATCCCCTTATTGACGGGAAAGGGCAAACTCCAACCCCCGGCGAAGCTCGGCCAGGTGGATTAGCAAGTCAATGCTAACATCATGTGTGGGGTAATCTTACTGCAGACACATGTGACCTTTGTTAATGATTTCACTCAAAGCTGCAGGTGGTGTTTCAATTACAGCCAAATGAACTCTCCTGAGGGGTGAGTGCTTGGCAAAATAGTCACTTGCAAATGTGTACTCTAATAGAAGTACTGCACTAATTTGCAATACAAATAATACCACCCTTCACTGGAATCGTGTACTGCTCTGGGCTGTATAATTGAGCTCTGGTTCTTTTTGTCGATTTATATAGACAAATTGACCCCTTTTTCTTTCCTCAGTGGGAATAACCCTTACATGTACCTTATGATGTATGCTTAAGCAAGGAATTCATGCAATGCCCTTGTTCATGTAAAACCACACCATGATGGCTCCAGATTAGAGTAATTTGCGAGAGTGATAATCATTCATCAGAGAGTTTGCAAAGGGCTAATTTGTCTCATTTTTTTCCTGTCATTGGTGACTTAATTGAGAACGTTTATCAGACTTAAATATTTCTTACTAACCACGAAAACTGTATTTTGCATTATTTCAATTAAATATGTTGTGTAGCAAGCAAAGTCAAGTCAAGTCAACTTTATTTATATAGCGCTTTTAACAATGCAGATTGTTTCAAAGCAGCTTTACAGTGTTAAACAGGAAAATAATGCAACATCATTTTATTCAGCCGTATAGCCATTCTGGAGAAAATGGTGATGTCATCAGTTCATTTCAATTATCATACAGTGGCAGTGTGGGATTTAGATCAGTAATTAGATCAGTAATTTAGTTTATATGGTTAATTTAGTTTAATAATTAGATTTATTTGTATATTTAGCTGAAAAATTTAGAAAGATTTAGTGAAAGTGCTGGGATTTGTTTCACCACCTGTCACAAAAACGATTTTGCTAAGCAAATGGACATTTTGAAGGCTTAAAGGATATTTTCCATTAAACACAAGATCATTTGTGGCATGCTGTCGAGCAACCATAGCCTACACTGCCCGGCCAAAAAAAGGGACTGTTTGGATTTAAGGCAAATGCTTAAAGGGGGGGTGAAACACTCAGTTTCAATCAATCTCATGTCAATCTTTATAGAGTAGTATTGCATCCTTCATATCTCTGAAAAGTCTTTAGTTTTATTATATTTATAAAAGAAAGATACGCTGTACTGAGTCTTTCCGAATAAAGCCGAGTGATGGAGATGGTGGTCTAGTGGGTTAAACCACTGAACTGATATGCAGAAGGTTGCTGGTTCAATCCCAGCAGTCGCCACCAGTGGGTCCTTGAGCAAGGCACTTTACTCCACGTTGCTCCAGGGGGATTGTCCCTGTAATACAGGTACTGTAAGTCGCTTTGGATAAAAGCGTCTGCCAAATGCATAAATGTAAATGAGTGGCTGGGGGCGTATCGCTCGTGCGGAGCTAAAGAATCACGAGCGTGCGCAGCCATTGCGTTGAGAGCGTCTGGAACTGGGCCTTGTTTACAAAAACACTTACACAACTCCGTTGCTGCTCCGGGAAAAAAAACTCCATCCACTGTCCCATTAACGGTGGTTTCTTTGGGAAGCTGTACAGGGTTGTCTTGCCTTGACAACCAAAAACACACTTCTTTGGTGACACTTCTTTGGTTGATTTCATGAAGTCCTGTGACTGCAGCACAGCCGGCTTCCCTAAAGCCGAGCACAGCACGTTAATGGGCGTGCATTTGCTCTCTCGCTCTAGTCGCAAAACAGCATCCCCCCTCCCCCTTTTAAGAGATCATTATTGCAGTGATTATGTTTCTAGCATGTTATGTTTGGCAACAGTTCTTTTAACCCTAATTTATGGAGTGTGTAGCTTTTCATTTCTTAAACAACCATGTATACATAGGAAGACACATCATGCCATATTCCAGGATGACAATGTCGAGATTCATCAGGCTCAGACTCTGAAAGAATGGTTGGGAGGGAGCATGAATAATAATTTTTACACATGAATTGGAACCTCTGAGTCCATAAGTCTTGAAAGTCTTTGGGATGTGCTGGAGGAGACTTTACAGAGTGCTGGACTCTTGCTTTGGCAAGACAAGATCTTGACCAAAAATGTATGCACCTCTTGATGGAAAGAAATGTTGTGATGTTATTTCCATCAACAAGAAATAATAATGATCCGATCATAGATACCTATTTAAATCTAAACAGCACTTTTTTTCTTCTTTTTTTTTGGCGTATATTTGTGGGGGGTGGGGGGTTTAATGACAGCTAAAGAAAAACTTGGGAAAGGTTCACATGTCATTCTCACAATACAATTCCTATAATACAGGACAAAATGTTATTTTCTCATACAAACTCACTCTTGTTATTTGATGCATATCAAGAGAATATTTTTTAAGCGTGCTTGATATTGAGATGGAAGATGAAGACGTTTGGGCATGTACTTGAGTGGCGTCTCAAGCTTTCAGGACTCACTGTTCATAGGCTAGCTTATAGAGAGCATATAGAGAGCATCAGAAGGCCTACGCAAGGTCCTTGAGAGATGCTCAGTCACAGTTCTACTCTTGCATCGTTAACAATAACCCTGGAAAAAGTTGTTGTTGCACGGCTTCAGGTCCATTTAAAACAAAACAATCTTTATGAGAAATTTCAGTCTGGTTTCCGCACAGGACACAGCACAGAAACAGCTTTGGTCAGGGTCACAAATGTCCTATTGATGGCGGCAGATGCTGGTTCCCCATCCCTTCTCATCCTCCTGGACTTAACTGCAGCTTTCGATACAGTTGATCATAACATCCTCCTTTACCGTTTACATTCCACCATCGGTCTCTCTGACTCTGTACACAACTGGTTCTCATCTTATCTCACTGGGAGAATGGAATATGTTGTGTTGGGAGAAGCTACATCCCTGTCACACAACGTCACCTGCGGTGTCCCTCAAGGCTCAGTGCTCGTCCCCATCCTGTTCATCCTCTACATGCTCCCCCTTGGCCGTGTCATCAGCCGGCATTGGATTTCTTTTCACTGCTATGCTGATGACACTCAACTTTACCTTAGGACATATTCTTCCCCCTCTGCTGACCTCACTCTATCCACTTTGATCACTTGCCTGGATGAGATAAAGGCATGGATGAATCAAAACTTTCTGCAGCTAAACAGCTCCAAGACTCAAGCAATCCTAAGCCGCGTTTCCACCGCAGGAACTTTCCCCAGGAACTAGGAACTTTGGGGTGGTACTCGGTGTGTTACCAAGGTCTAAATGAAGTTCCGAGTAAATATTTCCCCCTCCAAACGGCCCTCCCGAGGTAGTAATTTTGGGGTGGGACTTGGGCGCTGAACATGCTGATTGGTTGAACTCACGCAGCATTTTATTTCAAGCGGCATTTTTAAAAGTCTTTTGCGAGGTTTGTTCTGCGTTCAGTAAATATCAATCTTGGTCTTTCTGTCCGATGGCGCGCGTTCGTCTCAGCAATCGCACGGTCAATGTCCGTAATAACTGATAATAACATACGTAAAAATACGTTTAAATCTAGTTTTACGAACTTTCAGAATATGCTTTAGTATCAGTCTCTTTTCCGCAGTTTTGTTAATGACCTCTTTAGTAAACCAATACATAACCAGCAAAAGCAGCGCTGCTTGCATCTCCTCCATAGTTGTTATTGTTGCAGACATTGTTGCGCAAAAATGATTACTGTCCGTCGCTGACTGGGAGGAGCAGTCGCGCGCAGTCCTACATCAGCGGACTAATTTGCCTAATCTTCAAGGTACTTTAGACCGCAGTGGAAACGCAGACAGTAGCAGGTCTGTGTCACGGAACAGAGATGGAAGCAAATGCAAGTTAACTCTTTTAATGAAGATTTTATGATGTACACAAAGAAAGTCAATAAAGAGCAGGCTAGCGGCGCAGGGACTCCGATGGCCAGATGACGACGGTGAATGGAGTGCAGAGTGCGATGAACAGGTGACGATGAATCCAGAACCACGGGAACACGAACAGGAACAAGGAAGGCACAGGACTCAGACGCAGACTGGAACAAACACACCGGAGACCCACAAACAACGATCTGACAAAGAGATGAGAAAATGATGAGTCTATATAGGTTGATAATGATGAGCTGCAGCTGGTGTCGGGACTGATGAGCCGGATGGCTGATGATCCAATAAGTGGGCACAATCAGCACGCACACACACATAACAAAAGCACATGAGACGAGAAAGAGACATGGATTTATGAACCGTGACAGTCTGGGGGGGGGGAAGTTCCTGTTAAAAAAGTTCCTGGTACATATTTTTCTGGGTAATTTCGGTGGAAACGGCTCTAGTCTGCACTCCACTTCAGGTCCGTAATTCCGTTATCACCAGCATTGCTTTCTCTGATCAGGACATTCCACTTTCTACATCAGTCACCAACCTGGGGGTCAGAATGGAATCCCAACTTACTTTTGAAGCTCACATCAAACATCTGTGTAAGACCTTCTTCCACCTCAGAAACATTGCCAAACTTCGACCCCTACTGACACTGGCAGATGCGGAGAAGCTTGTCCACGCCTTTGTCTCCTCCAGGCTGGACTACTGCAATGCGCTCCTTATCGGGATCCCTGGCAAAAATCTCCAGAAGCTGCAGTAGATTCAGAACAGCGCTGCTAGGATCCTGATGAGGGTGCGCAAATATGACCATATCACCCCCATTCTCAAATCACTCCACTGGCTTCCTGTCTCGCTCAGGATTGAGTATAAGATCTCCCTCCTCACTCATCAGTGCATCCATGGTGACGCACCCACCTATCTCAAGGAACTCCTCTCCACACAAACATCCACACGTAATCTCCGTTCTGTTTCAACGCATCTTCTTAAAACTCCCACGACCAAACTCCGTACTATGGGAGATCGGGCCTTCTGCTCGGCTGCCCCCAGTCTATGGAATGCTCTCCCTGACCACTTGCGGATCCCACAGACTGTAGATGCTTTTAAACGTGGTCTTAAAACCCACCTTTTTAGCAGAGCTTTTGATTGATTGGTTACTTTAAATTTTCAGTTTTATTTATTCTTATTTTTTTTTATTTTTTTTTTATCTGTAGCACTTTGAGATTTTGTTTAATGTAAAGTGCGTTACAAATAAAATGTATTATTATTATAATTGAGATCAAGCAAATAAGCCATCTTGTTTTGTTTGCTCTTTTAGAAACACTTCTATCTGTTAAGCTATAAACTTGGGATGTCTTTTTTTATTATATTTTCCCACTGAGGTCCGCTTATTATTTTAGTAAAGTTTTTGTGTGTGTGTGTGTGTGTGCCATTTTTTTAATTCATAATTTCCTGTTTGCAAAGCCTGCATCTCAATTACAGGATCAATCCATGCTGAAAATGTGCTACATAAATAGTTAAGATCATACTGAAATGATCAGGTAGGATGGATGGGACAGAATAACAGGTGCTATACAGCCAAAATTGCCTCATTATACATTGATATATTGTTGCATAACTCTTATATCGTTCTCCTGGTGTTTCGAACGCCCTGTGCTGTTTCAATAAACTCTTATTTTAGAATGGGGAAGAATTTTTTTAGTTCTGAAAGTTGCAGTATGTTCAAGCATCAAGCTTTTTAATCTCGAAAAGACAGATCATTTTGATTCCTCATGATATGACTTCAGGTTTTTCTTCTCTGAATGATTCCTTTGATTGCGTCACAATAATTTTCCTGACACTTAAGCTGTGATTTCATCATAAATTGCGGAGAACAGTAAAGATATAGTGTATCTTCTGTATACATTTTTTGTATTCACCCACTACTTTAGTTTAAGTTCACTGGGTTCAGTAAAGCCGGACCATTTCAGGTCAATTCTCTTTCATCTGGCTTTTCTTGGAAAACCTCTATAAGTTCATTTTGACATTAGCTGGCCTGAGGTTGCCTGCTTGATCAGTCTTTCGAACACAATAGCTTTAATACCATCATGAAAGGTTTCTGCTTGTGATAAAATGTCACCCCGCTTGTTATTGAAGCCTAAAAAAAGCCTTGGTCTACTCTCACCTCAGCAACAACCCCCTGCCATCTTTCCTGATTCCGTCTCTCGCCTCATGTTCTGATGAAACACTCTCCATTATCCAATCCCACTTAACCTATTGTCCCCCATTCTCTGCCTTTCTCAGCCTCTGTCTCTGGCTTTAATGCATTTTCCCACCCACACCTCTCTGCTCCTCTCTCTCTCTCTCTCTCTCTCTCTCTCGCTCTCTCTCTCTCTCTCTCTCTCTCTCTCTCTCTCTCTCTCTCTCTCTCTCTCTCTCTCTCTCTCTCTCTCTCTCTCTCTCTCTCTCTCTCGCTCTCTCTCTCTCTCTCTCTCTCTCTCTCTCTCTCTCTCTCTCTCTCTCTCTCTCTCTCTCTCTCTCCCTCCTCTGCTATTCTGAGTCGCACACTTATCACATGTAATAATATGAGTCTAATGTGAAGGTTACTTGCCCTCTCAAACTGTTGCAGACACATCATAATGGAGCTTAGAGTGTGAAGGAAAGTGATAAACACGTAAAGCATCTTGTTCCTCTCCCCCAACGAGTGCCAGATGGAGATTTACTGATAACTTCATCATCTGGGAAGAGAACAGGTAAAATACCCAGAGCTTCAGCATTCTCCTCAGTTATTTTTTCACAGTTCACGTAGGGTTGTGTGCTTCGCAACCAGCTGAGTCACCAGAAATAATGAAAGAAAAGGGGGGACAAATAGAGCAAGAGTCCTCTAAGGGTACTCTGGTAAATTAATCAAGCGCACGGGGGACTGATTGGCCGGTTGATTGCATTGCGTTTATCAATGCACTAATCAGTCAAATTGAATTGGAACCCACTGTTACCTGGTGAGATTCTATCGCTTGATTCAGCCTCCTTAACCTTAGATGGCAAGCACACGGATCACATACAGACTGTTCACTGAGCACCTGATGCATATACTGCACACAAAAACAGGTTTGTGCACCATTCAGAACTGAATTAAGAATGCCTTTTGAATTCCAGTTCAGTTCCTGAATCTATATATTTTATGTAGATTTTATTTTGAATGGGAGGAAGCACAATTCAAATGAACCGAAATTTAAATGTAAGTTTGTCATGGCAAACTTTGAATGTTGGCATTTTTTAACGTTTTGAAATAAAGCCTTGAAGATACATATATGGATATATAAATATATATTTGGTAACACTTGTCACTATTAACTACACTGCAAAAAATATTTAAAAAGTAAGTTCTGGTTGCCTTAAAATTTTGAGTTTGAGTTAATACAATGAACATTTGAGAATCGATATCACCCTTTATTCAAATAGTATTAAAAGATTTTGTAAGCATATTGCGTAATTGTGTGTTTTATTTGTAATAATGCATGGAAACATGCCAAAATAGTGCTTTTCATGATTTATCAAAAAAAAATTATTTATGTGGATACAATAATATTTTGAGTTTCTATTTATTCAACCAATTTCCTTCGTAATTTTAATGAACTCAAAATTTTAAGGCAATCAGGTTACTTACTTTTTTAAGTTAAACCAACAATTTTTTTTAAAGTGTAGTTGCTTATTAGCAGCATATTACTATAGGATATTGGCTGTTTATTAGTACTTATAAAGCACATATTAATGCCTTATTCTGCATGATCATATTCTACATCCCTTACCCAATACCTAAACTTTACAACTACCTTACTAACTAGTAATACGCAGTAATTATGAGTTTATTAAGGTAAAAGTTGTAGTTAATATAGTGAGAATTGGACCATAATCTAAAGTGCGACCATATATTTCATCATATTTTGTGGACCACGTACTCAAAATGCCTTATCTGTGTCTTTAAAATTGCTATTTCCTGTCATTTCAATTCAATTCAATTCAAATTCCATTTCAACTTCCTGTGGCTTATGGCTAAATCTATTCAAATTCCACACCGTGAATTCTGAATTTTGTTCCATTCTGAAGTTCCAGAAGTTGCGTGCACAGATTTGTATCAGTCTGCTAGGAACTTGAAAAACATGCAGTACTCACGTAATCAAAGGTGTTTAGTGTTTTAAATTTAGGCACTTTTTTACGAGGTAATCTACTGTACATATTCACATTCTGTGTTGATGAACTAGTCTAGTGTGTGAACTAAAATTCTCTTGGACTGAAATTCTTTGCATTGCACTATATCATTGGGTATCATTTATTTCAAATGTACCCACCCTAAAATGGTATGTAAAATAAACTGCGGTTGGCCTAAATGTCAGTAAGACAGCTTAATGTCTAGCCTTGCGAGACTAAGGTCTCCTTGACCACATAGAGTGATTTATAGTCATTTTGGATAAACCGCTCTTGTCAGAAGTACCACATGAAAGCATTACAGTCTCTAAACCTCTCATTTCTTCATCTAAAGGTGACCTATGCTCAAAGGGCTTGATTTGAGTTTTTTTCTGTTCCACAATGTGCCACAATTCTTGGTTTGTCATGCTTGATTGTTTTCAAGTGACTTTGGTTTTGATAAACCTTTTAGGAACTGTGAAGGATGACAATTTGAAAGATAAGCAACCGCTCTCTTTTTCAAAGAGAGAAACGACATCTGAAAGTGAGAGCGGGAGAGCTGGCAGCTGACGCAAAGCGTCTCGTTTTCTTGTTTAAAGTTACAGTGCGCCTCTGAGTTAACAAACCATGGGATTGAGCCTTTCCACCATGCTGCCTGCGCGCATATGCATACTCTCCTGCACACACACTTAGCTTGCAGGCCTTTGTTCTGCAACCTTTTGTGAAGCTTGCCCTGGATTCAGCAAAGCTCTATGCTGTGGAGTGAGACTAAAGAAGTCTCTCTCTCTCTCGTTCTCTCCCTCTTCGCTCCCCCCAACGTTCAGTCTGGCTCTCTTTGTCATCATTTTTTTTTTCAGTCTCTTCACCTGACTTTAGCAGTCTGCCTCTTTCTTTCTTTCTCTAAAAAATAAAACACTCGCGCTCTGAGCGTTTGCCAGCATTTGGTGGGATAATCTACCTTCCTGAAGATTTGGCTGTGCTTCTTCTTATCACTATGGGCTCATCAGAGCATAAGCAGCTCTTGGCTTTCTACCAGCGTGAGAGAACCACTTTCCAAACAGGAACTCTTATGGATACATTCCTTGTGTGGAAAAGGAAATCGTGTCCTTCATTCCCCCCTCATTCTCCCAGAGCACATATGCACACACATGAAAAAAAAGACTCCCTCTTGCCATTACTGAGAATCTGATCAGAATGTAGTTATTTCATACTCGATAGATAGACAGACAGACAGACAGATTTTGCTTCTCTAAGTCATGTGTGATAGTGTGGGATCCTAAAAGAATGTGCATTTCAAATATGCCTATCGTTGAAGCCCTTCATTTGGTAGCGTGCCAGCTGAGAGCTCAGGCCAAATTTTGTTTTGAATCAGTCAGTGCTCTGGAAAAAAAGTGCATAAAATTCCCAGTGTCAGTGCCAGATATGCATAA
The DNA here is from genome assembly GCA_023566225.1 of Romanogobio albipinnatus. Classification (NCBI taxonomy): domain Eukaryota; kingdom Metazoa; phylum Chordata; class Actinopteri; order Cypriniformes; family Gobionidae; genus Romanogobio; species Romanogobio albipinnatus. The sequence continues at coordinate 11,983,562 of CM042250.1, forward strand.
ATGGTCAACCACATCTGTCTCTAGAGAGAATGCGGATTGTAAGTAGCTCAAATGTGTCACCAAACACTGTGTTTACTGATCAGTGAAACCCTTTTCCAACACAAGCACACGCACACAAAGTGAGTTTAGCCAACAAGAAGCAGCCCTAGGGGCGGCAGCCAGATGTGTTTTATCTGTAAGGTGAAAGTTCAAGTAGAACAAATTGCATAAACTCATTCCCAGTAGCAAAAACACTATCCACAGGGCTGCAGATATGCATCCGATTTTCTTCTGGCTTCAACGACATTAAATACGAAATGAACAGGCTCCACTTTGCTTCTTTATACTTCCCCTTAACTTATACCAATAGAAAGGAAAACGTGCTGGGGATTGTTAAGTGAGACAGGTACAAAAATGGCAGCAAAGGTCAGAGTTGTGCATCAGAGGTAATTGTCGAATTACTGGTTCGAAACTAATCAGGGAACATGAACCCAACACAAACAAAATGATAGAAATCTAGAGGTCACCCTGATTTTTGGCCTTGAGCCAAGCATAAAATTCTCATTTATTTTTAGGATGCATTGGCCCCATCTGATTTAGACTGATTCATAAGGTGTTTTATTTATCCTGAAAACATTTTAAATGAATAGAAATGTCCTAGTAAAAGCAAGCAGGTCAAATAAAAGTGGCTTTTTAAATGCCATTCTGGTACTTCATGTATAATCTAATTAGAGATTCAGTCCTGTTTTCATACACTTTGTGTTTTGCGATCATGCTCTCACTATGTAGTTTTATCCTAAGATGCTTTTTACATTTTCTGAGAAAGAGTCATGCATTATTGAAAATTCTCTGGTGACATTTGAAATAAAATTATTCGAATCCTGATATTTTCAGGTACAGACAGCACAGTTTTTTCTTTCCCATTGTTAAAATGTTCATGTATTCATTTATATTGCCAATGTGTGAACAGCTTGTAACAAAACTTAAAAACTATGCCTTCTCTGACTTCCTAGGTTGTCAATGAAAGCCTGTAGTCCTTTATGTGAAGGACTCGGGACGTTTTTGCTGGGAAAATCAAAAGGATGTGATGCTTACTTTTTATAGCAGCTTGCAAGAACTCTCTTCCATTCTATGACGTGAAATGTTTATACAACATCATTCAATAAAATGTGTCATGCAAAGAAACTACAGTCTCACATAGCCGGATCTATATAGTCTTCAGTCTCAAATATACTTTATAATTAATCTAACATAACAGTGTCATTTTAATTACCTCGTCTGTCAACGTGATGCCGGTGAATTGCAGAGCTGATGCAAACATATCATCGCTAAGATGCTTTATTAACTGCTGTTATATCGTCGCTGTCATTTTTGTTGTGTGTTTAGTTTGTTATTGAGAGAAAAGTGTGCAGCACATATTTACATATTCATCTAAATGTCTGTCTCAGCAATGTGGACTCTATCGCTCCAAAGTATTTCCAACTTAGTTTTTTACTTCTGAAAATAAAAATAAAAACTACTTTATATTCTGACTCAATTTTGGAGTTAAAGGATTAGTTCACTTCAAAATGAAAATTTCCTGATATTTTATTCACCCCCATCTCATCCAAGATGTTCATGTCTTTCTTTCTTCAGTCGAAAAGAAAATACGTTTTTTGAGGAAAACATTCCAGGATTTTTCTTCATACCATTGAATTCAATGGCAACCAAAATGTTGAAGGTCCAAATCAATGCAGTTTCAAAGCGATTCGAAGGGCTTCAGAGGCTCTGCGCGATCCCAGCCGAGGAATAGAGTCTTATCTTGCGAAACGATCTGTAATTTTGAAAAAAAAATTAAAAATGAATATACTTTTTTACCTAAATTGCTCATCTTATGCTCACCAGTGATTGCGCAATCACGTCGAAAACGTCACACTAGACGTGGGGAAGTACCGCCCCTTTACCAAAAAACACTCCATCTTCAACTTCAAAATCGCCCGACATCGTTGTTTTACCTTTTTTTTTTTTGCTAAAGGGCATTTGTATTAGTCTTCGCATATGTGCTTTGTAAACACGGGGGCGGTACTTCTGCCTACATCTAGTGTGACGTTTTTCGACGTGATTGCGCAATCACTGGCGAGCTGATGAACAATTTTGAACAAAAAGATGAACAATTTAGGTTAAAAAGTATATACATATAGGATGTACAGTGAGGAAAATAAGTATTTGAACACCCTGCTATTTTGCAAGTTCTCCCACTTAGAAATCATGGAGGGGTCTGAAATTGTAATCGTAGGTGCATGTCCACTGTGAGAGACATAATCTAAAAAAAAAAATCCAGAAATCACAATGTATGATTTTTTAACTATTTATTTGTATGAAACAGCTGAGAAAATCAATGTTAATATTTGGTACAGTAGCCTTTGTTTGCAATTACAGAGGTCAAACATTTCCTGTAGTTTTTCACCAGGTTTGCACACACTGCAGGAGGGATTTTGGCCCACTCCTCCATACAGATATTCTCTAGATCAGTCAGGTTTCTGGCCTGTCGCTGAGAAACACGGAGTTTGAGCTCCCTCCAAAGATTCTCTATTGGGTTTAGGTCTGGAGACTGGCTAGGCCACGCCAGAACCTTGATATGCTTCTCAGAGCCACTCCTTGGTTATCCTGGCTGTGTGCTTCGGGTCATTGTCATGTTGGAAGACCCAGCCTCGACCCATCTTCAATGATCTAACTGAGGGAAGGAGGTTGTTCCCCAAAATCTCGCAATACATGACGCCAGTCATCCTCTCCTTAATACAGTGCAGTCGCCCTGTCCCATGTGCAGAAAAACACCCCCAAAGCATGATGCTACCACCCCCATGCTTCACAGTAGGGATGGTGTTCTTGGGATGGTACTCATCATTCTTCTTCCTCCAAACACGTTTAGTGGAATTATGACCAAAAAGTTATATTTTGGTCTCATCTGACCACATGACTTTCTCCCATGACTCCTCTGGATCATCCAAATGGTCATTGGCAAACTTAAGACGGGCCTTGACATGTGCTGGTTTAAGCAGGGGAACCTTCCGTGCCATGCATGCTTTCAAACATGACGTCTTAGTGTATTACCAACAGTAACCTTGGAAACGGTGGTCCCAGCTCTTTTCAGGTCATTGACCAGCTCCTCCCGTGTAGTTCTGGGCTGATTTCTCACCTTTCTTAGGATCATTGAGACCCCACGAGGTGAGATCTTGCATGGAGCCCCAGTCCGAGGGAGATTGACAGTCATGTTTAGCTTCTTCCATTTTCTAATGATTGCTCCAACAGTGGACCTTTTTTCACCAAGCTGCTTGGCAATTTCCCCGTAGCCCTTTCCAGCCTTGTGGACGTGTACAATTTTGTCTCTAGTGTCTTTGGACAGCTCTTTGGTCTTGGCCATGTTAGTAGTTGGATTCTTACTGATTGTATGGGGTGGACAGGTGTCTTTATGCAGCTAACGACCTCAAACAGGTGCATCTAATTTAGGATAATAAATGGAGTGGAGGTGGACATTTTAAAGGCAGACTAACAGGTATTTGAGGGTCAGAATTCTAGCTGATAGACAGGTGTTCAAATACTTATTTGCAGCTGTATCATACAAATAAATAGTAAAAAAATCATATATTGTGATTTCTGGATTTTTTTTTTTTAGATTATCTAGATTTAGATTGTCTCTCACAGTGGACATGCACCTATGATGACAATTTCAGACCCCTCCATGATTTCTAAGTGAGAGAACTTGCTAAATAGAGGGTGTTCAAATACTTATTTTCCTCGCTGTATATACTTATATATACATATACATATACAACATGGCCGATGATTTTGCTAGATAAGACTATTCCTCATCTGGGATCGAGCAGAGCCTCTGAAGCCCTTCGAATCGCTTTGAAACTGCATTGATTTGGATCTTCAACATTTTGGTTGCCATTGAAGTCAATGGTGTGGAGAAAAATCCTGGAATGTTTTCCTCAAAAAACTTAATTTCCTTTCGACTGAAGCATCTTTGATGAGATGGGGGTGAGTAAAATATCAGGATATTTTCATTTTGAAGTGAACAAATCCTTTAAACAAGGACCTTCTAATATAAAATGAACGTTTGATCGGTAACAATGCATTGTAACTTGTATTAATAGGCCTAGTTTTAACAATTGAAAACATATATACCATATTAATTACAATATAAATGAGAAATAAATAAAAATATGAGCATCCTGAGCCTTTTATGTAAACCAAGTTTTTCATAGTTCTTTTCTTTCTTTGTTAAAACTTTTTCTTTTTTGAAACCCATGCATCCAAACACTGTGGGCTGTTAAAATGTATCATCAAATAAAGGTTGACCAGTCACAGAAAGAAACCATGTTCTCGGTTTCTGTCTATTTCATCTGTTTGCTGGAGTCTCAGTATTCATCTGAGTCATCTTTCTAATTCACCTACTCCCACATCACATCTCATCATTCGTGAGACAGCACGCAAGAGCTAGAAATCTGCGACATCAATCTGGTACCACAAAGGTGACAGCCAAATGTACTGTTCTAATTTTAAGACATCAGATGCAAGCTCAAAATTAAGGATATGACAGATTACAAGGGTGCAGAAGTTCTCTGCGTTCTGTAATGAATCTGTGTTTGAAGGCAGAGTGTGAACTTGAAGCTCAGGTAATCAGTGTGTAATATTTCACGTTTCGTCTGATGTGACAACAACCCCCCCCCCCCCCACACACACACACACACACACTTTGACAGCATCTGTGTTGTATTTTGTATATTTACAATTGTGTGATTCTAGTATCATTTTCTTATACTGCATTGGCCTTTGAAGATTTTCCGAACCTTAGACGTTTGTATTCTTAGCTGTCCTGGATTTTGTAAGGAACCATCTGCAAAGAATTCCAGATCAAACCTCCAATCAACATCAGCCGGTAATAAACTTACAAGAGTCTGTCATGAAGTTGCAACAGAGAATCCAGCAGCACACGAAGAGAAAAGAGGGCACAGAAGGGCTGGAACCCCGGAGAGCAGCTAATGATTCACATTTCATATCCCCCCACACAGGGGCCCTTGTGTCTACCATGAGGGGCCTCTTCGAGGGTTTGTTTTCACTGTGCAATCCAAAATAAATGGGAGCCGCAGATGAGGACTGGACACTTGAGAAATTGAAATCATGAAAAGTCCGTAAGAAAAACACTCATGTCATCGTCTGTTGCTCATTATGTGTGTGTTCCCTTCATGATCTCTTTAGCTGTGTGGTGTTGGTGGTATGTGTTTCGCACCAAGAGAAACGGGTGAGGTCAATTGTGTTTATAGAACTGGTTGTATCCTCCATAAGACTGACATTTATTTTGGCACAATTAGTTTCTGGTCATGCTTGTCAAGGCAGATAAAAAGCAATGACACAAAATATCTCTAAGCTGACCTCAGTGACAAAAAAAAATTGCAGCATTTTAAGATTAATGTCAGCATGAAATAAAAATGAATCTCTATTTGGTAGCCTAAATCAATTCCAAATTCATTATTATTTTGTAAAAGCATTTTATTTTGACTGATTTATCCATGCATTTCTTTTTTTGAGCTTATCATTTTTAATCAAAATATCATAACTCGATCATCCGGTGAAACAACATACTTTTGATGACAACATGTGACGTTCAAAGCACTTCACATCCTCAGACTGGGAATTATGTGTTTCAATGGCAACACTAGCAATGCCATAATGAACCTGCAGCGGTCAGGTGGTACAAGTAGGAGCTCTCAGAAAATTCCCAATGTACAAGTTGTAATTCCGAGTTCTACGAGGACATGAACACTTTTGACAAATTGGAATCTCGTATGGCATGAACGTACCTTGACATATGCCCAACAATTTCCCTGTCCAACTTTTTTTCGTTAATCTTTTTCAATACAGAAATAAATCATGACTTTACAATTAGACAGGCCAAAGATTTGTTTTATTCTTATGACTATTTAGTTATTCCATCAAAAAGCAGAAATAAAATCATTAAAAGATGTTCTTCAGTTATTTATCAGACACTTAAAAATATATTGTAATCAGCTGTAAAAATATCAGCTGCTATAAACTTGTTGCACACTGCTTGAAGACAGACTTAAAACTGTGGCTATGTGATTATTAAATCCTTGCATTTCCCATGGCTTACTTTCATATATGACATGAGATGTTAAGACACAAGACAAAGTAAACTCCTGTCTATTTCAGTATGCAGGTGTCCCAAGTTGAACTTGACTTTTCTCCCCATATAGCCCAATTCATTTCTCAGTGCTGCTGTTGATATATAGCAGAGTCATTCAGACATCGAGTCAGTCTCTCACTGCTGCTTTCTCTCACCTCGACAGGCACACAGTCTAATTACGTTTGGCAATCGGAGAGTAGTGTAGTAGTATTACTCTATCCGTGCCGATTATTTCTGGCGAGACTTTTAAACCGACGACAGCGGTGATTGGGCGGCGCAGTCACGGGGTCCGCAGTCTCTTCGCCCTGCCTAGAGTCAGTCAGTCAGTCGGGGGAAGGCGAGACTGCCTGCAAGCGCTTTTCTCTGTGTGGATCCACCATATACACACATACACGCTCATACGGACCTTCACACACAATTATTGTTAATTACTGAACCCTTCTCGGTCTTTTGAGAGTCTGTTTTCCACCATGGGCGACAAAAAGAGCCCGACCAGGTAAGCAAGCGACAACAGTCGGTAGTTTCAGAGGCGATTTTGGTGTCCGCGCGGCTGGTTTTCGCTCGGTGGACATTCGGATGCTTTTCTCGAGGAGTGTTTCTCCTTTCTCTCAGAAACAAGCGCAGCTATGGCGGCTTTCTCTTCTTCACATAGGACTGTTAACACGACTCTCAGACAAAGAGAATTTCTTTCTACGGGATACGCCTGGCCTCTTCGGACGGGGTTTTTGGTCGAAGTTCACCGTTAAATGGACGGGTTTTGACATTCAATTTCACGCCGTTCACCGACACGATATCTTTAGCTCGCTGGCTAATGTTAGCAGCCGTGCCAGCGGACACCAGTCTAGAGAGTGTATTATATCTGTGTTAAGCCCGGTGACTAGGAACTGTGGAGAATAACCGTGGCTAGTTAGCTGGTTAGCGTGTATTTCCAGTATTTTCCGGTTCTAATAAACCGCCCTCGCGCGTCAAGGGTCGGATTTTCTGTCACTTTCTGTGGCACTTGGGTAATGTTAAACGCATTCGAGACAGAATAAGTCGTGGTGTAGGATGTTAGGGGGCAAACACGGAGGTTGACCTTTATAATTTGGGCTTCTTTTTTGTTATTTAAGGCCAAAAAGACAAGCCAAACCGACAGCGGACGACGGATTTTGGGACTGTAGCGTGTGCACTTTCAGAAACAGTGCCGAAGCCTTCAAATGCAGCATCTGTGATGTACGGAAGGGCACGTCTACCAGGTATGGGCATTTACACTGGACTTCTGCAGCATTGCAATGCTGATCTCATTGTCACTAACGCAGCTGATTGGGATGCTTTACTTTTTGATTTGCTCTTTAATATTCATAGAAACACCAGTCCTCTCATGCAAGTTAAATGTCATTTATTCAGTCTGATGGCTGGCACTAGAAAGGAGTGTGGCAGCCAGCCTGTGCAGTCACTGCAGTGATAGGCAAACTTTCTTTGTCCTGCATAATCTTGGACTCAATGTATTGCATTAGATTTGCATGTAGATGCCTTCACTGCAGCTCAGTGGCCATGCATGCTTGCAGATGCATACCTGCTATTGCAGTGCTGCAGTGTTTGCATGTGTGGCTCGAGTCAGATTTCCAATTGAAATCCGTGGCTGGCATTTGTTGGGTTTGCTCAAAGGAATTTAATGTCTGGGTGTGTTTAGAATCTGTCAAACTGTTAGAGACGTTTGCTGCTCAGAACATTTTTAAAGGTCAATCAGGTGTCAGAAATTCTTCAGGATGTGCCATTTGATTTGACACATCTGCAAGTGTAATGATTCCTGCTTGATTTAAGAATTAGTCCAGCATGCTGCTCACTTGTAATAAAGCTAAGAGCTACGAACCAGGCGTTAATGTTGTTTTTCTGGTTCGTCTAATTGAATGATTTCGTTACTTTAATTTCTGTGCTGTTCATTTGGAAGCTCACTAACAGGTCTAGGTGTGCTTGTCTAACCACAAAGGTCGTTTTCATACTTTATCCTGGAGGTCAATCTTATTTGACCCCTAGTTTAAGATGTCTAGATGTATCTTTTGCTAGTTCTATGTGTTTGTAAACAATTTAACCATGAGGAACAACTTTGATACCTGGCTTCTTTGCCATTTTTTTTTTCAAATTTTAGTAGCTTCTAAGCATGCTTCAGTATCCATGCATTATTTGCCCGCTGTTTCATGAATTTTTCCTATTTGATCATGCGATTCTGATTATTTGATGTACTTCTTTCTAGGTGTGTTAAATAAGGGGTACTCCAGAGCCAGGATTGAGAACCACTGATTAAAATAGTGTTCGTTTGGCCTGAAATGCCATGGTGGTTGTTTTCCTGTAAGTGAATGTAGCTGTGTATCCCCAGTTACGCATGTTCTACGTCTGTCTGGCCTGCGCCGTGTTTGTTATGATGTGTGAACCCGCCAACACTTCTCATCAGCTGACTGATGTGGTGTCTACAGCTATGAGTAATATGCGGCCGCACGCAGCAATCCCAGGGCTCTAACCTTTTCATCTGCTCTTTTACACCCAGTGCTTTTCTGACATTTGTGGGGAAAGAAGAGGTGTCGGGAGAAGTCACACACTCCAAAGCGGCGTATTTGTCAATAACGATTAGTCAGTTTATTCCCTTTGAAAACCCAGCTTAGCTCATGGATCTGTTTGCGAAAAGCAGGCGTGCTAAGTTCGTGGTAATGACAGGAAATGATGCCATGCGTTTGTTGTCCATGCGTGTCGGAAACCCCTCGTCTCACTCTCGCTGGCAGCAGCCCAGCTCCTCTCAGTCTGCTAAATAGAAATCGCACGATATTGCTGATGAGAGCCGCTCTGTCTCTGTTTGATCTGCGCTGTCAAGCTTTGATGGATGCGATTGTTTGCTGATGTAAGAAGCTTGGCTCCCTTTGTAATGAGGACTAATTAGCCATCTTGTCCACGTTTGATGTATTCCAGTGGTGCACGGGAGGGAGCGTGGGGTGCTCACAGAGAAACGATGCGCTCTTACAAGGGTGCAGCAGTTTATGCTCCCATCTCAGCACCTTTTATCTCCGTTTCCCTCGGTGAATAGGTCTTTGTGGTGTGATAACGCATTCCACTCACCAATTATTTTATCTTTGTAGGTCTTTGGAGTTCAAAGAATGTAGCGACCCCCTGTGCAGTGATGCTTGTAGATTAGCGATGCATGTGTTGTTGGGTTTTTTTTGTCATGTAAAGAATGGGATGGTTGCGTAGCTTAATCTGATTCCTGAGCACATTGGATTCAGGCAGATCGATTATTTATCATGCATCGTGCCTTGAACTTGTCTGCATGGGATCGGTAAACTTTTAGGATGAAAGGCAACTTTTAGGGAAAAATATTAACTGAGCATAACAGATTCTTTTTTGCTCAATTGAATCACTAACAGACCTCATAAAGCGTTGGATGTTCACTTATAGACTGGGTAATTTGATGCTCAACAGTGAGCTAATGAAGTGTTGAATGAATTATATGTATGGCTTTCATGCCCGTGTATCCGCAACTTGCATGATTGTATGAGTTGGATGACATCTTTGCCAGAGGGCATGTCTCTCGCTGTTTTTTCCCACACAGCAGCTGCACTCTTCATAGACTCATTCGCTTTGTGTTGCCATGGCAGTAGAGGTTATCTAGGGTTATGCTACTGTCAACCCAGCAGAAATTTGTCCTGAATCACTGTGGGCTTGTTGCATGAAATGTTAGAAGTGTGGTCTATATTAATTATGAGGTAGCACTTTTGGATTCAAGTTGCCTTGAGAAGGCTTCAATGTTCCCTTTTTACTAAAGTTTCAGAACGTTCTCCTTTCTGAGCCCATCAAAATCAAATTTCCTCGCACAGCAGACCTTGAAGCACCATGTTTTAATATTACATTGGAATCCTGAGAACAGGAGTGAAGAATGCGACACCTTGTTTCAGTATCAGATTCTGCGGTTTCTGTGTTCCAAGATGCATATCAGTCACCCACAGGTTAGAGGGAAGAATCCATTAGGGCTTTCTTAAGTTGATTGATGTGCCGGATCAGGGGGAAGTGCCATTTGGCCTTTGTGTTACCTTGATCTTCAATGCGGTTGTACTTTTACTTCCCCTGAAGCTCCCTTCCAGGTCACCAGCCAAAGTTTTTCTTCCTTTTAAACAAGTGTCCAAGTAGGTTTGCTTCTTGCTATGTCAGAAATGATTGATAATCAAATGTAAAGCAAACATTTAACCATATTCAATAAAGTGAGTCTGATTTCGAATGTTAATTGATTCCTTTAAAGGCAACACATTACAAGAATGTACGAGAATATGTTAACAGTAGACAAATTGGAAAACGATTACTTTTTACTACATTTATTAATCTAGGATAATGCTACCTTATGATTTTGGTCATTTGTTAATTAAGGTTAGTTTATAATGGATTGTTAATTTATACGTGTATAAAAATGTATATAGAAATTAACATGAACCTCGATTAATAAATGCTGTAAAAGTATTTTTCATTATTAGTTCATGATACCTAATGCATTAACTAATGATAATTCATTGAATGTAGCTTTCCCTCTCAGTTCCTCCTCTGTGTTTGTCCAGTTTTCTCAAACTTTCTATATTTAACACACTCAATGATAGTTGTAGGGAAAATCGATTCACAGATGAATTGCACAGTCCTTCCAGAAAAATGCGGCTTTTTTTGTGATTGTTGCGGGCAAAAATCCTTGATTATGCGGCACGTTTTCTTAAAAAATGCGATGGAAAATGCGGGATATTTATGCAATTTTATGCGATAAAACTTGCAAAAACTGCGGTTTGATGAAAGAGAAAAAACGAATATTTTTAATTGAATATTTAAGTTCTCATCTTGTTTTATTGAAGACCTTAATGAACACATGGCTCAATTTGGACCGATTTCAAAACAATGCATCATGAAGCTTCGAAGTGTTATGAATCAGTGACTCGATTCATGATTCAGATCGCGTGTCAAACTGCTGAAATACGTGACTTTGGCGATCCGAACCGCTGAATCGACTCACTGATTCATAACGCTTCGAAGCTTCATGATGCTGTTTTTTGAAATCGGTCAGCACACCGGGAAACTGCTTTGGGCGGTCTTTTGCTGTTATTTTTGTTGGCAAATGGGAATTTGCGCTTCATCATGGTTTCACCGATATATCTATGGTTTCAACATGGGGTTTGCAGCTTTTCGATGACGTTCACGTCGGGTAATTACGTCACTTCAAAACGTTCCCATGGCAATAGGGGGTAATGGCGGCTCTTGTGTGAAGTAAACTTTCTGCTAATATATATGACTTTTTTGCAACGAAAATGCGGGGATTATGAAATTATGCTAGCCACGCATATTTTGCACACGGAAATAGGCAATTTACGTGGCGAAAGTGCGGTGTATTTGAAAAATTGCGGTCCCCGCATAAATATGCGGACTTTGGCTGATTATGCATTAAATCATGCGATCGCATAATCGCGTTTTTCTGGAGGGACTGATTGCTTTCCGGCTCTTGACTAAGGCCCTGTCCACACAGAGACGTGTTTAGTTATGTAAAAAAAAAATTGGCGTTTCGTCCACACGGATCCACACGTTCCGGCGATAGCCTGAAACCGCTATTTAAAAAAAAAAACGGGTCCCAAAGTGGATAAATCTGAATATGACACCCTTGCGTTTTCGTGTGTACAGCCAATCTGTATATTCTGTGAAACGGTGATGTCATCACCCCTTGACTCATGCATGCTTCAAGTCTTCTCCGTTTTTAGTGCATCTCTGTGGCCGAATTACAGCGCCACATACTGGTCTGGCATGTGTACTACATTGTTTTGAGTCGGTATCAGTGGTTTCGTGTGTACGCAGATATTTCTGGAGACGAGGGGAAAAAAGGATCGGATAAGGAAAGCTCTGGCTTCGTGTGGATGAGGCCTAACCCACACAAAAAATCATTTGATTTTTATGTTGTTGAAGATTCTGTTTATTGTTAGAAATCTTTACGGATATATATGCTTGCTGTGTGCAACCTTGCAGAAACGGCTTTCTAAATGCATCTGCAGCAGCATAAATGCATTTATATTTAAAGGGAATATGTATTAACTCCTCAGTGTATACGTGTTTACACGCTCAATATTAGATTAGCCTCATGCACATGCACAGAAATCAAGACACACACTGATTGTCGTAGTTTAAGGTCGTTCCGATGTGTTATTTAATTTACAGTGAATGAAAGCTGCAGAGCCACCTCTTATTGTATTTCTATTGATTGGCCAGAGCAGACATTTTGCTATGGCTTTTTTACGGAAACTTTTCATAGAATTTGGCAACTCGTTAACTCGCCAAAGATTTGAGAGTTGCTGAATCAAAATTCAATCAAATGGTGTGAGGTGTCTTACACATTCCCACTCATACTCAACAGACCATTTCAGTGTTGACAGTCTCTCTCTCGTGTGTCATGTAAAGGTAGACACACAGAGCAAGCCCATGGAATATTAAGTATGTCACGGTGCAAGAATTTCATACGAGTTGATGTGAATTTTTCTGTGATTCTATGGGAAATTGAGGCTTTAAGTACCTTGTTCTGCTCCTAATAACATAATATTGTCTTGACACTATTGATTTGTGAAATTACAAGGATGGCAGAGATTGGGTGTGTGTAATTGATGGAGCGGAGATTTACAATCCAGTAATTTTCTTCGTCATTGCTTGAGTGCAGATTGTTGAGGATAATGAAATTACATAATCAGGCTGTGCTAACACTGTGTCAAATTCCCCCATGCCTCTACAAACACACTTAGACACACTTTTGCTTATCCACAGTTATCAGCATTTAGACCTGCTTTAAACCACAGGCATAAGCTTTTAATCTATACCAGTGTGTTAATTGAGGGTTTAAAACTTCTTAATGAGGTTGTAGACATTTAAGCGAATGAGCACAATAGTCATCTTTCACTAGAGCGAAAATGAGAGATCCGAATTCATGGATGAGATTGTGTGTTTTGTAGAGGTCAATAGAGGTGTTGAGTAGTGCTAGACCAGTATATTAGCCATGCTGATTCATCAAACAATGTATTTTTATTTGGGATTGGCAGAGTCTTACCAACAGGTAATGAACATGTTATTTAGAAATATGTTAGTGAGTATTTTAGTGTTAAATGTTTTTTTTTTTTTTTTAGTTGTATGAAGACTACATCTTATTTGCTGTCATTTTTATATATAGTGGGGTTCAAAAGTCTAAGACAACCAGAGATTTTTATTTTATTTTTTTATTTCTTAATTTAAGTTTTTATTTATATTATCAGCATAATATTATGCTTGTGTACATCTACCGACATTATTGCGTAAATTTTACGTACATCTCATTTGCTGTCTTTAAATTGTATTATATACACTGTAGTTAAACATTACTTAACTCATGTAACTACATGAACTTAAATTTACTGAGTTGTTTCTACTAAAAATGAGTATTGTCAGCTTTACTTAATAAGTGTTGGTTCGCTCAACTTAACATTGCTGAGTGAAACGAACAAACTGGGCAGTGAATCTGTAGTTCCCAGCATGCTTAGCAAGGGACTGCATTATAAGAGTACATTTAGGGATTAAAGCGTTATTTTATGTGTTTTTCAGTAAAGGGAAAGAGGTTCTTATTTCCTGTTAGTGTTTGATGTTCAGTTATGTTGGCCGTTTAGAGGAGTTTCTGTAATTTTATGGTTATCATTATGCAGAAGAGTGGTGCCTGTGTTTAGGCTGTGGGCACTCACACACATTTATTGGATGGAATTCCTGCCCTCAATTAAATTGAGTTTGTCCAATGAGTTATTTTTGCATTTTGTTTGTAAAAATATGCTTGTTATTTAATAGTATTGCACTTGTTGAGCAAATAATTAATTTAATAAGGTAAATTAAATCAATAAATGTCTTAACCTTACATAATAAACTTTGATAAATTGAACATAACATTATTAAGTAAACTGCACATATAAATATTATGTAACAGTGACATTCAAATGGTTTGTATTTACTCATATTTAAGACATTTTGTCAGCTTTACTTGAATTTCTTTTGTTCATATAACTAAATTGTTATTTGTAAAAATTACACAATATAGTTGCGTGGAACCACTTGACGCTGTTATTTTTTTTTGAGAGAATGTTTAGAAATGTTTTATTCGCTTTAATGACAGCGGCATTTCACAAGTTTTTACAGAACCTGATGATTTCTTATTTGTTTTACATATTATAAGTAATGTTATGTTTTATACTTTTCAAACTCTTGTATCGTTCTGGTTATTTTCAGGTTTAATCCCAGATTTTCAGAGTAGTCTCAGATGTTTGTTCTCACTGCCCTGGTGATACCGATTGATGCTTAGTATTGAGTTTGAACCGTGTGTGTGTTTGGGTGGGCTGAAATTGGCTTGAAAGTGATTTAGCAACAGAGAAATTGCTGGCCATGTGATTCTGAAGGGAGACAGATGACAAGGCACCAGGGAGGAGATAAAAAAGGGCCCAAAAGAATAGAGAGAGTGAATGAATGCAAGAGAGCGAGCGTGCGTGTTGTACGTGTGTGCGCTGTGAGGAGGGGGTTGTGGGCCACTGCATGCTGAGTTTGATGGACGGCTCTGTTGGGATGTGCTCACTCAGCCAAGAGGCTCTCAGAGGGAAGGCAGAATGGAGCACATCATTACCCAGCGCAGGGAAGCACTGGGCTCACCCTCCTTCAACTCCAGCTCTCCTCCTCCTCACCCGCCGCATGTCATTCAGTCAGTGGAGCAGAGGAGGCTGCCGTTCGCCTGACTCATGCATATATCACGTAACACAGTCAGTGACGTTCGGTGACCACACTTAATCAGCTAACTGAGTAGGAACTGAAGCGGTTTCGATTGAGGGAAGCTGCCTCGCTGTAGTCTGCGGAGCAGAGCGCTGATGAAGATGGTAAGGCAGACAATGGAAGACGAAGTGACTGACAGCTTGTCTTGATAGGAGCTGGAATCTGTTTTTGCCGGAGGAAATATAAAGCTATTACATTCTGCAGCTCTGCGTGTATATAGATGTTAGCGCTAAGAGGATTAGTCAGCCTACTTTATTGCTTGTTGATGTGTTTTTCTATGACATTGAAATTCTTCAGAGCAGTAAGGGCACGGATTTGCAGATAATATATGAAGGCGATGGCGAGGGAAATATCTTTCCTGTGAACTCTTCATGTGAAGGTTTTATTTTACAACAGCAGTCTGTCTGAAAAGTCTGTGGCCAAAAGTATTTGGACCTTTACAAAATATCAAATCAAGCAACATTTGCGCAAACATTTTTGCTAGAACCATTTTTGAATTGCCTGTCTCCAAATACAGTTTGTCTAAATTTTGAACCGTGCTTTTATTGTTTTTAATGATTTAATCTTTTTTTTGTAAAATGTTTTGCTTGCAGAGTGTGCTTCAAAAATGTCTTTAAATACCACTTGATTTTATATTTAATTGCAGTGACTTTAGTATTCAAATACTTTGCGATTAGTCCAGTGTTCAGCCGCAACACTGATTACGTCAATTGCCCAACGTGGCATTTTTATAATAATAAAAAGTCACAGCACAGATCAGAGTCAGATTTCCCCTCACTTCGCCTATTTTGCTTCACTCGTGACTGACAAGACAATTGCGTAAGATTTGGTTTCAAAACAGAATGTAAAAGCGCCTATTTAAGTGAGTTTGTCATTGTACTGTTTTGTTGTTGTGTTTTTCATTTAAGAATACCCACCATTCAAGCAATTGGCACTAATTTGAAGTGCCAAGTAAAATGCGCATGGCCACACTGAGCAGAGCGAGCGTTTTCTGTTCATTCCTATGGAAGTTGAGCTTAGTTGAAACCGTAAGCGGTTTAAAAGCGAGGTGGAAAAAGAGGGGAAGCTCCAATTGCGTTGATTACCGGTGGGAAAATTTCATCACATCACCGTCACATCAATAGCCCACAGTCTCCAGATATTTTAGTTGAGTGTGGGAGTACAGCTCCGTATTGAAACTTTTCTCTCAGTGCAAAAGTAAATCACAAAGGAGCAGTTCAGCGACAAGACATGGTTTCCTATTGAGCGCTTAACAAAAAGTGCTTCTTTGTTGAATTTCTACTTATTAGTTTAGCAGAGCAGGCCAGTCTAGACATAAATATTCAGTAAATTGTTGTGTTGAATAGGGTGCATA
Source organism: Romanogobio albipinnatus (assembly GCA_023566225.1). Lineage (NCBI taxonomy): Eukaryota > Metazoa > Chordata > Actinopteri > Cypriniformes > Gobionidae > Romanogobio > Romanogobio albipinnatus. Next base: position 11,999,884 of record CM042250.1, read on the forward strand.
TTGCACAAGTCTTTAGCTCGTTCATACTAATTTGAAAAGTGACCTGTAATTATACAGGTCAGAGGCAACGGCAGGACATAAGGTTGAGTGAGTCTGATAGAAAAGGAATCGCTCTTTCAGGTCATCATATGAAAAGAAACAAGCCTCTGCTGATAGATGGATCCCTATGTGGGTTAAACACAAACACTACACCTGGTTTGCAGCAGTCTGAGTAATGAGGGGAATAGTGCGGTTTCCTTTGGTGAAAGGTCAGACAACACAGGAAGCTTCTCTCGGATGGATCAAAAAGAGAAAGATGTTTAGAGAGACGGATACATTCTTTTTACTCTTTGCTTTTTTGCTAGTTATAGACCGGCCCACACAGAGTCTGTGCCTGATTTCTAAATGCAAAATGCTGGTCAAATTGTTTTATTCCTCTCAAGGAACACATCCCATCTAAAATCCCGGTACTTTGAAACAGTCATTTTTTTTTGTATATTTATATTATTTGTCTAATTTAATTTTGTTCATTTAATGTTTGTAATTTAGTCATAAAAAATTTGAAATTATAAAATTAATAGGAAGTAATAAGAAATTAATATTTAGTTTGAGCTCCTAACGTGACAATCAACATTTCTGCCTTTTTTTTCTATTTGTGTATAATTTGTCTAGTACAGTTTAAATCTGTTCTCCAGCATAACAGATTTCCCCCAAAATTGGTGCAGAAAATTTTAAAAAAGCCAGCCGATTGCATTTGGGCAACTATTTGGTGTTTTAATTTATTTATTTACTTTGTTATCCGCTAACTGCCCTGTTTTCACATTGCATTTCACATCCACGTCTTGTGAGAGCAGTTAGATTTTTCACCACAGCTGAGATCTTCTCCCCAGAGAGCAATTTCCTCTGGGAAGAAGGAGGGCAGAATCACTCCAGAAGGTGGAGATGAATGTTTAATGTCCTCCACCCAGTCGAGAGCGACAGCACGGGAACCCGGGGCCTGTTCTCTAGGTGCTCTCTTCACTATCTCCGTTCTGTACAGCAGGCACAAAGCCACTAATCGCTTAGTAGAATGGCTTATGGGAGCCGGGTCCCAGAGCTTGTTCAACACTCGCGCGCACACATGGCAGCTTCATCATCCCCCACCAGCCAAACGCTTAATGCTGCTACGCCAGAGGATCAAGGCGCTCCACGAACTGCCACTGCACATAACTGTCATGTTTGCCGTGATGCAAGAGGCGAATGATGTTAAAACTAGTGGTGAATCTCACGGATGCTGTCAGGAAATGTCTAAAAAGTGTAGTGTATTTTTAGGACAAATATGAATGTTTTTTTTTTTTTTCACATTCAGAGTCCTCCATCTGAGATGAATTAAATCCATAGGCTCAGTAGAGACTCTGGGTTCAGTTTAACTAGCCTTGTCCTTTAATTGACAACAGATTGCTTTTTAGATTGCAATCTACCTATAAAGGTACAGCGCCTTGTAGTCCAATACCATGCATAAGTAGCTGAGATGTATCCCATTGACCCGACTGTCCTCTCTCCAGGGCACTTTGTGGCCCCATAGCATGCAAGAGTCAATGGCCGTGATTGCCTGCTTATGCTGCTCTTGAATTGGAGAGCTGTGTTAATTGAGCGCTTTTTTGTAGCCTCTCTTCACTGGAGCGTTCTCTCATTCTGTCTTGCCTCTACAAGCAATCTGTTTCATTTAACGCAGCAGCCATAATTTACTGCACCGCTAACGTTTGTGTAACTGAAGCCGAGACTGGAGCCTCACGGAAATGTCAACTGCTCCAGGAATTAAAGAGCCTCCATGTGTGGTGTCATTAATTACAGCGCATCAGTTTAAAGTGACACATGCCACCATGGGGGGCTTTTCAGGCCAAGACTTGTCTTCAACCAGTTCTACATTTAGAAAATTACCTGTTTTATATAAAATATATATATATATATATATATATATATATATATATATATATATATATATATATATATATATATATATATATATATATATATATATATATATATATATATATATATATATATATATATATATATATATATATATATATATATATATATATATATATATAATTTAATGCAATGCCTTTTTTCTGTTTGGGTCAATGCCTTTTTTTGTAATTTATTCATTTTATTTTTACATATTTTGTTTTGTTTGTTTTAATATTCAACAACAGAAAGGGCAATAGCCGGGTCCAACAAGCCCCTTAAGCTAAGAAAACCTTGATAACCCTTAGTTATAAATAAAACTTAGCTTGGTTGGAACTCTTTGTAATGAGACTGGTGGATCTTGAAGGTTGTGTAGTGATTTTGACTTTTAATGGTCCATGCATTTTCACTTGGTTTAATCTGAGGCTTCCCTTATACTCAAGTTGGTTTCTTTCCAACAAGGGTTTGCTGAGCATTAGGACTATGTTTGGAGTGGAATACTAGCATACTACTTACTGTATACCGCACAGTAAACGTTAGTATGCTGTGTAACACATTGCAATTCATCAATAAGTGAAAGCAATGTGTGTTAGTAATCCAGGTCGAACGTTCAGTGAAAGTCATCCCTTACATCCCAAAAACACAAACACAGTTCTCACGAGCATGACAGTCCAACTAATGAACATATTACAATTATGACAAGATTAGACGTTATTTCGATCACGAAAAGCAGAATCAAAGGAAACAAACATATATTAGGAGTTTATCTTACTTTTCAGACAGGAGCTGACGCTTGAAACAGACAGTGGAGGAGGTTTAGACACTCCAGCCTTATACGGTGTGGAAATGAATGGGTAATTATCATCGCTGAAGTGAATGACAATACAATCGCAAATGAACAAGCAAGCGAACATGACACATGAGCATATCAAGCAAACGCCAGCACATATTAGTTCTGTGAAACAAAACAAAATCAATGTTACTACTCGCCTATCGAGAAGAAATAAAACAACCTCGGCATTCGCTCCTCGAGTTCTCTCCAGCGCTGGAAAGTTGAACCGATATTTATATGGGTCCTACTTCTTGCCTGATCGTAAGCCTTCTTTTGTTCCACAGACATCTTCCACATTTGTTCTTTATCTGTCATCTCTCTCTTTCTGTCGTCGCTCGGCTAATGTCGTTCTGTGTCATGTCTTTTGAATAATGACGAGCAGCACTCTCTTCTCCCCGTCATTAGTAGACACGCCCCTTACTGCTGATTGGCTATAAGTTTGTTTTGGTACTGGGCCCGAGACACTTTCTAAAGCAGTTTTGAAATATCACTTACCCCATCTTTAAATGGCATCCATTTTTGTTCTTGGAAGTAAATATGAATATTTTTGCATAAGAAATTCTTATATAATTCTTTAGCCAGGTTAAATCGTGAGTCAAGTTGTAGGGTAAATCATTATTGATGTTTCTTCCAGTTCATTAGTCAAACTGTGAATGGAAGGACTTGTCAAAGGCATACAGTATTGTACAGTGTACTGAGAGATTTTGTCAAATGTAGGTCGTCTGGATACTCAATGCATAAAGAAAATGCACAGACAGTATACATGCGATATACAACAGAAATGGACATTAGTTAGACGCAGGCAATATTTAATTTAATGCAAATGAAAATAAGGTTCTGAGGGTAAGAGATGTAGTCCGTTCAGTAGTTTGTCTTATTGTATAATTTACACAGCACATTTTTTTGTATTTGTCAACAGGAAATGTTTTGAAGAGACATGCTCAGTATTTTGTCAGCTGAATGATAGACACCATACAACAGTACATTGTCCTTCACAGCGCCGTGTTCATTCAAGTGAAATTTAATGTGGCATATGCCCTGACTAATCCATAGAAAGTGTAGTATAAAATTCCAAAACACATTCCCTCATCCAACTCCATTCAAGTTTCCCATAACTTGGCAACCAACGTCTGTTCGCTAATGTGAGTTTGGTCAGTGTCCATCTCAAACTGTATGCCATTCCTCTCTTCCCACTGGAGAGGTGCCACCTGTGTTCATACACAAGTCATAGTCAACAGGATGAGGCGGTCATGTGTCGATCGGTAAATAATGCATTGTGTGGTTTTTGTCGTGCTCAGGGAGTGTTGACAGCAGTCCTGACATGCCAGTGAGCTCTCGTGGCCGAGTTACAGCTGGCACTGATTCATGGCTCAACCACTCTGCCTGTTTCTGTCTCGCTGAACTGCCCCTGATACAAATCTCCCCGCGTGGCAGGAGATCCACCGAGGGGAGGTTAATCAAATCAATCACATGCCTGTCTGCCGCTAGACTCCCGGGCTAACCTCAGGTTGGAAGGGATTTCTGGATCCCCCTCAGGAGGTAAACTAAGCCAAGTACCTGTTAAGTGGAGGATCGTGCACTTTTGACAAAACCCCAGTCTGGATTAGAGCAAATTCCCCAGTGCTAAATGTACTACAGTGGATGGACTGAACAAATGGATGCATATGCTCACATTTACACCGTGGTTAATCTCAAATCTATGCGTCTATAATATGGTTTGGTGGAAAAAAACAATGTGTAAAACAAATGGATATGCACCACACGGATTTCACGTGAGTAGCTGTCCAGTATGTAAATAGGTTGCTGACATCACAATTCCTCACGTGTTGGTGTGTTGCTGATCAGCATGGCAAGTGAAGAAGACATTGCTGATAGAGCCTGCTGCCTGCATCATATACGTCTCCTGTCTGGGAACCTTCTGGCTTCCCAATTCGTTATAACAGCGATGGTCAAAAAACGTGGACAAAAGTCACGCTTTGTAAACTTTGTTCAATGATGTGCCATATGCTCAAGGCAATACGGCTAACATGACCAGCCATTTATGCCGTCATCACCCAGGTATTAATTGTGTGCAAGCACAGGTGAGACCGAAACCACACATACTTCCTTCTGTTTTTAAACAGGCACTCAGTGCTAATTCAGACAGACAAAACGAACAAAAGCGCTGGGTAGAGCTTGACAAGGAGGCCAGCGTGAAAGGCACTCGGGACAGTTGACGGAACTGTCACTGTCCCAAATGGCCACAGAAGGCTTTCCAATATAAACAAGCAAGAGAACTTGTGCTTGTTCTGTGTGCACATCTGAGACTTGCACATGGAAAGCCGCGTTTCAATGTGCAAATTACAAATTAAGTTCTCTTTCATGCACAACTTTTTATTGCATTTGAATGGACAAATTTAAACAAAATTGTCAACGATTTTTAAAATGGTCAGATCACTGCTCTTTTCACACAGCATGACCATCTGGGCCAGCATTCAGTCACTGCTGTGTTCACAATGCACGATGGATCGGCGACAGGGGGTTTCACACTGCATGACTGTACAAGAGGAATAATCGCAGACAGCTCTGTCCCGTCCGCAAATTAAGTTTCACAACAAAGCACATGCGAGAAGTGAGAAGGAAACAACGTGAGATCACACGTGCGTCATACAACACGTGTGTATAAAAATATAGACTGCAGTACAGAAACTTGCGGTCCAAATTGTCTTTGCGCTGATTTGCAAATAAAAAAAGATTAGGGTGGAGGAAATGGTTGGGGAGACACAGGGAGCAAGGATTGTGTTCTGCAAAGAGAGTTTGAGGTAAATAAATAATTTTGCAATGTGCTGCTGTTGCGGCTGGTCAAGCAAATGTTTGTGCTTTGTGTCTGTTGCACTGTACATATATCTGCTTGATATAACTGTACATATATCTATTAAAATACTAATATTATGGTCTATAATTCCTCCCCGAACCTCCCGCTCTCTCATTGGCTGTCAGTCATCTCCGATGTTTTTTTCAGTCAGAACACATTTCACACAGCAGGAGTTTGAATCGCTGACAGGTCCAGATATTCAGCATGCCAAAATAACTTGCGGGCGTCGGCGACTCATCTGCGATTCTCCCTGATCGCCTCTTTGATCATTCACACTGCGGGATTGTCACTCACGTGCACGTGCACCGATTTGCCTATGATTTCGGGCATTTGTCGGCGAGTCAAAATCGGGGCTAAAATCGGGCAGTGTGAACTAGGCTTTATTAAAATTCGTAAACCAAAATTGATTTTTAATCCTTCATAGTTTTTTTTTTTTCTTTCATAGTCTGGAATGGATATGTTGCCTTTATAACATGAATTTAACTATATATTTTCACTTTTAAAATTGTTTGCTTTTCTGTAGTGTGTTAGTTCATGATCTGACCAGCACAGACCTGATGCATACTCCCATATATTCCCACATGCTCTCCAGTATCTTTGTCAGCCAGCGGGCCCTCAGGCTCATCTAGATTCCTTGCAGAGGTTGTATTGATTGGAATTGTACTGGCCTCTTGAACATGATTCCCCATTATGAGGGATTGATTGGTTTCTCATTGGCTGGTCTCTGCGAAAAAGGCGTCTGTATCCCATCAGTCATAGGGAGTGAAAGAACCATCGCTATCTAAGGAACACAGGTTTTCGTCAAACCACCAGTACACAGCTGTTAGTTTTATCTAGGGTTATCTATTGGTTTTGAGTTGAAGGGCATCAACAGGACCAATAGGTCTTGGGATCACTAGAGCTGCTTCTGTCAGTACTTCCATTTATTATTGTGACCTCTTACATTCATAGCCTGGCACAACTTGACATGATCCTAGTGACAACCTGTTGCGACAAATGTTGTGCAGCACAACAGTCATAGCCAGTCAGTGCGATCTGTGGATGGGTTGTTATTATGCATGCTTTCTTGCAGTCATAATCGTCCTCTACATACACAATGATTCAGACTCGTTTTCATGTGTTGTTACATTCCGAAATGTGATAACTCTCCTTGCATTCTCAGGCTTATTTTCTGTGGTTACCATTAAAATAAGAGCACCTGTTAAGCTGGACAGTGCAATGCATTGGCCAAGCCTTCATGTTTGTGCGTTTACGTAGAGTGTGTGTCTGGCCTTAATCTATGATTCATGAGTTTTAAGAATCTAACCGCCATCTAAACATTCCCAACTGCGACTGATCTGAAATATTGAGGTGAAGAGGACTCCCGAGTCTAAATGTTTAGACAAAGCAAAAAACACTTGTGGGCTTCAGCTCTTCCCCCATGATCAGTTGAAATCCTCGGTTACCCCCAGCTGCTGCCAGATGTTGGCCATTATGCTTGAGGAACGTGAGTTGGCTCAGGCTGCATGGCGCTCTGCCTCAGATCTCAGACACAGCCCCTCGGCTTTTAATTAACTCAACACCGCGCAGAGGAGAGAGAGCCTCCAGCGCGCAGCCGCTGCCTGTGTTTCCACCGTTACAGAATGTGTGTGCGCACAGAAGCAAAAAAGGTTTCCTCACCCACATAGATGCTATGCTTCATTAGTAAAGAAATTCATATGCTCAGTTTTTGGGCTGGTTGATATGACCTTCAATCAAAATCTCAATTAATTGAACAGTTTACCTTTATTTATTTTTTTGCTTTGTTTTTTTTTGCCTTCATAGTTACTGACAAGGTTTGTACTGTAAATATTCTCAACTATTAAAGATGTGATATTTTTCTAATGAAAGAGTGGCTTTCTTATCTTTTGTGATTTTAAAATAATTGAAAGAAACAATTCTCAGCCTCCCCGGGAAAGTCTATGCCAGGGTACTGGAGAGGAGAATTCGGCCGATAGTGGAACCTCGGATTCAGGAGGAACAGTGTGGTTTTCGTCCCGGTCGTGGAACACTGGACCAGCTCTATACCCTTTCCAGGGTGCTGGAGGGTTCATGGAAGTTTGCCCAACCAGTCCACATGGGTTTTGTGGATTTGGAGAAGATCGGTGCAGCTTCTGCAGTAATGCAGTCGATGTACCGGTCTGTCGTGGTAAAGAAGCTGAACTGTAAGGCAAAGCTCTCGATTTACCGGTCAATCTACGTTCCTATTCTCACCTATGGTCAAGGACAAGATCCCGGAAACAGGCGGCCGAAATTAGCTTTCTCCGTAGGGTGGCTGGGCGCTCCCTTAGAGATAGGGTGAGAAGCTCGGTCACTCGGAGGAGCTCAAAGTAAAGCCGTTGCTCCTCCACATCGAGAGGAGCCAGCTGAGGTGGCTCGGGCATCTATTTCGGATGCCTCCTGGATGCCTTCCCAGGGAGGTGTTCCAGGCACGTCCCATTGGGAGGAGGCCCCGGGGAAGACCTAGCACACGCTGGAGGGACTATGTCTCCTGGCTGGCCTGGCAATGCCTCAGGGTTCCCCCGGAAGAGCTGGAGGAAGTGGCTAGGGAGAGGGAAGTCTGGGCGTCTCTGCCCCCACGACCCGGCCCCGGATAAGCGAAAGATAATGGATAGATGGAAAGAAATAAACTTTGTTTTTTTTTATGTTGGCTTGAACCGGGACTTGAACTCAGGTCGCCTTGTGCAGAGCTACGGCAAATGTCATGGTGCTGCCCACAGTTATTTAGTCTGGGTCATCACATTTCTTACAGATTTCTGCTTGTTATAAACCTGATACAGATCAATTTGCACAGAGTACATTTATTTAAATGGATTAAAGAGCGTGCGATTACGTGTGTGAATCAGTCAAACCTCTCTATTAGGCCATGTGTCCACCCAAAGCGTTTTAGACAGCTGAAAATGCCTTACTGTGAAGCTCTTGAGCGTGTTCTGGCAGCGCAGCGGGTTTTTTTCATTTGACACTCATTGCTTGCTATGATACGCGGAAGTGTTACTAGTATCCGCGGAAGTGTTACTAGTATCTAATTTTCACAGTTTGCTTCTGTATTGATTCTATATAGAAATGTCGATACAATATAAATTATTAACTCTGTTTTAAATAATTTTGTATCGTTATTATGCTTGTTGTCATCTGTTGAATTTGTACAAGCAGAATGTGGCGGTTGGTCGGTGCTGTATTTGTCCCACCCCTTCTCAACTGTGATTGGATGGCTGGGTGAAAAAAAGTGACAGTAATGAGCACTGCGCTTTACCCAAAGTTGAAAATTTTTCAACTCTCTGTGACCGGTAAAAAATGCAGAGCGTTCAGCTCTTGATCGTGTAATAAACGCTCAGCACCTCATTACGCACATGGCGTTCTAAAAACGCTCCGCTTCCATGGAAAAGTATTGAAAATTGAAAGTGAAACTCAAGATGCGTACGTGACGTCATGATGCGTACCTGGGCGCATTAGTCTTTCGACACCTTTCAACACTTTTTCCATAAATTGAACACGGAAGGCGGTTGGCCGAAACTTTACTTTATAAAGTTTTAAATATGGATAGTTTTCTTATTTTTTCAAATGCATCGATCCGCTTCAGAAGGCCTTTATTAACACGCCTGAGCAGCGTGGAGCAGTTATTTGATGGACAGATGCATTTTTTTATGGACTTCAAAAACAGAACAACTATTACTGCTATAATAACGCTTGGATTAGCCTGGACTTTTGTAATATAACTCCGCTTTTATTCGTCTGAAAGAAGAATGTCATATACACCTAGGATGACTTGAGGGTGAGTAAATCATGGGCTAATTTAAATTTTTGGGTGAACTAACCCTTTAAAACGCATAAAATTGAGACTTTTGTGAAGACCTTGTGTGCTGTCAGAGACGCGGCTCGGCTCTCCGTCACCGAAAACAGCTTGCGAGCACTGAATTGAGATGTTTTCCGTGTTATTCTTGAATAGTGTTAAATCGCTTGAATGTTCAAACTGGCAAGGCTTTAAACACATACAAATGACAAACTTTTGTGAGGATGTTAGCGAAGGTGATTAACTTACCCGTACAATAAACTGTATAAAACAAATAATTACCCTAGCAATACTGAATATCCAGATTGTATAAACAAAGATAACTGCTCCTGAATCTTTTTGTGTGCCTGCAAACTGCACTTGATGTGCGAGCTACTGTCAGTTGGTGTTTGAGTCACGTGACAACACACGCAGTAGTATGTTTTTAATAGGAAACTATAAAAAAAAACTAAAGAACTTCACGCAGCCATCAGTAAACAACAGACTGATCACCCTGAAGCTGCGTTTATTGTTGCAGGTGACTTTAATCACTCAAACTTAAAGTCAGTGCTACCCAAGTTTCACCAGCATGTTTCCTGCCACACCAGAGGAAACAAAACCTTAGACCATGTTTACACAAACATGGCGGGAGCTTACGTTGCAACACCCCTCCCCCACCTGGGACAGTCAGACCACATCTCTTTGTTCCTCAGCCCCAAATATGCACCCCTCATCAACCGTGTGAAGCCATCAGTGAAGACAATCAAGGTGTGGCCTGCGGGGGCAGACTCCACACTCCAGGAAAGGTTTCTAAACACAGACTGGAGTATGTTTGCTTCTCAAGCCACCAGTGGCGCTCACACGGACATTAACTCCTACACCTCCTCAGTATTGGATCATATCAATACCACCATTGACAGTGTTACAACCCAGAAACAGATCACCACATACCCAAATCAGAAGCCTTGGATGAACAGGGAAGTGCGACTCCTGCTGAAGTCACGCAACACTGCCTTCAGATCAGGAGATGCACAAGCCTACAGCGCATCCAGAGCAAACCTGAAGAGGGGCATCAAAAAGGCCAAGCACTGCTACAAGCTAAAGATAGAGGGACACTTTTCCAACTCCGACCCTCGACGCATGTGGCATGGCATTCAGGCCATCAGTGATTATAAACCCACCCACTCCACCCCCGCAGCCACTGATGTCAACTTCCTGAACGAGCTAAATTACTTTTATGCTCGTTTTGAAAGAGACAACAGAGAAACTGCCACCAAGCTCAAACCCTCAGCTGACCACCCACCAATCACACTCTCCTCCACAGATGTCTGCAAGGCACTGAGCCGGATCAGCGCGCACAAGGCTGCTGGACCAGACAACATCCCTGGTCGTGTTCTCAGGGCATGTGCGGAGCAGCTCGCTGGGGTTTTTACAGACATTTTCAACCTGTCTCTCGCCCAAGCAGCTGTACCATCATGCTTTAAACGCACTTCCATTGTGCCAGTGCCGAAACACTCCAGCCCGAGGTGCCCTAATGACTACCGCCCTGTAGCACTCACACCCATCATTATGAAGTGCTTTGAGCGGCTGGTCCTGGAACACCTAAAAGACTCTATACCATCCACATTGGACTCACACCAGTTTGCCTATCGCAGCAATAGGAGCACAGAGGATGCAGTTTCCATGGCACTGCACTCTGTGCTCACCCATCTGGACAGTAAAAACACCTATGCACGCATGCTGTTTGTTGACTTCAGCTCAGCATTCAACACTGTCATCCCATCCAAGTTAATTGCCAAACTTGGAGACCTGGGCATCAACACTTCAATGTGTAACTGGATTTTGGACTTCCTAACTGACAGACCACAGAATGTTCGATCAGGATCCACCTGCTCCACGTCCATCACACTCAACACTGGTGTACCACAGGGCTGTGTGCTAAGTCCGTTTCTCTACTCCCTCTTCACCTCCGACTGCAAGCCTGTGTATGGAACTAATTCCATCGTCAAGTTTGCGGACGACACTACGGTGATTGGTCTCATCAGCAACAACGATGAGACTGCCTACAGGGAGGAGATCCAGCACCTGGCCACATGGTGCACTGATAATAACCTGCTCCTCAACACCACCAAAACGAAGGAGCTCATCGTGGACTTCAGGAAGGAGTCAAGAGGCACACACGACACCATCCACATCAATGGAATGGCTGTTGAGCGTGTCTCCAGTTTCAAGTTCCTGGGGATCCACATCTCGGCGGACATGTCGTGGACGACCAACACCTCCAGCCTGGTCAAGAAGGCTCACCAGCGCCTCTTCTTCCTGAGGACACTGAGGAAGAATCAGCTCTCCTCGGCTATCCTGGTGAACTTCTACCGCTGCGCAATAGAAAGCATCCTGACCAACTGTGTGGCAGTATGGTATGGGAGCTGCTCTGTTGCGGAGCGCAAGGCACTGCAGCGGGTGGTGAAAACTGCCCAGCGCATCACAGGGACTCCACTACCTGCCATCGAGCACATCCAGAGGAAACGCTGTCTGCACAGAGCTCGCAGCATCCTCAAGGACTCCTCTCACCCAGCCCACAGACTGTTTTCTCTCCTGCCCTCCGGCAGGCGTTTCAGGATCCTCCGGACCAGGACCAGCAGACTAAAGAACAGTTTTTTCCCCAGAGCTGTCTCTTTACTGAACTCAAACCCCCGTTGATCCACTTCCCTCATAAACTGCAAACTCTCCTACCTCACACCTACATTCACTTTGTTATTTGCACTACCGACTGTTTATTACAGTAACAACTGTTTACTTATGCATTTTGCACCACCATATCTTAACTGGAATATGCTCATTTGCACTGCCGACTGTATTTATAGTAACCATGTTTACATTTGCATTTTGCACCGTACTTCTAACTGTAATATGCAACCACTTTCCACTGCACTTTTACACTTTCTTTCGGATAGCTCTGTCCATAATTTATTGCACTACCTTAATCCACTGCTATATTCCTCATATTAGCCTAACATATTATTGTATACCTCTATCTGTAAAATTCTGTTTATAGTAATAGCCATCTGTATATTATATTCATAGTACATATTCACCTGTACATTCTGTTTACATTCTGTTTATAGTAATAGCCATCTGTATATTTATATTTATTCACTGTATATATTCATCTGTAAATTCAGTTCTGTTTATAGTAATAACCATCTCTCTACTTATACATATTTATATATATTCAGTACATTTTTATGCCCAGCACTTACGCAACCATTGTATATATCCTGCACTTGCTGCTATTGCACTTCTGGTTAGACCTAAACTGCATTTCGTTGCCTTGTACTTGTACTTGTGTAATGACAATAAAGTTGAATCTAATCTAATCTAATCTAAATAACTGACAATGAGAATTACGTCAGTTAGAGGTTCTGAATTTCGGTTTCGATTAATTTTTCGATTAATCGTCCAGCCCCGCTTAGTTTTATGAATCACTTCTTACCTAGTAACTTTTAAACCTGGTATATTCATTAAGTGCACATGAGAGCAGATAAATATTGTGCATTTTCTCCTCAGCCTCGTTTCAGGTAAGAAATTACCTTAAATGAATATCTGATTTCAGTAAATAACTTGTATTTGGGTCTGTTCCTCAGACAAAGCTATTATATGGCTTCATAAGACTTGAGATCAAGGACTATTTTTATGGCACTCTTATGGTACATTTGGTACCTTGGTAGAAAAGAGCTGCATGGATATTCTGCTTTTGTAAATAATATAAAAAATGTTTTTGACAATCATTTTTATTCCCTCTCTGTGCTACTTTATGCATACCCCAAGTTTTGATGGCGCTTGTCTGTTCCAGAGGACAGCCAAACTGAAAACCGCTTTCTATCCGGTTTGTGACAAATGGGGCCAAACCTTCGAGCTAATCTGATTAGTCCCTATGACAATGACATGCTGCAAATGTCCCACCCTATGATCCTCACAGTCATTTATTAAAGGGGTAGAGTAATGAGATTACACATTCAGCAGACCCACACAGCTGGCGATGGGCAGTCATTACATTCAGGGAACAGTGAAAGGGTTTTAGGTACTGAAATGCCTGTAGAGGACATTACTTGGCTAGGTATGTCTCAATGTCTTCATCACAATCCACAGAGTCTGTGCTTTAAAATGGGTTTGTGTAAACACTGACTAAGTTGGATTACATGCAGACATGCAATGAAGAGCAGACTTTTAGGGACTGTACATTGTTCTAGTGAGTCCTGCTTGATATAACTCTTCCTCGTATTTGAAATTAGACTTTTAAATGAGCCCCCATCCATTGGTAGCAAACGTGGCAATATAACTACATGAATAGTACCTCCAAGCCATCTGGTAGTTTTTCATGAACACAAATGTATGAAAGTTGTCTAAACTTTTCTAAACTGTTGGTTGTTTATGAATTATCTTTTCTAGATGAATTAATTTCTATGCTATTAACAATTCAAATGCTATTAACAATTCTCTGTTTGCTCCTTACAATGGTCTCAAGTTTTTAATAGATATAAATAAAAATAAACTTAGAACTTAGGGGGGGAAAAAACGTTTTAACCTGTTCCTTTTTTATCCTGGTTGAGTGCATTTCACCATAGATTTCTGTTGTACGTGTATCTCTGTAAATGCAATGGGTTTCCCCCCGAAACCTTAGGGACAAGAAAAGGTTATTTTCTGTGGTAATCAAATGCAGAGATGTTGGAGCTTGTGTTGAACCAAGAACATTCGAACATTCGCAGAATATCATAATACTTCAGGCTTTAGATATTGAACTTGTACTTGTCGATAACCTAAAGGCTCAGCATATGAGTGAAGATTTTATTGGTTTGTGCCACTCTGATACTATCAACTCTGTTTGGCCCCACAGGAAACCCCGGATAAACTCCCAGCTGGTGGCACAGCAGGTGGCCCAGCAGTACGCCACCCCTCCTCCTCCAAAGAAAGAGAAGAAGGAAAAGCCCGAGAGGCCTGAGAAAGATCGGCCCGAGGGTGAGCGTCCAGAGGGTGAGCGTCCAGAGGGTGAGCGTCCAGAGGGTGAGCGTCCAGAGGGTGAGCGTCCAGAGGGTGAGCGTCCAGAGGGTGAGCGTCCAGAGGGTGAGCGTCCAGAGGGTGAGCGTCCAGAGGGTGAGCGTCCCGACAAAATTCCAGTTGACAGCGAACACACAGACAAGGACAAAAGCGAGAAGGAGCAGTCTGACAAAGAGAAGAAGGACCGGGAGAAGGAAATTACCCGAGCCATCACCAAGAAACCACACAGCAAAAAGAACAAGTCCGTTAGTCACCAATAAGAATTTGAGAAACGTCTGGTTTTCTTCTTTATGGCATGCGTAACCAAAAGAGTTTCTCTTTACAGACCCAAGTTAGACAGCCATCAAAGCCCACCCAGTGAACGAAACAGCATTCAGTCTGGCAAATCCACAACCAAAACCAAGAACTCCCACATCTCCAGGTATCTCACCTTTTCTCTTTGTACTTTTTCTTTTTGATGTAGTGACAGGATCATACAGCAGCTAAGCATGAGTGGAGCTAAGCATTACGCTCTCTCAAGTTTTTGTTTTTTGAAAGAAAGAAATTAATACATTTATTCAACAAGGACATGCTAATTTGATCAAAAATGACAGGAGAGACATTTATAATGTTACTAAATATTTCTATTTAAAATAAATGCTGTTCTTTTAGGGGGAAAAACTATTACCTTTTCCATTAAAAAAAATCTTCAAATTCAGGTGCTGGTACCCAACGCCCTGCCCCTCAGCAGTGTTCTCATAGTCTAGAAAGGTGAAGACACTTTTATCAGCACCAGACGCTGCCAAACAGTCTCATAAAGCTTAACGCTGCTATCTAAAAGCCCAAATAATGGTAGTGTAATAATAAATAACAACTGCAGTTGAAGATCTGGCTTGAGAATGTGTTCTAAGTCACTCTGACTTAACAAAGCTGGCAGAAACTGCTCTGATTCACAAATGTCTCTCTCTCTCTCTCTCTCTCTCTCTCTCTCTCTCTCTCTCTCTCTCTCTCTCTCTCTCTCTCTCTCTCTCTCTCTCTCTCTCTCTCTCTCTGTGTGTGTCTGTGTCTGTGCCTTTCTCTCTGAATGAGCGAGTCGTGGGCTGATCTCAAATGAGCAGCACAGTTTTACTCCCACACACGCCCTGTTGGCTGCCGTCCCACCATTCTGTTTCTGTCTGCTTCTGCCAGCAGAGCTCATTGTGTCACATTGTCTTGGAGGCATACTAACAACTGAGGCTAATGCCAATCAATGAGATTTAGCTTTGTGCTTTTACCATGCACACAACCCTGGAAATATGTCTCCTGCTTTTTTGAAAGATTTTGTGGTGGGCTTTTTGTATAAATGTCAGTTTCGGTGATGTTTAACTTTTGAAATGTCTGCGGTTCAGTGTTAATCTTGCTGATCTCTGTTCATCTTTGTCTTCTTTGCTGGTTTCTGATAGAGCAGCAAACCAATGTTTAGGAAATGTCTCAACCACCCTTTCACTTCAAATTTCTGCATCACGTGATTGTTACTCCTAAATGTTAGCGCTAATAAAGTAACTTGATTTCATGTTGTTACTTTTTTTTGAGAGAGCAACTTCTGTCTTTTGAATTAAAAGCTGTGTGGGTGGACTGTTTTTATGGTGGACAAGTGTTTGCCCCCTCAACGTGGTTTGCATGAAATGGCCATACCTTTTCTGCATTTAAATCAAAATCATGCAAATACTGCAAAAGTTGAAAAGCAGGAAAACGCATTGTTTGTTATGGCATGGGCTCAGAGGGAGTCTGTACTTTTCTTCACTGATTTTAATTGTGTAAAAATTCTTTTTATTTTAAAATAATTTGTTTAAAAATGTACACTTCCATTCAAAAGACATCTCTTATGTGTGCCAGGGCTGCATTTATTTAATAAAAAATACAGTAGAAATTCAGCAGTTTGAAATATGTTTACTATTTAAAATTGTTTTCTATTTGACTATAATTTAAGATGTTATTTATCCCTGTGATGGCAAAGCTGAATTTTCATCCTTCAGTGTCACAAGACCCTTTTTAAGTAGAAATCATTCTAATATGATGATTTGTTGTTCAAGAAGCATTAAGCATTTCTTATAATTATCATTGTAAACAGTTATGCTAAAAAGTAAAAAGTCTGTGAACTTTAAAGGGGACTCTTATAGTCTTAAATATTGTGTCTCAATCTACATTACACTACATAATAATAATAATATAATAGTTATATTTTACTGGCCATAAACTTTTGAATGGTAGTGTATAGTCCACATAACATTTAAAGCAATAGCAAACATTCACCTTCATTTAAAAAATGTAAGCCATGACTATACATGTGCATGTTACTTCACTATCTTTGTAATCTGAATTGCGTTATTTGTGGCTGAATATTTCAATCTCTCTCCCCATCCGCAGGCCCAAGCTGAAGAACATTGACAGGAGCACAGCCCAGCAGCTGGCCATCACTGTGGGGAACGTCACAGTGATCATAACAGACTTTAAGGAGAAGACCCGCACCTCCTCCACCTCGTCCTCGACAGTCACCTCCAGCGCCAGCTCTGAACAGCAGCACCAGAGCTCCGGCTCCGAGAGCATGGACAAGGGCTCATCCCGTGCTTCGACCCCAAAGGGAGACCTCTTGGTTGGGCACGATGAGCCATTCTGAGCGCCACGG
The DNA here is from genome assembly GCA_023566225.1 of Romanogobio albipinnatus. Lineage (NCBI taxonomy): Eukaryota > Metazoa > Chordata > Actinopteri > Cypriniformes > Gobionidae > Romanogobio > Romanogobio albipinnatus. The sequence continues at coordinate 12,016,985 of CM042250.1, forward strand.
ACGCTGTCGAGACAGCGGGGATGTACTTCGCCTCCATTTTCCCCTCACCTTGCCCTGAGCCAACTCATATTCATTTCCATCCAAGGGGGTCCTCTTACCCACCCACACACACACTCGCATACGTAAACGTACATTTGTGTGAATGGTGCAAACTTGGGCCATGGCTTTGGGCCGTTGAGCAAACTGTACCTCCTCTCCCTTTCTGGAGACATCCCACTCTTGTATGTATTGTTTTATATTTGTACGTGGATGTGCAGCTGAATCAACCTTTTTTGTTTTGTTTTTTAAAAAAAAGATCTATGTAAATGTCCGCTGTGCGCAATAACCACCGACATTTGAACTATTCTGGGCCATTATTGCTCTTATTTATTATGTTGCATCTTTCTACTTTTAGAGATTTTTCTCAGTTTCACACAGCTAAAGTAGCTCTAGCCGACGGCTCCCCTTTTGTGTTGAAACGATCACGCCGGAGATTCCTGAGAAACTTCCCACAATGGTGCTAGATACACTGTGAAATGGTTTCAGTCCTCAGACTGACGTTCACACCATAGAAACAGATCCCTCTACTCTTGAAAACAATGGAAATACTTGTGTCGGGCTGCATTCTTCTGTTGCTTTGTTTTGGGATTTTGATTTGAAGATTTGCGGCTCCCTAGATCTGGTTTCGTCAATGAACTAAACGGATGGTGATTCAGAAACTGCAAAGAGATATTGCGAGCATGATGTGAGCTTTGGATTTGAACATTCGGAACAGAGCTTTCTTAATGCTCACTTGGCTTAACGTCTGGTTTTGCAAATGTATTTGAAACGTTTTATTTGATGTCCTTCATGGTCTACATATGATGTATTGTAAAAACACTAAAAGGGTTTGACATCTCAAAGGTCTGTAGGCCTTTTTGTTTGCGTTTTTCTAGTTCTTTTTGATCGAAGGAAACCGATTTTAATGTTAGGGCTTTACTCAGCCTCGTTTTATTCTGAAGACAAACTTTTCCCCCATTGTTTTCCAAAACGTACATGATGGAGAGCAGTGCTGCAGTCACTAAAACAGTCCGAGCCATGCCGAACATGAACTTCAAACTGTCATTGAATGCACGGGAACTCTCGCAAGCATTCACTACCAACAGTTTTTACAATTTGTTTACTACAGTGTCACAAGCATGACTTCACTCAATATTACTGCTCCCCATTGACTCAAAATACTCGAGATGTCTAGCTGGCGTTCCCCACAAGTCTCAGTCAGCAAATCGTCCCTTTGAACTGTATTAAACTTGTACAAAGTATGTGTATATGATATGAGTTTTATTTATTGAAGGACCAAAGGAATTTGATATTGATGACATGCTAGACAAATGAATAATTCAAAATGTAATTACCATATGTGTGATATATAACATTTTAATAAAGTCTAATATAATCCATTTCAAATGTGTAATTCTTGTCCTCTTGATATATGCAGAATATTTGTATACTTGTAAATTCATAGACATTCAAGTCAAATCTGTAAAGACAACACTGACTTCTGTCATTGTACCGCGTGCGTGTTCATTCTGCTTCGGCATAGAATTATTACAGTGAACACCCATCAAGCTGTTTTTTCCCTCCTTGAATTGTTCTTTTAATCTTTTGTATGTTTTGAAATGAAGAGATAAATGGACATTTTGATCCGCTGACCACTTTGGTGCTTTGAATGGGATCCTGCTTCTGTTAACAACCTTTGAATTTCACTTCACTAGCAGAAGTACACAGGCTAATAAGCATCTTGTATAAATGAAGGCTTTACTGGGTTGTTTTGAGAGGGTAAACGTGTGTGTCTTCTGTATTTGTGATGTTAACCAACCAAACCACTATTGATTGTTGGATACAAAGCATTTCAGTTGTATTGCTATTGATTTTGTTTTCTGACCCAATTAGATCAGTGCAATTCAAGATGGACACTTTTTCTCAGAAGTATGCAAAGTAATAACCAGAATGGGAGATATTTGATCACAAATCACTGGGGCGTCAATTATTCTGCATTTTTCAGATTATTGAGATTTTACTACATTTTAACCCCTGCAAAGTTATCGAGTTTGCAGTGTATAGCTTAAGACAACGTTTCGTAAAATGTATGAATATAGCCATTTTTTCACTTGCCTTATCCGCTGTCAGAAACGGTTACCTGAATTTTGTAAAATTGTAAAGGACAAAAAAAAAACAAGCAATGAATTGTATCTTAATTTATTTAAATTTGAGGAGAAAAAACTATTGCTGAATTGAAATGGCTTATGTATAACTCAAAATGGTGCAAAAGCCAACATTATAGGCTATGAATTGCAATGGAGCTAAACTTTTTTGGTTGTTTCCTTTTTACGCGCAAGCAGTTCTGTTCTTGTGTACGACCAGTAACCTTAATTTACTGTGTAAAGATGGTTACTTTTTTTAGCTTTTATGTTGTTGTCAGAAACCCAAATATAGAATGCTTGTTTACATATGCTATAGCGTTAACCTTGTGAAATTTCAGTGTACCTGTATAGTCCTGGCTCCTTTCCTTTTGTCAATATCTTGTACAAATGCTTCTACGGTTTCCTTTTGCATAATAACTTTTTTCAATTGTTTTTGCTAGTTGTTGTTTTTTGTCCATTTTGTGTGGCGCTCATTATTTTAATTGTAAATGTACATCTGACTTTTTTAATTGATCACTGCTCCTTGTTTATAGCTGATACAATGCTAACGTTCGACAGATTTCTGGCATGTGCACGACTTTGCTTTTGGAGGCTTCTTTATCATTTCCCTTGCTTCCAGTAGAAATGTCTATTGATGCATTTTGCTTGTGTTTTTCCCACAAATAAAATGTTCAAATTATCTAACGTGTTGTTTTTGGTCTTTCATACAATTGAACTTCTACACACCCAAAGCTACTGCAAATACAGTGACCCCAAAATGCAATTATGACCAACAGATCTCAAGGTCGTTATACACCAGAACATGTCCATATCATATCTTCATGTTATATTTCTTTAAAATAAATGTCATTTGGACTGATATTTTGTCTAATGCATTGACATCCAATGCAGCTGAAGTGTCCAAATACTGTTTTGTCTGCTTTTGCTGCAAATCATTTGGTATGCAGAATAAAAGCTTTCTCCTTAGCACATTGAGTGATGTCTGCTGCTCTGATAGTGAGTCCTGGCACCCTGAGGCATGCTGGGAGCTGTCCTATCTGGGATGGAGATGTCAGAGTAGAGCTCTCACCCTTCATGTAAAGCACTGACACTAGACCCAGAGGAGACCAAGTGTTTTAGCCCTACTGAGAAATTCAGCTCCTTTTCTCTTCCTCTAGCTAAATGACTCGCACCAGTGTTCTTCAATCCATTGAACTATACACACCGATCAGGCATAACATTATTGTGTTGGTCCCCCTTATGCTGCCAAAACAGCCCTGACCCGTCGAGGCATGGACTCCATTAGACCCCTGAAGGTGTGCTGTGGTATCTGGCACCAAGATGTTAGCAGCAGATCCTTTAAGTCCTGTAAGTTGCGTGGTGGGGCATTCATGGATCAGACTTGTTTGTTCATCACATCCCACAGATGCTCGATTGGATTGGGAATTTGGAGGCCAAGTCAACACCTCAAACTCGTGCTCCTCAAACTGAACCATTTTTGCTTTGTGGCATGGCACATTATTGGCGGGAGAAGCCACAGCCACCAGGGAATACTGTTTCCATGAAAGGGTGTACATGGTCTGCAACAATGCTTAGTTAGGTGGTATGTGTCAAAGTAACATCCACATGGATGGCAGGACCCAAGGTTTCCCAGCAGAACATTGCCCAAAGCATCACACTGCCTCCACTGGTTTGCCTTCTTCCCATAGTGCATCCTGGTGCCATGTGTTCCCCAGGTAAGCGACGCACACGCACCTGTCCACCCATGTGATGCAGAAGAAAACGTGATTCATCAGACCAGGTCACCTTCTTCCACGGATTCTTCCCTCCGTGGTCCAGTTCTGATGCTCATGTGCCCACTGTTGGTGCTTTCGGCGGTGGACAGGGGTCAGCATGGGCGGGCACCCTGGCTGGTCTGCGGCTATGCAGCCCAATACGCAGCAAACTGCGATGCACTGTGTATTCTGACACCTTTCTATCAGAACCAGCATTAACTTCTTGAGCAATTTGAGCTCCAGTAGCTCGTCTGTTTGATCGGACCACACGGGACAGCCTTCGCTCCCCATGTGCATCAATGAGCCTTGGCCGCCCATGACCCTGTCGCCGGTTCACCACTGTTCCTTCCTTGGACCACTTTTGATAGATACTGACCACTGCAGACCATAATCACCCCACAAGAGCTGCAGTTTTGGAGATGCTCTGACCCAGTCGTCTAGCCATCACAATTTGGCCCTTGTCAAATTCGCTCAAATCCTAACGCTTGCCCATTTTTCCTGCTTCTAACACATCAACTTTGAGGACAAAATGTTCACTTGCTGCCTAATATATCCCACCCACTAACAGGTGCCGTGATGAAGAGATAATCAGCCTCTGGCAGGGCATTCAGGCCATCACAGACTACAGGCCTGCGCCACAGAGCTGCGAGAGCAACCCATCTCTGCTCAACAGCCTAAACAGTTTCTTCTCACGCTTTGAAGAACAAAACAACACAAGGCCACAGAAGACCCCCCCCATGATCAGCCCCTGTGCCTCTCCACCGCCAGCGTGAAGAGGACACTCGCCACTATCAACTCCCGTAAAGCAACAGGTCCAGACAACATTCCTGGTCGTGTACTAAAGGACTGTGCAGAGGAGCTGAAGGAGGTCCTCACAGACATCTTCAACACTTCCCTGAAGCAAGCCACAGTTCCATCATGCTTCAAAGCCGCCACCACCACATACCTGTACCAAAGAAACCTGCACCATCCTGCTTAAATGACTTCCGCCCTGTGGCACTGACACCCATCATCATGAAGTGCTTCGAACGGCTTGTCATGTCACACATCAAATCCATCCTCCCCCCCAACCTGGACCCCCACCAGTTTGCATACCGAACCAAACGATCTACAGAGGATGCAATCTGCTCTGCCCTTCATCCAGCCCTTACCCACCTGGACAAAAAAGACACATATGTGAGAATGCTATTCATAGACTTCAGTTCAGCATTCAACACAATAATTCCACAACAACTCATCTGCAAACTTGACAAACTAAGTACTTCACTCTGCAACTGGCTATTGGACTTCCTCAGTCAGAGGCCTCAAGTAGTGCGTGTGGGCAACAACACCTCAAACAGCATCACACTGAGCACAGGGGCCCCTCAAGGCTGCGTGCTCAGTCCGCTGCTCTTCACGCTGCTGACACACGACTGCACAACAACTCATAACTCTAATCACATTATCAAGTTTGCGGACGACACAACACTGGTGGGTCTCATCACCAAGGGAGACGAGACCCACTACAGGAACGAGGTAGACCTTCTGACCACATGGTGCAGAAACAACAACCTTCTGCTGAACGTCAGCAAAACCAAAGAGATCATTGTTGACTTCCGGAGACGTCACACCAAACACCTGCCACTGTCCATCGACGGTGCCGATGTGGAGAGAGTGAGCAGCACCAAATTCCTGGGGGTGCACATCAGTGAAGACCTCTCCTGGACCACCAACACTGTATCTCTGGTGAAGAAGGCTCAGCAGCGTCTCTACTTCCTGCGCAGACTCAGATGGGCAAGTGCTCCACCACCCATCATGAGCACTTTCTACAGAGGCACCATTGAGAGCATCCTTTCCAGCTGCATCACTGTGTGGGGCGGGAGCTGCACTGAACACAACAGGAAAGCTCTTCAGCGCATAGTTAACACAGCCGGAAAGATCATTGGTGCCCCACTCCCCTCCCTGAATGACATTTACTCCACCCGCCTCATCCGCAAAGCGACCACAATTGTGAGCGACACAAGTCATCCAGCTCACAATCAGTTCAGACTCCTGCCATCTGGGAAGAGGTACAGGAGCCTTCACTCCCGCACCACCAGACTCAGCAACAGCTTCACCCACCAGGCTGTTAGGATGCTGAACTCTCTCCCCTCAGCCACCAGGCCGTCAAGAAGATGACCAGAATCGACAATAAAGCTGACTTTGACTTTGACTTTGATAATCAGTGTTATTCACTTCACCCATCAGTTATTGCATATTGCGGGCTGGCCAACACTGAAACTTTCTATCATTTTAACTGCCATTTGCTGGCGACTTCTGAAACAGCCAATGATTACCAGACAATTTGCATGATATATTTTTGTCTGGTGTCACATAAATAAAATAATACATGTTGAAAGAGAGGCATGTGTATCCAGTCATTTGTCATTTGTATCAATTCGGTTTTTTATATATATATATATATATTTCTGTTTAGCTTTTAGAATTGTATTTATTTATTTATTTATTTTTAATTGTATTATTTATTTGGGGAATGTTTGAACTTCAGCTTAAACTTATGCTTCAACATTTCTCATTTCCATTTAAGTTTTTAAAGTTGAGTTTTTTAAATAGTATTTTTATTTTATTTCAGAATTGTTGGACTAGAGATGTCGCTAAAATCAAATTTTCATAACAGGTTTTGAGAAAATTAACCTATGAATGGCTTATTTATAGTTTTTCTCTGCTACACTGGGACAAGATAAAGTATTTTGACACCGAATAAGTTACATACTTCAGTTTTGTATGACACATTGCAAAAAAGTAACATTTATATTTTTATTATTGTCACTCAAGATTCTCCTATGGCTTCTTTTGTTCTTTCTTCATATTATATTATGTTTTCCCCCCGATATTACTGCGCTTTAGGTCAGTTAATGCCACGGATCGCTCGAAAAATAAGTACTGCCACTTTAAGAAAGTCGCTGTCCGAACGTGCGCTGCAACGCTGACGAAGGTACGTCGTGTGTTCTTGAGTTTATAGGAGAAAGTTACAAAATAATGCTAATAACTTGTATTTCCATTTACACGTACAATACAAAAAAGCAACAGGGGTTTGGAATCCCTGTTTTCGTCATCATCCAGCGCAGAGCATGACTCCACTCATGCAGTAGGCTAAACTACTTACCCTGTTTGTTTGTTTTCACTGTTTAACTTGTAAAAACACTTTCTCTCTTTATTTTGACCCAGCAACCGTCTTATGTAATTCTATTTGCAACGCTTTTAGTACGGAGGTCAAAATGGCGCATGACACTTGTGTTGAAGCCCTGACACGTGAAAGGGGTTTAATGCTGCTCTTTGCTCTTAACGTCCGATAATCAGACTAAATAAGCATGTCAAAGTGGTCAAGTTTGGCTGTGTGTGATTATTCACGGCCTCAAAACCACTTGTCTCCATCATCACCCAAAATCTGACCATAATCCTTCAGCTGCATTCACTAAGCCTGTCTGTTCAGCACTCGCCCGGTCTCCAGTGGCCTGTAGCTTCTATCATTAAACGGCAGAACCAATTGTAGTTTTAACTCCTCTCCCTGGGCTATCCGGTGACAGGCTCTGGATCGCCCCGCTGTGTATGTCCCGATTGATGCGTTTCCAGACAAGCCCAAGGGTTCTCCAGAGAACCAGGCAGAGAGAGGGGCCTCATCTCTACCATTACCCACCTTGTTCCCACTCCAGATGGGTCTCTTCCGCAGCATCCCTCCCTCCACACCACAGGGTGAGGAATTCCATATGTCTGGGAAAGGGAGAACATCTGCAGATAAGGGAAGAGCTTTTTAAATGAAGGAAACGCACAGGCCCGCTTTACAAAAGGTTATAGTATGTGTTTAACCGAGACTCACTCGAGAGAAATGGGGGAAAATGTGCTTAATAGCACAATAAATAAGTGTTTATTTTTTTTACCTGCGTATGGGTAAAAGGTAAAAGTACATTAAAAGAGTTTGCATGTGTGAATGAAAGAGACACCAACTATGCAAGAAGTTGAGCTAAAATGAGTGTCTATTCACACCAAGTACAAATAGCCTGCATTGTTGGCGTTTATTTTAAATAAAAAAATAAGAAAATATCAGAAAAGTGGAAATAAACTGCCTAGGGGGTATTTAAAGGTCCCGTTCTTCGTGTTTTTTTGAAGCTTTGATTGTGTTTACAGTGTGCAATATAACGTGTTCATGTTTCGCGTGTAAAAAAAAACAGTATTTTTCACACAATTTACTTATCTGTATACCGCTGTTTTCACTGTCCTAAAAACGGCTGATGAGTTCCTTTATTCTGTGAAGTCCCTCCTTCAGAAATACGTAACGAGTTCTGATTGTGCCAGCGGCTCCCGTGTTGTGATTTGACCGCAGCTTAGCGAACGTGTCACGGTTCCTGTGTTGTGATTCGACAGCAGCTTAGCGCACGTGGAAAGGTCACGCCTCTTAACGGGAGATATATGCGCTTAATGATCTCTACAGCGTCCCTGGGAAAGCCAAACAAAGGTGATTTGACTCCGGGATGAAAATAACAGCGTCTCGACGACATGGCGACAAACACACTCAAACGCAACAATTCCTTTTCTCCACACGACACGTCCTCTTCTCCACGTGGGACAGCAACAAGACCACGCCCCCTTTTTTCGCGTAGTCTTGTGGGCGGAGGTTAGTCTGTTCTACTGTTCTACTGACGTCATTTATGAAGGAAGTACCAGGATGTAGTCCAAGCCAGCCGTTCGCTGTAGGCTTTGAAAGGGAACTTCTGTTAAATAAAATATCTCGCTTGGCATTGAACTTTGAGCTTTATAATTTTACAGGTATTATTTATGCTCTAACAGCAACATTACACACTAACTAAAGTTTGAACAATGGGATCACGCAAGAACGGTACCTTTAATAGTGGGAAAACTGATATGGGAAGGATTAGTTGTTGGTGTAGTAATGCCATCCCAACAAGACGGCATCCATTTTACTAAATGATGTTGATTTGACTAAATATAATCATATACACTAAGGCCACATCCACACGAAGCCAGAGCTTTCCCTATCCAATCTTTTTTCCCCCTCGTCTCATGAAATATCTGCGTACACACGAAACCACTGAAACCGACTCGAAACGATGTAGTATACATCCCAGGCCAGTATGTGGCGCTGTAATTCTGCCACAGAAGTACACCAAAAACGGAGAAGAAGTGTTGTGGCTAGGGGTACAGCAACGGTAGGAAATGAGGCAAAAAATCACGATAAAATAACAATAAATAAATTTGCTACTTACCAGATTGTGTTTTATTAACGCCTACACCTACCCCAAACCTAAACCTACCCTTACAATAATGCAAATACAGTCATTAAATGACGCAATATTGATGTGCACATGCCCAGTGCCCGTAGTTGTATCCCTTTCTAGTCTTTCCCGCATGGGACGTGGTGTGATGACATCAGCGTTTCACAAAATATACGGATTGGCTGTACACACGAAAACGCAAGGGTGTCTGTTTCAGATTGATCCACTCTGGGACCCGGTTTCAGTGTGGACGCCGGATCCGTGTGGACGAAACGCTGAAATGATACAACATTTTTACATATACAGTTAAACGCATCTCCGGGTGGACGGGGCCTAAATATGTAGTTATTATTATTGCATACTGTTTTATATATAATATACTGCAATACACTAAGGTGCAAATATCATTAGTGTATAGATGCTTGTATAAATAGCATCTAACAACTACACTTGGCGTAAAGAAAATACTTTCTGTTGCTTTACACTTATCCATATTGTTGTATTTAGTGAAATAATTTTGGTGTTTAAAAGAGCTATGGTGGAATCGGTGGCATATTTCATATTCTGTTTGTGAGTTGTATCTTGTTAGCCTGACGTCGTCATACTCAATTCTAGTCAGAATATGAGTCTGATACTGCTGCGTTGGGCTGTGATTATGGGGTGTGTTTCAACCGAACCAGGAAAGACCTCAATTGGATAGACCTACAACCAATCAGAGCAACGGAGCGACGCATAACGTTAGTTGTCAAATGTCAACAGAACTCAACTGCACTGTGTTGCCAAGTCCGCGGGTTGAAGCGACCCCAATTATGTGATATACAGACCCAGGAATGCGAATTTAAGCAGGCAGCCCTGCCAAAATAACACATATTTTACCCCCCAAATTGTTTTTAGCTAGTTTTGAGTAGCAATTGGGCGGGTTTTGTTGTAAAAACTTGGCAACCCTTTCTGCACGCACGCTGGAATAAGTACGTTTAGTGCAAACGATCTTTGCCGGTGTCGTAAAAAAAGAATTTAAGGATACACAAAGTACTTACCAACACGATCATCATTTCTGAGAGAAATAGTAAAGGTGAACGCATATACGAACAAGTTCTCCGTTTAGGATTAGAACAAATTCAACCCAAGCGCCTTTGATGACGTGGATGATTACGTCACTGTTTATCATCTGTCCATCATCGTCTAAAGCCCGCCCTGACAATTTCATTGGTCCAAACAGTTTCTGTTCGGGCATAATCACTCTTGATCAAGTCCAGACCGAACTGCCCGAGCTCAAATGTTGTGGGCGGGGCTAAGTTCGGCTGGCATCCAGGCTAGTATCTTGTATGCATGCTATATGAATGTTCCTTTTTCCGAAAAATAAAAAGATGAGTAGGAAAAAAGCAATAGCCTTTCAAAAAAGAAACGCTGAAGACATTTCTATCATGGTTTTAACAATGTGCTTCCTAATAATTTGGGTAATAAGAGGCATTTTTGCACTTTTTGATCAATAGTTCACTACTGTCACCTCCACACATCAGTTCAGACCACCAAATGAGACTTTATCACACAATAACTCCGCTTGAATATGGCAATATAGACTGTACACATTCATGCATCTCACATTACTCAATGTTTAGATTACACTAATTGACTCAAGATCACTACACAAGTGCATGCTGTCATGATTGTTGTGCTTCTATAACCCGTGACATCTGTGATATGTATTTGGATTGGTAACCTATGACCACGCATGTTCGATTGTTTATATCCACAGAAATGCACTTACAGATCTTCCCATAAAACAGCACATCTCCTCTGGCTTCCACATGTCAGTCTTCCAGCAGAATCAATAGGAGAAATCATTTACTCTGATGAGTGTGAGTCAATATAGCATTGATCTCCATTTTGCGGGAAGGAATTCTTGCCTGCTTAGAATTTGAGCCTCTCTTTGTTCAGTCTGGGGAGACTTACATGGTTTGATGAATGTAAGACAATAGTGTTTTCGAAGGTTTGAAAGAATGGTGGGGCAGTGGAGATTTAGACAGCTGCGGTGATCTGTTTTAGTCTATGTGAAATCTCTTTTCCTATCCATCCTCCATACTACTAACTTCTCTTTAAGTCTGTTATCAATCTGGCAGAGATATTACAGTATGCCTGTGTATTATTTGTATTTTGAAACATGGATTTTTACTAGGTTTGAAATTGATTACTGGGTTTTGACTTGTTTGTACATGCCTATGATGCACAAAAAATGCGATCTAGGTTGGTGACTGACTAGGTTTGAAGGCTGTCTAGATTTCTTTTTAGGTCTTTTTAGGATTTGACTTGGTTTTAACATGCCCTTTATGCCCAAAAATGCAGTCTAGGTAGGTGATTCACTATATGAATGTGCATATAATGCCGATAGGACTAATAGGTCTGTCTATACAGGTTTTGACTATAGGTTTGAACATGTTTTTAATGCCCCAAAAATGCTGTCTAAGTTAGGTGGTCAAAAATTTGTTTTGATTGTGCCTATAATAGCCAAAAAATGCTGCAGGGTTTCCGCGGGTCTTGAACAAGTTTTTAAAAGTCTTAATTTGACCTTCCAAAATTGAGATGATGAGATGAAGAATGTCTTAAAATGGATCAGAAAGTCTTAAATTCAATATCATGGCATTCAATTAGGACCATATGATTTCTGTGATGCAGAAAATGTGGACAAAATGGCAAAATCCATTAATAAAAATGGAATTTACTGTATAATGCAGTATGTCATGGAATTTGTGGAGGAATAAATTATTTACTTACCCTAATGTTGTTCCAAACCCGTAAGACTTTGGCTCATCATATTTGGAATAAACCGCTTGATCCGTATGGATTTGTTTTACAATCTCTTTATGAACTTTTTGAAGCGTCAAATGGTAGTTGCGTAGACTGTCAATGGAGGGACAGAAATCTTTCCGATTTCATAAAAAATGTCTTCATTTGTATTCCAAAGATGAATGAAAGTCAGTGAAATTTAATCTAAGCATTAAAACAGAGTCCAGAAAAAATAAAACAGAATAAACTATGAAACAAAATCAAATAAAACTGATTTCACAGGCCCTAAATTTATGCAAAATTAAAGGATGTTCTTCCTCTGGATTTTTGTTTTCCAGTACAAATTCAAAACATCCTTAGATCAAGATACATTTAATGACATGCAAAATGAAGAAATTAAGTCTTGTTTCCTGAGAAATTAAAATAAAATTAAGTGAGTTTGTGCTTAAAACAAGAACAAATATCTGTCGTTGGGTATGAAAATTACTTGCATTTGAGTTAAGTTGATTTTTATGAACCCGTTGGCAGATATTTGTTCTTGTTTTTATCAAAAAATCACTTTCACAAGATCACAAGATTTTTTAAGCGAACTTTAAGCAATTTTTTGTACAATTATTTAAAAAGTTATGGAAATTGTATTTTTAAACTTTGAAGTGTCACTAAATACTCACCGTCTTTGTGAGATGAATATCTCTATTCTCTTGGGAATGTCTGTTTCGGTCTTCAGCACCTGCTGGTTCGGCTCCGCTCGCGTTGCCGCTCCCGCGCTCCGCATTTGAAATCTCCGCAGGAACGGTTTTCTTCAAGCACATTTTGCGCATGCGTATACCGTTTTTCGGACGTAGGACTTGTTCAGCCAACATGGATTTTTCACTTTATAGATTGACTGAGCACAATTAAATGTGTTCGGTGAATATACAATTTTAATTTTGAGTGAAGACCTTAAGCTATGATTAGTACAATGCATCTTTTTGCATGGGGATAATTATTTGGAAGTCATTTATTGGGCCAATATGTAATGATCAATTTTCAAAAATTTTCCCCCTAATTTTTTTTTTACAGTGTAACTAATATAATCAGTGTGTGCTTAGACCAGTGGTTCTCAAAGTGTGGTACCCCAGGCTGCCTCTAGTGGCATGCAGAGGAATCACTAAATAAATTAATGTTTAAACACATACATTTTAATTTAATCATTATTTGAGTAAAGTTTTTGTACAGTACAGTACAGTTTTAATTTAACTTTACAACACATTTTAATTTAATCATTATTTAATTATTTTATTTACCTGTATGTAAGCACAGTGAAGTGTTAACGTACAAACAGTGTATTTACAATGTTAAAGTGGCTGACAACAATCAATATTCTTATTAGGAATAAACTGCCTAGTTTTTGAACTGTGCAGAGCTGTAGCTGAATAGTTAAGCCTGCTACCCACTGTATTTTAAAGTTGGTCATTATGGTGGTACTTGGAGAGCCAAATATTTTCTGAGGTGGTACTTGGTATAAAATGTTTGAGAACCACTGGCTTAAACATTTACATTTAGAGAACATATTGACGTGTTATGTTCCCTTCAATTTATTCCTCAAATGTTCTTTTGCATTCTCATATACATATACAATTTAAAATTTGTATATTATTATTATTATTTAAAATTATTATTATTGACCCTGGTTCAGTAATAAAGTAGAAGTGGCTGGGACAGATTTTAAGTATCACCTCAAGATGCAATCTAATCCTGTTTACATGAAATAAACCTGCTCGCGAGCAGGTTTAAGCTTACGGACCTGTTGCTATGACAGCAATTCCAGGATGAGCGTCGAAGAACCAAACAATCCAAGATCATGCCAAATCGTCAACAGTCAAATCCAGCTAACTGAGTTAGCGAGGTACGAAGAACGGGCCCCTGGTTGTTTGATAAGTACTGCATCTTCTTTACTCAAGACACACTATGTATAGAAGCTGAAGTTTTATGTATCTAACTAGGTCTTAATTAGGTTCAGAGATTAATAGCCAAAAATGCTGTCTTGGCATCTCACTTGGTTGCGAATAGGTTTGCATACCTACGCTGTCTAGATCTACCTGCTTGGTTTTGACTAGTTTGAACATGTCCACTAGATTTTGACTAGTTTCGATCTATCATATCCAAAAAATGCTTTCTAGGTAAGCAGCTCACTAGGTTTGAACATGCACATGATGCTCAAAAATGCTGTCTGGTATTTCTTGTTGTTTAGCTCACTAGCTCACTCACTAGGCGCAGCAACAGATCATACCAGGACATTACCAAAAACACTGAATTTAACAACCAATCGTCTTCCCCTAAGACATGGAATGTATTTACAAGTAATGTAGTGAAGTTAAAACAGAGCACTAGATAATCTGAACCACTGTTATCACGCTGAGCAGTCAAGTTTGTTCTCCATTGAACAAAGCTCAATCATTGTTTGCTTCTGACTGGGTGCTTCAATGAGCTGTGATGGAAAATGATGACTAGAGAATGTGTGTGAGAGAAAAAAAAGGCCCGTGGAGAGACGAAATTTGCATGACCAAAGTCATTATGTTTGAACAAGATGGTGACAAACAAGGGAATTCTCTGACAGGAAGAGGAAACATAGCATGAATTAAAGTACAATTATAGTACATAGTTAGCAGTTGTTCAAGAACCAGCATGAATGCTGAACTAAAACCCCATTGTTAATATTTGATAACCAGGGTGCCTTTGTGTTGCGTGAGATGGACATATCTGTCGATCTTGAGTAATAACTCGACTGCTGGCCATATCTTCATTTGTCTCACTTTGCTACAGCTCCTGTGGGCTTGTCTTTGTGTTTGCTTCAAAAGAAGACGTTCTGCCTCGCTGTCTCAACTCTAGACAACAACCTCTGGAGGCTTGGAATCTGAATAGCTATTTTTACAATATTTCGACTGACATTATTTACATCATCTACGGCTGTGCATATTAAAGCACTCCTTCCTGTCACGAGACATGTAAATGAAGATTTTTAGATTGTGTCCTATGCCTTTTTACCTTGGTTTCCTTTATTACTCCACTATATTAATATTCCAAACTCCCACTGTGCCTAATTTGCCAGTGTATATGCATAATTTGAAAGATTAATGAGAGGTTATATCCGTTTGAGATTAAACATACAAATAATAAAAAAAAAAGACATCCACTATGGTCAATTAGTGTATGAATGTGTTCATAGTGTATAATGGTCTGATTTAACCTCAGTAATGTGAACCCCATGCATGACTGGCAGGCAAAATTGTTGCTAATTCTCTTAATTTTGCAATGAGTGACTTTGCATTGGAGCCCTCTCTTTATCACTTTTAATGCAAACGCTTTATCATTTCAAGTAATTACCACTCTTAGCAAATGCTTTCACGTTGCCAGCCAGTGCAATGTGTAATCATTCCTGACCCACTTGGTGATCTGCTCCTATTAAGCATCTGAACTGCATAATATGAGGCCCTGGCCGCTAAATAATTAATGAGAATAAATTGCACCAAATGCAACGTCCATTTATTTGAGCGCTAATAACTTAGATTTTAACTGCCTGGCTCTAATGTCACGGCTGGACTGCGAGTGTGTATAAATAAAAAGCAAACATAAACACACACATACCACATATATTATAGGTTCGAGATTGTGCAAATATGAATTTAACAGATAATACATGACAATGAAAGTGAAGAATAATCATGCTGTCTAATAAGCATCTTGAAATGCCACAACTGTGAGGTGGATGGATTATCTTGGCAAAGGAGAAGTCAAAGGAGAAGTCACTAACACAGATTTAGACAGATTTGTGAACAATATTTGAGAGAAATGGGCCTTTTGTGTACATAGAAAAAGTCTTAGATCTTTGAGTTCAGCTCATGAAAAAGGGGGGCAAAAACAATAGTGTTGCGTTTATAATTTTGTTCAGTATGTATATATATATATATATATATATATATATATATATATATATATATATATATATATATATATATATATATATATATATATATATATATATATTATATTATATATATATTATATTATATATATACTCACCTAAAGGATTATTAGGAACACCATACTAATACTGTGTTTGACCCCCTTTCGCCTTCAGAACTGCCTTAATTCTACGTGGCATTGATTCAACAAGGTGCTGAAAGCATTCTTTAGAAATGTTGTCCCATATTGATAGGATAGCATCTTGCAGTTGATGGAGATTTGTGGGTTGCACATCCAGGGCACGAAGCTCCCGTTCCACCACATCCCAAAGATGCTCTATTGGGTTGAGATCTGGTGACTGTGGGGGCCATTTTAGTACAGTGAACTCATTGTCATGTTCAAGAAACCAATTTGAAATGATTCGAACTTTGTGATATGGTGCATTATCCTGCTGGAAGTAGCCATCAGAGGATGGGTACATGGTGGTCATAAAGGGATGGACATGGTCAGAAACAATGCTCAGGTAGGCCTAAAGTGTGCCAAGAAAACATCCCCCACACCATTACACCACCACCACCAGCCTGCACAGTGGTAACAAGGCATGATGGATCCATGTTCTCATTCTGTTTACGCCAAATTCTGACTCTACCATCTGAATGTCTCAACAGAAATCCAGACTCATCAGACCAGGCAACATTTTTCCAGTCTTCAACTGTCCAATTTTGGTGAGCTTGTGCAAATCGTAGCCTCTTTTTCCTATTTGTAGTGGAGATGAGTGGTACCCGGTGGGTTCTTCTACTGTTGTAGCCCATCCGCCTCAAGGTTGTGTGTGTTGTGGCTTCACAGATGCTTTGCTGCATACCTCGGTTGTAACGAGTGGTTATTTCTTACAAAGTTGCTCTTCTATCAGCTTGAATCAGTCGGCCCATTCTCCTCTGACCTCTAGCATCAACAAGGCATTTTCGCCCCCACAGGACTGCCGCATACTGGATGTTTTTCTGTTCATTCTTTGTAAACCCTAGAAATTCCTAGAAACCCTAGAAGTTGTGTGTGAAAATCCCAGTAACTGAGCAGATTGTGAAATACTCAGACCGGCCCGTCTGGCACCAACAACCATGCCACGCTCAAAATTGCATAAATCACCTTTCTTTCCCATTCTGACATTCAGTTTGGAGTTCAGGAGATTGTCTTGACCAGGACCACACCCCTAAATGCATTGAAGCAACTGCCATGTGATTGGTTGATTAGATAATTGCATTAATGAGAAATTGAACATGTGTTCCTAATAATCCTTTAGGTGAGTGTATATATACACACACTATATTGCCAAAAGTATTGGGATGCCCCTCCAAATCATTGAATTCAGGTGTTCCAATCACTTTCATGGTGCATGCCTAGGTGTATAAATTCAAGCACCTAGGCATGCGGACTGCTTCTGCAAACATTTGTGAAAGAATGGGTCGCTCTCAGGAGCTCAGTGATTTCAAGCATGGTTCTGTGATAGGTTGCCACCTGGTAGGTTTTGACTGCTGAGCAGCTGCATCCAAGCCTTACATCACCAAGTGCAATGCAAAGCGTCGGATGCAGTGGTGTAAAGCACGCCGCCACTGGACTCTAGAGCAGTGGAGACGTGTTCTCTGCAGTGACGAATCACACTTCTCTATCTGGCAATTCGATGGACAAGTCAGGGTTTGGTGGTTGCAAGGAGAACGGTACTTGCCTGACTGCATTGTGCCAAGTATAAAGTTTGGTGGAGGGGGGATTATGGTGTGGGGGTTGTTTTTCAGGGGATGGGCTTGGCTCCTTAGTTCCAGTGAAAGGAACTCTTAATGCTTCAGCATACTAAGACATTTTGTGGGAACAGTTTGTGGATGGCCCCTTCCTGTTCCAACATGACTGCACACCAGTGCACAAAGCAAGGTCCATAAACACATGGATGAGCGAGTTTGGTGTGGGGGAACTTGACTGGCCTGCACAACCCGATAGAACACCTTTGGCATGAATTAGTGCCGAGACTGCGAGCCAGGCCTTCTCGTCCAGCATCAGTGCCTGACCTCACAAATGTGCTTCTAGAAGAATAGTCAAAGTTTCCTATAAACACTCCTAAACCTTGTGGAAAGCCTTCCCAGAAGAGTTGAAGCTGTTATAGCTGCAAAGGGTGGGCCAACTCCATATTAAACCCTATGGATTAGGAATGGGATGTCATTAAAGTTCATGTGCATGTAAAGGCAGGCGTCCCAAAACCTTTGGCAATATAATGTATATACAGTAAAATCCTGCATAATCACACATTATTCATTCAATTCCCAAGAAATGGTGATATTTGTTTTTATAAAAAATTCAGGAGTTTTTTTATTATTTGACAAAGGTTACTGCTGAACCTTTTTATTATTTGACAAAAGTTATTGGTGAACCACATTTTACTAACAAAAGTACCAGAGCCATTTATATTACTTACTAAATTGCTTAAAATAATTTAATTGCTTTTCAATGATTTATTATTTGACATTATAATGTATTACAATAATAAAATAATTTTTAAGTACACATTTAAATCAGATTTAAATCTATAAAATCGTGCCACTATGTTTTGTAAGTATCTGTTTTTGTTTTTTATTGTTCATTTTACAAGAAAAAAAATGCTATTTGTGTCATGGGAGACGCACCATTTCCTAACGATGAGCCAAAAACCTTTTCATTCCCTCTCATTCATACGGTCTTTCTTTGCATCATTAACATTGCTCTCTGTTGGATATAGCCGTGCAATGGCTAAATCAGGACTGTACAGGCAGTAAAAGACCATTATTCACACTACATCACAGGCCATATAGGAACAGGCAGAGCAGCCTGGCTGCCCACACTATATAAGTTTCCATATGAGTCATATCCAAACTAAACTTCTCCGAACCTCAGCCAAGAAGGTCCCATGAGTTAGGAAAGGAGGTGGAGACGAAAAGAAGGAAAGGACGAGTTAAGGCAACATAAACTCATTCACACCTTCCTCGTGCAGTGGGGGTTGTTTGGGCATTGAGGACTTTTTCTGTCATCTTCAAACATTTTCAACAAGCCAAGAAGATGTTATCTTTTGTTATAAGATGAAGAAGATAAGAAAAGCTGCTTCATAATACAGGTTTCCACACACTTGACATGCAGCATTACAGAAGACAATCAGCTATTTGGCTATGCTTGTACAAGTTTAAACGTTTTAAAATACTAGGAAATGATGTGTCTCACTGGTACAGTAGGTTGAGGTACACAAAGGTTTTCATGGTAGGGCCCACCTTGAGAGGTATCATCAATCTTGAGAAGCCATTATGCTGTTTTAAAGGCTCAATTGTGTTTGGAGATCTCCAATAACAGGTTTACAGTTAAAAAAACCTTTTAATTTTCTCATAATACACAATACACATTTTAGCCCTGATTTGGACAGGTTTCGCGAAATCGCAGACAAATGCCTGAAATCATAGGCAAATCGGTGCTCTTTCACGCGAGTGACAATCACAGTGTGAATTATCAAAGACACGATCTGAGAGAAAGTATTTTTCAGTCAGAACACATTTCACACGGCAGGATTTTGAATCGCCGACAAGTCCAGATATCTCACGGGTTTCAAAATCCTGCCGTGTGAAATGTGTTCTGACTGAAAAATACTTTGGCGATGACCTACAGCCAATGAGAGAGCAAGATACAGGGCAGCGAGAGGTTCAGGGAGGAGTTATAGACCAGAATATCAGTATTTGAATAGATATATTTACAATTAAATAAAACAGAAACAAAGCACAAACAGTTGCTTGACCAGCCGCAACAGCAGCACATTGCAAAATTATTTATTTACGTCAAACTCTCTTTGCAGAACACAATCCTTGATCCCTGTGTCTCCTCCTCTGCCATTATCTTTTTTTGCTGCATATCAGCACACAGACCATTTGGATCTCAAACTTTCTGCATTTTATCATTTTTAATAACAATTCCAAGTACAAGTCTTGCGCGAGAACTCCGGTCTGACGCACGCGTGATCTCACGGTGTGTACTTGACACATCTAACTTGTGTTTGGTCGCCGAGCCATCATGCAGTGTGAACACAGCAGTGACTGAATGCTACCCCAGATAGTCATGCAGTGTGAAAAGAGCAGTCATCTGACCAGTTTGAAAATCGTGCAGTCTGAACTCGACATTACAATGCATGCCGGAAATGAAACGACCATATCTGAATTTCAGTTCTGGAGGCTTCCTTAGCACTTACATACACATATACAAACAGTAACAATGGCGTTGTTGTTTACTGGCAAAGAAGAATAGGCTGGCATTATGTCAATTTGTAACAAATCTTAGTTCATGCAGGCAGTAAGACTGGAATTACTGACGACTTGTTTCAGGCAGCTCAAAATCGATCCATTTATCCTGCACTTTGATCTTTGGAACATTGCAGGCCTTTTACATTCACAAACAGCTATTACACACTACATGAATGGGAATACCTGAATAAAGCATAATAGGGGCACTTTAATAATAAGATTAGAGAGAAAGAAATACTTATTTTTTTGTCATGTAATGTGTAAAAACAAGCTGATATATACACTATATTGCCAAAAGATTTGGGACGTCTGCCTTTACATGCACATGAACTTTAATGACATCCCATTCTTAATCCGTAGGGTTTAATATGGAGTTGGCCCACCCTTTGCAGCTATAACAGCTTCAACTCTTCTGGGAAGGCTTTCCACAAGGTTTAGGAGTGTGTTTATGGGAATCTTTGACCATTCTTCTAGAAACGCATTTGTGAAGTCAGGCACTGATGCTGGACGAGAAGGCCTGGCTCGGTCATGCCAAAGGTGTTCTATCAGGTTGAGGTCAGGACTCTGTGCAGGCCAGTCAAGTTCCTCCACACCAGACTCGCTAATCCATGTCTTTATGGACCTTGCTTTGTACACTGATGTGCAGTCATGTTGGAACAGGAAGGGGCCATCCACAAACTGTTCCCACAAAGTTGAGAGCATGAAATTGTCCAAAATGTCTTAGTATGCTGACGCATTAAGAGTTCCTTTCACTGGAACTAAGGGGCCAAGCCCAACCCCTGAAAAACAAACCCACACCATAATCCTCCCTCCACCAAACTTTACACTTGGCACAATGCAGTCAGGCAAGTACCGTTCTCCTGGCAACCACCAAACTCAGACTCGTCCATCGGATTGCCAGATAGAGAAGTGTGATTTGTCACTCCAGAGAACACGTCTCCACTGCTCTAGAGTCCAGTGGCGGCATGCTTTACACCACTGCATCCGACGCATTGCATTGCACTTGGTGATGTAAGGCTTGGATGCAGCTGCTCAGCCGTCAAAACCTATTCCATGAAGCTCTCTACGCACTGTTCTTGAGCTAATCTGAAGGCCACACGAAGTTTGGAGGTCTGTAGCTCTTGACTCTGCGGAAAGTTGCCGACTTCTGTGCACTGTGCGCCTCAGCATACGCTGACCCCGCTCTGTGATTTTTACGTGACCTACCACTTTGTGGCTGAGTTGCTGTTGTTCACAATTGCTTCAACTTTGTTATAATACCACTAACAGTTGACCGTGGAATATTTAGTAGTGAGGAAATTTCACGAATGGTCTTATCGCACAGGTGGCAACCTATCACGGTACCACGCTTGAATTCACCGAGCTCCTGAGAGCGACCCATTCTTTCACCAATGTTTGTAGAAGCATCTGCAGGTGCATGATTTTATACACCTTTGGCCATGGAAGTGATTGAAACACCTGAATTCAATGACTTGGAGGGGTGTCCCAATACTTTTGGCAATATAGTGAATTTGGAATAAACATGCCACCATTCTCAATCTTTGTGCAATACACTTTTTGCCACAGATACATTCATCTGATGTTTTATACTGTGTACATTGTATATTATATTTTATTTCTATTTAATATCATTGATGGCATTATATTTAACAGACATGAATCCACAAAGCAACCATTTTGACATCATAGAAAAATGTAAGCACCATGTTGAAAATTTTCAGACGGACTTCACCTGTTTTCCTTTTCTCTTCAATAATTTGTATCTATTTTCTTTGATGATACAGTCTTAATTTTCCCCCTGACCGAGACTCTCTGCAAGCTATCAGGAATATGATAAGCAATGTGATGTGATTTTGCCCAATGCTGACCATATTATTCTTCGACCAGCTCTGACCTTTGATGGGAATGGATCTTATCATCTCCAGGCGCCACCTCTCTTGGGAGCCTTTAGGATTTCACAGGCATACCAATCATCTGCTGTCCAAGGGAGGGAAGCTTTAGGAGACAGTTATGCTTACAATATTGGTGGAGAGTTATAGCTCTACTTTTGTATTTCGGCTCTGAGTAACATATCTTTTCTATCACCGCTTTATGCTTGGTGCCTTTTTCCCCTCACTGGTTGGAGAGTCACTGTTTCTAGTTTGGAGCCCACTTTTATCCTGTTCAAATAACAAAGCAAACAGCTAGATGATGGGTAAATTTGTCCTCTACTTGACTGCCTGTTAATTACTACAGACAATTATTGTCTGTCAGATAAAGAAAAACTTGCACTTGCACTTGCAATAAATGTATTTACATAGCGATATGCACGCAGATCACATGTCAGTGAATAAATATTAGAATTTGCATGTATTTCTTTCTTTCAGTTTCTCCCTCTCGTTGTTCTTGTTATGCTCTGAGTCTGAAATGATATCTGCCCCTAAGCGTCGTTTCGAGCCACAGCGTTATTGCTTTCCAAGCGGAGAGGGGCCTTTATGGGGTCTGTTTGAAATGGTACGGTCGTTTTGAGCTCTGTTGAGGTCTGCGGGCCCCTGAATATTTTGCGTGAGGATTTGCAGGAACTGTTGGCATGGAAGATGGCTGTCTGAAATACCAGTACCTACAAGAACAATGTGTTATGTCAACCTGCCAGCTGGCATGCCTACTGTAGTAGTAACTCTAGTCAAGTCACCTTTATTTATATAGTATGGAAGCTTGTTTCCACCACAGAATAAAAAAATAAAAAAGGCAATTACGACTTTATATCAAGCAAATCTGAGAGAAATGTCAGAATTGCAAGATAAAGTCGCAATTATCTTTTTTGTTTTGTTTTTCTGTGGCGGAAATAAGCTTCCATAATATAGCGCTTTTTACAATATAGACGGTTTCAAAGCTGTTTTACAGTGATAAAAGGAATATAATGCAACAAAGTTTGTTTTGGCTGTACAGCAGCTCTAGAAGGAAATGGTGCCATTGTTGGACACTGATGTTGGACAAGAAGGCCTGGCTCACAGTCTCCGCTCTAATTCATCCCAAAGGTGATCTATCGGGTTGAGGTCAGGACTCTGTGCACTGCAGGCCAGTCAAGTTCCTCCACACCAAACTCGCCATTGTCCTGCTTAAGTAAGTTCAGTGTTGATTCATTTTGGTTGTTAAAATTCATTAGTTAATTATTTAGTTAATTTATCTATACAGCAACTTTGGAGAAAACATTGATGTCATCTTCCAGCTCAGTTGAGTTCTCATGCTGTCAATGCAGTCAGATCATAATATTGTTGAATATTAAATGTCGCAACTAAGCAAGCCAGAGGCGACAGGACAGTGGCAAGGAACCCAAACTGGTGACAGAATGGAGAAAAAAACCTTGGGAGAAACCAGGCTCAACAGAGACCCACTAGTAAAAGGTTCACTATGGTTGAAAATGGATGGAATATGAATATTAGCTTTCTTGAACAATGTAATTGCATTTGATGTCAGAGAAAGTCCATATTTTCATTTACAGGCTTACAGAGTTACTGATCACAGTCATTCAATTCAGCACAAAAGCATTCCTCCATGTGTGATTTCTCTTATTTAAAGTCCCCATGAAATCATAAAGGACCTTTTTTTTTTTTTTTTTAGCAGTGAATGATTTATTCATGCACATTGTGATTTTTTTTTTTTTTTTTGTATTCATGTGCCATCATAATCTTTAATCAAAATAACTTCCCCTCGCTCTTGGAATGACATCTCTTCTCAGTCCCTGTTCACACCTGGTATTAAGATGCGTTTTGGTCAATCAGATCACAAGTGGAGGACGTTAAATACAGGTGTAAAACGTTTTGAGTTTGTCCACTTTTGACCACTTCCAGAGGTAGTAAAAAGCAATCGACCGGGTTGCTTTCATAGTGTAGACCAGTGTTTCCAAACCACGATCCTGGAGGCACACCAACACTGCACATTTTGCATGTGTCCTTAATCAAACACACCTGATTCAAATGATCATCTTATTAGTGGAGACTCAAAGACCTGAAATGGGAGTGGCAGATAAAGGAGACATGCAAAATGTGCAGTGTTGGTGTGCCTCCAGGATCGTGGTTGGGAAACACTGGTGTAGACGCTCATGTGGTTGAATGTGTTCAAACAGCCGCAAAAGACATGCTTTCTCTCCGCCTACTTATACTAATGTGTTAACATAGGATGTGCGCTAGCCAGATGGGATTTAAACTTTGTTGGCTGTAGACCCAAGTTTGGTTTGAAGACGAAAAACGTACCAAGCACAATGTTCTCTCACCTTTCCAGATTTCTAACATGCACTCACAGCTTTCGCTGTGGTCTTGCGACTCTCAGAGCAGGCACTGATGTTGGACGAGAAGGCCAGGCTCGCAGTCTTCAACCTAATTCATCCCAAAGGTTTTCTATCGGGTTGAGGTCAGGACTCCTTGCAGGCCAGTCAAGTTCTTCCACACCAAACTCGCTCATCCATGTCTTTATGGACCTTGCTTTGTGCACTGGTGCGCAGTCAGGTTGGACTCCAAACTGTTCCCACAAAGTTGGGAGCATGAAATTGTCCAAAATGTCTTGGTGTGCTGAAGCATTAAGAGTTCCTTTCACTGGAACTAAGGGGCCAAGCCCAACCCCTGAAAAACAACTCCACACCATAACCCCCCCCCCCCCCCCCCTCCACCAAACTTTACACTTGGCACAATGCAGTCAGACAAGTACCGTTCTCCTGGCAACTGCCAAACCCAGACTCGTCCATGGGATTGCCAGACAGAAAAGTGTGATTCCACTAACAGTTGATACCACTAACAGTTGACCGTGGAATATTTATTAGTGAGGAAATTTCACAAATGGACTTATTGCACAGGTGGCAACCTATCATGGTACCACGCTTGAATTCACTGAGCTCCAGAGAGCAACCCATTCTTTTTACAAATGTTTGTAGAAGCGTCTGCATGCCTAGGTGCTTGATTTTTATACACCTGTGGCCATGGAAGTGATTGGAAGACCTGAATTCAATGATTTGGAGGGGTGTCCCAATACTTTTGACAATATAGTGTTTGTCACAATAGGGAGGGGAAGACTATCGCAACTTCCATTTCATGCCGAGGGTGTAAAAAACAGAATTGTCATTTTAAAAAAATGCCTATACCGGACTGTGAAAGTCAATTAGTGTTGCATTGACTGGTGATACTTCAGGTTAGAATTGTATTTGCACTGTGGAGTTGCTTGAATTTTTCAAATTTTTTCACTTCACTTATTTTTTTTCTTTTTTTTTTCTTCCACCATCTATTTCAATATCCTGGAGAATGTCATTATTCCATAAAATAGCTGATGGAAGGCAGAGAAATGACCCACCTCAGGCAGAGTCTTTTCTTTCTCACTCTCTGCTGATCATGATGCACAAGTCCACGGTGTAGGGGGGAAAAAATCACCCCCATTCCCCTCCTCAAAACAGCATTAAGTGAATGAGATGTCTGTTGGCTTTCAGATAGAAATTGGCAGGGCTTCTGGCATATATTTCATCAGTGGTCCAGCCTCGCCTCCATCCCAGGGAATTAATGGCAGGGATTTTCATGAATGTGAAAGCAGCACAGCTTGGCAACCCTGCACAATAACTGAAGATGCGTGAGCACGCTTTGTGAGTATGTGGATGCTACTGCTTAGCAGGGTCTGTAATTTTCTGTAAATGTGTGTGTGTGTGTGTGTGTGTGTGTGTGTGAGTGTGTGTGTGTGGTGCCGGTAAATCCTATGTTATGGGGACAAAATGTCCCTACAAGGATTGCAATATCCGAAATCCTTATAATTTTTTTCTCCCCATGAGGGAAACGGCTTATAAATCATGTTGTTTTTTTGAAAATTAAAAAATGCAGAAAGTTTTCTGTGATGGGTAGGGGTAGGGATGGGGAATAGAATATACAGTTTGTACAGAATAAAAATCATTATGTCTATGCAAATAAAGCGTGTGTGTGTGCGTGCGCGTGTGTGTGAGAGAGAAATTGAAGGCAATGATGTGATGCATTCCCATTATTTAGAAATTTAACCATATTCTGACATGTTAACCTGATTTCCAAAACCTGATTAAGCCAATATGATCATCTCAATCCAATAAGACAGCTAGCATTTGGCATATTAATCAGAATTTTTGTCATGTATGACATTTTCGATTATTAATTAGTTATTTATAGCTGCACATTTTCAAATGTAAGTATTTATGAAACACAAGAAATGTTAGGCTATCAAGCAAACATAAATTATTTTTAATAAACATAAAAAGAAATGAACATAAATAAAAATACAAATGGGAGAATGCACAGTGTTGACCTAATTTTTGCAATGGGTTGTGCTTTTGTGTGCTGTTATTAAGGAGAATTAGTGATTTGATTAAATTATTGTGGCGGATTATTACTGGCCTATACATAAATGTCAGGCATCAGTATAAGAGAAAAGAATATGCAAAATGCTGATTGCAGATAAATTTTCCAACAGCTGTGAAGCATTTACTTCTTTTTTTTTTTTTAACAAAGGACTTGTTAGAATATGGACTTTATTTGAAAAATAATGTGCATGCAAATATGGTCACTGTCAATTAATGCTAAAGAATGGAGCTAAACTGTAAGTATGTGGTAAAGACGTTTTTTTTGTAATTAAATTAAGAAATAACACTTGTTTCTGTGACAGCCAGGTCAAAGCTCCAAGCCTCAAAGTATCTGCCCGCGAGTGTTAGCCAATCAGAAAACTCGTTTGGCCAATGGGAATAGCTACTGTAGATAGTGTGAACAGAACAGTCCTGTTAGACGAGAGGGAAACCTGTTTGGAAACGATTTAATAGCGCAGAAATCATCTACAGCAGCTGCAAGTGCAGACCAATGAGTCCTGATGGCAAGCTGTCAGTCTAGGACTGAGAACAGTCGCAAACTGACCGTGTTAACCGTCTTTTGAAGAAGCTACTGAATGTCAATCCCAATAGTGACAGATAACGACATTAAATATTAGGGTTTTATTGTATCTATAAAGGTTTTATTCTACTTTCAAACCGTTTAGGACACTCCCGTTGCTTTCGTCGCTAAAACAAGGTAGGTAACACAAACAAGGTTATTACAATTTATGGATAAAACGGCTTGAATGTTTGTTTTTAATCATTAGCCTTTTTAACTGTATTTAGGCTCTATTTTGATTAGCCTGTATACATTTTATAGCTCGTAGCTTTATCTTCCCAAAGTGTTGGACATCTAGAAAAACAAAAGACCTTGTCTTGCCTACTGTTGTTTATCTTTTCACATTTCTAAATTGTATGGTTTTTTTTAATTATTATTCTCTAAACCTTTATCCTAGAATGAGCTGAGGGGACACGATATTTCAAAGGACCTTTAGGATGATTTTTCAATGGTATTTCTCTGCCATCTAGTGGTCATATTTATATGATTTCAGTTTTTTTCTCTGTGTAGTTTTGTGGGTCAGGTTTTGCCCTACATTGTAGGGACCAAATGTCCCAACAAGAATAATAAGACCTTAATTAACCTCTTTGTGGCTAATGGTACCCACAGGGAAATCTTATATGTACTAAATAGGACATTTGCTCAGTATAGAAATAGTAGAAGTCAATAGGAAGTCCCGACCATGAGAGAAGAACAAATATCTTGTGAAAGTGTGACAATAGCCACAATCTCGCTTCATTACCTCTCAATGAACAATCATAACTGATTGTGTCGTTCATCGAAGAATAACGCGAGGTGACGTGATTGCTTGTGAAACTTGGTGTTGGCTCGCCAATTTGACACTTATAGCTCAATTTCATTCATTTTCATTGTCGTCATCATATTTGACAGTCCTCTGTCTACTACATTTGAGATACCACATACTGCTTTTCTTTGTCACTCTTCATCCGCCCTCTGCCATGAAAGCCAAAGTGTGTCTATCCTCACTGGAGCTCACATTTACATATTTATTTTCTAGACAGACTCCATCATGCTAAGGAGATTTAATAGACTTTGAGGCTTAGCTGGAAAGATGTTGCACTCAGGAGATCATTAGGAGCATGGCAGATGTCTTACCACATGTTAATTAATGCCTCATGCTGCTTTAGTGTGTAAGATGGCCAAACACTGTCACTTTTTGTTGTCATGTGCTTTATAGTGATTTTGCTACTTTAGAATATAGCAGCGCTCAATTTGGATATACAGTATGTAAGACAGTGCCAGTCGTATGCATATAAGTGCAAATCAGTGATTTTGGCATTGCTCTGAATATGCTCGAATTGTGGCAAGTCTGTAGGTGGCGGCACTGTTTTAAGGACATGCAGGAGTCTAAACAAATGCTTTCTTTTTTTCCTAGAATGCAAAGAGAAGATCCTAATTCCAGACTCTTAGTTAAAATACGCCTACTATTTTTTCTACTTCGAAGCCTTTAAGTCTGTCTGTAGAATTGAAAGGAATAGTTTATGCAAAAAATAAGATTTATTTACAGGGAGTGCAGAATTATTAGGCAAATGAGTATTTTGACCACATCATCCTCGTTATGCATGTTGTCTTACTCCAAGCTGTATAGGCTGGAAAGCCTACTACCAATTAAGCATATTAGGTGATGTGCATCTCTGTAATGAGAAGGGGTGTGGTCTAATGACATCAACACCCTATATCAGATGTGCATAATTATTAGGCAACTTCCTTTCCTTTGGCAAAATGGGTCAAAAGAAGGACTTGACAGGCTCAGAAAAGTCAAAAATAGTGAGATATATTGCAGAGGGATGCAGCAGTCTTAAAATAGCCAAGCTTCTGAAGCGTGATCATCAAACAATCAAGCGTTTCATTCAAAATAGTCAACAGGGTCGCAAGAAGCGTGTGGAAAAACCAAGGCGCAAAATAACTGCCCGTGAACTGAGAAAAGTCAAGCGTGCAGCTGCCAAGATGCCACTTGCCACCAGTTTGGCCATATTTCAGAGCTGCAACATCATTGGAGTGCCCAAAAGCACAAGGTGTGCAATACTCAGAGACATGGCCAAGGTAAGAAAGGCAGAAAGTCGACCACCACTGAACAAGACACACAAGCTGAAACGTCAAGACTGGGCCAAGAAATATCTCAAGACTGATTTTTCTAAGGTTTTATGGACTGATGAAATGAGAGTGAGTCTTGATGGGCCAGATGGATGGGCCCGTGGCTGGATTGGTAAAGGGCAGAGAGCTCCAGTCCGACTCAGACGCCAGCAAGGTGGAGGTGGAGTACTGGTTTGGGCTGGTATCATCAAAGATGAGCTTGTGGGGCCTTTTCGGGTTGAGGATGGAGTCAAGCTCAACTCCCAGTCCTACTGCCAGTTTCTGGAAGACACCTTCTTCAAGCAGTGGTACAGGAAGAAGTCTGCATCCTTCAAGAAAAACATGATTTTCACGCAGGACAATGCTCCATCACACGCGTCCAAGTACTCCACAGCGTGGCTGGCAAGAAAGGGTATAAAAGAAGAAAATCTAATGATATGGCCTCCTTGTTCACCTGATCTGAACCCCATTGAGAACCTGTGGTCCATCATCAAATGTGCGATTTACAAGGAGGGAAAACAGTACACCTCTCTGAACAGTGTCTGGGAGGCTGTGGTTGCTGCTGCACGCAATGTTGATGGTGAACAGATCAAAACACTGACAGAATCCATGGATGGCAGGCTTTTGAGTGTCCTTGCAAAGAAAGGTGGCTATATTGGTCACTGATTTGTTTTTGTTTGGTTTTTGAATGTCAGAAATGTATATTTGTGAATGTTGAGATGTTATATTGGTTTCACTGGTAAAAATAAATAATTGAAATGGGTATAAATTTGTTTTTTGTTAAGTTGCCTAATAATTATGCACAGTAATAGTCACCTGCACACACAGATATCCCCCTAAAATAGCTAAAACTAAAAACCACTTCCAAAAATATTCAGCTTTGATATTAATGAGTTTTTTGTGTTCATTGACAACATGGTTGTTGTTTAATTATTAATGTTGTAAAATTAATCCTCAAAAATACAACAAAGCACAAAAGGAGATGTTTTGTGGAATGTTTAGGCTTCTCTTTTTTTTTTTTTTTTTACATACAATGAAAGTATCTCCAAAAAGGTAACATACTGTAAAAGTAGCCCATAAATGAGCTATATATTAAATTTCACTTGTATTCGCTCAATCTCTCACAGCAGCTCTCGAATCTGATTTGCACACATTAAGCCCGGAACACACCAAACCGATGGTTGGCTGTCGGGCAGTTTTCGAGTGTTGGCCAACTAAGTTTTCTCAGTGTGTCCTGCTGAAGCTGGTCCTCGCCTGCCTTTTTTTGGCCGTTTCGACATGTTGAATCGGCGTCCGTCGGGCCATCTGATCATTCCTGCTGGTACGGAAAGGCATTTCCTCTTACGCAGGCGCAGAAGGGACGTGTTACTTGGCCGTCGGTTGTGTCGAGCGTCAGGGCAACTTTGGACCCAGACCCTGTCAACGTGAGCCGACCCTGCAGTCCGCTTTTGTCACCACTAGTTCATCGGCGTCGGCTTGATGTGTTCCGTGCTTTATATCTTCTCTGGAGAAGCGTTCAGTCTTTCCACTCGCAAATTCCCCCATGTAAATAGCAAATCCACCATGGTGCAAGCGTAACTTTTAAAGGGAATGGGAGATGAGACTCGGATTGGTTTATATCTCAAAACACACCCACAGAACTTTTTTGGACCATGCGTGTGTAGGCCGTTTTTTCCATCGTTAAACTAGCAAAAGTGAATTCGAGTAAATCATGAATTTACATATTTTTGGAAGGCAAATTGTTCCTTTATTACAATACAATATTTATTTATAAAGCACATTTAAAAAAGTGCTGTACAGAAAATAATACAACTTAAGAAATACAAAAATAAAGCAATAGTAAAACAATAATCAAACCAATGATCAAGGAATATTAGACTCACACTTCCAATATAATTCAAACATTTGGGGTCAGTAAGATTTTTTTGGCTGCATTTATTATATCAAAAATACAGTATTTACAGTAATACTGAAATATTACAATTTAAAATAACTTCTATTTTAATATTTTTTTAAATGTAATTTATTCCTGTGATGACAGCTGAATTTTCAGCAGCCATTTTTCATAAATCATTTTAATATCAAGATTTTTTTTCTCATTTTTAATGTTGAATACAGTTGTGCTTCTTAATATCTTAATATTTGTAAATCCGTGATACATGTTTTTCAGGATTCTTTGATAAATAGAAATTTCAAAAGAACAACATTTATTTGGAATAGAAGTCTTTTGTAACATGTATAAATGTAATGCATCCTTGCTGAATAAGTACACTCTAAAAAAATGCTGGGTAGTTTCAACCCATGTTTGGGTTAAATATGGACAAACCCAACAGTTGGTTTGAATTTTTTAATTGAATTTTTAACCCAACGGTTGGGTTTGTCCATATTTGTTCCAAACATGGGTTGAAACAACCTAGCATCGTTTAGAGTGTATGAATTTCCTTATACAAATTTTTGTGATCTTGATAATTGGTGTAACTCATATGTTTCTGGTAGACATTTAGATTGATGGGTATGGAAGTCAGGAGGACTACGTTTGCTACATCATACTGCGGTGCTTCACCAGGATATTTCATTAAAAGAGAATGGTATTTATAGGCTATCTGTCTGAATAATTTATCTGAAAGTTGAAAAGGCTCAGGCCGAGAGCTAGCTAGGACCGCGCAAAGCCTGTGAACAGCAGGCCTGTAGACGAAGTTATTAGAGCAGAAGCTGTCTTCAAAGGGGAAGCAGAAAGCAATGTGTTTTATAGTTGGAAAATTCCAGAGAGGCTTGTGTCTCATTCATTTCATCATTACTTTCTGTGAATGTGTATTTAAGACTTTTTAGAGCTTTAAGTTTGTCCCATGTAGATTTCTAAGATGATATTGGTTATTTTTGTTGAAGGCGGTCGTTCAGTACTGTGCGCTCGGTCGGATCTCAGCATGCATAATTCAGAATGAAAAAGATTTTAAAATGTTTTCCTCAAAAAACAGGGTGATTCATGGTGGTTTCTTACGGTCCAAAGTTCCATCTCAAGACTCAATATATAGAGCTCAGTAACACTTTATTTCGATGGTCCGCATTAGACATTTTACTGTAAGTAACTTTGCAACTACATGTCAACTAAGGCTGGCCACACACATTTTAAGGCCAATTTTGAGCCCTATTTGCAGTCGGGGGCATGGCCCGATTCAAGGCTTGTCGCAAATCACTCAATTGTGTGGTGTCATTACGATTATTTTACTGCTCCCGATCGTGTCAGAGCCTCCATGATCCCAAATCATAAAAAAATCAAGCAAATATTTACAACTCTTGATCGGGCTGCCTCTGACGTGATACCCACGATAGCAAGTAAGCATCACCTATCGGATGTTGGATGCTTCTATAGCTGAAACTTGGTAGCCACAAACATGCCACGAAAGTAGAGTATTGAGAAAGAAGATCACCCCTATTCTTATTTTTTTTACTTTGTTTTCACTGTAAAACAGAATGCGCTCCAGGAGAGCCAGTTGAAAATGTCAATTGTCCTCCATTTGTTTTTCTTCTCAGGTCACGTTTCATCTCGTGAGTCTCCATGAGATCTCTTGTCACTGAGGAAATCGCTCCTACAATCAACAAGTGTGTGATCTCGCGGTCATCTAGTGTGTGTGTTCAGGATTATAATGATATGGTATTAGATAATGATAATGAAGGATTATAAAAATTGGTTGAAACTGTCATTGGGCCCTATTTTAACGATCTGAGCACATGGTCTGAAGCGCATGGCGCAGGTGCACTTAGTCCACTTTAGCTAGTTTAACGACTGAAAAAACGGTCAGCGTGCCAGGCACATGGTCCAGAAGGGTTACGTTCAATAAACCAATCAGCGTCTCATCTCCCATTCCCTTTAAAAGCCAGTTGCGCTCGCATCATAGCGGATAGACTGAACACTTCTCCAGAGAGGAATCCTTTTATTATAGCCCGACCGATTTATCGGTCTGTTGATTTTATCGGCCCATATGAGCCTGTCGCAGATATATCCCCATCATATCAGCAGCATTGTATATGCCGCTGATATGGCACCGATATGAACGCGCGCCCCAGCATGCCCACGCGTCTGACAGTGTGTGAATATTCACACAAAATGCAAAAATCACACAAAATCATCGTAAACATAATACGTTATGTCTTAAGTGAACGTGAACATGACATTTGCCAGTCACCCCCAGCGTGTTTCATGGCCCACAGAATAGCTTCTTGTATGAATATCTGAACATGCAATATATCAAAAGAAAGAACAGAGCCTCGGTTTTATTTTAGCTTCATGCTTTCTTTTTTATCAACACGAATGTAATAATGGTTAATCTATATTTATACAGATAAGACTATGAAGTGATATTTTACATTTGATTACTATTTCTGTAGCTTGCCTGAAAATCTAGTTTAGACCTACATGGAAAACTACATGGTAGTAAGACCTACATGGTTTTTCATTTGTGTTTTTTCTGTCATTTATGTATATATATATATATATAGTGAGGAAAATAACTATTTGAACACCCTGCTATTTTGCAAGTTCTCCCACTTAGAAATCATGGAGGGGTCTGAAATTGTCATCGTAGGTGCATGTCCACTGTGAGAGACATAATCTAAAATAAAAAATCCAGGAATCACAATATATGATTTTTTAACTATTTATTTGTATGATACAGCTGCAAATAAGTATTTGAACACCTGTCTATCAGCTAGAATTCTGACCCTCAAAGACCTGTTAGTTTGCCTTTAAAATGTCCACCTCCACTCCATTTATTATCCTAAATTAGATGCACCTGTTTGAGGTCGTTAGCTGCATAAAGACACCTGTCCACCCCATACAATCAGTAGGAATCCAACTACTAACATGGCCAAGACCAAAGAGCTGTCCAAAGACACTAGAGACAAAATTGTACACCTCCTCAAGGCTGGAAAGAGCTCTGGGGAAATTGCCAAGCAGCTTGGTGAAAAAAGGTCCACTGTTGGAGCAATCATTAGAAAATGGAAAAAGCTAAACATGACTGACAATCTCCCTCGGACTGGGTCTCCATGCAAGATCTCACCTCGTGGGGTCTCAATGATCCTAAGAAAGGTGAGAAATCAGCCCAGAACTACACGGGAGGTGCTGGTCAATGACCTGAAAAGAGCTGGGACCACCGTTTCCAAGGTTACTGTTGGTAATACACTAAGACGTCATGGTTTGAAATCATGCATGGCACGGAAGGTTCCCCTGCTTAAACCAGCACATGTCAAGGCCCGTCTTAAGTTTGCCAATGACCATTTGGATGATCCAGAGGAGTCATGGGAGAAAGTCATGTGGTCAGATGAGACCAAAATATAACTTTTTGGTCATAATTCAACTAAACGTGTTTGGAGGAAGAAGAATGATGAGTACCATCCCAAGAACACCATCCCTACTGTGAAGCATGGGGGTGGTAGCATCATGCTTTGGGGGTGTTTTTCTGCACATGGGACAGGGCGACTGCACTGTATTAAGGAGAGGATGACCAGGGCCATGTATTGCGAGATTTTGGGGAACAACCTCCTTCCCTCAGTTAGATCATTGAAGGTGGGTCGAGGCTGGGTCTTCCAACATGACAATGACCCGAAGCACACAGCCAGGATAACGTCTCGGTTACGTATGGTAACCCTCGTTCCCTGAAGGAGGGAACGGAGACGTACGTCGGACGTACCGACGAATTGGGATCACTTCTGGGAGCCCCTATCAGCTTCGAGCTATCTAGAACCGGCCAATGGACAATTGGCGTGCGAGATTTGCATCTCGCGCCCCGCCCCGCGCCGCGGGTATAAACAGGAAGCGAGAGCGAATGCACGCTGTTTTTCACTGAGGAGCCACACGTAATGGCTCAACCTGCAGTGATGGTACAGCAACTGTGGCGACGGGACGTACGTCTCCGTTCCCTCCTTCAGGGAACGAGGGTTACCATACGTAACCGAGACGTTCCCATTCAGTCGGTCACGTTCGACGTACGTCGGACGTACCGACGAATTGGGATCCCCTATGGAAAACGCCACAGTTACTACCACTTCCAGCGCCCAGCGATGAGCCCCTCAGACCCCGATCTGGAGCGGGCGGGAAAGTTCACGCAGGGAGACACCAAGCTGCTGTTCCGCAAGACCCCATCAGCTGACTGTATTGGATAACGCTGGGAAAGCGTGCCTGAAAAGGCAGCTGCGGAAGCCACATCATGCCCAGAGGGAGTTAACATGTGGAGAATACACGTATGGGCTGGCCGTGGGCAGCACAACATACGGAAGTCCCAGGGGTGGCCCCGGCCAATTAGAGGAGGGGGACAACACGTACCTGGAACGGCAGAGGAGACTCTGCCGAGGGAAAGACACGGGCTCGCCGTAGGGAGCCGTACCGTGGAGGAATACACATATGGGACCGCCGTGGGGGTCACTACATATGGAACCCAGCCTAACACAAGTTCCACCAATGCATACGAGTGTTAGACCTGGCGTCGAACGCTCCGCCACGTCCGACTGCCGTGGGTTGCGGAGGACTCAACAGGGTTTGCCGAACCGGGGAACTCGACTGGAGTAGAATAAGCGCACGCATCCGTCTACCAAAGGGGAGGGAATGGCGCAGCAAGCCGACACTGGAACGGGTACTTCGGTGTTACTGACTATGGGAAGTGAGCACACAGGAAGAAACCGGCTCTACACGGAGGCTATAGAATCTAGCAAACGTGTTAGGTGTCGCCCAGCCCGCAGCTCTACAAATATCTGTCAGCGAGGCGCCACGAGCCAGCGCCCAGGAAGAGGCAACACCCCTAGTGGAGTGGGCTCTTAACCCGAGCGGGCAGGGCACGTCTTGGGACTGATAAGCCAAGACGATGGCATCCACTATCCAGTGGGCCATCCTCTGCTTGGAGACAGCCTTTCCCTTCTGCTGTCCTCCGTAACAGACGAAGAGCTGCTCTGAGGTCCTGAAGCTTTGCGTTCTATCCACGTAAGTCCGGAGAGCACGGACGGGACAGAGAAAAGCTAGGGCTGGGTCTGCCTCCTCCGAAGGCAGCGCTTGCAGGCTCACCACTTGGTCCCGGAAGGGAGTAGTGGGAACCTTGGGCACATATCCAGGCCGGGGTCTCATGATCACATGAGAGTTACCGGGCCCAAATTCCAGGCACGATTCGTCGACCGAAAATGCCTGCAGGTCCCCTACCCTCTTGATGGAGGCCAACGCAGTCAGGAGTATTGTCTTTAACGACAGAACTTTCAACTCAGCTGACTGCAGAGGCTCAAAAGGTCCTCTCTGTAGTGCAGTTAGCACCAGAGTTAAGTCCCAAGAGGGTATGGAGGGAGGACGAGGTGGATTTAACCTCCTCGCTCCCCTAAGGAACCTGACGATCAGATCGTGCTTACCTAGAGATTTCCCATCTACGAGCTCGTGATTAGCGGCGATAGCGGCGACATAGACCTTGAGGGTGGAGGGAGACAGCCTACGCTCCAACCCATCTTGTAGAAAGGTAAGCACAGATGCGATCGAACATCTTCGGGGGTCTTCTCGGCGAGAAGAGCACCAATCGACGAACAGGTTCCACTTCAACGCATAGAGGCGCCTCGTAGAGGGGGCTCTAGCGGAAGTGATGGTGTCAACTACCGCTTGCGGTAGGTCACCTAGAACCTCCGCGTCCCGTCCAGGGACCAGACATGGAGTTTCCAGAGGTCTGGACGCGGGTGCCATATGGTGCCCCGTCTCTGAGTCAGGAGGTCCTGCCTCAGAGGAATGGGCCAGGGAGGTGCTGTCGCAAGGAGCACTAGTTCCGGGAACCAGGTCCGGTTGGGCCAATACGGAGCGACCAACAGGACCTGCTCCTTGTCCTCCCTGACTTTGCACAGTGTCTGCGCAAGAAGGCTCACTGGGGGAAACGCATACTTGCGTTCTTCCCGGGGCCAGCTGTGGGCCAGGGCATCCGACCCGAGGGTCCCCTCGGTCAAGGAATAGAACCACTGACAGTGGGTCGTCTCTGGGGAGGCAAACAGGTCTACCTGTGCGGCCCCGAAACGACTCCAGATTAGCTGGACCACCTGGGGATGGAGTCGCCATTCTCCCGGAAGTACCTGCTGACGTGACAGCTCGTCGGCCGCACGATTGAGCAGGCCCGGAATGAAAACAGCACGAAGCGACCTCAGATGCTTCTGACTCCATAGGAGGAGATGGCGGGCGAGTTGCGACATGCGACGGGAGCGTAGACCACCCTGTTTGTTGATGTACGCTACGGTCGCAGTGTTGTCCGTCCGGACCAGAACGTGCTTGCCTCTGAGCGGCCCCTTGAAGCGGCTGAGTGCAAGACGAACTGCTAACAACTCGAGGCAATTGATATGCCATTGCAGCTGAGGCCCCGTCCACAGACCCGAAGCTGCAAGCCCGTTGTACGTGGCACCCCAACCCGTGGATGAGGCATCCGTGGAGACAACGGAGTGCCTGGACACTTGTTCTAGGGGAACTCCCGCCCGGAGAAACAAAGGGTCCGACCACGGGCCGAAGGTATGGCGGCACCTCGGAGTCACTTGGACACGGAGGGAACCGCTGTGCCACGCCCATCTCGGGACTCGATCGTGTAGCCAGCGTTGAAGCGGTCTCATATGAAGCAATCCGAGCGGCGTTACTGCGGCTGCGGATGCCATATGCCCCAGGAGCCTCTGAAAATGTTTCAGTGGTACCGCTGTCCTGCCTCTGAATGAATTCAAGCAGTTCAACACTGACTGGACGCGCTCCTCGGTGAGGCGCGCTGTCATGGCGACCGAGTCTATCTCCATACCGAGAAAAGAGATCCTCTGTGTAGGACAGAGTTTGCTCTTCTCCCAGTTGACCCGAAGTCCCAACTGGCTGAGGTGTCTGAGCACCTTGTCCCTGTGTTCGCACAACTGCTCCCGCGACTGGGCAAGGATCAGCCAGTCGTCGAGGTAGTTGAGGATGCGAACGCCATGCTCTCTCATGGGAACAATGGCCGCCTCCGCCACCTTCGTAAAGACGCGGGGCGACAGGGACAGGCCGAAGGGTAAGACGCGGTACTGATATGCCCGTCCCTCGAACGCGAAGCGCAGAAAGGGCCGGTGTCGAGGGAGAATCGAGACATGAAAGTACGCGTCCTTCAGGTCGATCGCTGCAAACCAATCTCGGGGACGGATGCACCTGAAGATGCGCTTCTGCGTTAACATCGTGAACGGCAGCCTGTGAAGGGACCGGTTCAGGAATCGCAGGTCCAAGATCGGTCGTAACCCGCCGCCTTTCTTGGGTACAATGAAGTACGGGCTGTAGAACCCGGACCTCATATCGGCTTGAGGGACCGGCTCTATCGCGTCCTTCGCCAGTAGGACATCGATCTCCGCCCTGAGCACGGGGGCGTTCGCCTCCACTACAGTCGTAAAGTGAACACCCCTGAACTTGGGGGGACGCCAGGCGAACTGAATCGCATAGCCGAGTCTGATGGTACGGAGGAGCCACCGAGACGGGCTGGGAAGCGCTAGCCAGGCTCCCAGACTCCGAGCAAGGGGGATCATCGGTACCACAGACGTACCCGCAGCGGGGCAGCGAGGCGGAACGCAGGGATCCGGCCCGGACGGCATGGGAGCGGCCCGGAGCGGGATCTGAGTGTGGTGTGTAACACATACCTGCATCCGCGAAGGGGACGTGCGAGTGTGGGGAGGCCGCTTGTGTGCGTCCCGACAGCCGGCGTCCCCTGCTGGCGAAGGGAGAGGTACTTGAGGGTGGCGAGGCATGGGAGCGTCGACCACCGTCAAGCGCGCTCTCTTGGCACCCAGAGATATTGGAAACTGCTCTTTTATTGAAGGGCGGAACAGACAAACAAAAGATTCTCCCCCGGCCCTCCTCCGGGGGAAGGAGTGGTGCTGCAACCATCTCCCTCAGAGCAGTTTCCTCCATCTCTGGGTGGCCCGTCTCAGGGTCGCTTGCGACGACGCTTGCCACCTGGCTTGGCAGCGGGCTGAGCGGGCTGGACGTCCTTCCCACGGCCGGCCCCACGCCGACGGCTGGTGGAAGGCTGCTGCGGCGCCTTGGCGGGGGCGGAGGCGGCGGCGGGTGGACGTCCTCGGCGACGAGCAGTCGGAGGCGCTGCCGCCGGCGGCGGGGTGGAGGCAGCAGCGGGCCGCCGGGGCAGGATGTGTTTGATCGCCTCCGTCTGCTTCTGGGCGGCCGAGAACTGCTGGGCAAAGCTCTCGACCGCGTCGCCGAATAACCCAGCTGACGAGATGGGGGAGTCCAGGAACCGATATTTATCGGTCTCCCTCATGTCAGCCAGGT
This sequence comes from Romanogobio albipinnatus, assembly GCA_023566225.1. NCBI lineage: Eukaryota > Metazoa > Chordata > Actinopteri > Cypriniformes > Gobionidae > Romanogobio > Romanogobio albipinnatus. The sequence goes on from CM042250.1 coordinate 12,056,473, forward strand.
TCAACCAGAGATGACGTTCCTGGACCACAAGCGTGGACATCGCCTGACCGATGGCACGGGCGGTGACTTTCGTCGCCCGGAGGGCGAGGTCCGGAGCTCCCGGAGGAGCTCTGGGTCAGGCCTACCCTCGTGCATGTCAAGGAGTGCCTGGGCCTGGTGGACCTGCAGCAACGCCATGCCATGCAAGGCGGACGCAGCCTGTCCGCAAGCCTTGTAAGCCTTCCCGGTCAGACCGGAAGAGAACTTACAGGCCCGGGACGGGAGACGCGGGTCACCGCGCCAGTTAGAGGCGGTCGCCGGACACAGTTGCATCGCGACGGCGCGCTCCACTGGCGGGATCCCCACGTAACCCTTGGCTGGCCCACCGTCGAGGGTAGTGAGGGGGGAGGAGTCACTCGGTCGGTTTCTGGCAGAAAAAGGTGCCGTCCACGACCTCGTGAGCTCCTCATGCACCTCCGGGAAGAAAGGTGTCGGGGCGGGACGCTGAGAACCAGCGCGACCCACCCCGAGGAACCAATCGTCCAACCTAGAGGGTTCGGGACACGGTGGAGGGTTCCACGCGAGCCCAACCCTTTCGGCGGCCCGGGCAAGCATAGCAGCCATCTCAGGGTCCGGGGCAGCCGTTGCCACTCTCCCAGCGGAAGGCGGTACAACTGACCCTTCATCCCCCGAGGACTGAAACTCCCCCTCCGATGCAGCGATCGACATCTGTTCGTCCGCTGGAGCCCCAAAAGTCACCACTGGTCTCCCGTGGGAGGGTCCAGCGGTTTCTCTCGGAAGCTCAACCGGCTGCGGAGCTGAGGGAATAGGGGCCTGCGGAGGATCACTCGGCAGGTTTGCCCTAAACGTTATCCTCAGATCACCCTGGCCATCCAAAGAAGCAGGTCCACCCGGGTTAGGGGAAGACCTAGTTCGTGGGATGGGTAAGGGGACTCCCCCAGCCCGGAGGTAGGAGAGTCTCGATCTAAGCTCCGCGATAGTCATGTTCCCGCAGTGGGAACATGAACTATCCACAAACGCCGCCTCAGCGTGCTGAGAGCCCAAACACGTGAGACAGCGATTGTGACCGTCAGCAGAAGACAGGGAACGACCGCATCCAGAAACGCACGGGTGGAAAGACATCTTGAAAAAGACGGCACGTCACCCGTGAAACTCTTTTTGTGAGGAAAACGCTCTGTGCTGAAGCACTCAGGGGAACCGCGACAGCGCACGGGATTATAGTGCAGCCCGTGCCTGTACTCAGACAGGAAAACGCCCTACCCAGACCAACAGGTTGCTGTGATAACAGCAGTTTTCTCTGTTCACTCAGAGGCAGCTGATGAGTCAGCGCGGTCCCGCTGAAAGGTGCCGTTTCTCCAACACGCGTCCTCCTCTGGTTCTCTCCGGTCCTCGAAAGTCTTGCTTGATAGCAGAAAAAAACTCGTGAGACGAGTGAGTCCTTCATATGCCTGTGTGGCTCCGAAGTGAATGACAGCGTGCATTCGCTCTTGCTTCCTGTTTATACCCGCGGCGCGGGGCGGGGCGCGAGATGCAAATCTCGCACGCCAATTGTCCATTGGCCGGTTCTAGATAGCTCGAAGCTGATAGGGGCTCCCAGAAGTGATCCCAATTCGTCGGTACGTCCGACGTACGTCGAACGTGACCGACTGAATGGGAACCAAGGAGTGGCTCTGTAAGAAGCATATCAAGGTTCTGGCGTGGCCTAGCCAGTCTCCAGACCTAAACCCAATAGAGAATCTTTGGAGGGAGCTCAAACTCTGTGTTTCTCAGCGGCAGGCCAGAAACCCGACTGATCTAGAGAAGATCTGTGTGGAGGACTGGGCCAAAATCCTTCCTGCAGTGTGTGCAAACCTGGTGAAAAACTACAGGAAACGTTTGACCTCTGTAATTGCAAACAAAGGCTACTGTACCAAATATTAACATTGATTTTCTCAGGTGTTCAAATACTTATTTGCAGCTGTATCATACACATAAATAGTTAAAAAATCATACATTGTGATTTCTGGATTTTTTTTTTAGATTATGTCTCTCACAGTGGACATGCACCTACGATGATGTACTGCCTCATCGACACGGCATCTAAATAAACCCGTCACCAGTGTGATGACTCCGATTGTTCGAATATTACCATTAAATAATACTTAAATCGATATGTCATCCGCAATAAACCCGTCTCCAGCGTGTTGCCTCCGATCATTCGAATATTGCACTTTAATAATTATTTAATCAACATCATCCTCAATAAACCCGTCTCCAGCGTGTTGCCTCCGGTCCTTTGAATATTCCGATCTATTATGACCTCTGACCTGTAAAGCAGCCAGAATAATAATAATACGTTGTTTGTAAATTGGCCAGAGGAGAACTGGCACCCCGACTGAGCCTGGTTTCTCCCAAGGTTTATTTTTCTCCATTAGGTCACCTAATGGGGTTTTGGTTTCCTTGCCACTGTTGCCTCTGGCTTGGCGTGCTCAGTTGGGGACACTATATTTTTCAACTAAACATCGAAATAAATCTAATTAATAAACTAATTTAACCATGTAAACTAAATTACTGATCTAATTATTGATCTAAAGCCCACACTGTCACCGTATGGAAATTGAAATTAACTGATGACATCAAATGGCTATACAGCTGAATAAAATTAGGCTGCATTATTTTGCTGTTTAACACTGTAAAGCTGCTTTGAAACAATCTACATTGTTAAAAGCGCTATATAAATAAAGTTGACTTGACTTGACTTGACTTGATGACAATTTCAGACCCCTCCATGATTTCTAAGTGGGAGAACTTGCAAAATAGCAGGGTGTTCAAATACTTATTTTCCTCACTGTATATATATATATATATATATATATATATATATATATATATATATATATATATATATATATATATATATATATATATATATATACAGTACCAGTCAAAAGTTTGGATACCAATGGGAAAGTGTGTCCAAACTTTTGGCTGGTACTGTACTATAATATACACGTAAAGAATATCGGCCGATATATCGATATCAGAATTTTTTTACTCCCTAATATCGGTATCGGCATCTGCCCCCAAAAATGCATATCGTCGGGCTCTACCTTTTACTGTTAATATTAAAAATAATTTGTGTGCTGCTGTGTGTCCCTGTGTGTGTATTAAGCGGAGTGTCCTATAGGTGCATATTACTAACTAACAAAAAATACTGCGCTATTGACTTTAGACTAGGTTTTTTTTGGTCAATGGTGCATTTGTTTTCAGTTGCCTCAAAATAGCAACTTTGCTGTGAGTATATTGGGGCCTTAACACCTAACCTAAAAGTCTAACAGTCTACTAATTAACTAATGAGTTGCATGTAGTTGCCAATTTACTTATAATTAGTGGAATGTGTAAAGTGGATGATCGAAATAAAGGGTTACCTATACTGTAGGTCCCTCATTACAAAAAAGTGATGCAGCTAAATTGTGTTGTTTAATTGTCAGCAAACATTCTCTAAAAGCTGTGAAACGCTTTCATGGTTTTGCCATGATATTTTGTTAAACATATTATATTGCCATCATACCTTGGTGTGGATGGTAATCAAGCTTGTGAAATTGGTCTCCACTGCATTTGACTGTGATAAGCACCACGCAATTGAAATATCATGAAATGTCACATAAATATTCAGCCTGCTCCTCTGCTGAGTTATGCCTGAGCTGGACAACAACAGCTGTGCTCTTACAACTTCATTCGGATCCAACCACATCACCATAATTATGTAAATATGGTAATTGGGCATCTGTTGCCTGAAGTCATCTCTCGCTCTGACAGCTTCTCACATGTCCTTTCTCTATCTCTGCGGTATCTCTCTTGGGTCTGCGATCTGCCCGATGAACTCAACATATGGCTCTTAGATGAAAGAACACAGATATGTTTCATAAATGATCATGATTCATATATGAAGGTGTTGCTTGAAGTGATTTTGAATCATCTGGTTCGTGATCCGGTTCATTTAGAGGTGAAGTGTATGTTTTGTGCCCTATGTGGGCTGCATGAGTACTATTATTTTGCTGCTTTTAAAGCTGGGATAATTAGCTAGCTGAATTTCTTCTGTACCGCTTGCGTTGTAAGGGGAGGCAGGAGGGTTGATATCAGGTGAGCTTTTGAGGGGAATATCCTCCTGTGGCACTTTGCGATAAATCTTTAAATCCCTTTTAAGCTAGTCAGAGTCCCATCTCTCTCTTTGTAAAGCTTCTCATCTCTCTCTTATGGGAGAGCCATCAGCCTCCAGGCAAACTGTCTGTCTGATCTCCCTATTTGTTGGTCTAGTAGTGCAACTGAAGTCAGTGAAAGCCACACTTTATATATTTGAAATGATCATAGATTCTAATGGGTATTTTGATGACTCATGTTGCACATTATTACTGATTCAAAAAAGAATGGTGAATGTGCTTATATATTATATTCTATTAATTATATGATTGTAGTAAAGTATGTTTGTACGGGAAGAAGGAGGCGGGAACCGGCGAACAATAAACAAACTTTTAATCAAAATAAAATGGCGGCGACAGCCCCTCGCGGTCGACTGCCGCCTACACACAAACAAACAAACACAAAATGAAAATAATAAGCTGCAGCCCCTCACGGTCGACTGCAGCAACACATAAAACATAAATAAAATACAACGTAAAATCCAGGCCTGGTCCTCTCTCGTCCCTCACTGTCGTCGCTCGTCCTTTATAGTCCCTCACTCCTCCGCGAGAGCCGAGATCGCTGGCTCACAGCTGGCGCTCATCCTCTCTGATGAGCGCCGCCTCGTCCCGCCCTCGCGGTCCCTCGGCCTCGCTGCTCGCCACATACCCCCAACGCCCTTCGCAGGCCGGGGGGTACCCCCGAGACTGCGCTCTACTCTCCCCCCCCCCCCCCCTCCCCGGGGGGCCCGATCACGGCGGCCGCGGGACCTGGGGGTAAGAACAGCGAGGTGAGAGAACGGAGCGAGGAACATGAGGAGCGACAGAGACGAGAGAGTGGAGAGAGGAGAAAAGAAAAAAAAAAATTCTGGTCCGGTTCCCAGACACACTGCCGCTCGGTCCTCAGCCAGCCGAGAGGCTCTTCCTCGCGGTGCCATGCGGTGGTACTGGACGGCCGGTGGACGGCTCGACGCTCCTCCGCCCCCTGGCGGCCGGCGGTGGCTCCTCCTGTCGAGGGCAGCCGGCAGCGAGTCCCGCGCGCTCCCTGCCCCTCCCCTACACGGCGGAGGGATACAGGCTCCGGCCCACGGCGAACGCCGGTGACTCCTCCGCGCTCCCTCTAGGACGGCCGCCACCCCACCTCGACCCAGGGGCACGGCAGCGAGCTCTTCGTCCCACCGACCTTCATCCGCTCCAGCACCACCGCTTCGGGCAGCCGCTCGCGGACTTCACTCCTCCGCGGTGCCCGAACTCCGCGGCACCGCGATCCCCCTCAGCTGCGAGGGCTCTTCGACAGCGCGTCCCTCCTTCCTCCCGGGTTTCGGCACCACTGTAGTAAAGTATGTTTGTACGGGAAGAAGGAGGCGGGAACCGGCGAACAATAAACAAACTTTTAATCAAAATAAAATGGCGGCGACAGCCCCTCGCGGTCGACTGCCGCCTACACACAAACAAACAAACACAAAATGAAAATAATAAGCTGCAGCCCCTCACGGTCGACTGCAGCAACATATAACAAAACATAAATAAAATACAACATAAAATCCAGGCCTGGTCCTCTCTCGTCCCTCACTGTCGTCGCTCGTCCTTTATAGTCCCTCACTCCTCCGCGAGAGCCGAGATCGCTGGCTCACAGCTGGCGCTCATCCTCTCTGATGAGCGCCGCCTCGTCCCGCCCTCGCGGTCCCTCGGCCTCGCTGCTCACCACAATGATTTTGTATTGTTAGGGTTGTGTCTACAGTGGACGATAGACGATAACATCGGGGGGTTGAATTTGAGTGTTGAATGTGGCGCACGTCTGGAGAAGGAGAGAACGTGCACAGAGCTGAAAGGGCTTGAATGAAGCGCGTTTGGCTTTAGATAAAACTATTAGAGGATATAGCACTAAAATATAAATATAGCTGCAAGCAGCCATTATCGGGGCCAAGTGCAAAGAAGAAGACAAGACATGCCAAAATGGCTGGCAATGTCAGATCAACTGCAGCAATGAGCAATTAAAGACGTATTAAGGTGATTTTAGGCAAAATAGCTGTATAAATACAGTCAATAATATTGATTTAATGATTTATCACTTTCAACCAATAGGTGGCACAGTTACGAAATTGATGTGGTGTGGTCAGAATAAGGGAACAATGACACATGCAAAGATTGGTGTCAATATATCAAAGCAGGGTGTCAATATAGTGTCAATATGTCATTGCAGAGATCTAGCCTCAAGAGGCCTTTTCATTATAAGTATGGACCACATGGCGGTGCTGTTTTGAAACCTTTTAAGTACCTTAAAGGCATGGTGCTTTTATTTCATAATACTGCATTGTAGTCAATGGGAATTTCATGTTTTGTTCTATTATAGTGGCAACAAGTGGCAAAATCCTACCATTTTTTTATGTGTCCTCGGAGTGAGCCCATACATGTCTGTGTCAATTTTGGTGAAAATATCTTGTTTCGTTTTGGAGTTATAGACACCTGACTTTGATTGGATTTTAAACCCCCTTACTATCAATATTTTGACATTTGGGCATTAGTGTGCAGCTATCGACCTATGTTTCCGAACTTCTGACGCTGGTTTCGTCTCGATCGGACTAGCGGTTTTGAAGATATCAGCTAATGTTTTTAAAGGGGTAAATTACAACGCTGCACAAACCATATGCCGAAACCTAGCAAGTCTGGTATTGTTGGACTCGGTGAGGATTCAGGAGACTAAAAAAGTTAGTCCCATGAAAATAATTCAACCCCACCCAAAGTTTTAAGCGTTTGGAAAAAAGAAATTCTCCACTAGGTGGCGCTGTTTCGAAACTTCTCAGGCTACTTCAGTGCATAGTGCTGATGACCCATACCAAGTTTCGTAACAAACCGTTCATGCAATCATAAAATACAGCGTTTTAGCACATAATTCAAAATGGCCGACAGTCATTGGTAAAAGTATGGTAAAATTGGATATCAGACGACTCGGCATGCCGTCCTGAATCTACAAATTTGGACAAACGGTTCAAAAGTTATAAGCAAAAATAGCCATTTTTCGTATCTCAGGACCAGTAGGTGGTCGTTGCCTCAAGTCATGCTTGTGATGACTTGTACCAAGTTTGGTTTGAATACAATAAAGCTTTGCGGAGATATTGCCTTAAGTGTGTTTTCGCAAACGTTACATAAAATTTTCTTGTGTGTTTATTGAAAACGATTTGACGAGTCAACTTGAATTCCATGGTTTTTTGTCAGCATGGTCTGAAGATGATCTGGTTCAATTTTCGTGCAAATCGGATGAACCGTCTAGGACAAGTTCGCAAAAGTAGGTTTTTCGGAAAATTCAAAATGGCAAATCAAATTGGCTTGAGCCAAGGAATCAGAGGAAAAAGAATTTTGTTTCTAGCCCTTATGGTTCAAAAGTTATTAGCATAAACATGAGTGCAACTTTGGACAGGTGGTGGCGCTAGAGGGATTGAGTTAGAGACTCCAAATTTGCTATGTTGACACTTCAGACTGTCCTCTATGAGTGTGCCAAATATCATAACTTTTTACCATACGGTTCTATGGGCTGCCATAGACTTCGTGGCGGAAGAAGAAGAAGATGAATAATAATAATAAGAATGGGAACGGTTTCAATAGGTGCCTTCGCACCTTCGGTGCTTGGCCCCTAATTACCACAAACTATCCTGAGTGCTTGTGGTGTAATCCGCACCGCTGTTTTGACACTCAGCTCACTTCAACTATAGAAACAGGAAAACAATGCCAGCTCAACATCGTGATGTCTGTCAGCCATCAGTGCTGGACGATGGCATCATCTATCGGCCCAACCCTTTATATTGTATTATCAAATTACAGTTTTTCATAATACACTAAACCCCATTCCCAGTAGTGAGCATAAAGTGGAGCCGCAGTATCAAGTCCCCGTCCACACTCCCGCAGAATCTTTTAGTACAGTTTACTGCAGAACAACTCAGGTTGGTGTGAAATAAACAGTTAGGGAAATGTATAAATTAAAGTTAAAGCTCCAATCTCTTGTCGAAGATCCTGAAATAAGCCAGTTGGTGCCTCAGTGACTACTTCACTCGTCACATCCCAAATAACAACAAAACTTATTTAAAAAAATACAACACTTGAAATCAGCGTGATAAAAACTACTTAAAATGACGGAAAGCATATTTAGAAAAAATTATTTACATGTAGTTTGATTGTTTAGGTCAGGGGTTTTCAAACTGGGGTCCGGAGACCCTTAAGGGTCCTCCAGATGGTTCTAAGGTGTCCCCAGAAAAGTTCAGAGAATAAAAAGACAAAGCAAAAATGGATAAAGTCTACCGAACATTCTAACGGTTTCATTTCTAAATGTTTCTCTCCTTTCTTGCCGTATACATACTTTCCAGAATTGTGTATGTTTGCTTTGTATCTTTCCAGTGAGTTTTTCTCACTATAGTCCCCTTTATCTTGCTCACTGGGTTGTAATCTTGCAGTATTCTTAACGCATTACGTAAGCTGCTTATATACATTTATTGTGAAAAGTTTTTAATTGAAAATGTTCTTCTTCAAGTTTAACATCCAACATTAAAGGGTTAGTTCACCCAAAAATGAAAATTATGTCATTAATTACTCACCCTCATGTCGTTCGACACCCGTAAGACATTCGTTCATCTTCGGAACACAAATGAAGATATTTTTGTTGAAAGCTGATGGCTGAGAAAGGCCTCCATTGACATTCAGTACATTTACACTCACAAGACCCATAAAGGCACTAAAAACGTCGTTACAAAGTCCATCTCACTACAGTGTCTCTACAATAATTTTATGAAGCGACAGCAATAGTTTTGGTGTGGAAAAAAAATCAAAATAACGACTTTATTCCACAAGTTCTTGTCTTCCTTGTCTGTCTCTGCCGTGAACTCACGAAGCACCACGACGCATGCGCGAGAATATCACGCAGAACCGGCGTTCGGACACGTGACCCAGAAGCGAGGAGATTTGTTTACAACGAGCAGAGGAAGACATGCCGTATCTGAGCTGTTGAATTCTACATTGAGCGTGCTTTAGGTCTCGGCGCAGAGCTCAAAATGGGACTAAAGTGTGCATTTCATGGATTCCCAAACGCCGGTTCTACGTCATATTCTCGCGCATGCGCCATGGTGCTTCGTGAGTTCACGGCAGAGACAGACAAGGAAGACAAGAACTTGTGGAATAAAGTTGTTTTTTTTATTTATTTTTTCGCTCAAAAACTATTGCCGTCGCTTCGTAAAATTATTGTAGAGCCACTGTAGTGAGATGGACTTTGTAACAACGTTTTTAGTGCCTTTTATGGGTCTTGTGAGTGTAAATGTACTGAATCCCTATGGAGGCCTATCTGAGGCCTTTCTCAGCCATCAGCTTTCAACAAAAATATCTTAATTTGTGTTCCGAAGATGAACGAATGTCTTACAGGTGTCGAACGACAGGAGGGTGAGTAATTAATAACATAATTTTCATTTTTGGGTGAACTAACCCTTTAAGTATAGCCAATTTAAGTTTGGAAACAATATGTTGTATTTATAATGTCACACTTACTATTTATCTAACTGTTTTTTTTTTCTCCATACATAACATATATAGATTAGGAAAGGGATATAAAATATTCATCATATTTGGGGTTCCTTGGCATCATAATGTTTGGTAACCCCTAGTTTAGTTTGTCTCACATCCCATTAGATTACATGGAAAAGGCGGGGTTTATGACCTATACTGACCTATCCACCCACCTTGGGCTGATTGAAAAAGCTTTGGCCTTATTTTTCAGTACTTGGCCTAAACCCATTAGTCGAATAAATCACTCTTTCTGCAAAACCTTAAAGGGATAGTTCACCCAAAAATAAAAATTATGTCATTAATTACTCACCCTCATGTCGTTCCAAATCTGTAAGACCTTCGTTCATCTTCAGAACACAATATTTTTTGAGAAAGTCTGAGAGCTCTCTGACCTCTCCATAGACAGCAATTTAATTAACACTTTCAAGGCCCAGAAAGGTACACTGCAAAAATGCTTTTCTTATTTAGTATTTTTGTCTCGTTTCTAGTCTAAATATCTAAAACAAATTTAAATCAAGATGCATTTACTAGATAGGGTAAAATGACATAATTTTTCTTGTTTTCTAAGAAAAAAAACGCCCAAATGAAGTGAGTTTTTTGCTTGAAACAAGTACAATTATCTGTCAAGATTAAAAAGACAAGATTTCAAACAGAAACATGGACAGATAATTGTACTTGTTTCAAGCAAAAACTCAATTCATTTGGGGTTTTTTTTCTCAGAAAACAAGAAAAAATATCGGACCCACTTTATATTAGGTGGCCTTAACTACTATGTACTAACATTTTAATGAATCATTTGATACAATGCACTTATTGTGTACATACATGTTTTTACATTGTACTTACATTTATAGCCTGTGTCTGTCTCCTACACAGTTTACGTTGTGAATAGTGCAGTGCGTTCGAGTTCTACGGCAGCCGATGCTGTTCACGTGAGCACCTCGCCGCATGCGTGTGATGATGACGCGGGAGCTACACTGTTTTTACAACGTAGACAGCAGAATTGTTGAATAAAGTTATTTTTGTTTATTCTTTCGCACAATGCTTCATGCAATCAAGGTTGAACCACTGGAGTCACATGGACGATTTTAACGATGTTTTTACTACCTTTCTGGTCCTTGAAAGTGTTCATTAAATTGCTGTCTATGGAGAGGTCAGAGAGCTCTCGAAATTCAAAAAAAATATCTTTATTTGTGTTCTGAAGATGAACGAAGGTCTTGCAGGTTTGGATGGAGCAACATGAGGGTGAGTAATAAATTACAGAATTTTCATTTTTGGGTGAACTAACCCTTTAAACATGTTCAGGCAGCTAAACACCATTTGCACATTTCATGCACTCTTTTTTGCAAAACGCTACACATTCTCACTCACTAAAACACATTTTGCACTGTGATGCGCTTGTGTTGCAAAACAGTAAACACGAGGCAAAAGTTAAACACAACTACAACACTGTTGTCATCGTTTACACACACTGGCTCAAAATTGTTCACACTTGTTTCTAATGATGTGATCAAACCAACTGTGCAAATTACAGTATACCAGCTCAGAGCGCACAGGTGCACTGAATGTTGACATGAACAATGGAAGGAAACAGAGAGGGAGAGGAGGAAGAGTATGAGGTTGTGCACAAGTAAGAGCCAGGTGTGGAGTGTTGTCAAGACTGGACCCGGCAGACAAGGGTTTTTTTATTTTCTTTGCCTGGCAAGAGACAACATTGCCTGTAACAAAGTCATCAGGCTGGACCTAACACAAAGACGTGACACTGAGGCAGGATGAATCTCTCCTTGACATTGAATTTGAACTTTTTTTGAGTGTACTGTGACGGTTTTCTTTTAGAGTTTTCCTTGACCTTTTGGGCTTTTGTATTTGGGCTACTGTATTTTTACAGTATACAAGTGCTGAATATACAGACACTCAATGCAATACTATTCTTGCAGTATACATACAGTATACAATATATTCACCTTACTAAGTTGCAATTACTATACTTTTTACGCAGTGTACAATATAATTTTTTTTTTCTGTAGCTACATCTTCTGGATGTTGTGTTTTCCATTTTTCTATGTAGTGTCTAATGAATGATCTGTAGGGTTTGTATGACTGGCTGTGTGTATGATATGAAAGCGTTGTTTGATTTTGAATACTGGTGAAATGGTTTTGAGCCGATTGTTTGAATTTTTTCCAGGACTTTTGTGAATGTAGTTTGAAGATTTGGTTTTGTGTTTAATGTGAGAAAGTGATGGTTTCAAATATCGTGTCTTGGCAATTGTGAAAAATCACAATTATTATGAAATGTATAGCACTATCTAGCTAGGTTTTACATCAGGGCTTTGTTGTAATTGTGAAAGTTGTGATTTGTGATACTCATCAGTTAGAACGGGTTAGAAAATCATAAATGATATATAAAAAATGTTTGACATGTTTATGAGTGGATAGCTGTCATGACAGGACTGGATGTTATAACTGAATTAAGGAAAAATAAAATGTTGACCCGTAAAAAGGGAAAGTATAAATCTGAGTAGCAAAGGCAAGTTGGCCAGCAGATTAAAATCTGTGAAAAAGACGACATGCTGTATGATCAATGCACATTTGTAACAGAATATATTCTCACCCCTCTCATTAGCTGCTGGTGCTTGAGCTGCTGTGATGTGCGCGGCCATTCAAGTGTAAACCTTTCATGAATGCCCCACTCAATTAGTGCGAGCGCCAGTAGCTTCAGCTAGACGTCATGCAGACGTGCGTGGTTAATGACAGTGTCCCGCTGCCCATGTGCGAGTGTGGACAATAGTAATAGAGCAGTGTAGGGTTCAAAGATTCCGGAGAAGGATAGGCTGATTTGAAATGTGCAACCAGGTTCCCTTTGGAGCATGTGTCCTCAAAAAGAGCACATTTTAAGCTCTTTATTTACCTAAATTATAGGGTTTTTTTGGGAGTCAATTTCTGGATACTTTCTGTATGAAAAAAGATTCAGTTAATTTAAGAAATCGGTTGACATGTCACACTGAATAGGGTGAGATGTAACGAACTGAGCCTGTTTATTGAGTTATTTGAGAAGAATACTTGGTTATACTTTACTTAAAGGGGTCATGACATGAGAAATCAAATTTGCCTTGATCTTTTGATATACAGGGAGTGCAGAATTATTAGGCAAGTTGTATTTTTGAGGAATAATTTTACAACATTAATAATTAAACAACAACCATGTTGTCAATGAACACAAAAAACTCATTAATATCAAAGCTGAATATTTTTGGAAGTAGTTTTTAGTTTGAGCTATTTTAGGGGGATATCTGTGTGTGCAGGTGACTATTACTGTGCATAATTATTAGGCAACTTAACAAAAAACAAATTTATACCCATTTCAATTATTTATTTTTACCAGTGAAACCAATATAACATCTCAACATTCACAAATATACATTTCTGACATTCAAAAACCAAACAAAAACAAATCAGTGACCAATATAGCCACCTTTCTTTGCAAGGACACTCAAAAGCCTGCCATCCATGGATTCTGTCAGTGTTTTGATCTGTTCACCAACAACATTGCGTGCAGCAGCAACCACAGCCTCCCAGACACTGTTCAGAGAGGTGTACTGTTTTCCCTCCTTGTAAATCGCACATTTGATGATGGACCACAGGTTCTCAATGGGGTTCAGATCAGGTGAACAAGGAGGCCATATCATTAGATTTTCTTCTTTTATACCCTTTCTTGCCAGCCACGCTGTGGAGTACTTGGACGCGTGTGATGGAGCATTGTCCTGCATGAAAATCATGTTTTTCTTGAAGGATGCAGACTTCTTCCTGTACCACTGCTTGAAGAAGGTGTCTTCCAGAAACTGGCAGTAGGACTGGGAGTTGAGCTTGACTCCATCCTCAACCCGAAAAGGCCCCACAAGCTCATCTTTGATGATACCAGCCCAAACCAGTACTCCACCTCCACCTTGCTGGCGTCTGAGTCGGACTGGAGCTCTCTGCCCTTTACCAATCCAGCCACGGGCCCATCCATCTGGCCCATCAAGACTCACTCTCATTTCATCAGTCCATAAAACCTTAGAAAAATCAGTCTTGAGATATTTCTTGGCCCAGTCTTGACGTTTCAGCTGGTGTGTCTTGTTCAGTGGTGGTCGACTTTCTGCCTTTCTTACCTTGGCCATGTCTCTGAGTATTGCACACCTTGTGCTTTTGGGCACTCCAGTGATGTTGCAGCTCTGAAATATGGCCAAACTGGTGGCAAGTGGCATCTTGGCAGCTGCACGCTTGACTTTTCTCAGTTCACGGGCAGTTATTTTGCGCCTTGGTTTTTCCACACGCTTCTTGCGACCCTGTTGACTATTTTGAATGAAACGCTTGATTGTTCGATGATCACGCTTCAGAAGCTTGGCTATTTTAAGACTGCTGCATCCCTCTGCAATATATCTCACTATTTTTGACTTTTCTGAGCCTGTCAAGTCCTTCTTTTGACCCATTTTGCCAAAGGAAAGGAAGTTGCCTAATAATTATGCACACCTGATATAGGGTGTTGATGTCATTAGACCACACCCCTTCTCATTACAGAGATGCACATCACCTAATATGCTTAATTGGTAGTAGGCTTTCCAGCCTATACAGCTTGGAGTAAGACAGCATGCATAACGAGGATGATGTGGTCAAAATACTCATTTGCCTAATAATTCTGCACTCCCTGTATAAGAGGTCTTTGTATATGGGGGTAGATTTGTTGCGTTATTCCAAACAAATAGATTGTCATCCACAAATAAATGTAAAGAGATTCACAAAAATTAAATAAATTCACAAATAAATAGAATGAGATCCACCAATATATGCAGGAGTTTCAAAAAAATGAATAAGATTCACAAATAAATACAATGACATTTGTGAATAAAGAAAATATCCACACAGATGTTTTTATGTCACAAACACAACTCTGCCTTGCATTTGTTTGTGAATCGCTTCCTGTGCATTTGCTGATGGCTTCCTCTGCATTGGTGGATCTCTTCTTGCACATTTGTAAATCGCAGCACAGCGCGTGGATTTGAAACATTTCAAGCATCTACACTCACACAAATCCACAAATAGGTAGACTCCACCCACCATCTACTTAAGCCAATCAGATAACGGCCATATTGCGCTGACTAGAGCCATAGGGTATTTGAACAACTCCGCGCTGTCAATCTGTTTGAACAGGATTAAGCAGGATAGACAGCATTTTCACTGTATTTGCAGCGATTTCTGGCAAGTTTTAACACAATATGTGCATTGACTTTGATTAGGCTTTACAGTAGCATTTTATTCTGGGGAGAGATATAAAAAAGAGATGTGAGTTGATCTGAGTCATGTGATCTGGTCATTTTATTTGGGTCACGACAGTACAACATGATTTTTTTATACAGCGTTGAGCATTTCTGTTGAAAATAATAACCAATCATATCTTTAATTTACCGGCAATGACAATCAGTACCAATCAAAAAAAAATTCATAAACAGTCTCAAAACACTGAATGAATTTTAGTGCAAGTTTACGTTTTACACGAATCTTCTCATTATCCACAAATCCCCTCATCATAAACAAAGCACAAACACGATTTAAATAAAGATTTATTGTGAAGTTTAGTCAGATGTTTTTGTTTTTCATTAGACTTTGTAATGTTCCCTACAATTAGCCTATTTAACACTTCAGTACAAATAAAGTAACACAAATAGATATTTTAATGTTATAATAGTGATTTGATAATCTATAAAAATGAATGGCTAAAAAAATGGCTACTGGTTATAGTGGTCATTTCTTTTTTTTTTTTATGTTGTTAACATCCTAATGTTATTTTGATGCTCGACGCATACACAACAGGTGAATATAAATGAATGATGCTAGAATATACAGAATATAGGCCTAACCCAAGAAAGAAGTTTTAAATAGTGTTTTAAAAAAAACAGGGCAACCAATTTATTGAACTCTTTATATCCAGGCGCTAGATACGTTATTCCTTGAATGGCAAATACTTCATAGAAACTCATTTGACAGAAAGATCTCAGAGAGACACTGTTGAAATGACCGATAGCATCTGGATATAGTAGCTGTTGCAGCGCTGCTCACGTTATCTAACCAAAGTTAGAATCTAACGATCTATTATATAACACTAAACATTAACTCTAACGTGCTTCATAAAATACATCTTCTATCAATATTCCTGAGAGGTCAACTAATGCCATAAAATCTCAAAATATGCAGTAATTTCGTCAATTTTCCAGCGAGTGTGCTTGAGATAGCCTACACTGAAATGAATGGGGTTCAGTGCTGGAACTATTGGTCACGCCATGACACGCTTTACTTATCCATGAAGCCTTTAGGAGTGGTAACTCTGTTTCTCAAAAGGCTCTGGCCAAAACGTGATTGGTTGGAGCGAGAATGTACTACGATTGGTCAGCACAATATGGCCGTTATCTGATTGGCTGAAGTAGATGGTGGGTGGAGTCCACCTATTAGTGGATTTGTGTGAGTGTAGACGCTAGAAATGTCTCAAAATCCACGCGCTGTGCTGCGATTTACAAATGTGCAAGAAGAGATCCACCAATGCAGAGGAAGCCATCAACAAATGCAGAGGAAGCGATTCACAAACGAATGCAAGGCAGAGTTGTGTTTGTGACATAAAAACATCTGTGTGGATATTTGTTTTATTTACAAATGTCATTGTATTTATTTGTGGATCTTATTCATTTTTGTGAAACTCCTGCATATATTGGTGGATCTCATTCTATTTATTTGTGAATTTATTTAATTTATTTGTGGATGACAATCTATTTGTTTGGAATGACGCAACAAATCTACCGCCATATTTGTACTATTAAAATATCCTGCAAGTTTTAGAGCTTAAAACGTCATCCTCATTATAAACTAAGAATTTATTTAATCAAGCTCCAAAAATGGCTTGTTTGGATA
Source organism: Romanogobio albipinnatus (assembly GCA_023566225.1). Taxonomy (NCBI): domain Eukaryota; kingdom Metazoa; phylum Chordata; class Actinopteri; order Cypriniformes; family Gobionidae; genus Romanogobio; species Romanogobio albipinnatus. The sequence continues at coordinate 12,073,110 of CM042250.1, forward strand.
TTGTGGGATATGTGATGATACATGACGGACAGAGCAAGACATCTACAAAAGTTTTACATCATCTCACCATAGGCCCCGTCCAATGGCATTCAGTCGCTTAAAGGGATAGTTCATCCAAAAATGAAAATTAGCCTATAATTTACTCACCCTCAAGTCATCCTAGGTGTATATGACATTCTACTTTCAGATGAATACAATTGAAGTCATATTAAAAAAAGTCCTGCTTTTCAATCATAAAAGTGCTCCACACGGCTCCGGGGGGGTTAATAAAGGCCTTCTGAAGCGTTTTTTTGTAAAGTTTACAGTTTGTTAAGTTTTAAATATGGATATTTTTCTTACACAAATGCATCGCATCGCTTCAGAAGGCCTTTATTAACCCCCCGGAGCCGTGTGGAGCACTTTTATGATTGATAGATTGACTTTTATAGACTCCAAAAAAGAAACAGCCATTCACTGCCATTATAAAGCTTGGAAGAGCGATTTATATTTTTTAATACAACTCCGATTGTATTTGTCTGAAAGAAGAATGTCATATACACCTAGGATGACTTGAGGGTGAGTAAATCATGGGCAAATTTAAATTTTTGGTGAACTAACCCTTTAACGGCTGACACTTGCCTACACTGTATGCGAGCATCGCGTCAAAAAGCAAATAGAACCCATTATAATCACTGAAGCTGTCTACACTGGATACAGTATACAGAGTTAATAGAAGTGTAAAGGAGTGTTTGGTTTGACGCGTCCTGTTTAAACATCTCACTTGCTCATTTCTGCAGAGACTTCAAAAGGATGACAGTGTCAGGAACAAGTGGATGTTTTTTTAATGGCATCCTGGATCACGCGCGCCGGAGGATTAAATGTTGGTTTAGGGAATTTGACTGCAGATTGTTTTGTAAATGAGACACAGTGTAATGTTCGCAAAGAAACTTTTGTTGACAGATCTGACGGAGGCATAATGCTTTTACTTCGTCTGTAAATTATGTTTTTGTATGGATGTTTTATATAACATTGGCCATTTACTGACAAGCCTTAAAGGAACCGCCCCTTAAAACCGATAATTTTAGACAGAGGGTTTTCCACATATACTGGATATTTGTTTTTTGTGCAAAAAATGTTATTAGCAAAGTTATTAACAACACTTCATGAGCCTCAAGGAACATTAAAATAAAATAAAAATCATGACCCCTTTAAAGCCTTTATATATAATGCATTATACAAGTATTCTTATTGCATTAGTTATGCCTTGTAATGCATCTAATGCATTGTATGTTCTCATTAATAATTGTAACTACATCTATAATACATTATAATACTTATCTATTCATTGTTACACCTTTAGAAAAAATAAAGCATTACAACACATGACAAACAAATTTTAACAAGGAATCTGCAAATATTATAATGCATTTTAACTTTGGTTACAATCATTTATGCAAAGATATAATTAATTATAATATACATTATGATATCTTTATAATACATTTTACATAAAGGCTTTAAGTGTTGTATTAGTTTTTTTGAAATGTAAAAATATGAGAAAGCATTGAAATATATATATTTGTCTTTCTACCAATTTTGCATTCTCTCGTGAAATTTTTACAAATAAACTAAGCTTCTTAGAGGGAAGGCAAAACTTTTGCAAGCTAATGCAAAAACATTCAAATTAAATTTAAAATGTCTAATTTTTTCACTAAACATATCCAGTTAGGGCTCCATAAAATACATTGTAAGGTTGGACAAAAGCTTCCACAACATCTATATTTAAACTGTGTTAAAGGCTATTTTATGGCTTTTTAGAATAAGTGTACATTAAACAAATATGAAAGCAGAAATACAAGACATTTGTGTTTGGGAAGCTACTTTGATAAAGCCCTTGTGCCACGGACTTTTTAAATTACAATGATTTGAAATCAGTTAAAATGACACTTGCTTATATATATAGAGCAGGTGTTATTCAGTTCTCCAGTATCTGTGCTATACTGAGTTTTATGATATTTCAAATGACAAAAAAGTAAAGTGAACTGTGAACTGCTAGGCCTGTAAACATCATTAGCATTTGCTGTTAAATATAAAGATAATGGCTTTGATTTTTCAACGCAGGGGACTCGTATTTACATTTACATTTATGCATTTGGCAGACGCTTTTTATCCAAAGCGACTTAAAGTGCCCTTGTTACAGGGACAATACCCCTGGAGCAACATGGAGTATAGTGCCTTGCTCAAGGACACACTGGTGGTGACCGCTGGGATCGAACCAGCAACCTTCTGCATATCAGTCCCATGGTTTAACCCACTGGACCACCATCTCACCATCGTATGTCTCCGCTATCATACATCTCCAACAAGGCAGTGTGAGCAGCGCATCACAAAACATCACAACATATAATATTCATATCCCCAACTGCACAGCTATTTAAGTGCATCTGAGGGCTTCTGTTTGTCATCAAACACGCCTGCCAAACCGTGTTACATCACCCAACAACAGCACGACTGCACTGTCTGTGTTGTTCACGCACTTCTAACCCACAAACGCTATGATTCAGATCAAGATGTGCTCATTGGAATTCTAATGATGAGAGACGTTGGACATCTGTTTGAGAGATTCTATCTGGTGCCACTCACAAAATATTAGCATGCTGAGAAAGCATACAGTTGTAAATATATAGGTTGAGTGTAAATCTATGTGGTTGTTTCGTGAAAATGTATGGCTTGAAGAACTGAGAATAGTGCTGACTATTCACTTGAGCAAAGAGCACTGATAAAATATTTATATGTGTGCTTTTGGTTCTGAAGGCAATGGGAAATGTAACAGTGAAAGCTCAAGAAAAGAAAATAATAAACGTCTCAAAAAACATTTGCTCTTTCAGGTCTTGTAACTCAACATGTTTGAATATGTTCAATTGATAGACTGAGATTTGAAAGCTAAAGTGAATGGAAACATTTTAAAATTGAAGAATTTTAATGCACATTACAATTCAAAAGTTGGTAAGAAGTCGGTAAGATTAATAAAAAAAATGTAAAAACAATACTTTCCTTTAGCAAGGATTAATTAAATTCCATGGAAGCTTGTTTCCGCCACAGAATAAAACAATAAAAAAGGTAATTGTGACTTTTTTTATCTCACAATTCAAATTTTTTTCTCAGAATTGCATGCTATAAAGTCGCAATTGTGAGATATAAAGCCAGAATTGTGAGACATAAACTCATAAAGTCAGTCATTTTTCCCCTCAGAACTGGACTTTATAACTCGCAATTGCGAGTTTATATCTCACAATTCTGACTTTATAACTTGCAATTGAGCATTTATATCTCGCAATTCTGAGAAAAAAAAGTCAGAATTGCGAGATGTGAACTCACAATTGTGAGTTTATCTTTTTAAAAATGTTTTATTCTGTGGCGTAAACAAGCTTCCATAAAATTAATGAAATGTGCAAATAAAGACAATTACTAAAAGAAAATAAATGCTGTTCTTTTAAATTTTCTTTTCATTAAAGAATCCTGGAAAAATATAATTTAAATTAAAGCTGCAAGCAGCTATGAAAGGGCCCTCGCTCGCACCCGTGCCACTGCCACACGGTGGCTTTAGGAAAACAGAGCACGGTGGGCAATATACATTTATGGATATAAAAATAGGAGGACTACGTCATCATTAGCACTTCCTGCTACCAGCTGGTGGCGCTATGACTATAGCTAAATTCAGGCCAGGATAGATTGGACATTGTATGCTTGTTACAACAACTTCCTGTTTCATGACGATAATAGCATGCTTTAAGATGTTTTAGAATGTTTCTAGCATGTTTAGTCCTCAATTGCATATTTTAGTATGTTGCTAGTAGTGCATCACAGTGTTAAACACCTCACTGAGTGAATCACATTGTAAAACATGTAATTTCCTGTTGCCCGCAGGTGGCGCTATCACTGTAACTGAATATTGGCATGTAGAGGTCTTCAGGACAGGACTATAATAAAACATGTGAAGTTTGGGGCAGATCAGATTGTATGCCCGAGTGAAAACAACTTCCTGTTTGATGGCGAAACATCACGGACACTTCAGCGAAAACTCGAGATCTTCACAATTTAACATTGCAAAGGCCTTTAGATTCGACTGACCAAATATTATGTTTATCTCATAAAATCTCTAAGAGGAATTTGTTAAAGTACAACGTCTGGAAATGGCAAAAACTGCACAAATTTTGCTGAGAAAATTCGAAATATCTCACATCCTGTTGGGTTTTCAGATTTTGCTGCCAGAGACTTTTTTCTAGGTATTGGGCTGTCATGTGTTTGTACTTGTACGTGGAATGTAGAGTGAACTGTGCTTAATTAAAATTTTGTAGGTCCCGCTATCGAGCCGTTTCACCTCACCTAATTCTGAAACCCATATCAGACATACATTTTCACCACTCCTGACGTGTGTGCAAAGTTTCATGAGTTTTCAAGCATGTTAAGGCCCTCAAAAATGCGATTCATCTTGGAGAATAATAATAATAGACTGAACAATTACAATAGGGTCCTCACACCATCGGTGCTCTGTCCCTAATTAAAGTATAAAAAGTCTAACTTTTTTCAATTGTGATAATAATAATAAAATAAATATTTCTTGAGCACCAAATCAGCATATCAGAATGATTTCTGAAGGATCATGTGACACTGAAGACTGGAGTAATGCTCACAATCAGCCTTCACACACAGGCTTCAGACTTCAAATATAGTGCACAGTTGAATATTTGTATGGTTCTTTTTCCATCCATTTTGCAGCTTGCAGCCCCTGGTCACCATATGTGGAAAAGAGCAGAACATTCCCTTGTGAGTTCCAGAAGAAAGAAAGTCACACTGGTTTGGAACAACATGAAGGTGAGTAAATAATGACAGAAGTTTGATTTCTTAAGTTAAGAAGTAACGTATAGAATCAAAGGAAAATGGGAAATTGTATTTTTCTGGTTTGCTGGATCATTGCCTGTACACAAATATGATGACTCAAAAAGCCTTACAACAGCAAAATTGTGCTAGAGCTCAGCTTGTTCTCATCATTCATTCAAAGAACACCCTGCATGTGTTTAACTGATAGGCCAGACAGTTATAAATGGACCCCTAGCATTAAACACTGGATATCAGCTCCTCTCTCCCAAATGATGTAGGTTATTTAAACAAATGCAGAGAGCAAATCAAACCGAAGCGCTCTTGTGTGAAGAGCCGTTCACACAGGACACGCACTTGGCGAAGGGAGCATTAAAAGACCACGTCATTTCCTCATTAGCTTCATCTGGAATGTTACCACGACAAAGCTAGGCAGCGACAACAGGAATATTATTGCTGTTAATATGATATATACAAATAAATATACATTTATAATGATGTTATGGTGTGTGTGCGTGTGCATTCCCGATCTGCTATAACTTTGTAAGTTAATCATTAAACATAAAGCATAAACACATTTCTTACCTATGAAACCTTTTTAAACTAAATATGAAATGCATGACGAAATTGTGTCTATATATCACAACAAAACAAAACAACTTGAATTATTCTGTTTATAAGTCCAACTTTCCTGCCATATCGAAATTTTAAATGAATCGTGAGGATTCGCCACCCTGGGTCACATGACCATAAACGATTCAATTACTTCCTTAAAAATGTTTCTTATTTTGTTTAAAATATATATCTTTTTTTCATGTAGTACTGACAGGGTTCGTACAAAGTGCTTAAAGCTACACTGTGTAACTTTTTTAGTTTATTCTTAGCTAAAAACAGTTAGTTCTTTCAAAAATATATGTGCTCATTAATGTATATTTACTTCTTTCAAGTAATAAAGTATTCTTGTAAGTTTATAATATGCCATTGAAAATACATACGGGTAAGGGGTTCAAATGGGGGTCGCCATGTTGCCCCTCCATCTTGAAAGTACATTAGCCAAAGAGGGACATACCCGTAAATTCAAGCTTCGCCTTTCGCGTTTTAACACTCGATGGCACCGTGTCGAATGTGAAGAGGGGGATTGCTGGATTGAACTGGAAGCCATGTTAATCTTGGACTAAATCGGCCACCGTAGGAGTTAAAACGAAATCGGAATTGGGAGGAACAGAAACTAATATTTACTGGATGGTCATATACCTTTTCACCGCTAGATGGGGGAAAATATCACACAGTGTAGCTTTAAAGTGCTTGAAGTACTTGAATTTGAGTTTTTGAAATTTAAGTCCTGGAAAGCCATATGAAAAGCCATGTTTATGAAAAGTGCTTAAAGGAACACACCGACTGTTTGGGACTTTAGCTTATTCACTGTATCCTCCAGAGTTAGATAAGTCCATACATACCATTCTCATCTCTGTGCGTGCCATAACTCTGTCTGACGCACCCACCGCTAGCCTAGCTTAGCACAAAGACTGGAGGTAAACAGCTCTAGCTAGCCTACTGCTCAATAAGTGAGAAAAATAACGCCAACATTTTCCTAATTACATGTTGTGATGTGTATAGTTACATTGTGTACTAAGACAGATGTAAAATGAAAAGTTGCGATTTTCTAGCAATGATGTTACACAGCGCTTGAAAATAGGCTAACTTCCGTCAACATAACCAACGTGACAACCTGCTTGCACAGAGAGCGTGCTGGGTACTATTTTCAGGAGCTGCGTAATATCATTGCGCTGCTGCACATATGGTACGGCACAAAGAACAACAGAACGGCGTGCGCAGAAGGCGTGCGCGCAGTCAGCCATCGGAGGCTCGCACTGCGGAGACAGACGAAAGTATAAACAAGACTTGAGAGGATGTTTTCTGTCAACAGGCTGCACTCCAGACTAACCCACATCACTTAGACATGTTACTTTAAAAAAAAAATAAAAGGTGTGGATTGAGGTAGGCCTGCTATTTTTATTTGACAAAAAAACTATTCCGGTTCTTCAAAGCTTCAAATGGATTCAGTGTATTTTTGTTTTGTCATCTTAATTTGGTAATTTAAGTGAAAAATATTTAGTGTAGGCCTATTTATTTTATTCTTTTTATTTAAATTTTATCTGATCTGTATGTTGCTGTTTTTACGGTAAAATAAACCCGTGAAAAAAGTGTCACAGACAATCTGCCAATTCAATATTATAATCTTATCAGTTAACGGTTAATAATCGGATAATGAGCAGCGGTTGTCGTTTGGGAAAATTAACCGAAATGAGCATCCCTACAGCAGTGTATTTTTTTTTTTTTTTTTTTTTTAATTAAGAATAGGCAACATTATGCTAGGATGACTGTCCTTCCTACCTGAAGTTGCTGCATTTTGGCTGCTGTCTGTAGATTCCTTCATGCACAACTCGTATTTGTTCAGATGTTTAATACGCAAATGTTTTAACAGCGGCAATTTTTTAGGGTCCTTGCCACCACGAGACAAATCAGCATTGCAAATTGAACATTTAGCTCGAACATAAGACTTGAATCGCCTTCTTTTGACTGAAAGTACTGCCAAACAACACGTTTTCTGTTCACGAGTTCCATTTTCACTTCTCACAGCCTACTGGATTTAAACGGTCCAGCTAGTAAACATGTTCCCAAAATCAACGGCGGCGCCATTACGTCGACCAGCGGAGGCGTGTAGTGCAAGCCTAGGGTTCGGTTCTGTGGAAAAAAATTCTAAGGTTCGGCAGAAACCGAACCCCTTCAAAAAGCCCAATATTCGACGGAATCCGAACCCAAATCCTGGATTCGATGCATCCCTAGTATATATTGACTTATCTAACTATGGGGGATACGGTGAATTAGCTAAAGTCCCAAAAAGTCAGTGTGTTCCTTTAAATTATTGAAAGACAATATATGTCTTTTATTATTAATAAACAATCTTTTCACACAAAATTAATGCTACGGCCCATCTTCAGGTCAATCATATATTAATGAGACATTTTTCTTAGTTGAATAAGGAAAGCGATATTTTTGTCATAGTATATTTCAATGGTTAAAATTACCACAGTCATTGCATGTGCTGCACTTTATTTGTACCATTTTGTTTATTAGTTTATTTGTATTTATCTAATTACCTTTTTTAGATTTTGAAAGATAATAAAGATATTGTTTGATAAGTGAGATCTCTGATTGTTGTCCCAAAAAAGTCGTGCTTGAAAAGTCCTTGAAAGTCCTGGAATTTCATTTTACAGTATCTGTACGAACCCTGTACTGCCCTTCGGAAGCAACAGAAGATGTTTCCTGGAAGACAAATTGAGTACAATTTACCTTGATTTTCAAATTCAAAAAGTTTTCACCCCCCGTCTCTTAATGCGTCGTGTTTAATTTTAGCACATCAGTGAATGTTTCAACCTTTTTAAGTAGTTGTGTTTGAGTCCCTCAATTGTCCTCAGTGTGAAAAGACGGCTCTCAAAATCATACAGTCCCTGCTGGGAAGGGTTCAAATATGCAAAAGATGCTGGAAAACTGAAGAATCAATCAAACATTGGGCAGTTTAACCGCTAAGGACAAAGAAGGGACTCAAGAACAACCATCACAAAACAAAAACACAGCCGTGGATCATGCAGGGAACGACACAGTATTCAGAATCAAGGGTTAATAAACTTTTTAACGGGGCCATTTTAATCAATTCAGCTTTTTTTTATAGTCTTGTGGACTATATGTAAACATTTTTTATCTTATTGACAGTACTAAATAAAAAATAACATGCATTTTGTATGATCTCTCTCATTTTGTTAAAATAATTTTCATAGATTCTGCAAGCAGTTCACATACTTTTTCTTGTACATTGTAAGTGTGTGTGTGTGTGTGTGTGTGTGTGTGTGTGTGTGTGTGTGTGTGTGTGTGTGTGTGTGTGTGTGTGTGTGTGTGTGTGTGTGTGTGTGTGTGTGTGTGTGTGTGTGTGTGTATTTATTTGACTGTCGGTTGTTTCGTTACATCTTTGCAATGTGTTTTCCATGTGACATTTTTCTACTGGATTTACCTAGCCAAAAAAAGCACTATAAAAGAAGTAGTTTTGGTAGATGTGCATTCTGTCCCCTCAGGCTGTCAGCTGGGTCTCTATTTTTAACACAACGCCTTTGCAATTTAGTCGAACAGTGTGCACAAATGTACTCTGTTTCTATGGGCTTTGGTCGCGTGGTCCATGAGTTTGACTTAAGGCCTCACATGTGTACAAGAGTGTTTTTTTTCGCTATATTTAAAGAACCATTTGGACCACTCTTCTATTCTCTGCTGTCCTGACTTTACACAACAGGAAATCCTGCTGCACTTCATAAATCTTCCAGAAAGAATACAAAGGCATTTAATAATAGCTACACGTTTTTTCCCTTCCATTTTTCTCTCCTGCTTTTTTTTCTCGTGCTAAGTCACTGAAAGGCGAGTTGAGGTGTCTCTGTCTCTCTCTGTCTCACTTCCACTTTATTTAGCAGCATTAATAACTGCGCGTCCTTGGGAGGTTAATTAGAGGGAACTTCTGCTGGCATCCATATTTCAACAGATGCATGTGTAATTATCTTTTTAATTAGTACCCCATTACAAATCATCAGCCTTCACCTTGTGTTTAAAGACTTCTTTGTGGTTAGTATAATGTCTTAATTAAGTGTCACATATAAGAAGTGGGTGAGATAAATGTGTTTACTTCATTCTATTGCATTGTTTAAGATCAACTGTTTTGCTCATATTTTAGGGGGGTTGTTTACATAATTAGGTGAGACTATCAATTCATCAACTAAAATTCATGCCAAATTATGATGCCACATTGTACGTAAACCCACCATATAGCATAAGACAGGGCAGGAAAACGTTAAAGAGCCATTTATGCAGCCATTTTTACAGTAAAGGACAGATTGGAGATATTTCTCCAGATGCCCACAAAGGCCAATAGACTCGAGGGGAAAAGTCTACATTGACAAATGAGACAAAACCCAATAGGGTGACATTGACTAAGAACCAGGAAGTGAGGTTATCAGCTACAGAACAGGAAAGCTATCAGAGGTAATAAAGAAGCCAGGCCTCTGGCAGGTGAAATATCACTAAGGGACAAGGATGAAAAACTAGTCTTTCCAGGAGGTTGATGTGTGTGTGCATGTGCGTCTCGGCGAGTGTGTGTATAGGTGTTTGAGATCGAGCGTGGGGCTCTGTTCTTTCCTTTACCTGAGGTGTTTGGCCATCCAGGAGAATAGATGTGTTATGCTTCATTGCTTGGCTCAAGCAGACATCCATCATTACTGCCCTGCACAGGCACCCACAGGAGTCCTCTTTAATATAGGTCACACACTGTGGGCTGTGACAATTCAGGCCGTATATTTCCCACATCTGTCATATATGTTCATAAGTGATCACCCAGATAGCAATAGCCATTGATTCAGCATTGAGTCAATCAATGTCTGGCATTGAAACAACCTTGATCTTTGATTAAATTGAAATGTCATTCTTGAAATGGAACCGAAAAAAAAAACTCCTCAGTTAATATTTTTCATTGTATGGCTATGACTATTACTAGTACTATTACTCAAACTAACCCTTAGAATTAAACTTTGTCACAAAAAGTGTTATTTGGGACCGTTTGTGCTACAGAACTACTCAAAATCATCTCAAAAGTGGCCCTCGTAAGCTTTGCTCATGAATATACACTCACCTAAAGTATTATTAGGAACACCATACTAATACTGTGTTTGACCCCCTTTCGCCTTCAGAACTGCCTTAATTCTACGTGACATTGATTCAACAAGGTGCTGAAAGCATTCTTTAGAAATGTTGGCCCATATTGATAGGATAGCATCTTGCAGTTGATGGGATGCACATCCAGGGCATGAAGCTCCCGTTCCACCACATCCCAAAGATGCTCTATTGGGTTGAGATCTGGAGATTCTGGGGGCCATTTTAGTACAGTGAACTCATTGTCATGTTCAAGAAACCAATTTGAAATGATTCGAGCTTTGTGACATGGTGCATTATCCTGCTGGAAGTAGCCATCAGAGGATGGGTACATGGTGGTCATAAAGGGATGGACATAGTCAGAAACAATGCTCAGGTAGGCCGTGGCATTTAAACGATGCCCAGTTGGCACTAAGGGGCCTAAAGTGTGCCAAGAAAACATCCCCCACATTACACCACCACCAGCAGCCTGCACAGTGGTAACAAGGCATGATGGATCCATGTTCTCATTCTGTTTACGCCAAATTCTGACTCTACCATCTGAATGTCTCAACAGAAATCCAGACTCATCAGACCAGGCAACATTTTCCCAGTCTTCAACTGTCCAATTTTGGTGAGCTCGTGCAAATTGTAGCCTCTTTTTCCTATTTGTAGTGGAGATGAGTGGTACCCGGTGGGGTCTTCTGCTGTTGTAGCCCATCCGCCTCAAGGTTGTGTGTGTTGTGGCTTCACAAATGCTTTGCTGCATACCTCGGTTGTAACGAGTGGTTATTTCAGTCAAAGTTGCTCTTCTATCAGCTTGAATCAGTCGGCCCATTCTCCTCTGACCTCTAGCATCAACAAGGCATTTTCGCCCACAGGACTGCCGCATACTGGATGTTTTTCCCTTTTCACACCATTCTTTGTAAACCCTAGAAATGGTTGTGCGTGGAAATCCCAGTAACTGAGCAGATTGTGAAATACTCAGACCGGCCCCAACAACCATGCCACGCTCAAAATTGCTTAAATCACCTTTCTTTCCCATTCTGACATTCAGTTTGGAGTTCAGGAGATTGTCTTGACCAGGACCACACCCCTAAATGCATTGAAGCAACTGCCATGTGATTGGTTGAATAGATAATTGCATTAATGATAAATTGAATAGGTGTTCCTAATAATCCTTAAGGTGAGTGTAAATTGCTAAAAGGCATGTAAGTGGGCACTAGCCATAGTAGGATAACTTCATGCTTTTTTTTTTGCTAATGCCATCCATCCATCCGTCCGTCATCAGTCGTTTCAAATCTGTATGACTGGAACATATAAGAAGATATTTTAAAAAATGTTGGTAACCAAACCAATGGCTTTTGAGTTCCATTGTATAAAAACGCTGAGATATTTTTCAAAATATCTTCTTTTATGTTCCTCAGAGGAAAGAAATCCATACCATTTTGGGTGAACTATCCCTTTAACAGCAAAGATGTCAGATGTAAAGGTTTCAAATGTTAAGATGCACGCTGTGACAGTACTATGAGTTCTTCTAAACTGTCTCCGTTTCTGGCTTGGCAGCCTGGGATGTGTCATGAAAGGACAATGATTTATTCCCACAAATCTCAGTGCACGTTGCACTGAGTTAACTTCTCTCTCTCTCTCTTCCTCTCGCTTTCTCTCACTCTTTCTCTCCCTCAGTATGGCGTTATTCTGCATCAGCTGTCAGGGGGGAGAGAGAGATTGAGAGAGTGTGTGTGCTCCATCTTGCCTGCCTCAAAAGGAGAAGAAAAGGAAGTGCAGTTTTACCTTCCAGCTCCAGAAAAATAATGTGAGTTTATCAGAATTTCTGCTTCAGCAGCGTTTTCTAAACTAGAGAAAAGAGCACTAGCTTCCCCCAAAGACTGAGGTAATTTAATAATGGAACATGGAATACATTATTTTTTCACATTACTGCTTCCAGTAATTATTGCTATAAATAATGGCATTGTGAAATATGGCATATGTGAAATAATATCTTTATTTAGCCTCAAAATTTGGCTTTGCACAGTCTATTTTTAGGTTCACTATTTGTGAGAAAGATTTAAAAAGCATGAAGTAGGTGACCAGATGTCATCGGGATTCAAATAAATGTAGATGCCCTGGAGCATAATGTATATGTTTAACCCAGTAAACAACATAAAAGCACAGATGGCCTTCCTCTAACTTCAGGCTTTTATTACAATTCTACTGTAATATTATGATTATGAACATTTATCATGCTCTAGGGATCAAGTTTCTACCCAACACAAAAAGATCTAGAGATGTTTTACATTGAGTTTTCTGATCTATATGATGATTATTTTCATGTTTCATGTCTTTTTCACACTGGCCCAACTGTCATTGGAAGGTTGTGTTGCTGTTTGCCGGGCCAGTCTGAACAAGCCTTAACTAAGTTCTGACACTTATATTTATAATAAAAAAAAACTAATATTTATAATATATATAAATAAATATTTCTGGAAGAGTTCTTGGAAATCCTTTTTTGGTTGAAATTTAAAAAAAAATATTGAACCATAGACTGTAAAAAAAATATGGACGTAGTGACCGTGATGTCACCCATAGGTTTCTGATAACCGTTTCTGGCCCTGTACCAAATGGCACCCTAAACCCTCGTCAGGGTCTTCCTCTGACTTTCATGGTGTAATGGCGCTTTGACTGCCGGGAAGAAGTCCGCTGCGTAACTCGCACCAGTTCGGGCTCGGCAGAAGTGCGCATTGAGGGTGCATATCGACCTTAAAGGGGGCACTCGCGAGCACCATTCTGAGACCTAAATTGACAAATGGGACACCCTGCGGTGTCGTGAACTTAAAGGGTTAGTTCACCCAAAAATGAAAATTCTGTCATTAATTACTTACCCTCATGTCGTTCAATACCCGTAAGACCTCCGTTCATCTTCTGAACACAAATGAAGATATTTTTAGTTGAAATCCGATGGCTTCGAAAGGCCTCCATTGGCACAATGCACTTTACACTCTCAAGACCCATAAAAGGAACTAAAGACGTCGTTACAAAGTCCATCTCACTACAGTGGTTCTACAATAATTTTATGAAGCAACGAGAATAGTTTTTGTGCGCAAAAAACCCCTAAATAACGACTTGTATAGTGATGACCGATTTCAAAACACAGCATCATGAAGCTTCGAAGCGGATCACGTGTCAAACCGCCAAACTGCTGAGATCACATGACTTTGGCGATCCAAACCGCTGAATCAACTCACTGATTCATAATGCTTCGAAGTTTCATGATGCTGTGTTTTGAAATCGGTCATCACTGTATAAGTCGGTACTGTAACAACGTCTTTAGTTGCTTTTATGGGTCTTGAGAGTGTAAAGGGCATTGTGCCAATGGAGTCCTTTCTGAGCCATCGTATTTCACCTAAAATATCTTAATTTGTGTTCAGAAGATGAACGGAGGTCTTACGGGTGTCGAACGAAATGAGGGTAAGTAATTAATGACAGAATTTTCATTTTTGGGTGAACTAACCCTTTAACGGACACGCGCGCGCGCACACACAGCGGCCATTGTAAGTCCACAAGACCGAAAGTGCGGCCGTTGCCATCTTGGTAGCGAATCACCGCACATCACTCCTGGATAACTGAAAATGGGCAAAGAGGAGCTAACAGGTGGAGTGGGTGGAACTAACAGGCATCAGACAAATGGCTAGGGGTGTGTCTCAATCAGCACCCTAGCTCAGTCAGGGCACTGATCAGGGAGTCAGCCCATTGACTTTTTCCTGATCAGTGCCCTGACTACTGAACTAGGGAGCTGATTGAGACGCACCCTAGGAGTGACAGCGGCAATCCACCCGTCACTCAAGTGACAACGCCCTTAATTATGCAGAACTTTAAGGCTTAATATAATTTAAACGAACAAGTTATAAAAAGAAATTCACCCCCCTCACAGTTGTCATGAAGGGCAAAATTAGCTATATAGACCAAAACCACAATTTGTACCAGGCTGTAAACATGTTTTTTTTTTCTGCTGTAAAGTTGGGCATTTTAACATGGGGCTCAATGAGATTCTGCTCCCTTCTGGAGCCTGTCTCTAGCAGCCAGTCGATGAATTGCAGTTTAAGTCACAAACTGTGCGAGGTTGCTGCTTGTATTGAACATTCCTGACATTTAAGAAAGCTTGAGTTTCCAGAGTTATTTCTCAAAATATTAAACTCTGCGATTAAATTCCTTGTTTCCAGAGCTTTGCTGAATTTCAAGAAGTTTGGCAGCTTCAGAATCAATGTAATTAGCTACGGCACATGCGTATAGGATTTCTGAGACTATATTTGAAGATGCTCATATTCTCTTCAAAGACATTTCCTCTTAATAGAAAATTAATCAGTGAATCAGTATGTGCATATTTGCATGTCTGGGGGGCAGTAATGTCATAATGCCTCCAGCGAAACTTTTTAATGAGGGAAGCTCCTTTGCGTACGCTGCGCATCAGCCAAAGGGGCTTGTTACAGGGATAAATAGGCTACAGAGGAAGGGAAAGGCACTTCAAAGTGAGAGATGTGAGAGAGAAAGGGGAAAAGGGTTGAATCAGATGTGTTTGATGGTGGCTTTCCATTGGAAGCATGTCGAGGCTTTGACCTCACACTGTGAACCGCTCTGCACTCGGTTAGCAGCAGACAGATTTGTTGGCCCTTTTAAAGGGATAGTTCACCCAAAAATGATAATTTGTTCATTAATTATTACTATTTATTTTTTTATTAAATAGTATATTTAAATCTGAAAGCTTTCTATCCCTCCCTGACACTTTGACGCTTCAAAAAGTTCATAAAGAGATCGTAAAACTAATCCATATGAATTGAGCGGTTTAGTCCAAACTTTCTGAAGGGACAATCGCTTTATATGCTAATTCTCTTGAGAACCGAGTTCTAAAGTTCTGCGGAAGCTCAGAGGATAGAGCAAAACAAAACTTGGTTCTCACGAGAACTAGCATATTCTCACCGGAGCGTCCTACGTCATACGCTGGAACGGCAGTCTCTCGTGAACACGCATACGACAGTTAGCGGAAGTAAGAGATTACAGTTTGAATATAGTTGAATATACTATAGTTGAATATACAGTTTAAAGTTTTAAATATGGATATTTTTCTTACACAAACGCATCACTTCGCTTCAGAAGGCCTTTATTAAGCCGTGTGGAGCACTTTTATGATGGATAGATGCACTTTTATGGACTTAAAAACAGAAACAGCCATTCACTGCCATTATAAAGCTGGGAAGAGCCAGGACATTTTTAATATAATTGATTGTATTCGTCTGAAAGAAGAATGTCATATACACCTAGGATGACTTGAGGGTGAGTAAATCATTTCATTTTTGGGTGAACTATCCCTTTAAGCCTCAATGTTTTCACCATTGAGCATATTGTAATGGTAATACTTTAGAATAAGGTTTCATTTGTTAACATAACCACATTAGTTAACAAGAACTAACAATGAACAATACTTGTATAAATAATTTATTTGTCTTATTTAATGTTATTCTCAACTTTTATTAATAAATTTTTAGGATCAAAAGTTGTATCTGTTAACATTAGTTAATGCACTGAACAAACATGATTTTTTATTTTATTAACTAACCTAAATTAATAAATGCTGTAAAAATATATTGCTCAACATGAGCAAAACATTTTCAAAGCTAGTCGTTCAGTGTGTCCCCGGCTTTAGTGAAATGTTAACAAAAGAGCCCATTACAGAGATAACCACATTTTACTTGATCTTTTGAAATTATAGTTTCTAAACACACTGCTGTAACTCAAAATTAAAAAGTGTTAACATAAGATAATCTACATTAGGTTCTACATATATCAAGCCATGCCACTGATGATATAGTTGCTGTAAATGCTGTTTGTACTTTAACTGTTTACTATTACTGATAGCAGTATGTACTCTGAGCACAGTATGAAAATTCAGCATTGCATAATACATTTGTAGTAGATAATATCAGAAGCAGTATCTACCAACTTTTTCTTGACCAAATGGTTGTAGTTTCAACTGTAAGAATTTGAAGATGCTATGATAAAAACTGTTAGTTGGTTAATAGTAAGTTCCCTTACTATATACAGGGATACCTGTATTATATCTAACCTTACATTTAATGTAATTTTACAGTAAAATACTGTTAAATGTACCATTTTTTTCCATTGCATTAATATTCCATTATGTCTAAGTATCTGCACTCTAAGCACATTTGAAATGCATCAGGGGATTCTTCCAGAACCTACCTTAAGGTTACATTGTACCTAAACATTATACATACATCCAGGAGGATGATGGTCAGTGTGAAGGTGTAGGCACAACTGCAAATGTAATCATTAGTGACTCTTCTCTGGCTCAGGCTGTCACATGATCACCACCATGTGACCGCCGCGGGTCCTGCTGGCCCTTCTTGTCAGCCCAATTTACCATCATGCCAGCACACTCTTGGCCTATGACAGCAGTGTATGTATAAATACATGTTTCAGAGCCACGGTGCTGTTTACAGGAGGAGGTTAAAGGATAGAAAACTTTCATCCTGGGGACTGTCAGAGTCTAAAGACAATATGTTTTGATCCTATCACAGAGTGAGCAGATACATACTTCAAAAGAACAGTTGATAAAATAGGCTAGCTATATTTTTTAAATATATATATATATATATATATATATATATATATATATATATATATATATATATATATATATATACATACATACATACATACATACATACATACATACATACATACATACATACATACATACATACATACATACATACATACATACATACATACATACATACATACATACATACATGCATACATGTATACAGGTGCTGGTCATATAATTAGAATATCATCAAAAAGTTTATTTATTTCACTAATTCCATTCAAAAAGTGAAACTTGTATATTATATTCGTTCATTACACACAGACTGATATATTTCAAATGTTTATTTCTTTTAATTTTGATGATTATGACTGACAACTAAGGAAAATCCCAAATTCAGTATTTCATAAAATTAGAATATTGTGAAATGGTTCAATATTGAAGACACCTGGTGCCACACTCTAATCAGCTAATTAACTCAAAACACCTGCAAAGGCCTTTAAATGGTCTCTCGGTCTAGTTCTGTAGGCTACACAATCATGGGGAAGACTGCTGACTTGACAGTTGTCCAAAAGACGACAATTGACACCTTGCACAAGGAGGGCAAGACACAAAAGGTCATTGCAAAAGAGGCTGGCTGTTCACAGAGCTCTGTGTCCAAGCACATTAATAGACAGGCGAAGGGAAGGAAAAGTTGTACAAGCAATAGGGATAACCGCACCCTGGAGAGGATTGTGAAACAAAACCCATTCAAAAATGTGGGGGAGATTCACAAAGAGTGAACTGCAGCTGGAGTCAGTGCTTCAAGAACCACTACGCAGAGACGTCAACCTTGTGTCAAGCCACTCTTGAACAACAAACAGCGTCAGAAGCGTATCGCCTAGGCTAAAGACAAAAAGGACTGGACTGCTGCTGAGTGGTCCAAAGTTATGTTCTCTGATGAAAGTAAGTTTTGCATTTCCTTTGGAAATCAGGGTCCCAGAGTCTGGAGGAAGAGAGGAGAGCCACACAATCCACGTTGCTTGAGGCCCAGTTTAAAGTTTCCACAGGCAGTGATGGTTTGGGGTGCCATGTCATCTGCTGGTGTTGGTCCACTGTGTTTTCTGAGATCCAAGGTCAACGCAGCCGTATACCAGGAAGTTTTAGAGCACTTCATGCTTCCTGCTGCTGACCAACTTTATGGAGATGCAGATTTCATTTTCCAACAAGGCTTGGCACCTGCACACAGTGTCAAAGCAACCAGTACCTGGTTTAAGGACCATGGTATCCCTGTTCTTAATTGGCCAGCAAACTCGCCTGACCTTAACCCCATAGAAAATCTATAGGGTATTGTGAAAAGAAAGATGCGATATGCCAGACCCAACAATGCAGAAGAGCTGAAGGCCACTATCAGAGCAACCTGGGCTCTCATAACACCTGAGCAGTGCCACAGACTGATCGACTCCATGCCACGCCGCATTGCTGCAGTAATTCAGGCAAAAGGAGCCCTGACTAAGTATTGAGTGCTGGACATGCTCATACTTTTCATGTTCATACTTTTCAGTTGGCCAAGATTTCTGAAAATCCTTTCCTTGTATTGGTCTTAAGTAATATTCTAATTTTATGAAATACTGAATTTGGGATTTTCCTTAGTTGTCAGTTATAATCATCAAAATGAAAAGAAATAAACATTTAAAATATATCAGTCTGTGTGTAATGAACGAGTATAATATACAAGTTTCACTTTTTGAATGGAATTAGTGAAATAAATCAACTTTTTGATGATATTCTAATTATATGACCAACACCTGTATGTATGTGTGTGTATGTATGTATGTATGTATGTATGTGGTATATATATATATATATATATATATATATATATATATATATATATACAGTGAGGAAAATAAGTATTTGAACACCCCGCTATTTTGCAAGTTCTCCCACTTAGAAATCATGGAGGGGTCTGAAATTGTCATCGCAGGTGCATGTCCACTGTGAGAGACATAATCTAAAAAAAAAATTCCAGAAATCACAATGTATGATTTTTTAACTATTTATGTGTATGATACAGCTGCAAATAAGTATTTGAACACCTGAGAAAATCAATGTTAATATTTGGTACAGTAGCCTTTGTTTGCAATTACAGAGGTCAAATGTTTCCTGTAGTTTTTCACCAGGTTTGCACACACTGCAGGAGGGATTTTGGCCCACTCCTCCACACAGATCTTCTCTAGATCAGTCAGGTTTCTGGCCTGTCGCTGAGAAACACAGAGTTTGAGCTCCCTCCAAAGATTCTCTATTGGGTTTAGGTCTGGAGACTGGCTAGGCCACGCCAGAACCTTGATATGCCTCT
The DNA here is from genome assembly GCA_023566225.1 of Romanogobio albipinnatus. Classification (NCBI taxonomy): domain Eukaryota; kingdom Metazoa; phylum Chordata; class Actinopteri; order Cypriniformes; family Gobionidae; genus Romanogobio; species Romanogobio albipinnatus. The sequence goes on from CM042250.1 coordinate 12,092,651, forward strand.
TACAGAGCCACTCCTTGGTTATCCTGGCTGTGTGCTTCGGGTCATTGTCATGTTGGAAGACCCAGCCTCGACCCATCTTCAATGCTCTAACTGAGGGAAGGAGGTTGTTCCCCAAAATCTCGCAATACATGGCCCCGGTGGACCCACTTTATATTAGGTTGCCTTAACTACTATGTACTAACATTTTAATTAATAATTTGATACAATGCACTTATTGTGTACATACATGTTTTTACATTGTACTTACATTTAAAAAACCTACATGTAATTACATCTGTAATTAATTTCTGTAGTTACAGTTATTACCTACAGTAATTACACAGTTGGCACTTCCCTTACACCTAACCCTACCCTTAAACTTACCAGTACCACCACACCTGTCCCTAACCCTACCCGTATTCCACCGCAATATCAGCAAAGGTGTTTTGCAATACAATTTGTACACAGTAAGTACATTGTACCTATTTTTTTTATGTAAATACATAGTACTTAAGGCCACCTAATATAAAGTGGGGCCAAGGTCATCCTCTCCTTAATACAGTGCAGTCACCCTGTCCCATGTGCAGAAAAACACCCCCAAAGCATGATGCTACCACCCCCATGCTTCACAGTAGGGATGCTGTTCTTGGGATGGTACTCATCATTCTTCTTAATCCAAACACGTTTAGTTGAATTATGACCAAAAAGTTCTATTTTGGTCTCATCTGACCACATGACTTTCTCCCATGACTCCTCTGGATCATCCAAATGGTCATTGGCAAACTTAAGACGGGCCTTGACATGTGCTGGTTTAAGCAGGGGAAACTTTCGTGCCATGCATAATTTCAAACCATGATTTCTTAGTGTATTAACAACAGTAACCTTGGAAACGGTGGTCCCAGCTCTTTTCAAGTAATTGACCAGCTCCTCCTGTGTAGTTCTGGGCTAATTTCTCACCTTTCTTAGGATCATTGAGACCCCACGAGGTGAGATCTTGCATGGAGCCCCAGTCCGAGAGAGATTGACAGTCATGTTTAGCTTCTTCCATTTTCTAATGATTGCTCCAACAGTGGACCTTTTTCACCAAGCTGCTTGGAAATTTCCCCGTAGCCCTTTCCAGCCTTGTGGAGGTGTACAATTTTGTCTCTAGTGTCTTTGGACAGCTCTTTGGTCTTGGCCATGTTAGTAGTTGGATTCTTACTGATTGTATGGGGTGGACAGGTGTCTTTATGCAGCTAACAACCTCAAACAGGTGCATCTAATTTAGGATAATAAATGGGGTGGAGGTGGACATTTTAAAGGCAGACTAACAGGTCTTTGAGGGTCAGAGTTCTAGCTGATAGACAGGTGTTCAAATACTTATTTGCAGCTGTATCATACAAATAAATAGTTAAAAAATCATATATTGTGATTTCTGGATTTTTTTTTAGATTATGTCTCTCACAGTGGACATGCACCTACGATGACAATTTCAGACCCCTCCATGATTTCCAAGTGGGAGAACTTGCAAAATAGCAGGGTGTTCAAATACTTATTTTCCTCACTGTTTATATATATATATATATATATATATATATATATATATATATATATATATATATATATATACATACATACACACGTGTGTGTGTGTGTGTATATTTAAATATATATATATATATATATTATTCAAGACATGTTGGTCATTATGAATACATTTAGATACCAATTGAATTTGTGGTTGCTCTTTAAATTCAGCAAGGCTCTGATTTGCAGATTGCATTGCAATTGGTTTTTGGGGATAGATGCTTCAGTGCAGTCAAGGACTTTCTGTTTATCAAAATTGATGGATTTCTGACCTTGTGGGGGTGTTGAAGACATTAGCAGTCTTGCGCAGCAAAAGGATAAACGTGAAATATCTCAAGGGCGAATATTTTTTTCTGTTTGAGAGACATGCATGTTTGTTTAAAGACTTTCAATTTTGAAAGGCTGTCACAAACCAGCTTAAAATTATTTCAACTAGGATTGTGCATATTGCTTCACGTTCATAATCACATTCTTATAATATCAAGAGCAGCACAATTGACCTCCGGATTAAAGCACATCTCAATCTTTTTATTTAGACTTTAGAGTAAAATACAGAGCATAAATGATGCATTCTAATTATTAAGATAGATCTAAATCGAGGATTCTGTTGAAGTGCACTTGACTAACTTCAGCTTCTCATTTTCATCTTTTGACAGTGATTAATGGGCATTAGAGATTGGGTGCATGGTGTACCTTGCTGTCCAATAAAAATCTGATGTTGCAGCTGTTTTCGAGACCTTCGTCATGCACATATTGTTCCTCTGTTGTGGCAGTGGGAGCCAAGGCTGTCAAAATCTCAGCCAGGAGTACATAAGCTGCTACCCTTGTAGAACTGAACATTATTTCCATGGTTGGCCCTTCATATTTATAGTCTGTTCAGGACCATGGCACATGCTTCAATGCAAGTTATAGCATAAATTGCATTATTTCCCAACCTGAAAATATTTGTTTATTATCAGTCTCATAAAAGACATAACATACAACCAAAACAAAATCATATGTTGGTAATATATGGGAGGTAAATTAAATTATAATTAAATATCCACTCTGGAATGCACAGTATCATAAATGCATACAAAAATATTATTATGCGCCATCATTAAGTAATGAGATGTTAATTTCTCCCATACCTCCCCATTGGGTCTTCTTCAACCCTTCTTTTCTTTCTCTTTTGAAAACTTGCTGACATTGTTGCCCAACTTGCACAAAAGAGTTTGTTGAAATATACTTTACTAGAAACGGTTCAAGGTTTAAGGATGAGATAGAAGGTTCCTCTTTTTTTTAACAGAAGTGTAGTCAAGCCTATATATATATTTCTATATTTCTCCCAAGGGTTTTTTCTCCATTCTGTCACATGATGGAGTTTTGGTTCCTTGCCACCATCGCCCCTGTCGCCTTTGGCTTTTGGCTTGCTCAGTTGGGGACACTAAATATTCAACTATATTACTGATCTGCCCGCATTGGCACTATATGATAATTGAACTGAGCTGGATGACAACACTGTTTTTTCCAGAGCGGCTGTCCCATGTGTCACGTGTCGTATATTCCAATTGTTCTGGGGGTATGCGATACAATACACGCTATTCACTGCTATTATATGGACAAGAGCAAGTAGGGCAAATGCTACTTTTGTGGTCCATAAAAGGAAAAAAGGGCATTAGAACTACACCAGGGTGAGTAATTTATGACTTAATTTTCATTTTAGGGTAAACTACCCCTTTAAATGAAAACAACAAAATGCCTGCAATATAACCACAAAAACTAGATTGTGCGTGAATCAAATATCCATAGCATGTTACATTGATTTTAATCAGAGCAATACTAATTGCACTAATGTCTTCTGCCAAAGCACAGTCCCAGTCCCAAAGCTGTGGCAAAACCCAGTTCATTGGTTAGGGCCTGATTGAAACTTCAGCCCAAATTAATCAAGCAGATTGAAGTTTCAGTCCAAACAAAGCGAAAACAATCAATGACACTCTGAAATAAATGGCCGTTGAAACATTCTAAAATGAGCAGAGTCTCAGAGGCAAGCTAAAATTTAATTAAAGTCAAACATTCATTTAGGTTATTGGAACTTTAACTGAATTACAAGACAAGTAAATTACTGAACCTCAGAACCATTTTTAGAACGAAGAAACTGCAGAAAATATGATGCCGTGATCCAAAGCGTAGAACCTGAGACAGGGAGAAATAATTAGACTACGTTGCCAAGGAGCCGGAGAGCATGTGGCTGCATGTGCTATTTGAAAGAAGCAGAAGATGAAATCCTTTTTCTTTTTTTTTGGCTAATGCACTAAATACCATTCAGTTCAGAGTTTGAGCATTTCAGACATGATCTTGTTTGCATGCACTCTACACTCCACCAACACTTTAAAAATCCATCAACACTTGTGCAAAATGTGTAAGTTTGCATGTTCAGAAATGTTTAATTTTTTCTCATCGTCAAACAAATAAAAGAGGTCGAATTGGCAAACTCTGCATTTTTAAATAAATTGTGCTCTGGAGAGAAAACGAATAATTCAGTATGAAATTTCAGTGAAACTAAAATTTCAGTATGTCTACTATTTCGTTCCCACCCACCCCACCCCCGCACAGTGTTCACCTTTTCATCAATATTTCAATTTTCAAATTTTTTTTGTAGTATTTGTAATATTCATTTGAATATTAATTTTCTGCACCTGGTGGCTAGGCTTGCTATGCCTGTGTGTTATGCCACTGGCACAGCTTACCCCCATGCATTTGACACTTCACCCCAAAGCTACCGTTTTGGGTAAAATGCTTTATTCAATAATTCATAGCTAAATGTAGGCCAAATCATTTACATAGTTTTATACATTCACAATTCACCAACATGTAATTTGTTTTAAACCGGAATTAATTTGCTTTTAACATAACATTCATAACATTCAGTTTATCTGCCATGTAGAAAGTTTAGTTTGACATGTAAAGCATACAAAAACGTGTTCTAAAAAAGATGTTACAAGGACATGAAAGGGCAAAGTCTGCCAGCCACATTTTAAAACACTTAGGAGTGGGTGGAATAATTGGTATTGGATGTAAACACATGCCTGCTGGTCTTCATTGTATTAGACATCTCTGTATTCATGAGGTTTCACATGCAATAAGGCACTCAGCAATCTGTAATGACACCAAAAGACACTTCTACACTTTCTCTGCATCATCCTAACTGCCAAACACCCACACGAAACCATCCTGATAGCACGGGGAACACAGCAAAAAATAATTGATGTGCTCTGTGTGCGTGTTTTTTTCACCCTCAGGTTGACACCTACAGAGGGTACGAGTACAAGAATGGGATGGCACTAAATCCAGCTGCTTTCAGACAAAGATGTTTCCTTCACAGAACATGAGGTAGTAAAGGTTATAGTAAAGGTTACTTATTTCACTAGAAATTTCCATTTTAGTTTTGGAAAAATAAGTAATTATAAATATGTGTTCTTTGTCAGTCTGTGTTTTTGAATTACAGTAAGTCGACTGAATATATTAAGTGAGGAAACAATAAAAAAATTAAATATATACAAGTCTAAATGGACAGTGAAATGTTTATTCTATCTAGCTTATTGTAGCTCCAAGTTTCAATAGTGTGTTTGTCTTATAGTCTACTGCCTTCTAAATCTTACTAATATGGCCCACTGCCTTAAAACATGCAACGTTTTTCAGTGTGTTGACCACATTTCCTCTGAAACAGGAAGCCAGACTTTATTTGCCCCAATGGAAAGCATACACCGATCAGGCATAACATTATGACCATTGACAGGTGAAGTGACTAACACTGGTTTCTCTTCATCAGGGCACCTGTTAGTGGGTGGGATATATTAGGCAGCAAGTGAACATTTTGTCCTCAAAGTTGATGTGTTAGAAGCAGGAAGAATGGCAAGCGTAAGGATTTTAGTGAGTTTGACCAAGGCCAAATTTTGATGGCTAGACGACTGGGTCAGAGCATCTCCAAAACTGCAGCTCTTGTGGGGTGTGCCTGGTCTGCAGTGGTCAGTATCTATCAAAAGTTGTCCAAGGAAGGAACAGTGGCTCATTGATGCACGTGGGGAGCGAAGGCTGACCCGTGTGGTCCGATCAAACAGACGAGCTACTGGAGCTCAAATTGCTCAAGAAGTTAATGCTGGTTCTGATAGAAAGGTGTCAGAATACACAGTGCATCGCAGTTTGCTGCGTATTGGGCTGCATAGCCGCAGACCAGCCAGGGTGCCCGCCCATGATGACCCCTGTCCACCAACGAAAGCGCCAATAGTGGGCACATGAGCATCAGAACTGGACCACAGAGCAATGGTAGAAGGTGGCCTGTTCTGATGAATCATGTTTTCTTTTACATCACGTGGATGACCGGGTGCGTGTGCGTCGCTTACCTGGGGAACACATGGCACCAGGATGCACTATGGGAAGAAGGCAAGCCGGCTGAGGCAGTGTGATGCTTTGGGCAATGTTCGGCTTGGGTCCTGCCATCCATGTGGATGTTACTTTGACATGTACCACCTACCTAAGCATTGTTGCAGACCATGTACACCCTTTCATGGAAACAGTACTCCCTGGTGGCTGTGGCCTCTTCCCACAGGATAATGTGCCCTGCCACAAAGCAAAATAATAATGGTTTGAGGAGCACAACAATGTGTTTGAGGCGTTGACTTGGCCTCCAAATTCCCCAGAGCTTAATCCAATCGAGCATTTGTGGGATGTGCTGAACAAACAAGTCCAATCCATGAAGGCTCCACACTTTCATTGACTGGCATCTCAAATGTTGGTTTGATCATGCTGAAATGTCTGAGCCAGAGTCTATCATCAAAATGTTTGGGTATAATTACCTCTCAAAACCGTCTCAAACGATTGCCTTCCCAAACAGCAGATCTAGAGCACTAGTCAAATGAGCATGTTCTTTATTTCTCATTAGGGACCTTGGCAAATCTGTTTTAAGTTACGTTCTGTTTAGCATTAAACATTTATGCTCCTCACACTAATTCTTTGTAAGTCCTTCATAGGCTACAAAAGAGCTGCTATGTAATCATCTCTACTGCAGTTTGCTTAAATCCCGTCTCTAAACCATCTGCTCCGTTTACTCGAGCATAATAAAGGATTATGGCACTGGATTATTGGGTTTTTTTTAACAAACCATGATACTACAGAGAAGGCTTAGATAAACACGTATCGCTGCGATACAAGACTGCAGTCCTACTGGATCTCTGCTCATATGGTCTTCTTTAACCATTCACATCACTCTTGGTCTGAAGTCAAAAAATGTCAGTGCTAATAATTCAGAGATGATACTGGAGAGAAGCAGTGTGGGGGAAGAAGGCCAAACACCTGGCACGCAGAGAGAAATAGTAAGAGAGAGAGGCACTAATTGGATATTAATAAGTCCTTTAGGAGTCTGAAACTACATTACAGTGCTGGCAACAATGTCCACTAGTGTAGTCAAGACCACCTAAACTGAGACCAAGTCGAGACCGAGACCAGCGTGTGCCGAGACCAAGACAAGACCAAGACCTTGTGGGGTTGAGACCAAGACAGGGCAAGACCAAGTCAAGACCAAGACCAGACAAGCACTGCTTAAATTCATCTAAAAGATCCATATCAACTGTCTGAGAAATTACTTATATTTAATGAATAAATACAATTACAATAGTAAGACACTATAGCGCTGTTACCAATCAAATCACTAACAATAAAATTCATGACACAGAAGTTGCATCTAAATTGGTACAATTACACCTGCATAAATAATGTTCAGATGAATTTAACAGTAAAACATTAACATTATTTAACAATCACGGAATCCTTTATTCAACCGATTTGTTCAAAGCAGCTGATTCATTTAATAACAAAACGTTGCCGAATTAGCAAAGACACAGTTTAAAATGTAAATTTTTAATATTAACTTGTTTATTGAATGTTTGTATAAATCAATATAATTTGCAATCACGTTATATTCATGAAAACAGTGTTAATTTTGACAGCATATTTTGATTTAGTTTTAGTTATAGTCTTTTGACTAAAATGCCATTTAGTTTTAGTCATATTTTAGTCACCTGAATTGTTTTTAGTTTTAGTCTAGTTTTAGCTATCTTTCGTGTATTTTTAATGTCAAAAACAAAATGTCAAAAGATAGCTCAATTCACTTTTTTGTTTGTTTTTAAAAACATATATATCGTTTTTATAACTTTGTATTTCCGTTTAAGTTAGTATATCATGTTAAGCTAAAGCTTCAAATAAGTTTGTTTATTTATTTTTTAAATTTCAGTTAACATTTATTTAATTTCAAGTAACAAAGATTTTTTTAATGGTTTTAGTGAACTATTATAACCCTCATACTTTATTGAATATGTGTCAAATACTGGTCTTTCCTCCTGACTATGAATTAAATGGGAATGAAATTAAATAGATTATTGTCTAAGCAAAAACTAATATATAATGCGTGACTTTTAATTATAAACCAGCTGGAAATACACCGGGACTCTTATTTTGAAATCTCGCCTTACTATTGCAGGGGCTTATTCAAGTTCAGAGATGAGGAGATAAAATATGCATTGCTACAACCGTCTAAAACACATTACTATATAAACATTGTAAAGTAAACATTGTCATTATTCTTCAGCATTAGTTCATAAACAATTGCCTGGCATAAATGTGCGCTATTCATTGATTGTGAGCCGCTCTGGAGCGCTGTATTGGGGATGTGTGAGTGAGCCTGTAGAAGCGCAACAGCGCCGTGTTCGCCAGCGGTTAGATCAGTTCAAATCAAATGTGCGCATCTGTTACACAGGACATCAGTTCTGACTGGATCTCTTCCCTCATCGTCCCTCCCTAACATTTTCGTCTCGTTTTTATTTGTTGACGAAAATGACAGTTGATTTTCGTTATAGTTTTTGTCATCCAACACTAGTTTTTATTCAGTTATCGTCTCGTTTTCGTCAGTGAAAAAAGGTCGTTGACGACAATTATTCGTCAACGAAATTAACACAGCTCTCTTGCTCTTGTGATATTGCTTAATTATATTCTGTTATATAAAAAACCTAAATCTCATAATTTTGTGGGCATTTATATTAATTTTGGGCATTTTTGAGATAATGCTGCATTGATTTTGAACCCAGCAGCACAGTAGCAAAAGAAAATCACATTACAAAGAAGTTATTGATTGCATTTTAAGCAGTAAGTTTTACATCAAATCACATTAATGATGTTAAATCAGACAATGCACCAGCAATTTAGTGATATCCTTGCAGTTGTGGTCTTGTCTGGTCTTGAGATAAAATCCCGAGTCCTCCAAGTCCGAGACCAAGACAAGACCGAGGAGAAATGCAGTCGAGATCGAGACAAGACCAAGACCTTCGAAAATTGGTCTAAAGACCGGGCTCAAGTACTACAACACTAATGTCCACTATTACGAAAGCAGTACAATGAGGTGTTTAAATGATACAAATTCTCTTTAAAATGTACAAAACACCAGGAGATAGAAAGATGTGCTTATGGTGCATTCAAAGCAATGCTGGAAAGATCGAATGCACACGAACGGCACCACAAAGTCGTAAATACGAGTGGGAAGTTTGGGATTTTCTTCAAGCCCAGAGTTTATGGGGCGTGTCAGTGACACACGTGGCGGAAAACCACATAGGAATACTTATAGGTACCAGTGACCTTTGTCAGGTTTTTTTATATACAACAAAATAAGCGAATTGCCTCAGGATATAATAGCATTGTAATATAACAATATATTATTTAACAGTAAAATTAAAAATTGTTTCATAAATTAATTCAATTCACATTTATTCACAATACATATCGTTTCAAAGCAGCATCACAGAAAATGCATGCGTGTACATTACAATTTAAAGTGATTTGTTATCAGACTGTGTCTGAGTTATGCATTTCAGAAATGTTCATATACAAAGCACACAGTTAGCTAACAATGTATTATTAAGCAATGTAATAATTTAAGGCACAGACAATGGGATAGTTCACCCAAAATAGTTCACCCAAAAATCACAATTCTGTCACCCTCATGTCGTTCCAAACCCGTAAGACTTTCGTTCATCTTCAGAACACAAATGAAGATCTTTTTGATGAAATCTGAGAGATTTCTATCCCTCCATTGACAGTCTATACAACTACCACTTTGATGCTTCAAAAAGTTCATAAAGAGATCGTAAAACTAATCCATATGAATTGAGCAGTTTAGTCCACATTTTCTGAAAAGACTCGATCGCTTTAAATGATGAACAGATTGAATTTAGGCTTTTATTCACATATATAAACATTGATCAGCAAACATAAACAGAAGCACAACCGAACCTGCTTGATGTGCGAGAACAAACCTCATTGGTTCTTGAGGATGCTCAAACGTGCCGCATAACACATGAGAATGATCCTCATTGGTTCTTGCTGAAGCTCAAACGTGCTGCGTAATACAAGAATGATCCTCATTGGTTCTTGAGGAAGCTCAAACGTGCTGCGTAACACATGAGAATGAACCTCATTGGTTCTTGAGGAAGCTCAAACGTGATGCGTAACACATGAGAATGATCCTCATTGGTTCTTGAGGAAGCTTTAAAGTGCTGTGTAACACATGAGAATGATCCTCATTGGTTCTTGAGGAAGCTCAAACGTGCTGCGTAACACAAGAATGATCCTCATTGGTTCTTGAGGAAGCTCAAACGTGCTGCGTAACACGAGATTGAACTTCATTGGTTCTCGCAAGTCAAGCGAAATGCTTGAGCTTCCGTTTACCACAACTGATCAATGTTTATATGTGAATAAAAGCCTAAATTCAATCTGTTCATCATATAAAGCGATCGAGTCTCTTCAGAAAATTTTGACTAAACTGCTCAATTCATATGGATTAGTTTTACGATCTCTTTATGAACTTTTTAAATTGTCAAAATTTCAGTTGCGTCAATGGAGGGACAGAGAGCTCTCATATTTGATCAAAAAGATCTTCATTTGTGTTCCAAAGATGAACGAAAGTCTTACGGGTTTGGAACGACATGAGGGTGAGTAAATGATGACAGAATTTTCAATTTTCGGTGAACTGTCCTTTTAAAAACAAAAAAAAACAAAACACACCTAATGGTATTTTTTGTTCTTCAATTTCTAGTAGCAGAGTTTAAAAACCTTGCTGTATTTTTGAGTAGGTAATTAAGAGAAGGCACACTGCCATCTGACTCCAACGTAACTGACATAAACGCAGCTGACATCATAAATACGACTTCCCAACTCGTAGATTGGAACTTTCCAGGAGGACTTGAACGCACCATTATACAATTATGAATGGCCACTTTGCTGTAGTTGTTGGGTTGTTTAGAGCTGCTGTCATTACATGCCGGTTCAAATGTTATGTAAATGTACAAACAAATGGATGGACATTTAATTGGGTCTAGTAATACAGTCCACATACCCAAAGAGTATTTGGAAACTTACACTTGCTTCAACTTTAGACTCTTTCCCAGGGGTTGGTTATTATTAAAATCAGATTTCATTTTTATTCATTTATTTATTTTTGTGTTAAATGAAGGTCACATTAAAACTGTTGTATCAGGTTTCCAATGCCTACGCATAGATTTGATTGTTTTATCCTCGACCCAGATGATCCAGACTTTATCTTTACATATGAAAAAAAAGTTAATTTTAAAAAGTTAAACAATTAATTTCCACCACTGTCATTTCCATCACATAATTGTGTGAAGTGTCCCTAGTCAAAGAAACACCCATAAATGTATGCATTATATACCCATAATGATTTTGTATTAGATAACACAATATCGAAACTAATGGAATTTAAAGTCGCAATGTAACGGAAATAAGGATCATTAAGTTACTGATAATTCAAGGGTGCAAACAAGTGAAATATACTATATATTATATACCATATACCATTCAAATACACAGTCACATGGGACAAAATGTATTAACACATGTTAGCAGGGAAGATGCATGGGCATTCATTTGCATTAAACACACAAAACTACATTTAAGCATTTCTGTGGGCTTACAAAGCTTGCCCTGTTACAGCAGATTTAGTTGACAAATAACTGACAGTCATGAACTAAATATGATTTCATTGATAATAGTCACCATCAGTTGCATTCAAGCTCCGACCCGACAGTATCCCTGTTCTTGGCTCATTTTGACCGGATCATTGAACCAGTGAGTTGTTGACTCAAGAACAATTGCAATTGGATCATTCCGATTCGCAAATTAATTTCAGGGTTATTTGTGAACCAATTCAGCAGGTTCCGTGTATAGAAGCAACTGGTTCTCGAATCAGAGACATCGCTCTTGTATGGGATCAATATCCCATACTCTTGCGTCTTAGAGGGGTGACCTTCAGCTCGAAATAACAAGGAACAAGTGTTAAAAGTATGATATTATGCTTTGGAATGTAGTGAAGTAAAAGTAAAAGTTTCCCAAAATAAAAACTCAGATACTCTGATGAAGTACATAGACTTGTACATGTACATGTCTCTACTTAAAGGGTTAGTTCACCCAAAAATGAAAATTCTGTCAGTAATTACTCACCCTCATGTTGTTCCAACCATGTAAGACCTTCGTTCATCTTCGGAACATAATTTAGTATATTTTTGATGAAATCTGAGAGCTGTCTCACTCCTCCATAGGCTTTCAGAGGGACTGAAACTTGATGGCCCAGAATAGTAAGTAAAAACGTCATTTAAGGAGTCCAAATGACTACAGTGGCTCTGTATTAAGTCTATCATGCGACGAAAATACTTTTTGAGCGGAAAAACAACAAAAATAACAACTTTATCCCACTATTATTGTTCAATTTGAGCCTCTGACGAGAGTATATAGTGGGATAAATAGTGGGATAAAGTCGTTATTTTTGTTGTTTTTCCGCTCAAAAAGTATTTTCGTCGCATGATAGACTTAATACAGAGCCACTGTAGTCATTTGGACTCCTTAAATGACGTTTTTACTTACTATTCTGGGCCATCAAGTTTCATTCCCTCTGAAAGCCTATGGAGGAGTGAGACAGCTCTCAGATTTCATCAAAAATATACTAAATTATGTTCCGAAGATGAACGAAGGTCTTACATGGTTGGAACAACATGAGGGTGAGTAATTACTGACAGAATTTTCATTTTTGGGTGAACTAACCCTTTAACATTCACTTTATCAGTAAGATCTTCATCATTCACTACCTCAATGTGACATTATGTCAGTGTCGACCCGTTTGCACTTTTACCTCTTGTACATTCCTGTGTATCTTAATATTTAAGACTACAGTATAATGCATATGCACATTACCTCCTGTACATCCTTAACTTTAATTAATTTTCTCATAGCTATATTTATGAATATTTTTATCTGTGTATATTGTATTTTTTTATTATTTTTATTTTATTTTTAATACTGCACTGTCCATGGAGCAGACCTGACTTTCATTTCACTGCTGGTTATATATGCTCTATATAATTGTGTATGTGACAAATAAATCTTGAATCTTGAATCTTGAAACTACACCTGTGATTACTCTGACGAGGTCAACTTTATTTATATAGCGCTTTTTATAATGCAGATTGTTTCAAAGCAGCTTCACAGTGTTAAACAGGAAAATAATGCAACAGAATTTGATTCGGCTGTACAGCCGCTCTGGAAAAAACGATGATTCCATCTAGCTCATTTCAATTATCAGTAATTTAGTTGATATAGTTAATTTAGTTTAGTAATCAAATTTATTTGGATATTTGGTTGAAAATTTGGTAACACTTTACATCAGGGTTCTCCAAACCTGGTCTCCAAACGCTGTCCTGCAGAGTTTAGCTCCAACCCCAATTAAACACACCTGAACCAGCTAATCAGTGTCTAACTAGGGCCTTGTAAGACACTGATAAGCTGGTTCAGGTGTTTTTATTTGGGGTTGGACCTAAACTCTGCAGGACAGCGGCCCTCCAGGACCGAGTTTGGAGACCCCTGCTTTACATCAAGGCTCCCTTCATAAAGAGCCCACAAAGGCGCCTTCAAATGACCAATAAATCACCCACAAATGCACGACTAAAAAGGGTGACTTCAACACAACACAAATGCTCAACAAATGCACCCATTCACACCCATTTAACTCAACTAATTATCAATGAGTTACAAACATCAACAATCCGTGAAAGTGAACCCCAACGCAAAGTAAACACATGTGAACCACCTACAACCAAGATCCACCCCCACAGGCCACCAATGCCTGCAACTCATCAATAAATGGTTCACATGTTTACACTAAGGTTCACAAGTAACTAATATTGCAATTAAAATATTTTATTATTAATATATCATCAAGTGATTGTGCTCGTTTTGTTTCTCCAAAATAACGTTTGTTAATTTAATTGCGATAAACAAGAAGTTGATAGGCATAATGAGCTTTTTGTGGAATATCATGGTAACTTTTGGTATGGAACATTTTAAGAAAAGTGGCAGTCATGGATATTGTGGCGGGGAGGGTGTGGTTTAGCGAGGTCTGTAACGGGAGAGAGATGGGCCCGCAGGACGATCCAGAGGTATTCCTCAACCTGTTCGAGAAGTCAGCGGAGGCTCGGGATCAATGGTCGATGCGACTGATCCCCCTGCTGTCGGGGGAGTCCCAGACGGCAGCCCACCAACTACCTGTCCAGAACCTCCTGGTCTTCGACGACCTGAAGAGGGCCATTCTGCAGTGGGTTGGCCGAAGCCCAGAGCAGCACCACCAACGGTTCCGGTCGTTGGAGCTGGGCGAAAGCGGCCAGCCCTTTGTGATGGCCCAACAGCTCCGGGACTCCTGACGCAAATAGCTATTGGCTGAGGAAAGCGACGTCGACAAAATCATCGACCTGGTGGCGCTGGAGCAGTTCATCGCTCGGCTTCCCAGAAGAACGGCCGAGTGGGTCCAGTGCCACCGACCGACGTCGCTGGACTCGGCCATTGCGCTGGCGGAGGATCACATGGTGGCGTGTCCGGGGGTCGGCGGACCCGTAACATCTCTCTCTCTCTCTCTCTCTCCCACTCACTCCTCTCGCTCTCTCTAAGCCTGTCCCTGTGCCTAGGTCCCGTCCTCAAATCCCGCCTCGAGCTCCTCCCCGAGGGAGGGGCGGGAACAGCGCCGAATATGCGGGGCCAGCGCGAGTTCCGTCCAGGGGGGCGGGGCCCAGCTCTGGCGAAGCTCCGGGTCCGCTCTCTCCTCGCCCTTCGCTGGGCCCACTTACCACCACCGGGGTGGCGGGTAGGTCTGGGCCGGTCTGTTGGCGTTGCGGGGACCCGGACCATTTCATCGACCGATGTCCGATGATGGAGGTGGGGACAATGATCCGAGTCCCGGATGTCCCACAGGCTGCCCCCGGTCAGGCTGGATGGTACCAGATACCTGTGAGTATTAAGGGGGGTACCTATCCGCTGGTGGATTCAGGATGTAACCAGACCTCGATCCACCAAAGCCTGATTCAGCCCGAGGCATTGGATACAAGCCGCGTGGTTCAGGTACGGTGTGTGCACGGGGATGTGGTGAAATATCCGGTAGTGTCAGTTGTGATTCAATTTTGGGGTCAAAAGCATAGTGTAGAGGTGGCGGTTAATCCGCACCTCAGGCATCCACTGATTCTGGGAACCAATTGGCCGGCGTTTAGAGATTTATTGGGACAGTTATGTGTAGATGTTTCTTGTAAAATAGGGAAACGGGAGAGGACAGTGGCCGTGCAGGTGGGAGAGACTGAACCGGGACCGCTGAGTGCTGACTCAGGGGAAACGAGTGGGTTTCAGAGACTCGCTCTCTCAGACCGCGATGACTTTCCCCTGGAACAGTCTCAGGATGAATCGCTGAAACACGCCTTTGAACAGGTCCGTACCATCGACGGCCAGTCTCTCCAGCCAGACCGCCCGCTGTCGTTCCCATATTTCGCTATTATAAAAGACTGGTTGTAAAAAGAGTGACACAAGACG
This sequence comes from Romanogobio albipinnatus, assembly GCA_023566225.1. Lineage (NCBI taxonomy): Eukaryota > Metazoa > Chordata > Actinopteri > Cypriniformes > Gobionidae > Romanogobio > Romanogobio albipinnatus. The sequence goes on from CM042250.1 coordinate 12,108,134, forward strand.
CTCAGACAAAAGAAAGTACAACCCAGTTATTAGTACCAAAAAGCCGCTGGGAAATGCTTTTCCAGGCGGCTCATTGTAATCCCATGGCTGGACACTTGGGACAGGGGTCAACACTGAATCGGTTAATGGCCCGTTTCTTTTGGCCGGGCATTCACGAGAACGTGCGCAGGTGGTGCGCGTCTTGTCGCTAATGTCAGCTGGTTAACCCACGGCCTCTCCAAAAGCGCCGTTGCGCCCGCTTCCACTAATGCAGGTCCCCTTCGAAAGAATTGGGATGGACCTCATCGGGCCATTAGAGCGATCAGCACGGGGGCATCGCTTTGCATTAGTGATAGTAGACTATACAACACGATACCCGGAGGCAGTGGTGCTCGTTTAATCTCCCGCGTGGGGATCCCGAAGGAAATCCTCACGGATCAGGGCACGGCGTTTATGTCACGCATGTTAAGGGAACTGTATGAATTATTGGGCATTAAATCGATCCGCACCAACGTCTACCACCCACAAACAGACGGGCTGGTGGAACGGTTTAATCGCACATTGAAAACCATGATTCGTAAGTTCGTTCACGAAGACGCCAAAAATTGGGATAGATGGTTAGAACCTCTGTTATTTGCTGTACGTGAGGTCCCGCAAGCCTCCACAGGGTTTTCCCCCTTCGAGCTTCTTTACGGACGTCAATCTCGCGGGGTGTTAGACGTCCTAAAGGAAACTTGGGAGGAAGGTCCTTCTGATGGTCGAAACGAAATTCAGTTTGTCATGGACCTGAGAACAAAACTCCACACTTTGGGGCGGCTTTCAATGGAGAATTTTTTACAGGCTCACGACAGGCAGGCCCGGCTGTATAACAGAGGTACTAGACTGCGAGAATTTTCACTGGGAGATAAAGTCCTTGTATTGCTGCCCACATCAAGCTCAAAGTTACTCGCGAAGTGGCAAGGACCCTTTGAGGTTACACAGCGAGTTGGGGATCTTAATTATGAGGTGGTGCGCACTAGTGGTGGCACGGTTCTCAAAACCCACGGTTCGGTTCGTATCACGGTTTTAGGGTCACGGTTTTCGGTTCTGTACGGTTCTTGTTGTTGTTGTTTTTTTATTTACTTCAGCATATGATATATAGTAGGGCTGCAACGACGCGTGCGTGAAATGCGTCAACGCGTCGGCGGCACATTATTTACGTTCTAGAATGGAACAGAAGATCTAGAATAATGGCAGCTTCTGCTCCCGGGCATAGTGAAAATGATCATTTATCATATAAAGCCAGACCGCGACATTCAAAAGTGTGGGAGTACTTTAAACAGAAGCCGAATAAAACTGTGCTTTGTTCGCTCTGTAACGCCGGTTTCACACTGCACGCGGTGGCAGAGCAGGAGCTGTGCGCGTGGAGAGCGGGAGCTTTCACACTGCAGTCAGTGTTGCCAAGTCCGCTTTTTTCCACGGAATTGGGCTACTTCTACACTGTTGCCGCGGGCTGTGTCTCATGTCCGCGGGTTGAAGCAAAAAAACAAACATATTTAACCCCCCGAACGCGATGTTTACCAGAGAACCTCCCCGAAACGCGATTGGGCTTGTTTTGGGCTAGTTTTGAGTAACGAATGGGTGGGTTTTGTTGTGTAAACCTGGCAACCCTGCTGCCAGTGTTCTCTCGCGCAGCTGAACTCGCCACGCGTGTATTGCAACAGACGGTCACAATTTCCTGGGTTCTTCTCCGACCCCAGTACGTCTCGTGCTTTTATTTATTATGGGCTGCATATATCTCCTGTATATGCGACCTGGTTCCGCTCTGTCCCAAACACATATGCATAATAACTTGCTGTATATAGGTAGTTTACATGATTAAAGTAACATTACAGTTAAGATATGCCTCTAGCTTTAATAATTTAAATGTGTCTGGCAGCTTTAGTCGTTGTTAATGCGCATGTATCTTCAAAATAGACGACTAGTTATACATTAACACTATGCTGAAAGCTCCTGTATGTGAACCTTTTGCAGATAAATACAAGTGCATTTTCGTTTACTACTGACACAAATCAATAAGTAAATCATACTCAACTACTATAGTAAACAACTTTTCCTAATTAGGCCTACTCTGTATACATTTTATGATGAATAGTATCATTATATATTATGTTTAAAAAGCTTCTTGTGTTCATATATTTCATTATAAAATGGCATACTATGTACACTACCCTTCCTGAAATACAATTAATATTGTCATCATTCATTGATTTCATGTTAAAATAATATACAAATTCACTACCCTCTTTGAAATACAATAATCAGTAAAAAAGAATAATAAGATTAATCTGGAAAAATAATCGTTAGATTAGTCGACTAATCGAAAAAATAATCGTTAGATTAGTCAACAGAAAAAATAATCGTTAGTTGCAGCTCTAATATATAGCTTAATCATCCACAATTAGGATACAGTATTAAAAATTGTTATATCAAGTTGTTTCCTAACTGGCTGTCTACCGAGTCCGACACATTGGCGTAACATTTTTCATGTTAAGGCCAATTTATACTTCTGCGTCGAGTGCACGCAGAGGGTACGGCGTACCCTACGCATAGACGCGTTGGATACGCCGTACCCTGACGCGCACCTCTCCAAAAATGTAACAACGCGTCAATTCTACGCGGACCGCAAGCGCTGTGATTGGTCTGCCAGAACCCTTCCCTCAGGTCAATAAATAAATAAAAAATCTGCGATAGGAGTGTGTGTGTGTGTGTGTGTGTGTCCAGAAATTGGATGATAGTTCCTTACGTCTGCTATAACACAATATTTTGCAGTCCAGCGATTCTTTATGGTAGTAAATAAATACATAGATCCGCTGAGTATAGTTTATTTATTTTCTCATTAAAACCAAAGATGTTAATCAGTAATTGTATATCAAGAACAGGGACACATTAGGGTATATTTCGTGAATGAAGTCTCCGCAACAGCAATCGCTCGAGCCACCGCTGCTGAAAACAGCGGCCACGAGCTCGGCATGATTTCACAAACACATTCCAGCGCCAGATCGCCTTATTTAACTTTACTAATTAACTAGAGATGCTTAATTTGCTTTAGATACAACAACTCAAGCTGCAAGAAAAGCCGCTCTCTCACTGCTGCTGATATTCCGACATGAATGTACAGATCATAGACCGTAAAAGGTACAGATTCTCCACACGAAGCTGCTTCTTCTTCGGCTGTTCTCTTGATTACACCAACATGCCCGAGGACAGCGCCTTCTAGCGTCTGCATGTGTAACTGCACATTGACGCAGACAACAGCGCAGAAGTATAAATGCTCACGACGGCGTCGGCTACGCGCGTAGCCTACGGCGTACACTCGACGCAGAAGTATAAATTGGCCTTTAATCATATCAATTTTGATCAGAACAATGCACTGTGGCTTTAATTCAGCTGACCTGATTAACACATTTCACCATGAAGTGTTCCGTGTGTTTCACAATCACCATATGACATCAAGCGCTGTGAAAAAATAACATAAAATACACGAAAACACAACACTGCCAGAAGTTTTTGCCGAAACTTCAAAGACATGTTTAAATTATTAGATCTAGAAGCATATCTTAACTTTTAAATGTTACATTTATCATGTGAACTACTTATATACAACATATGAATGTGTGTATGAGACAGAGGGGAACACGGTCGCATCTGCAGCAGATATATGCTGCCCATCATAAATCAAAGCATGAGACAGACAGGGGTCGGAGGAGAACACCGGAAAATGTGACAGAATGGACAATATTTGCCTGTATTTGCAATACACGAGCCACGGTTCAGATGCGCGACTCGCGAGACAAACACTGCCAGTGTATGTCTGCTCAACGGGCACGCGCAGCGCGGCTCCTGCTCTCGCACTGCATCTGCCCTGCTATACGATGCTAGCGCATCCTCCAACTCCGGGCAGCCTTCCTTATCTCTCCCACTTTCATTTCTACATGTGACGTGACCTGCAGCACTCCACTTTTACTTTACTGTATGTCCACACACACCTCTTATTTCGCGTGAAAAGGACGCCCACTGTCTGAGGTAACATACGGGCACAAGGATGCATTGTGCATGCGCGAACCGTGCGACGCACACACACCGAACCGAGGCAAGCGAACCGAACCCTAGTGCGCACGGACAGGGGCGGGACACGTCAAATTTACCACCTTAATCTCCTTAAAAAATGGAGCGAGGCGGAATCAGTGATGCTGATGACGGTAATTGGGGCAGAGGAAGATCTAGGACCAGAAGTGAGTGCTAGCGTAAAATCTGTCGCTCTGGCCCCAGGGGGAGATCACCTTTCGCCGTCTAAGCTCACTGATCTGGCCAAGTTGCAGGCAGATTTTGCGGACGTGTTCTCTCCCCTTCCCGGGCGGACGAATCTCATTCAGCATCACATTGAGACCGAGCCGGGCGTGGTGGTTCGCAACCGGCCGTATCGTCTTCCGGAGCATAAAAAAAAGGTGGTTCAGAAGGAATTAGAGGCGATGCTTGATATGGGCATAATAGAAGAATCGCACAGCAATTGGGCCAACCCGAAGAAGTGTGTGATTGGGCGTGTGGAGGTCAGGTATCTGGACTTCCACTTAGGTCATGGGCAGGTGCGTCCCCAAATTGATAAGACGGCAGCAGTTGCAACCTGTCCCCGACCAAAGACCAAAAAGTGAGACAGTTCCTGGGGCTAGCGGGGTATTATAGAAGGCCTAATTATTATTTATGCCTAATTATTCGGAGCTCGCTAGCCCGCTGACTGATCTCACTAAAAAGGAAGCACCAGATCCGGTCCAGTGGACTGAGCAGTATCAGCAGGCCCTCACTCAGATAAAGGCTGCCCTATGTAGTGGGCCACTCTTGCATTCTCCTGATTTTTCTCCTGATTCATTCTCCTGAGTGTGTGGCGGGGAGGGTGTGGTTTAGCGAGGTCTGTAACGGGAGAGAGAGTCGGGAGACAAGTTCGCCGTAAGTGGGTCAAGTGCAAATCACATACACCTGTGTCTTGTTCCAGTGATGGGCGGGGAGAGACCGGTATAAGCCGACGGAGAGGAGGCTTAAGGGAGAGAGGCTGAGGACTCTCCCGAGGCCGAGCGCGCCGATGTTATTTGAGTTTGAGTATGAAAAATAAACCCACGAGTCCCAGTAAGCCGACCCTGTCTTCTTCCTTCCCTACAAAGAATCTGACATTTGCTACAGATATATTAATGAGAGAACCACAAATACAACACCCTTCAGTCTCACTGTGATAGTCTATTTTTGCTAGCCTGGTCCTACCAGACTTCATTTGTACATAGAGTCTGTCCACTCTCCATTGACAAGCGTTTACTTCCTTGAAGGCGGGTACTCTGTTGAAGTTTAAACCTATTGGATCTGCCCAGAGCCAATCACTAACGTTTGATCGTGACGCATGTCATGCGCCGTTCGCCTTTATTTCTCACATGGAAGTCCGTAAAAATAAATGATGAAAATATATTTTGATGAAATATATTGCTCTTGAAAATACTTGCCAGCATTTAAAGAAATACAAGTCTAGAAATGCATCCAAATTACAGTGAAGCGCAACAATACGGTGCTCTGCAGTGGTCAAAAAGTATATAAACAGTGAATTATGAAGTGATATATTCTTGAAAACTGAGAACTTGAGATGTGGATTCGGACAGCAATTAAATTACAACACGACCTTGGTGTTTGTCTAAAACCAGTAGGTAATTCGGCCGGGGATTTTTACTCGGCAATAAAATCACTGCCTAGCCCCTGTAAATGATGACAATACCTCCCGACCACACGCGAAACAATTACCGGGGCTTCAGCCAACTCCTCAAATTTTTCCCAGGACGCAACATCACGGCCACCAACAAAACTCAGCAAAAGATTGTTCTTGCTCCGGCTTTAACTTCTGGATATTCGGCAGCGGTGCCACAACGGAATGAATGGCTTCGCTCGCATCTTTCTCCGCCGCCATTACTGAACTACAACTCAAACTAGCGCACAACATCAACGTCATCGTTCTCATTCACTCCCTATGTTCGCTTTTGTTCGCAGAAAACCTAAGACTATATCGCAGTCCCAGATGGAGTACTGAAGGAAAATGAAAATTTAGCAGAAGTATGTTGGAGGGCGGAGCCAGGGTATATTTTTGCTGGATCATGAAATAAATCAGACACTTTATGTCATACCCATGACATAAAACTCACCTTGACACCAGTTGGTTACAATTTATAGAAATAATGCAACTTGGTTTGATATTTTGTGTTCTGATACAGTGACATTCATACATTTTCAAGCGTGTCTGAACCCAGACAGCAACATAGTGTCGACCCAGATCCGGCCCACATCTGGTACGCATTGAATCCACATCCGGATCTGGGCCGACACTATGTTGCTGTTTGGGAAGTGTCCAAATACTTTTTTTTATCACTTGAATTCCTAAAAACAAGCAAGTTGGGAAATTCTTACAGTAAAGAGAAAGGATTCTGTATTTGTATCTGTCAGTAACAGCACCCTTTCATGTTCATATCCAAATTCTGAGATTGAAAAGCTATTGATTATCTTTTTGGGTGCTTTCTAAATTCTTGTGATCACAATTTTGACAGGCAGCTCTTTCACACTGCAGTGCGCAAATACGTTTTCAACCTATTCTCCACCTTGAACCACTGTTCTTAATGCTCAAGGACGTTTGCAGATGACGTTGACATCCCTGGCCTGGTGAACCAACACCATTCATAGCTTCCCTTCGTCATTTTTATCATTGCCATTTCTGGCACTCATTAAAAAATATATATTGAAAAATAAAAACGTAAAAAGGTCTTTGGAGTGGGGAGAAAAAAACACCTTTTGTGTTGCCAATGTCAGATTTGTGAAATTAAATTTGGGTCTAAACAGATTTAGTAGCCTTGGGAAATATTGTAGGTTTTGCAGGTCACATTATTATTATTTTTGTAACATATTTCGAAATGCACCGAAATCATGTGCACGAGGGCTATTAATTCAGACTTTTAATCGTGTTGGGGGCTTTTTTGCATTTAAATGCAACAGACCAGGTCGGGACAGTGGGAAAAGATGTCTTTTAGATTTAAGGGAATGTTGGGATGTGAGGTGTGTACTGTGTGTCACACGTGGGCGGTGGGGGTTCGACTGTATTACCTTGGTTTTTCTTTGTTCCTCTCTTTCGTACTCCATCTCTTTCGCGTATGAAGACGTGACTCACTGATAACTCTGAATGAAGGACAGTGCTTATAAATCATCCGTCCCTCATCAGAACAACTGAGAAGCTGCCTCTCTTCACGTTTTGGAGTACACATTCATACAAATTACCCGACAACCCTTTGTATCTGTTGGACATTAGCACTTGAAGAAAAAACAAACTTTAAAGTCTTTTTTTTGTGTGTGCGTGTGTGTTTGTAGTGCTTGGATCCCCCTCCCCAGGGGAGAGAAACCTGTGACACCAGCGTTTGAAGACCATGACATCCAACATTTCTTTCTTTCTCTGCCTGTTGCTGTTGTCTCAGGGTTCGACTGCAGTCATCACCGGGGTGAGTGACCCTTTCCACTCGCAGGGCAGCCTGGTCAAGTGGATTGAACACTGTAGGACACTGACACTAAATTAATTATTTTGTTCTTTCAATCCTAATAGTAACATTGTTTGGAAATCACTGATCTGGTTGAGTGTCAAATTTGATTGAATGATTGAATTATGCATTTCATTTGAGGTATTTCTTTTCGATTATTTACTGCGTCTATACATTTTTACGGCCATTTATGTGTACATTTTGACCTTTTTTCATTCCATTATGTAGAACAAATTACAGTATATTTAATATCTGCGGTGTAGAACTATCATTGGAGTGATAGATAGATAGATAGATAGATAGATAGATAGATAGATAGATAGATAGATAGATAGATAGATAGATAGATAGATAGATAGATAGATAGATAGATAGATAGATAGATAGATAGATAGATAGATAGATAGATAGATAGATAGATAGATAGATAGATAGATAGATAGATAGATAGATAGATAGATAGATAGATAGATAGATAGATATGTTTATAAGTTTGCATGCCCCAGAATGTGCCATAAAATCTATTAATTTTAACAAAATAAGAGGGATCATAAAAATTGCATGTTGTTTTTCATTGCCCTGAATAAGCAGTTTCACATAACGGTAAACATATGTATATATTATTTATATTTCATATGATTTATTTTGCTTTGTATCTGGTTCAGGGACAATACAGACTGAGGATGCATTGAAAGAGCTCTTTATCTTTGTTATGTTAACTTATGAAAAGTAGTCAAGTCATTCATTGCCATCAAGCCTCAATCTTACAATCTTACAATCTTACATTATATGGTTTTACCATATAAAAGAAGACTTGCTGGTCATAATATATTAATAGAAAAACCAAAAAAATGCATGATTTCATAAAATATACAAAAATGTTTTGTTAATATCTTGACTCCCTAGATAACCTTTGGTTTGCTAAAGGCCATTTTAACTCATAGATTGCCATTATGGTTATAGCTCATATTAGACTGTCATTTAGAAGTATTCAACAAATCAAAGCTGTGCATTTCACTTTTAACACGGCATGTTTCCAGATTTGAGTGCACACTGCGCACACAATCAAATAATGTGATGTAATAATAAAACAATGCATTTAATACAACAATGCACATATTCATGCGTGAATAAAATCGATCGTTCCTTACCACTGCAAAGTTTAGAACTCGCGGGGCATATCCAGGGTCAGCAGAGGCGCCGTGCTCTTTGACATCAATGTGTTGGGATGCTCAAATGCAGTTCCTCCACACCTGTCAGGACAGTTAAGCCTACAGCGCTCCCAAAATATTCGAGAGCGCTGTCAGAACACCCCAGGTCTAATGGAGATGGAGGCATGGCATTTTCGAACACACTTAGACCATCATCCTACAAGGCCTGTCAGGGCAAATCAGTAACCTGGATCCACGAGAGAAAATCCTATGCTACCTTTGGGCTTATGCTCACTATGCATAGCTTTAAAAATACATTGTATGGTGGATGAGGTGGACACACTGAACATTTCATCTCTGATATGTTTGCTTACTAGTGGACATGTTGATGTATTTATAATGAGAAAGAGCCCTAAGACCTGTGTGTGTGTGTGTGTGTGTGTGTGTGTGTGTGTGTGTGTGTGTGTGTGTGTGTGTGTGTGTGTGTGTGTGTGTGTGTGTGTGTGTGTGTGTGTGTGTGTGTGTGTGTGTGTGTGTGTGTGTGTGCGCGCAGGCATGTGAGAAGGACTCTCAGTGTGGAGGTGGCATGTGTTGTGCAGTCAGCCTGTGGATCCGGAGCCTGCGAATGTGCATCCCAATGGGTCAGAAGGGAGAAGACTGTCATCCAATGAGCCACAAGGTTCATTTCCTCACTTTCCTCCTCACGTTCGTTATGATTTTTTTTTTTATGTTCCTGTTTTTTAATCTTTGATTTCTACTTAGGTGCCATTTTTTGGGAAGAGACTCCATCATACATGCCCGTGTCTGCCCAACCTAGCCTGCATCACCACAGCCGATGGCAAGTCCAAATGTCTCCCGCCATTTCCTTTCCAGGATCAATACCTGTGATGAAGATGTTTGCCTGTATAGCATGCTAATGTGTGTACAAAGTGTATAGCTGTAAAAGTGTTTAGATCTATTTATTTTATTGAGCTATTTAATCTTCATGGAAAATGAATACAAATTAAATTATAGAAAATAAATGAGCAAATGAGGTCATAAAATGCAAACAATGGCAAAATATGACCGAAATAAAAAAATATAAATTCTTCTCATGCTTAAAGGGGTCGTGAACTGCATTGTCTTATTGTTTTGTAATGTTTCCTGTGGTGCACCTATAATGTTAGTATGATTTTTACATGTCATAATTTAGAAATAAAAAGCATTTTCAATAATATCTGTCTGCAGAGCCGCAGTGCTACAGTTTTGCCCGCGCAAAAAATTATTATATAGTTATTATTTCTTTCGACTAAATCATGGTAAATCGTGAATGTGGTAAATCATTGTAAACTATGGTAAATCATGCTAGAACATGGTAAATCGTGAATGTGAATCATGGTAAACTATGGTAAATCATGCTAGAACATGGTAAATCGTGAATGTGAATCATGGTAAACTATGGTAAATCATGCTAGAATGTGGTAAATAATACTAGAATGTGGTTAATCATGGTAAATCATACTAGAACGTGGTAAATCATGGAAACTATGGTAAACCATGCTAGAATCATGGTAAATCGTGAATGTGGTAAATCATGGCAAACTATGGTAAATCATGCTAGAATGTGGTAAATAATACTAGAACGTGGTTAATCATGGTAAATCATACTAGAACATGGTTAATCATGGTAAATCATGCTAGAATGTGGTAAATCATGGTAAATCATGCTAGAATCATGGTAAATCGTGAATGTGGTAAATCATGGCAAACTATGGTAAATCATGGAAACTGGTAAATCATGGTAAACTGGTAAATCATGCTAGAATGTGGTAAATAATACTAGAATGTGGTTAATCATCGTAAATCATACTAGAACATGGTTAATCATGGTAAATCATGCTAGAACGTGGTAAACTATGGTAAACTATACTAAATCATGGTAAATCATGGTAAACTTGGGTAAACCATGCTAGAATAATGGTAAATCATGCTAGAACGCGGTAAATCGTGAATGTGGTAAATTATGGTAAACTATGGTAAATCATGGAGACTATGGTAAATCATGCTAGAAACATGGTAAATCATGCTAGAATGTGGTACATCATGATAAACTATACTAAACTATGGTAAACCATGCTAGAATCATGGTAAATCATACTAGAACATGGTTAATCATGCTAGAACATGGTCAATCGTGAATGTGGTAAAGCATGGTAAACTATGGTAAATCATGGTAAACTATGGTAAATCATGCTAGAATCATGGTAAATCGTGAATGTGGTAAATCATGGTAAACTATGGTAAATCATGCTAGAATCATGCTAGAACATGGTCAATCGTGAATGTGGTTAATCATGGTAAACTATGGTAAATCATGGTAAACTATGGTAAATCATGCTAGAATCATGCTAGAACATGGTCAATCGTGAATGTGGTTAATCATGGTAAACTATGGTAAATCATGGTAAACTATGGTAAATCATGCTAGAATCATGGTAAATCGTGAATGTGGTAAATCATGGTAAACTATGGTAAATCATGCTAGAACATGGTCAATCGTGAATGTGGTTAATCATGGTAAACTATGGTAAATCATGCTAGAATCATGGTAAATCGTGAATGTGGTAAATCATGGTAAACTATGGTAAATCATGCTAGAATCATGGTAAATCGTGAATGTGGTAAATCATGGTAAACTATGGTAAATCATGCTAGAATCATGGTAAATCGTGAATGTGGTAAATCATGGTAAACTATGGTAAATCATGCTAGAACATGGTCAATCGTGAATGTGGTTAATCATGGTAAACTATGGTAAATCATGCTAGAATCATGGTAAATCGTGAATGTGGTAAATCATGGTAAACTATGGTAAATCATGCTAGAATCATGGTAAATCGTGAATGTGGTAAATCATGGTAAACTATGGTAAATCATGCTAGAATCATGGTAAATCGTGAATGTGGTAAATCATGGTAAACTATGGTAAATCATGCTAGAATCATGGTAAATCGTGAATGTGGTAAATCATGGTAAACTATGGTAAATCATGCTAGAATCATGCTAGAACATGGTCAATCGTGAATGTGGTTAATCATGGTAAACTATGGTAAATCATGGTAAACTATGGTAAATCATGCTAGAATCATGGTAAATCGTGAATGTGGTAAATCATGGTAAACTATGGTAAATCATGCTAGAACATGGTCAATCGTGAATGTGGTAAATCATGGTAAACTATGGTAAATCATGCTAGAATCATGGTAAATCGTGAATGTGGTAAATCATGGTAAACTATGGTAAATCATGCTAGAATCATGGTAAATCGTGAATGTGGTAAATCATGGTAAACTATGGTAAATCATGCTAGAATCATGGTAAATCGTGAATGTGGTAAATCATGGTAAACTATGGTAAATCATGCTAGAATCATGGTAAATCGTGAATGTGGTAAATCATGGCAAACTATTGTAAATCATGGTAAACTATGGTAAATCATGCTAGAAACATGGTAAATCATACTAGAATGTGGTAAATCATGGTAAACTATGGTAAATCATGGTAAACCATGCTAGAATCATGGTAAATCATACTAGAACGTGGTTAATCATGGTAAATCATACTAGAACGTAGTTGTGATGAACGTTCGTTTAATCAAGGAAGGAAGAAGACAGGGGTCGGCGTAACTGGGACTGGCGACTTTATTACTCAGCTCCTTTATTCAGCAACAAAATCAAAGCGCACGTGGGCGCACAAACTCAATAAACAGTTCAACTTGGCTTTTCAAAATAGACACTGGGGTTTTTTTTCAGGTCAGCAACAGCAACAGTGTGCGTGCAGTCCCAGTCCAGGCTCTCTCCTCCCTCGTCTCTCTCTCGCACTGGCTTTATGCGGTCTCTCCACGCCAATTACTGAAATCAGAGACAAGTGTTCGTAATGTTCGACATGTTGAGCGCATGAATGCAGTGATCTCGTCATTGCAACTTGATTTTTGCACACTAATAAAAAAAATTTTCATCATAACTCACAGTGCAAACACAATGTAAATTAAAGCTGCAAGCAGCATTTATCAGGGTTCAAGCAGTTAAGGCCTTTAAGCACACAAGCATCAAAAGACATTAAGTTTTATTTAGAAAACATTTAACAACTGCCATCATAGATGAAAAAGTCAATTTACAGCCTATACAGGCAGTTTACCATAGGAAATATATGGTTTTAAAGCGTTTTTACAGTTATAGCACCTTTTGCCTGAGTCTTCTAATAGTCTTGCCTGATCTCCACCACTTTTATTAGTAGTACTCAAAGTGTGCCCATACTGTATATATGTGTCAGATTTGTTGTAAATATGTCATTTTAATAAGGAGTTTAGACAATTATATTCAGTGGCGTAACGAACGAGCCAACACCGGGCCCTTAAGTAGGATTATCAAGGCGGGCCCCAGTCCCAATTCAAAACAAATTTCATCACAATCCATCATTGTTCGTTTCAAACATGTGAGAGCATCAAAATGATCCATGGGTGAAATTGATTGGATTTAATAAATTTTTTTGTCAGTTCCTATCATAATTTTAACATTTTGGCGTTATTGTTTAGCTATTTACCTATGTTTCCAAATTTCCTTTGTTTTTTTGTTGTTGTCTCGATTTGACTAACGGCTTTGAAGATAAACACAATTTTGTAAAGCTCTAAATGACACTAACAAAAACCATAAGGCGAAACCTGGCATGTTTGGTATTGTTGGACTTGGCAAGGATTCTTAGGAGGTCACTCCTGTGAAAAAAACACGGGCTTGAAACTTCTAAGGCTCCTTCAAGGCATTGTGCCAATGACGTATACTGAGTTTTTTGAGATACACCAATGTTCTCATAGACTATCATGGCACCCTGGACAAAGACACTGCATGCCAATTTTCAGTAGACTAACGGTTGGGTGCCCTTATAGCTATTTTCATGATTTTTTTCACTGTTATAGCACCACCAAGTGGCCAATTGTCACAATTTTTTTTTCACGTGACCTCAAAATGAGCTCATGAACATGTGTCCCAAGGTTAGCAAAAAAATCTCTTTCTGTTCACAAGTTATAACCACTTTATAGTGCCATCTAGTGGCCAATTGTTGCGATTTTTTTTCAAGTGATCTCAGATTGAGCTCACGAAGATGTATCCCAAGGTTAGCAAAAAAATCTCTTTCCGTTCACAATTTATAATCATTTTAGTAGAAATGGCCCTGGTGCCATCAAAGATTTTGGTTCCCCTTATCGACGTTAACTGAAATTTTGAATTTTTTAGATGATTATTGATTGTCGGACTCCAGAGAATAGTCTAGCAGTGGTTTGGTTCCGATCGGGCCAAAACCCTAGGAGAAGTCAGCAAAAATAGGTTTTTCAAAAAACTGCAATTTGCTCGAAATTGGCGCCTAAAGGGCGAGCAAATCTGAGATAGCCATTTGTCCGCCTTGAGCCAAGGATTCCAACGATATAAGACACTTGATCCTGGGACAAACAGTCTAAGAGTTATGAGCAATTTTGAACTTTTGGTTGCTGTAGCGCCACCTATGGGCCATTCGGGGTCATACTCTGATAGGTTGTCCCCAAACTGAGGCCTACCATCTGGCCAGGTTTCATGTCTCTAGGCCTTACGGTTTGGCCTGCACGATGCATTTTACGAAACCTTACAATTACAATAGGGTTTCAGCATTTCATGCTTGAACCCCTAATAAGAGATCCGTTGATTATAACGGGAGTTTTGGCGCGAGTCCAGAACTCAGTCACTGATAAACCCGCACTGTTTGATTGACAGCTCCAGTGACTGCAGTGTTCTTTGGTCGTTTTCTATATATAATTTAATCACAGTTTAAATAACAGATTATTTTCATCCTACTATGAGACGTCACTGGTTTTATTTACTGAGTATAGACAAAGAACATCTGACTGTACATGAGTCATTATATATCAGAAATCACTGGTCACAGATCAGGCATTAGAATTAGCACGGTTACTTGCATGTTGTAGCATTACTGTGCGCCAAAATTGCGACTGTTTTACCAAAGAATCCACAGTGAAATGTACCAAATACAAATAAATAATGCTCAACTGAGACACACATTGTTGAAAATAAATAACCACATTCCTATCATTAGGATTCTTTGGAAGTTAATGGTATTTGTAGCCCATCCTGTATTGCTCTCCTCGTCATCTCACTAACACGCCAGTGGGCGGGGCCAAAGTATGCAATGATGAAGTAGGTGTTTTCATCTGCAGAGGCGGTCTTTCACCTGTCATAGATGGGCACATTCCACAATGAGCCATCATCTGGGCTTGGTTACAATAAAAGCTGTTTTTGGACTAACAAGGAATTTTTCTTTGATTAAAATAAAATAGTAAAGCAATAAATTAGATCGAAAAAAATGTGATTAAAAATATTAGTTCGTTATTAATCTATTAAATAAATTATATGAATAAAATTAAATAAATAAGCAAGACCTAAATAATTCATATAACAATACATTACTACATTGAGGAGAACAAAATATATAGTAATGTAACAAACAAATTTTAGATTTATAATATTATTTTGTGTGCATAAATTGAGTGCTTATGAAAGACAGATGCCTTATAAATTTTAGAATGGGGTCCCTCACACAGGGATGATCATAGTTGGGGGTCCGTGGCATCTAAAAGATAAAAAAAAAACCTGGTGTAGATAACTGTTTGGGTCTACTCTGAACATTTTTGAATATTGAATTATCCTTTATTATTAAATAATCAATTATTCAATTCAATTCGATGGATTTTTACTATTCATTGAAATGCTAAATCTTAAAAAAAGCTTTTCTTTCTTTCTTTGAGCGTATGAAGGATGTGTCAAAGCACTCTGACAGTCCTATTCTTAAAATGCTTACTCTAGTATTTCTCACTTCAGTGTGTCATTGTGAAGAAGCCGTCCTGGGAATGGGGCTGTCACCTTATTTACTCTCCAGTGCAGCACTGAAGAACACTGAGAGTGCTGGCACTGGAACACTGTGTAAAGCTTTGTGTCATTAAATAACAGACGCACAGATGTACAAACTCTTCTGTAAGTTTTAAATAGGCTTTCCCTATTGAAGAACCATTTAAGTCCATTAAGGACCAATTACTTGAACAAAACAAACTGCACGTCGCATACATAAGTTGGAGAGACGTTTACGCTGCGCTGTTGCATGTATAAAATATTCATGGCCTGCTTTTCAAGTATGTCTTTCCATCAGACTATAACCGCTGGTTCAATGCACTAGATGGAAGTAGGCCAAAAAGAAGGCAATATGTGTGTTGCATCTTTACACAAGGCGAGAATGCAGAGCGAATGGAAATGCTTTAATAAAGCAAGTGCCTTGGTCTGTATGTTTTCCCTTGGGTGCCACAGCCACCATTCTGATCAGTATGGCAGCATGAACTCTTAGAAGCAAGACCGAAACTGCTCTAAAAACAGTTTGTTCATATATAATATGGTTGTGTTAACAGCTCAGCAGATTGTGGCCTATTTCTATCTCTCCTCTGGGCCTTCTATGGATGGCAAAGGCCGTTTAAATAAAACACTCCAATTAGCTGATGGAGCTTTTCATTGCTATGTAGAGTGCTCACACAACATGAGTCAATAATGCGGTTTCACTTCGTGAAATGGGCACTTTGTGTTTCTTGATGACGTTTTCATGTAAGGATGACCAGAATGGATATAAGAGGGAAAATTTAAAGGGAAGGTGCACTAAAAAAAATGACACCCTCATGTCATTCCAAAAACCTGTATGACTTTTATCCTTCTGTCGAACACGAGAAGATATTTTTAAAGTTAGTTGGGTCCAAAACATTGTTAAAATAATATAAATAAATAAAAATAACAAAATAAAGAAAGAAGTCATAAAGGTTTGGAACTCTTTTTTTGTTGAGCACTATCCTTTTAAATTATCCTGTTAAATTGATGTTTTTCCCTTAGAATTCTTTATAGGCAAGTAAGTAAGCTCATGCATGTTCATTTGATGTGCGAGAACCAATGAAGTTGATTCTTGTGTTACACAGCACATTTGAGCTTCATCAAGAACCAATGAGGATCATTCTTGTGTTACGCAGCACATTTGACCTTTCTCAAGAACCAATGAGGTTCATTCTTGTGTTACGCAGCACATTTGACCTTCCTCAAGAACCAATGAGGTTCATTCTTGAGTTACACAGCACATTTGAGCTTCCTCAAGAACCAATGAGGTTCATTCTTGTGTTACGCAGCACATTTGAGCTTCAGCAAGAACCAATGAGGTTCATTCTTGTGTTACGCAGCACATTTGACCTTCCTCAAGAACCAATGAGGTTCATTCTAGTGTTACACAGCACATTTGAGCTTCAGCAAGAACCAATGAGGTTCATTCTTGTGTTACGCAGCACATTTGACCTTCCTCAAGAACCAATGAGGTTCATTCTTGTGTTACGCAGCACATTTGAGCTTCAGCAAGAACCAATGAGGTTCATTCTTGTGTTGCGCAGCACATTTGACCTTCCTCAAGAACCAATGAGGTTCATTCTAGTGTTGCGCAGCACATTTGAGCTTCCTTAAGAACCAATGAGGTTCATTCTTGTGTTACGCAGCACATTTGACCTTCCTCAAGAACCAATGAGGTTCATTCTTGTGTTACGCAGCACATTTGAGCTTCAGCAAGAACCAATGAGGTTCATTCTTGTGTTGCGCAGCACATTTGAGCTTCCTTAAGAACCAATGAGGTTCATTCTTGTGTTACGCAGCACATTTGACCTTCCTCAAGAACCAATGAGGTTCATTCTTGTGTTACGCAGCACATTTGAGCTTCAGCAAGAACCAATGAGGTTCATTCTTGTGTTGCGCAGCACATTTGAGCTTCCTTAAGAACCAATGAGTTTCATTCTTGTGTTACGCAGCACATTTGACCTTCCTCAAGAACCAATGAGGTTCATTCTTGTGTTACGCAGCACATTTGAGCTTCAGCAAGAACCAATGAGGTTCATTCTTGTGTTGCGCAGCACATTTGACCTTCCTCAAGAACCAATGAGGTTCATTCTAGTGTTGCGCAGCACATTTGAGCTTCCTTAAGAACCAATGAGGTTCATTCTTGTGTTACGCAGCACATTTGACCTTCCTCAAGAACCAATGAGGTTCATTCTTGTGTTACGCAGCACATTTGAGCTTCAGCAAGAACCAATGAGGTTCATTCTTGTGTTGCGCAGCACATTTGAGCTTCCTTAAGAACCAATGAGGTTCATTCTTGTGTTACGCAGCACATTTGACCTTCCTCAAGAACCAATGAGGTTCATTCTTGTGTTGCGCAGCACATTTGAGCTTCCTCAAGAACCAATGAGGTTCATTCTTGTGTTACGCAGCACATTTGAGCTTCAGCAAGAACCAATGAGGTTCATTCTTGTGTTACGCAGCACATTTGAGCTTCCTCAAGAACCAATGAGGTTCATTCTTGTGTTACGCAGCACATTTGAGCTTCCTCAAGAACCAATGAGGTTCATTCTTGTGTTACGCAGCACATTTGAGCTTCAGAAAGAACCAATGAGGTTCATTCTTGTGTTACGCAGCACATTTGACCTTCCTCAAGAACCAATGAGGTTCATTCTTGTGTTACGCAGCACATTTGAGCTTCCTTAAGAACCAATTAATTTCATTCTTGTGTTACGCAGCACATTTGACCTTCCTCAAGAACCAATGAGGTTCATTCTTGTGTTACGCAGCACATTTGAGCTTCAGCAAGAACCAATGAGGTTCATTCTTGTGTTACGCAGCACATTTGAGCTTCAGCAAGAACCAATGAGTTTCATTCTTGTGTTACGCAGCACATTTGAGCTTCAGCAAGAACCAATGAGGTTCATTCTTGTGTTGCGCAGCACATTTGAGCTTCAGCAAGAACCAATGAGGTTCATTCTTGTGTTACGCAGCACATTTGAGCTTCAGCAAGAACCAATGAGGTTCATTCTTGTGTTACGCAGCACATTTGAGCTTCAGCAAGAACCAATGAGGTTCATTCTTGTGTTACGCAGCACATTTGAGCTTCAGCAAGAACCAATGAGGTTCATTCTTGTGTTGCGCAGCACATTTGAGCTTCAGCAAGAACCAATGAGGTTCATTCTTGTGTTGCGCAGCACATTTGAGCTTCAGCAAGAACCAATGAGGTTCATTCTTGTGTTACGCAGCACATTTGAGCTTCAGCAAGAACAAATGAGGTTCATTCTTGTGTTACGCAGCACATTTGAGCTTCCTCAAGAACCAATGAGGTTCATTCTTGTGTTACACAGCACATTTGAGCTTCCTTAAGAACCAATTAATTTCATTCTTGTGTTACGCAGCACATTTGACCTTCCTCAAGAACCAATGAGGTTCATTCTTGTGTTACGCAGCACATTTGAGCTTCAGCAAGAACCAATGAGGTTCATTCTTGTGTTACGCAGCACATTTGAGCTTCAGCAAGAACCAATGAGGTTCATTCTTGTGTTACGCAGCACATTTGAGCTTCCTCAAGAACCAATGAGGTTCATTCTTGTGTTACGCAGCACATTTGAGCTTCAGCAAGAACCAATGAGGTTCATTCTTGTGTTACGCAGCACATTTGAGCTTCCTCAAGAACCAATGAGGTTCATTCTTGTGTTACGCAGCACATTTGAGCTTCAGCAAGAACCAATGAGGTTCATTCTTGTGTTACGCAGCACATTTGACCTTCCTCAAGAACCAATGAGGTTCATTCTTGTGTTGCGCAGCACATTTGAGCTTCAGCAAGAACCAATGAGGTTCATTCTTGTGTTGCGCAGCACATTTGAGCTTCAGCAAGAACCAATGAGGTTCATTCTTGTGTTACGCAGCACATTTGACCTTCCTCAAGAACCAATGAGGTTCATTCTTGTGTTACGCAGCACATTTGAGCTTCAGCAAGAACCAATGAGGTTCATTCTTGTGTTACGCAGCACATTTGAGCTTCAGCAAGAACCAATGAGGTTCATTCTTGTGTTACGCAGCACATTTGAGCTTCAGCAAGAACCAATGAGGTTCATTCTTGTGTTACGCAGCACATTTGAGCTTCAGCAAGAACCAATGAGGTTCATTCTTGTGTTGCGCAGCACATTTGAGCTTCAGCAAGAACCAATGAGGTTCATTCTTGTGTTACGCAGCACATTTGAGCTTCAGCAAGAACCAATGAGGTTCATTCTTGTGTTGCGCAGCACATTTGACCTTCCTCAAGAACCAATGAGGTTCATTCTAGTGTTGCGCAGCACATTTGAGCTTCCTTAAGAACCAATGAGGTTCATTCTTGTGTTACGCAGCACATTTGACCTTCCTCAAGAACCAATGAGGTTCATTCTTGTGTTACGCAGCACATTTGAGCTTCAGCAAGAACCAATGAGGTTCATTCTTGTGTTGCGCAGCACATTTGAGCTTCCTTAAGAACCAATGAGGTTCATTCTTGTGTTACGCAGCACATTTGACCTTCCTCAAGAACCAATGAGGTTCATTCTTGTGTTACGCAGCACATTTGAGCTTCAGCAAGAACCAATGAGGTTCATTCTTGTGTTGCGCAGCACATTTGAGCTTCCTTAAGAACCAATGAGTTTCATTCTTGTGTTACGCAGCACATTTGACCTTCCTCAAGAACCAATGAGGTTCATTCTTGTGTTACGCAGCACATTTGAGCTTCAGCAAGAACCAATGAGGTTCATTCTTGTGTTGCGCAGCACATTTGACCATCCTCAAGAACCAATGAAGTTCATTCTAGTGTTGCGCAGCACATTTGAGCTTCCTTAAGAACCAATGAGGTTCATTCTTGTGTTACGCAGCACATTTGACCTTCCTCAAGAACCAATGAGGTTCATTCTTGTGTTACGCAGCACATTTGAGCTTCAGCAAGAACCAATGAGGTTCATTCTTGTGTTGCGCAGCACATTTGAGCTTCCTTAAGAACCAATGAGGTTCATTCTTGTGTTACGCAGCACATTTGACCTTCCTCAAGAACCAATGAGGTTCATTCTTGTGTTGCGCAGCACATTTGAGCTTCCTCAAGAACCAATGAGGTTCATTCTTGTGTTACGCAGCACATTTGAGCTTCAGCAAGAACCAATGAGGTTCATTCTTGTGTTACGCAGCACATTTGAGCTTCCTCAAGAACCAATGAGGTTCATTCTTGTGTTACGCAGCACATTTGAGCTTCAGCAAGAACCAATGAGGTTCATTCTTGTGTTACGCAGCACATTTGAGCTTCCTCAAGAACCAATGAGGTTCATTCTTGTGTTACGCAGCACATTTGAGCTTCAGAAAGAACCAATGAGGTTCATTCTTGTGTTACGCAGCACATTTGACCTTCCTCAAGAACCAATGAGGTTCATTCTTGTGTTACGCAGCACATTTGAGCTTCCTTAAGAACCAATTAATTTCATTCTTGTGTTACGCAGCACATTTGACCTTCCTCAAGAACCAATGAGGTTCATTCTTGTGTTACGCAGCACATTTGAGCTTCAGCAAGAACCAATGAGGTTCATTCTTGTGTTACGCAGCACATTTGAGCTTCAGCAAGAACCAATGAGTTTCATTCTTGTGTTACGCAGCACATTTGAGCTTCAGCAAGAACCAATGAGGTTCATTCTTGTGTTGCGCAGCACATTTGAGCTTCAGCAAGAACCAATGAGGTTCATTCTTGTGTTACGCAGCACATTTGAGCTTCAGCAAGAACCAATGAGGTTCATTCTTGTGTTACGCAGCACATTTGAGCTTCAGCAAGAACCAATGAGGTTCATTCTTGTGTTACGCAGCACATTTGAGCTTCAGCAAGAACCAATGAGGTTCATTCTTGTGTTGCGCAGCACATTTGAGCTTCAGCAAGAACCAATGAGGTTCATTCTTGTGTTGCGCAGCACATTTGAGCTTCAGCAAGAACCAATGAGGTTCATTCTTGTGTTACGCAGCACATTTGAGCTTCAGCAAGAACAAATGAGGTTCATTCTTGTGTTACGCAGCACATTTGAGCTTCCTCAAGAACCAATGAGGTTCATTCTTGTGTTACACAGCACATTTGAGCTTCCTTAAGAACCAATTAATTTCATTCTTGTGTTACGCAGCACATTTGACCTTCCTCAAGAACCAATGAGGTTCATTCTTGTGTTACGCAGCACATTTGAGCTTCAGCAAGAACCAATGAGGTTCATTCTTGTGTTACGCAGCACATTTGAGCTTCAGCAAGAACCAATGAGGTTCATTCTTGTGTTACGCAGCACATTTGAGCTTCCTCAAGAACCAATGAGGTTCATTCTTGTGTTACGCAGCACATTTGAGCTTCAGCAAGAACCAATGAGGTTCATTCTTGTGTTACGCAGCACATTTGAGCTTCCTCAAGAACCAATGAGGTTCATTCTTGTGTTACGCAGCACATTTGAGCTTCAGCAAGAACCAATGAGGTTCATTCTTGTGTTACGCAGCACATTTGACCTTCCTCAAGAACCAATGAGGTTCATTCTTGTGTTGCGCAGCACATTTGAGCTTCAGCAAGAACCAATGAGGTTCATTCTTGTGTTGCGCAGCACATTTGAGCTTCAGCAAGAACCAATGAGGTTCATTCTTGTGTTACGCAGCACATTTGACCTTCCTCAAGAACCAATGAGGTTCATTCTTGTGTTACGCAGCACATTTGAGCTTCAGCAAGAACCAATGAGGTTCATTCTTGTGTTACGCAGCACATTTGAGCTTCAGCAAGAACCAATGAGGTTCATTCTTGTGTTACGCAGCACATTTGAGCTTCAGCAAGAACCAATGAGGTTCATTCTTGTGTTACGCAGCACATTTGAGCTTCAGCAAGAACCAATGAGGTTCATTCTTGTGTTGCGCAGCACATTTGAGCTTCAGCAAGAACCAATGAGGTTCATTCTTGTGTTACGCAGCACATTTGAGCTTCAGCAAGAACCAATGAGGTTCATTCTTGTGTTACGCAGCACATTTGAGCTTCAGCAAGAACCAATGAGGTTCATTCTTGTGTTGCGCAGCACATTTGAGCTTCAGCAAGAACCAATGAGGTTCATTCTTGTGTTACGCAGCACATTTGAGCTTCAGCAAGAACCAATGAGGTTCATTCTTGTGTTACGCAGCACATTTGAGCTTCCTCAAGAACCAATGAGGTTCATTCTTGTGTTACACAGCACATTTGAGCTTCCTTAAGAACCAATTAATTTCATTCTTGTGTTACGCAGCACATTTGACCTTCCTCAAGAACCAATGAGGTTCATTCTTGTGTTACGCAGCACATTTGAGCTTCAGCAAGAACCAATGAGGTTCATTCTTGTGTTACGCAGCACATTTGAGCTTCAGCAAGAACCAATGAGGTTCATTCTTGTGTTACGCAGCACATTTGAGCTTCCTTAAGAACCAATTAATTTCATTCTTGTGTTACGCAGCACATTTGAGCTTCCTCAAGAACCAATGAGGTTCATTCTTGTGTTACGCAGCACATTTGAGCTTCAGCAAGAACCAATGAGTTTCATTCTTGTGTTACGCAGCACATTTGACCTTCCTCAAGAACCAATGAGTTTCATTCTTGTGTTGCGCAGCACATTTGAGCTTCAGCAAGAACCAATGAGGTTCATTCTTGTGTTACGCAGCACATTTGACCTTCCTCAAGAACCAATGAGGTGCATTCTTGTGTTACGCAGCACATTTGACCTTCCTCAAGAACCAATGAGGTTCATTCTTGTGTTACGCAGCACATTTGAGCTTCAGCAAGAACCAATGAGGTTCATTCTTGTTTTACGCAGCACATTTGAGCTTCAGCAAGAACCAATGAGGTTCATTCTTGTGTTACGCAGCACATTTGAGCTTCAGCAAGAACCAATGAGTTTCATTCTTGTGTTATGCAGCACATTTGAGCTTCCTCAAGAACCAATGAGGTTCATTCTTGTGTTACGCAGCACATTTGAGCTTCCTCAAGAACCAATGAGGTTCATTCTAGTGTTACGCAGCACATTTGAGCTTCAGCAAGAACCAATGAGGTTCATTCTTGTGTTACGCAGCACATTTGAGCTTCCACAAGAACCAATGAGGTTCATTCTTGTGTTACGCAGCACATTTGACCTTCCTCAAGAACCAATGAGGTTCATTCTTTTGTTACGCAGCACATTTGAGCTTCAGCAAGAACCAATGAGGTTCATTCTTGTGTTACGCAGCACATTTGAGCTTCCTCAAGAACCAATGAGGTTCATTCTAGTGTTACGCAGCACATTTGAGCTTCAGCAAGAACCAATGAGGTTCATTCTCGTGTTACGCAGCACATTTGACCTTCCTCAAGAACCAATGAGGTTCATTCTTGTGTTACGCAGCACATTTGACCTTCCTCAAGAACCAATGAGGTTCATTCTTGTGTTACGCAGCACATTTGACCTTCCTCAAGAACCAATGAGGTTCATTCTTGTGTTACGCAGCACATTTGACCTTCCTCAAGAACCAATGAATTTCATTCTTGTGTTACGCAGCACATTTGACCTTCCTCAAGAACCAATGAGGTTCATTCTTGTGTTACGCAGCACATTTGACCTTCCTCAAGAACCAATGAGGTTCATTCTTGTGTTACGCAGCACATTTGACCTTCCTCAAGAACCAATGAATTTCATTCTTGAGTTTCGCAGCACATTTGAGCTTCAGCAAGAACCAATGAGGTTCATTCTTGAGTTACGCAGCACATTTGAGCTTCCTCAAGAACCAATGAGGTTCATTCTTGAGTTACGCAGCACATTTGAGCTTCAGCAAGAACCAATGAGTTTCATTCTTGTGTTACGCAGCACATTTGAGCTTCCTCAAGAACCAATGAGGTTCATTCTTGAGTTACACAGCACATTTGAGCTTCAGCAAGAACCAATGAGTTTCATTCTTGAGTTACGCAGCACATTTGAGCTTCCTCAAGAACCAATGAGTTTCATTCTTGAGTTACGCAGCACATTTGACCTTCCTCAAGAACCAATGAGGTTCATTCTTGTGTTACGCAGCACATTTGAGCTTCAGCAAGAACCAATGAGGTTCATTCTAGTGTTACGCAGCACATTTGAGCTTCAGCAAGAACCAATGAGGTTCATTCTTGTGTTACACAGCACATTTGAGCTTCCACAAGAACCAATGAGGTTCATTCTTGTGTTACGCAGCACATTTGACCTTCCTCAAGAACCAATGAGGTTCATTCTTGTGTTACGCAGCACATTTGACCTTCCTCAAGAACCAATGAGGTTCATTCTTGTGTTACGCAGCACATTTGAGCTTCAGCAAGAACCAATGAGGTTCATTCTTGTGTTACGCAGCACATTTGAGCTTCCTCAAGAACCAATGAGGTTCATTCTAGTGTTACGCAGCACATTTGAGCTTCAGCAAGAACCAATGAGGTTCATTCTCGTGTTACGCAGCACATTTGACCTTCCTCAAGAACCAATGAATTTCATTCTTGTGTTACGCAGCACATTTGAGCTTCAGCAAGAACCAGTGAGGTTCATTCTTGTGTTACGCAGCACATTTGAGCTTCCTCAAGAACCAATGAATTTCATTCTTGTGTTACGCAGCACATTTGAGCTTCAGCAAGAACCAGTGAGGTTCATTCTTGTGTTACGCAGCACATTTGAGCTTCCTCAAGAACCAATGAGGTTCATTCTTGTGTTACGCAGCACATTTGAGCTTCCTCAAGAACCAATGAATTTCATTCTTGTGTTACGCAGCACATTTGACCTTCCTCAAGAACCAATTAGGTTCATTCTTGTGTTACGCAGCACATTTGACCTTCCTCAAGAACCAATGAGGTTCATTCTTGTGTTACGCAGCACATTTGACCTTCCTCAAGAACCAATGAATTTCATTCTTGTGTTACGCAGCACATTTGACCTTCCTCAAGAACCAATTAGGTTCATTCTTGTGTTACGCAGCACATTTGACCTTCCTCAAGAACCAATGAGGTTCATTCTTGTGTTACGCAGCACATTTGACCTTCCTCAAGAACCAATGAGGTTCATTCTTGTGTTACGCAGCACATTTGACCTTCCTCAAGAACCAATGAATTTCATTCTTGTGTTACGCAGCACATTTGAGCTTCAGCAAGAACCAGTGAGGTTCATTCTTGTGTTACGCAGCACATTTGAGCTTCCTCAAGAACCAATGAATTTCATTCTTGTGTTACGCAGCACATTTGAGCTTCAGCAAGAACCAGTGAGGTTCATTCTTGTGTTACGCAGCACATTTGAGCTTCCTCAAGAACCAATGAATTTCATTCTTGTGTTACGCAGCACATTTGAGCTTCAGCAAGAACCAGTGAGGTTCATTCTTGTGTTACGCAGCACATTTGAGCTTCCTCAAGAACCAATGAATTTCATTCTTGTGTTACGCAGCACATTTGACCTTCCTCAAGAACCAATTAGGTTCATTCTTGTGTTACGCAGCACATTTGACCTTCCTCAAGAACCAATGAGGTTCATTCTTGTGTTACGCAGCACATTTGACCTTCCTCAAGAACCAATGAGGTTCATTCTTGTGTTACGCAGCACATTTGACCTTCCTCAAGAACCAATGAATTTCATTCTTGTGTTACGCAGCACATTTGAGCTTCAGCAAGAACCAGTGAGGTTCATTCTTGTGTTACGCAGCACATTTGAGCTTCCTCAAGAACCAATGAATTTCATTCTTGTGTTACGCAGCACATTTGAGCTTCAGCAAGAACCAGTGAGGTTCATTCTTGTGTTACGCAGCACATTTGACCTTCCTCAAGAACCAATGAATTTCATTCTTGTGTTACGCAGCACATTTGAGCTTCAGCAAGAACCAGTGAGGTTCATTCTTGTGTTACGCAGCACATTTGACCTTCCTCAAGAACCAATGAGGTTCATTCTTGTGTTACGCAGCACATTTGACCTTCCTCAAGAACCAATGAATTTCATTCTTGTGTTACGCAGCACATTTGACCTTCCTCAAGAACCAATTAGGTTCATTCTTGTGTTACGCAGCACATTTGACCTTCCTCAAGAACCAATGAGGTTCATTCTTGTGTTACGCAGCACATTTGACCTTCCTCAAGAACCAATGAATTTCATTCTTGTGTTACGCAGCACATTTGACCTTCCTCAAGAACCAATGAGGTTCATTCTTGTGTTACGCAGCACATTTGACCTTCCTCAAGAACCAATGAGGTTCATTCTTGTGTTACGCAGCACATTTGACCTTCCTCAAGAACCAATGAATTTCATTCTTGAGTTACGCAGCACATTTGAGCTTCAGCAAGAACCAATGAGGTTCATTCTTGTGTTATGCAGCACATTTGAGCTTCCTCAAGAACCAATGAGGTTCATTCTTGTGTTACGCAGCACGTTTGAGCTTCAGCAAGAACCAATGGGGTTCATTCTTGAGTTTCGCAGCACATTTGAGCTTCAGCAAGAACCAATGAGGTTCATTCTTGAGTTACGCAGCACATTTGAGCTTCCTCAAGAACCAATGAGGTTCATTCTTGAGTTACGCAGCACATTTGAGCTTCAGCAAGAACCAATGAGTTTCATTCTTGTGTTACGCAGCACATTTGAGCTTCCTCAAGAACCAATGAGGTTCATTCTTGAGTTACACAGCACATTTGAGCTTCAGCAAGAACCAATGAGTTTCATTCTTGAGTTACGCAGCACATTTGAGCTTCCTCAAGAACCAATGAGTTTCATTCTTGAGTTACGCAGCACATTTGACCTTCCTCAAGAACCAATGAGGTTCATTCTTGTGTTACGCAGCACATTTGAGCTTCAGCAAGAACCAATGAGGTTCATTCTAGTGTTACGCAGCACATTTGAGCTTCAGCAAGAACCAATGAGGTTCATTCTTGTGTTACGCAGCACATTTGAGCTTCCACAAGAACCAATGAGGTTCATTCTTGTGTTACGCAGCACATTTGACCTTCCTCAAGAACCAATGAGGTTCATTCTTGTGTTACGCAGCACATTTGACCTTCCTCAAGAACCAATGAGGTTCATTCTTGTGTTACGCAGCACATTTGAGCTTCAGCAAGAACCAATGAGGTTCATTCTTGTGTTACGCAGCACATTTGAGCTTCCTCAAGAACCAATGAGGTTCATTCTAGTGTTACGCAGCACATTTGAGCTTCCTCAAGAACCAATGAGGTTCATTCTTGTGTTACGCAGCACATTTGAGCTTCCTCAAGAACCAATGAGGTTCATTCTAGTGTTACGCAGCACATTTGAGCTTCAGCAAGAACCAATGAGGTTCATTCTTGTGTTACGCAGCACATTTGACCTTCCTCAAGAACCAATGAATTTCATTCTTGTGTTACGCAGCACATTTGAGCTTCAGCAAGAACCAGTGAGGTTCATTCTTGTGTTACGCAGCACATTTGAGCTTCCTCAAGAACCAATGAATTTCATTCTTGTGTTACGCAGCACATTTGAGCTTCAGCAAGAACCAGTGAGGTTCATTCTTGTGTTACGCAGCACATTTGAGCTTCCTCTAGAACCAATGAATTTCATTCTTGTGTTACGCAGCACATTTGAGCTTCAGCAAGAACCAGTGAGGTTCATTCTTGTGTTACGCAGCACATTTGACCTTCCTCAAGAACCAATGAGGTTCATTCTTGTGTTACGCAGCACATTTGACCTTCCTCAAGAACCAATGAATTTCATTCTTGTGTTACGCAGCACATTTGACCTTCCTCAAGAACCAATTAGGTTCATTCTTGTGTTACGCAGCACATTTGACCTTCCTCAAGAACCAATGAGGTTCATTCTTGTGTTACGCAGCACATTTGACCTTCCTCAAGAACCAATGAATTTCATTCTTGTGTTACGCAGCACATTTGAGCTTCAGCAAGAACCAATGAATTTCATTCTTGTGTTACGCAGCACATTTGACCTTCCTCAAGAACCAATGAGTTTCATTCTTGTGTTACGCAGCACATTTGAGCTTCAGCAAGAACCAGTGAGGTTCATTCTTGTGTTACGCAGCACATTTGAGCTTCCTCAAGAACCAATGAATTTCATTCTTGTGTTACGCAGCACATTTGACCTTCCTCAAGAACCAATGAGTTTCATTCTTGTGTTACGCAGCACATTTGAGCTTCAGCAAGAACCAATGAGTTTCATTCTTGTGTTACGCAGCACATTTGAGCTTCAGCAAGAACCAATGAGTTTCATTCTTGTGTTACGCAGCACATTTGAGCTTCCTCAAGAACCAATGAGGTTCATTCTTGTGTTATGCAGCACATTTGACCTTCCTCAAGAACCAATGAGGTTCATTCTTGTGTTACGCAGCACATTTGACCTTCCTCAAGAACCAATGAGGTTCATTCTTGTGTTACGCAGCACATTTGAGCTTCATCAAGAACCAATGAGGTTCATTCTTGTATTACGCAGCACATTTGAGCTTCCTCAAGAACCAATGAGTTTCATTCTTGTGTTACGCAGCACATTTGAGCTTCAGCAAGAACCAGTGAGGTTCATTCTTGTGTTACGCAGCACATTTGACCTTCCTCAAGAACCAATGAGGTTCATTCTTGTGTTATGCAGCACATTTGACCTTCCTCAAGAACCAATGAGGTTCATTCTTGTGTTACGCAGCACATTTGACCTTCCTCAAGAACCAATGAGTTTCATTCTTGTGTTACGCAGCACATTTGAGCTTCCTCAAGAACCAATGAGTTTCATTCTTGTGTTACGCAGCACATTTGAGCTTCAGCAAGAACCAGTGAGGTTCATTCTTGTGTTACGCAGCACATTTGACCTTCCTCAAGAACCAATGAGGTTCATTCTTGTGTTATGCAGCACATTTGACCTTCCTCAAGAACCAATGAGGTTCATTCTTGTGTTACGCAGCACATTTGACCTTCCTCAAGAACCAATGAGTTTCATTCTTGTGTTACGCAGCACATTTGAGCTTCAGCAAGAACCAATGAGTTTCATTCTTGTGTTACGCAGCACGTTTGAGCTTCCTCAAGAACCAATGAGGATCATTCTTGTATTACGCAGCACGTTTGAGCTTCATCAAGAACCAATGAGGTTCATTCTTGTGTTACGCAGCACATTTGACCTTCCTCAAGAACCAATGAGGATCATTCTTGAGTTACACAGCACGTTTGAGCTTCCGCAAGAACCAATGAGGTTCATTCTTGAGTTACGCAGCACATTTGAGCTTCCGCAAGAACCAATGAGGTTCATTCTTGTGTTACGCAGCACATTTGAGCTTCCTCAAGAACCAATGAGGATCATTCTTGAGTTACACAGCACGTTTGAGCTTCCGCAAGAACCAATGAGGTTCATTCTTGAGTTACGCAGCACATTTGAGCTTCCGCAAGAACCAATGAGGATCATTCTTGTATTACGCAGCACGTTTGAGCTTCATCAAGAACCAATGAGGTTTGTTCTCGTGTGTCAAGCAGTTCGGGTGAGCTTTTGTTTATATTTGCTGATCAATGTTTAAATGTGAATAAAAATCTATAAATTCAAAAATTCTATACAGCATCAAGACTGCAGAAAATTTGGACTAAACCGCTCAATTCATATGGATTAGTTTTATGATCTCGTTATTAATTTTTTTAAGTGTCAAATTAGTTGCGTAGCTGTCAATGGAGGGACAGAAATCTCTCAGATTTCATGAAAAAGATCTTCATTTGTGTTCCGAAGATGAACGAAAGTCTTACAAGTTTGGATCGACATGAGGGTGAGTAATGAATTCATTTTCCTCTTTGGGTGAACTATCCCTTTAAGGGCAACACATCACCTTCATTATCTGTGGTGTTTATGGCCTTGTCTCTTTCAGATATATTTCCCCTCTTGAGTTATTTCCTGCTTTCATGTATAAAGCAGCTATCCAGGATGCACTGTTTACATTTATTGAAGACAAATCATCTTATTCCACATCTCCAGTGGCCTGCATTCATTCTGTCAGTGTGACGCACCAGATCACACAAGTGTAGCGCTGGAGTTGTGCTGAGGGGAGGTTCAGGGAAAAAGGGCTCTGTATTATATAACTGTCTGTAGGAAGGGTGGGGGGATGGAAACGCAGCCAAAAAAATTCTCCCTGGATGAGTGTGTCTGAAACATCACATTAGGGCTTGGGGTTTTTCCTCACAACATCTAATGAGATGGAGGCTTAGCACAATATGTACAAAAACCACATGTTTTATCAGTTTAGTCTGACATGGCAACAAAATCCCCTTCTTCTTTTTTAATGCCTTGTTGGCCTCGCATTTGTCCTCACATTTGAATCACGTAATGCTTTAGCACAACACAGTACATTTATAATCATTTATTTTAATTAAAATACAAATCATGGTCTCCTCAACACTGACCCATCAGCCAAATGTGCTCGTGTCCACTGAAAACAAGTTTCTTCTATTTAAAGGGGCCGTGAGAGGGACTTGGTTTATTCACATTTAGTCCATGTGATTGTAAAAAGCCACTGGCCATTTTGTTCACACAAAAAGTCATATCAAATATATTACATATCAGATATAAAGAGTTCCAGAATATAAATAAATAATCTTTTTACATTATTTACATAGATACGTGGATTGCATAAATGTGGATCTTCTGATATGCAATGTCTGAACAGGTCTTTTTCACCTCTTACTGAAAGAAAAGATCACATGCTACAGTGGCCCAAAAAAAGTATCCGGACATGAATGCCATTGCATTAGAAAACAAATGATCAAGTGGCATTCGTTTAACAAAAGAAAGCACAATAATGCAATGAAATTCATACATTTCAACTGGGTTCAAATAGAAGAGATTGGGGAGTGTTTTAAAACAGAGCGAGTTTAACCAATCAGAAATGAGCTATTGTGACAAGCAAGGTATACATGATGATTCTGGAAGCTGTTCCACTTTGTGTTAAGATTTATGAGGCAAAACAATTTTGATTGTGAGAAAAAAGTCATGTCTGCATTGCAATTTGATCATATTTTTGGATGTTAAATGACAGAAGAGTCATTTATGTTTTCAGAGATGTCTATATTTTATGTATTTGTATTAATATTTTATATTTAATTATGTGAAAAATGCACTGTCATCATGTTTTGGACATACAAATATTTCCCTTTTGTTATTGACATTAATTTGGCATTTAGTGATGGAGATGATTTTAAACAAATATCTGATTTCCACAAGAAATGAATGCGCTGAAGTTAAAACATACATTAGAAATGTGTGTTTTTTTAAAGCAGCACTCTTTGTAAGCTACTTGAAATGAATTTATACTAGAACAAGTATTTGAATTCTAAACCGTTTTAATTTGAAGAACACAAATATGGGAATATTATAATCAAAATACAGAGATGCTTAAACACTCCCCGGTCTCTTCTACTTTTTGGGGCCACCGTATGTTGACAAGCAGGCAGAGCCAGTGAAAACAAGTGAGAAGAGCACTTCAAATCACACAGTAGGGCTCCATGGGTGTTTGTGTGGTCAGGCAACACGGCAAACAGGCTCTGAATCTCATTCTCAACTCCTTATTGAATATGAAACATATGATGGGATTCGCCCCCGCTTGGGCGAACGTCAACCACACGGCCGCGGTCAGGTACACCTGTGGAAGCGCGTTCCCCTTCACGAACACCCGGATGTAGCACGAGACAATATAGGGCGCCCAGAACAGCAGAAACGCCAGCGTTATCATGTAATACATCTTTCCTATCCGTTTCTCCATCTTGAACTCGTCCAGCACGAGCAGCCTCCGGTTGGCGTTGTGCGACGCTTGTCTGATGCCCACTAACGTCGGCGGCGTCGGACCGCGTCCGAACCCCGCGATCCAGTTGGCAGCGGCCTGGCCCGTCGCGCCAGGTCCGTGAAAGGTCCAGTTCTGGCTGATCGCCGGGACCAGCTGCGCGGGCTTCATTTTACGGTGGTCGTAAACAAAACACAGCATTTTGACGTACACGACGTGCGTCGTGGCCACAATCACAGCCAGCATGAGCATGAAGCCCAGCGTGTCGTTGGCTTTCACGTATCTGTGCTCGAATATGCACTGCTCTTCCTCGCGAATAAATTTGTAGGTCCCGACGTCGAAGACCGGTGGAAATGCCATTGCGACGGAAAGCGTCCACACCATACATATCACCGCGACGCAAGTCCACAGCGTCATGCGTTTGGAGTAGAACCGGTGGTGCGCGATGGCCATGTAGCGCGTTACGCTGACGCAGAACAGGAGAAACGCGATGTGGAAGCAGAACAACACGGCCATGAACGCAATGATCTTGCAGCTGATGATGCTGTAGCTCCATACGGAGCCGCTGTTGATGGAGAGCATCACGAACGGGAAGCACACGGCCGAGCGGATGATGTCTGCCGCGCACAGGTCGAGGAGGAAGTAATATGGAGCCTTGTGGAGCGAGCTGTCTTTCAGCACCAGCGCGGAGAGCACGGTGTTCCCGAGCAGGCTGATGCAGGTGATGAGCCCCAAAGACGCCAGTTTGACCGCAGACGCAGTGATGGCATAATTCTGGAGCGAGGGGTTGCTTCCCCCTGGATCACTTGTGTTCGGCATCTGTGCAAGCACAACCCAGCCTGGGCTTTGTAATCCGACATTAAGCAGTCCTGGTCCCCCAGTTTGAGATACAAAATATCAGCCGTTAACAATCAGTCGAGTCTCTTATATGACCATACCTAGCCGTTTGGAGATCCAAGACATCGCTTTGTTCACGTCAGCGTCGCACGTTCAGTCTTCAAAACAGACACTGTGTAATCCATTATTTGTTGAAGACAATAAACACGATCCATTGAGCCAACGATTTGAAAATCGCGTTCGCGTAGGCCGAAAACAACCCAAGACGCTTCATCGAAACATTATTTTTTAATAAATACCAGCCTTACGCACGCACCCAGTCTATTGTGGAGATCGCGGCGGAGCACGTAGTCGTCTTGTCTAGTGCGTTCTTGTTTTGGGAGGAGGTGAAGGGGTGGGGGGAGGATAATGGGAACCTCCGGTGACAGCATCGGTGGGTCCGTCTGGAGAGCGGTGCGATCCTGACACCGAGCCTGCACTGGAAGCGGCCGATGACGCCTCGCGACGCGTCGCGCCGCAACGGCTTGGGCTGTCTAGAATGAAGCTGCACGTCATCTTGGAACGTTCGCTAACGTTGGGCCAATCGGCTGTTAGCTCGGTGACTTCTGCAACAGTTACATAGCCACAACAACTTTATATAGGCTATCCTTTCTATATAATATACAATTCTTTGTTTTATGTATATCTAGCAATATAAAGAAAAACATTTTTTTTTTGTTGCAATATGCCTAAAAAAATTGTTTGCTACAGACTTTTTTTTTCCTAAAAAAGTTAGGAAATAGCTTACACCAGAGACCACATCACCAGTAGGATCTCATAAAATGGTCAGTTCTTTATAGCTATTAAAATGAATCGCCGTATGAGAAGGGCTGTGGTTTTAATTTTATGAATTCAACATTTATCAATTAATTCATGTTTCATATTTGTTAAAGGTGTTGCTGAATAGGGAAAATTACCCCATGAATTAGGCTACTCACCCTCAAGTCATCCTAGCTGTATATGACATTATTCTGCAGACGAATTCAATCTTTCGTTAATATTTAATATTATTAATATTAATAGAGTTAATATTTCAAAATGTCCTGGCTAATCCAAGCTTTATAATGGCAGTGAACGGCAGCGCAAAATTTGAAGCCCAAAAAAAGTGCAAGCATCCATTATAAAACTGCTCCACACGGCTCCGGGGGCTAATAAAGGCCTTCTGAAGCGAAGTGATGCGTTTGTGTAGGAAAGTATATCCATGTGTAAGAAAATATCCATATTATCTATATCTAAAATATCTAGCTTCCGGCGGACCGGCTTCCATATTCAACTTACGAAAAAGGTGTAACTGGCGCAACGCATGATGCTTTTGAACTGCGTAAGTTGAATACGGAAGGTGATCTGGCAGAAGCTAGATATTTTACTTTATAAAGTTTTAAATATGGATATTTATCTTACACAAACCCATCGATTTGCTTCAGGAGGCCTTTATTAACCCCCTGTAGTTGTATGGATTACTTTTATAATAGATGGATGCACTTTTTTGGGCTCCAAATTTTGGACTGCCATTATAAAGCTTGGAAGAGCCAGGACATTTTTTAATATAACTCCGATTGTATTTGTCTGAAAGAAGAATGTCATATAAGCCAAGGGTTTTCAAACTGGGGTCTGGGCACCCACAGGAGTCCTCCAGATGGTTCTAAGGTGTCCCCAGCAAAGTTCAGAGAATAAAAAGACAAAGCAAAAATTTACACACTTACTACTTATCTAACAGTTTAAATGTTTTTTCATACATAAAAATATATAGATGGATTTTAGGAAGGGGGTCCCTCACAAAAGGTTCATCATATTTGGGGGTCCTTTGCATCATAAAGTTTGAAAACCCATGATATTGACTACACCTAGGATGGCTTGAGGGTAAATTATGGGATCATTTAAATTTTGGAGTAAATTATCCTTTTAAGCCACACTTTAAATGTCTATCTTTAAATGAATGTTAATGCCTTATAGCCCAAACAAAATCTCAAACCAAGTGGTTCTGCAAACAAACTAGAACTTGTCTTAGAAGTAGCCTATTTTACTTAAACCATTTTTGCAATCACTTTTAACAAACGGGTCCCAATATCAAACGCGTGGTGGCCGTTCATGCAGTTTCGCTCTGGTGTAGTGTCGGTTAAGGCCGGCGGAGCGCTGTCCGTGGTGCTGAAGTGCCATCATGACTGATGCCTGTCAATCAACGCCCTGTTGACTTGATGAAGTCACTAAACCTGAGAACAGTGATAGAAAAAAAAACCTGTGAAGTCACACGGTGATATGAGAGAGAATATATAGGAGCGAGTGCCTGAATCGATGGTACTTTCCTTTGCAAGAGAGAAGCAGATCAGTCAGTCAGTTTTGTGATGAATAGCTCCATCTAGTGTTTAGATATTGTGATGCAATTAAGCACACTTCCAACTATTTCGGTGTTTGCTGAATGTCTACACACAGTGTAGTAGTGGCATAAAGATACATTGCATAAAATATATCTAATACATAGCACTCCTGTTAAACCAAACCATTAATCCAAGTGACATTCATCATAAAGAAAGACAACAGAAGCACACATTGAAAGCAAAACATTAAAAAAAACCATTTGTTTAGTTTAAATAAAACAATATACATATTGTTCAAAATGATATGGAAAATGTAATTAAAGTGCAAATATTAAGTGACTCCTAAAGAAGCATTTGGACATTTAAACCACACTTAAAAGTCATTGCATTAGATACAAATATATTAAACCATAAAGCAAGACAGCACAAGCACATATTTAAAGCAAAACATTTCCCCAAAAATACAAATATAAAACTATATTCATATTGTTCAAAATGAAAATGGACGTTGTCAAACATGTAAAATATCCAGTTCATGCTTTGGACTACACCTGGATAAACTAGTTTAGAGGCTAAATGACTTCATACTCTAATGAATTTAACGCACAAAAAGTAAATGAAAAGAACAAAAATCCTGGCAATTAGCAATTCATGAAGAAAGGGGGAAAATAATCTATGCTTCAAAACAAAACATTAATCCTGGCCTTAGACAAAAGAACAAACAAAAATCTGATTGTACCTGAAATGTTCCCTTAACACCAGTGCTGGTTTGTGAAGTGAACAATTAGCATCTCTCAAGAAGTTCTTGATAAATACTGTTTTAACCATACACTGTAAAAAAGAAGAAGAAAAGAAATGGACGTAGTGTCCGTGACGTCACCCATAGGATTCTGAAGAGCAGTTTTGAAAATGGGCAAAGAGGCGGGACGTGGCTGGAGTTGAGGTGACTTGATGACTAACAGACAAACGACAATCCACCTGTCACTCAAAGTGGCCACGCCCTTAATTATGCAGAACTTTAAGGCTTTATATAATGTAAACGAATAAGTAATAAAAAAAATCGGTAACACTTTACAATAAGGTTGTATTAGTTAACATTAGTTAATGCATTAGTTAACATGAACTAACCATGAACAACACCTGTGTTCAGCATTAGTTAAAGGGATAGCTCACCCAAAAATGAAAATTCTGTCATCATTTACTCACCCTCACGTTGCTCCAAACCTGCATCAGTTTCTTTTTTCTGCTGAACACAAAAGTAGATATTTAGAAGAATGTTTGTAACAAAGCAGACTATTGACTACCATAGTATTTTCCCCCTACTATGGTAGTCAATGGTTGCTCTATCTGCTGGGTTACAAACATTCTTCAAAATATCTTCTTTTGTGTTCAGCAGAAAAAAGAAACTCATGCAGGTTTGGAACAACGTGAGGGTGAGTAAATGATGACAGAATTTTCATTTTTTGGGGTGAACTATCCCTTTAATCTTTGTTAACGTTGGTTACAGTTTTTCTCAGTCGCTTTGGTACATTTCTCGAATCATCCTCGACATTTGCAAAACAGTAAGTGCATTTCTCAAAACAATATGTAAAAATAGCATAAAACCATGGATTACCTGCAAAAGCCAGTCTCTTGTTCAAAGGTTTCTGATGTAAACTATGGCTAAGGTTTTGATGACAATTATTGTAAATTGTAGGTTACGCCTTAGTGCAGGGGTCTCAAACTCGATGATATTATGTGGCCCCCTTCTTGACATCAAAGTTTAGTGTTAGTGCGGCCCGCGCGTTGCTCTGAAAAGCACCTTTTTGCTGAATCGTTACGTGTGCAGCGCTTGCCGCGATTGCTGCCTCGTTTGTGTGTGTGTGTGTGTGTGTGTGTGAGAGAGAGAGAGAGAGAGAGAGAGAGAGTTGGCTTGCCCCTCCCTCCTGCAGTATAATTGGTTGACACCGCGTGATTGACAGGAACAGACAAACGATGCTGATCAGACAGTGGAAACGAATGTGGTCTAACAGCACTGGTCAAGGTCAAAATTATTGAGATGGCCAATCAAATCAAAGTATATGGGGTTTACGTTCTCTTTTGGCTCGTGCACACTGCACAGTCTTCACACACAGAGGAGCGAGTCAATCTATTGCTTAATGCAGTTGCGGAGAGAGACTTTATTTTTTCTGGTGAAATCACAAAACAAAATGCACACAAACGTGTCCATGTTCTTAATATACAATCATTGATGAACGTCTTTGATTTTAATGAAGAAAAACTATATGAGAGCGGATTAGAACCTGACACGGTTGACTAAAATTCTACCACCAGACCACTAGAGAATCTTTAAGTAAATAGCGGATCTATGTATTTATTCACTCACTCATGCGAAGAATATCGGGACTAATAATATATTTGACGCAAATTAATGCAAATATTGTTTACAAATAGTCCCAAAAAGATTATTTCCTAACTAGAATTAGACCTAGAATTTCGCTCACTCTTCTGTTTGACCTGTTATGGCCTTGCTGTGAATTAGTCTATTATTTAAAATAAAATTAAAATCATTCATTATTTCATATTACATGATTTAATTTCTATAGGCTATATTTAGTTCAAATTCAGAGGAACAGTTCATGTTCAGAAGAAACATTCATGTTGAAAAACTGTTAATAATAAATAACTTTTTTTTTAATACTTGAAACACTTTTTATGTGTAATACTTGATGCGGCCCAGCCTGACCCAGAGTCTACCTCCAGCGGCCCCCAGGTAAAATGAGTTTGAGACCCCTGTCTTAGTGTATGTGGGAGTTTGATTGCAAGAGACTGGACAAGATTCACATTTACGCTTTTACTGTTTGTACTGTAATTTGTTGACAGACCATGTCATTGCGATACAGAAAGGAAAAGACAGCACTGCATAGCACAAAGAAAAAAAACAAATCAAAAGTAGAAATGTGAACATAGGACAATCTCCTTAGGGAAAACACATCTTCCTACACCTCCTGACGTTCCTGTCTGTTGGGCCACAAATTCTCATCCACATCACAACGGATATCTTTAAAAAAAAAAAGTCTAATGTAAATGTGTAGAAATATGATTGACATTATGACAACTTGTTCAACCATTTTACATGTAAAGACTTGCTATGAACTAATTCCTAAATGTGGTGGGGGGTGAGACTATTCAACAGAGACCCATTATAATGCATTTTGATCAACATGACATGAGCAGTTGATAATGTAGGAAACAGCAGAGAATTGTACATAATCATTTGCATGGATGTACCAAAGCATTTGCAACTTGTTCAAAGAAAGGAGAAACTGCTTTTTTGATGTGCACAAGTGACACAATGATGTGAAGATTGAACAGGTGGTTTTGAAAATTTCAATTTTGATCTGAGAAATGTACCAAAGCGACTGAGAAAAACTGTAATATAAATCCAGCTGTTCATGGTTTGTTCATGTCAGTTCACAGTGCATTAACTAATGTTAACAAGATTTGAATAATGCATTAGTAAATGTTGAAATTAACATTAACAAAGATAAATAAATGCTTTATAAGTGCTGTTCATTATTAGTTAATGTTAAGTAATGTAGTTAACTAATGAACCTTATTGTAAAGTGTTACCAAAAATTCACCCCCCCTCACAGTTGTTATGAAGGGCATCATTAGCTATATAGACCAAAACCACAATTTGTACCAGGCTGAAAACATGTTTTCTGCTGTAAAGTTGGGCATTTTAACATGGGGCTCAATGAGATTCTGCTCCCTTCTGGAGCCTGTCTCTAGCGGCCAGTTGATGAATTGCAGTTTAAGTTACTTTCGTATTGGCTTCAAGAGAAAGGCCCTGTCCCAAACATAGATATACATAATAAAGGCTAGACGTCTTAAGGCGAAGTCTCTAACGTCATCACCGGTGGCCATCTTGTCACAGGCAAGCTTTCTGGCGGGCTCTGTGGTAACTTACCTGATGTAAGGTGAGTGATCTGCACAAACACAACTCTTATCACGCTGAAATCTTGACGGATTTACAAATGGTTTGTTACAACGTGGCTATAATTCTGGATGCTTGAACAAATTATGATGCTCAAACCATTCTTGAACCATTTTTGCTTTGTGGCAAGGCGCATTATCCTGCTGAAAGAGGCCACAGCCACCAGGGAATACCGTTTCCATGAAAGGGCAATATGCCTTGGCCACCCATGACCCTATCACCGGTTTACCACTGTTCCTTCCTTGGACCACTTTTGATAGATACTGACCAATGCAGACTGGGAACACCCCACAAGAGCTGCAGTTTTGGAAATGCTCTGACCCAGTTGTCTAGTCGTCACAGTTTGACCCTTGTCAAACTCACTCAAATCCTTACGCTTGCCCATTTTTCCTGCTTCTAACACATCCACTTATTCACTTCACGCTGTCATAATGTTATGCCTGATCGGTGTAATTCATATTCTTAATCTTAATCTTCAACAGAAGAGAGAAAAAAATCTGGCTGAGTCTCTCGTGAGAAGTGAGTTGCAGTTTCTCTCTGTTTCAAGGCATGTGATTGGCTGTTCTCTGCTGATGGCACACTTTCATGTGCACACGCTCCATGAGAGAAAGTTAATGATCAGTGTCATGGTACCTGACTGGAATGGTTTGGTTTTATCAACTTGAAACTACTGACCCTAAGTTTGTTCATCTACCATAATGTTACAGGCCCCAGCAAACAATGGCACTCAAAATTGTCCTGTTACTGTGTAGCTAACATTACAACAACAGCACATCTTCGTTCTGTGAAACATAGCAAAAGCAATGTCACTCTCCGTATGGAGCAGAAACAACGCAAATTCTGCATCCATTTTCAGTATTTCCCGCTTAAGTCTCCCCAGCGCTGGAAAGCTTGTCTAAATCCTCATAACCCTTCTTTTTCTAGTGATATTCCTCTAACCTTTTCTCTTTTGTAATATCTCTCTTTCTACAGTCTTTCTTCAAATCTCCCTCTTGCTCAGCTCACTCTCTCCTCCACCATCATAGAGACAGAGCGACATGCGTCATAATCTGAAGACCACACCCACCGAGGGGGAAACAATCAAACCGTCTCCATTGACTTTGTATTGCGTGAAGCGGCCTCCTTGTCATTTTTGACTTATAACAAAA
The DNA here is from genome assembly GCA_023566225.1 of Romanogobio albipinnatus. Lineage (NCBI taxonomy): Eukaryota > Metazoa > Chordata > Actinopteri > Cypriniformes > Gobionidae > Romanogobio > Romanogobio albipinnatus. The sequence goes on from CM042250.1 coordinate 12,148,846, forward strand.
AACAGAACAATGTCTATAAGCTGATATGTGACAAGGTGTACAGCAAACAAGCTAAACAACCCAGAACCAAAAACCCAGAAGTTTTTATAAGCTGTTGACCAAAAAAACAAGCATTTAAGGACAAAAAAGTGGATACAGGCAATTGAGACAGAGCGTGACATATTACACTGAGAACATCTCGGTTACTTACGTAACCTTGGTTCCCTGAGAGAGGTAACGAGTATTGCGTAGCATGCGCTAGGGGGACTCCTTTCCCTCGAGAATATGAAGCAAAAATTATATCCATAATTTCATAATGTAAAACGCAGTGCCGCTGCACAGCGAATACAGCAGAGCGTATCTGCGCGCTGATTGGCTGTGCTACGGCAAATGCAGGGACCTATGGCGAGAGCGCTGAAGGGGGAGGTCCAATCAGGTGCTGACTGAGCTCCCGCCTGAAAGCCTGATCGAATTTGCATATCGAGTCTATAAAAGACCCTGTCTCGTCATAGGAAATCAGGTTAAAATCGACTGAAGCATCTCCTGAGCTAAGCACAAGCACGGCAAGCAACGCAATACTCGTTACCTCTCTCAGGAAACTGAGGTTACGTTAGTAACCGAGACGTTCCCTTTCGAGAGTACACTTCGTATTGCGTAGCATACGCTAGGGGGCGCAATGTAAAACGCTGTGCGTGCTTGATCTAACTAACAAAGTGGTATGTAAAAACATAGACTTTACATTAGAATGACCCTCAGTAAGCCGACTGTAGTGAACTATATGAGGGTATACATATAAGGAAGCCCAGAAATTAGGCCGGAATAATCGGGCCCAATAAACGGACTTATGGCATATACATGGTTAAAAATTACCGGACTGAGTCGGGTCTTATAGAATATAGATAAACATATGCTTGTGGACATAGGTTACATGTGTTATATGGAAAGAATTCCTGCTTGTAATGCAGGGACCTCCAAATTATAAAATCTGATAAAAGTGGACGGGGAGGCCCAGCCTGCTGCCACACAGATATCTCTCAAGGGTATACCGCTCGACCAGGCCCATGATGAAGCCATGCCTCTGGTAGAGTGAGCTCTGATGCCTATAGGGAAATCAAGGTTCTTGGATTCATAAGCCAGTGAGATGGCGTCTACTATCCAACGTGACAGAGTTTGTTTCGTAACTGCGGCACCCTTAGTGCGACCTCGAAAACAAACAAAGAGCTGTTCCGTGTGTCTGAAGACAGCAGAACGCTCTATATATGCTCTCAGTGTTCTCACCGGGCATAGAAGATTTGCGTCCTTTTCGTCGTGTGACGAATGAAGCGCTGATAGTGAAATGACCTGTGCTCTGAACGGGGTCGAGAGCACCTTAGGTACATAACCATGTCTTGGCTTGAGAACGACTCTAGAGTCGTTAGGCCCAAACTCTAGGCAGGAAGCACTCACAGAGAGAGCATGCAAGTCACCTACCCGCTTGACTGAGGCTAATGCCAGTAAGAAAGCAGCTTTCAGAGAGAGGTGCTTTAGGCTCGCTTACTGTAGCGGTTCAAACGGGGGGGTTTTCATGGCTTGTAAAACCGTGGACAGGTCCCATATAGGAACTGAAGGAGGACGAGGAGGGTTGAGCCACCTGGCCCCTCTGAGGAAGCGCACAATGAGTTCGCTTTTGCCCAGTGACTGTCCGGCCACTTGAATGATATGCTGCTAAAGCAGCCACATAAAATTTGAGGGTGGAGGAGGAGCGTCCCGCGTCCATTAGCTCTTGAAGGAAGGTGAGCACTTCTGCTACCTCACACGAGTGTGGGACCAGGTTTCGTGCTGTGCACCAGTTTGAGAATACTGACCATTTCAATGCGTAAAGCCGCCTGGTAGCAGGGGCTCTAGCTTCAGAAATTAGGTTTAACACCCTGTCAGGGAGGTTCCTGGATACCCGTTGATGGGCCAAACATGAAGGGCCCACAGATCGGGCCGGGGTGCCAGATCGTCCCTTTCGACTGCGTACGGAGATCTTTCCTCAGTGGAATCGGCCATGGGGCTGTGTCTGGCATCTGACTCAGTTCGGAGAACCATACTTGGTTCTCCCAGAGTGGGGCTATCAGTAGCACCGCACATCGGTTCTCCCTGATTCTGACCCTGATGACTTGTGGTATCAGAGCGATAGGAGGAAAGGCATATAGCGGAAGCCTGGGCCAGTCGTGGGCTAGTGCATCGCTGTGTTTGGAGAAATATGTTGGGCAGTGAAAGCTGTCTTTTGATGCGAAAAGGTTGACTTTCGCCTGGCCAAAGGTGCTCCAAATGAGCTGAATCGTTTGTGGGTGAAGAGACCATTCTCCTGGGAAAATGTTGCCTCTGGATAGCATATCCGGACCCTGATTCAGAACACCTGGCACGTGAGCCGCCCTCAGCTAGCTCAGTTTGTGCCATGCCCATAAAAGGAGATGTTCCGCCAGGCAGTGGTTCTTTAAGTAAGGGAGGAAAGCTCTTAATGGCAGAATGACTGCTTTCATTTCTAAGCAGTTTATGTGCAGCTGTTTCTCCGACATTGTCCAAAGACCGGAGACTGGCATGCCCTCGAGCCATGTGGCCTAACATCCTCTGAAACCTTTTGAGAGGAGTGAGAGTGCCAGCCTTGAATGACGCTGCTAGACTTCGGATAGAGAGCGCGTGCTGTGACGTAAGCTGTGCTCTCATCTGTACTGAGTCTATGACTGTACCCAGAAAGGAGACTCTCTGAGTTGCCGACAGTGAGCTCTTCTCTATGTTGATCCTGAGACCCAAGCATTCTAAGTGGTTGAGGAGCCAGGATCTGTGGGTTATCAACTGCGACTCCGACTGGGCTATAATAAGCCAGTCGTCGAGGTAGTTGAGTATTTTCATTCCCCGTAGTCTGAGGGGAGTTAGCGCTGCGTCCATGCACTTCGTAAAAGTGCGGGGAGCCAGCGATAGACCGAATGGCAGGACTGTGTACTGATAAGCTTGCCCCTCGAAGGTGAATCTCAAGAATGGCCTGTGATGGGGTGCTATTTGAATGTGAAAGTAAGCATCTTTCAGATCCACAGTGCAGAACCAATCCCCCGGGCGAACTTGCGCAAGGATTTGTTTCATGGTCAACATTCTGAACGAGCGCGTAATCAACGCTTTGTTCAAAAGTCTGAGACCGCCATCCTTTTTCGGGACGAGGAAATAGCAGCTGTAAAAGCCTGACTCGCTTAACGCTGGGTGGATTTTCTCCACCGCTCCCATTTCTAACAGTTTCAACACTTCGGCGCAAAGCATGTGACTTACGCTGCTTCTAACCGAAGTCTCGACCACGGCGCGAAAGCGCGGGGGTCTGCGGAAGAACTGTAGTGAGTAACCTCGTTCTATTATGTTTAACACCCATGTTGATATACCAGGGATGGCCTGCCAGGCCTGGGCCCTTATGTCTAGGGGTTGAATTAATTTCGTGGGCGGGCCGCTTATTAGTAGGGAACCGGTAGCGCGTTTTATTGACACTGTGGGGATAGTGTTTATGTTTGGCGGTGTGCACTGTGTGGTGGGCGTGCGCTTTACATTCTGAGCGCTCATGGTGAAGTGGGCATACTGCCTACATAGAAATTGCTCTTTTCGTGCTTTATTTGGGTCGCCGTAAAAACTGTGTTTGTGTACGGGCGAGCGAGTTTGACTACTGGCTCGTTGGCTGTGAAACTGAGGTCTCCAGTCACCTGACTGCAGGGAACTGCGAGATGCTGATAGCAAGAGTGGGGTGGTGGTCCGGCCACAACGGGACTTAACCACCGTCTCTTTCTTCTCTTTCTCTGAATGCTGCCGTGTTCGGGAAGCTGAGCGGGGCTGTGACTGCGTCGGCGCCGTCTTTGTTTGCTGCGCAGGTGGAGCTTTAGCATGACGGCCGGAGGCAGCGCTAGAGCACTTCGGCAGGAAATGTTTCATGGCCTGTGAAGCCTTCTGTGCCTCCGAGAATCGCTCGGCAAACCCAGTAACAGCAGGGCCAAACAGTCCGGTTGAAGAGATAGGCGCATCCAAAAAGGAGGCTTTGTCCGATTCCTTCATCTCGGTGAGGTTCAGCCATAGATGACGCTCGAGCACCGTGAGGTTGGCCATACACTTCCCGATCGCCTGGCCGTTAGATTTCGTCGCACGCAGAGCTAGATCAGTAGCGCTGTGCTGATCTTTAAGTGTCTCAGGGTCAGGAACAGACTCGTCCAGAGAGCGGAGAAGTTTGGCCTGGAACACCTGGAGGACGGCCATCGTGTGCAGCGCCGATGCAGCCTGGCCGTCGGAGGCGTAAGCTCGACTGGCGATGGCTGATGTGGTGCGGCAGGGCTTTGAGGGGTGCAACACTTTTGCCTGCCATCCTCTGGCGGAGGGCGGGCAAAGGTAAGCAGCAACAGCCTCTTCGAGTGGTGGAAGGCCTTCGTAACCCTTTTCCTTCGCGCCGTCTACTGAAGAGAGTGCTGGGGAGAAAGGGGATTTAGCGCGGGAAGAAAATGGGGCTTTCCAAGCCTTCGTCAGTTCGTCGTGAACCTCTGGGAAGAAGGGGGCGGGTCTTTGAGGAGCGGATTGGCGATGACCTTGGAGAAACCAGTTTGCTTCGCGAGGGCTCCTGGGGTTGAGACCACTCAAGCCCGAGGTCTGCAACAGCCTGAGAGAGCACGCGGTCGACGCTGGCTCTGACACTAGTGGTGGTCTGCGTCGAAGCGTGGGGCTCCGAGACAGAACTAGACCACTCGGTCGCTGACACAGAAATACTGTCCTCCCCTTCTTCCTCTTCCATATCTGGTCCACCAAACGAGACGGAGCAGGCCGCTGCATGAGAGGGGCGCTGGTCATCCTGGGTGAACAGAACGGGCGAAGTCGAGGCACGCAGGGATTCCGGCGTGTGCTCTATTCGCTCCGGGGCTCTCTGGTTGCGACGCTTCTTCCTGCGCGGACCGGAGGGGAGAGCGCTAGGTGCGGGGTTGATGTCAAATAGAGCTAGCCGAGCTCGCAAGGTAGGTAGGTCCATCTCATCACACTCCGGGCAGCCGCCCTGAGAGAGTGCGGTCAGGGCGTGGTCTCGGCCGAGACACCTGGCACTGATAATGTGACGATCCCCGCCGTAGAGAGGGCTTCTCCACGAGGCGCACGTGGGATGAGGCATTTGAAACAATGCTCGTCAGTTTAGTAAAAAGGATATAATCGCCGGATGGCGCAGCTGAAACAGCAGTACGACTGAAGGCGGAATCCCGGGAATCCGGCGTCCTCAGGCTGCAGAGTTCCGCTGATTGCCTTTTCGACGGCGGCTTAAATTCCGGAGAACAGCGAAGTGGAGAGTTCGCTGAAGGAGATTTAATCTGATTTCCTATGGCGAGACAGGGTCTTTTATAGATTTGATATGCAAATTCGATCAGGCTTTCAGGCGGGAGCTCAGTCAGCACCTGATTGGACCTCCCCCTTCAGCGCTCTCGCCATAGGTCCCTGCAGTTGCCGTAGCACAGCCAATCAGCGCGCAGATACGCTCTGCTGTATTCGCTGTGCAGCGGCACTGCGTTTTACATTATGAAATTTTGGATATAATTTTTGCTTAATATTCTCGAGGGAAAGGAGTCCCCCTAGCGTATGCTACGCAATATGAAGTGTACTCTCGAAAGGGAACTACACCCACTAGAGGGGAACGTGATCAGCGACAGGGAATATTGAAAACTGACATTTGGATATTTGACTTAACAGTGACAAAATGTTTACTGCACACTGAGGCATACTGAGTGTCAGGATCCTAAAATGTACCCATTCTTCCTGCTGAAGCTTCACGTCTTATTATTGTCTGTATCCACTTTTGTCTCCTTAAACGCTCGTTTTTTTGGGTCGACGGCTTATAAAAATGTATTTCTGTGTTTTTAGCTTGTTTGCAGTACACCTTGTCACATATCAGCTTTTAGACATTGTTCTGTTTTTTGTTATAAGTCCGAAATGACAAGGAGGCCGCTTCACGCAATAGACCTTTCTCACAAAAAACGGAAATACGTAATCGTTGCGAAACCGGAGTTCCTGTCAAGCGCCAACACATCAGAAAAGCATACCCGGCCAAGAGAAAATGGATCAGTGAGTCTACACAACTTCGCTAATGGTTTTGCCAAATAATTTTACATTTGATGGAAATTAACAATTAGGCCTATTTACATAAGTCTCATATTACGTAGCTATAAAGAACCAGCATTACATGACACGTCTTCCTTGACCAAGATGATATCTTGTTTATGCAGACTTTGGCTACAGTGTGCACAATTCTATTTTTTAACATACAACATAATACTTTTAATAAAATGATATACTGTATATGTTTTTATTTTAAAAGACAGTCTATAATACTATATGTTTACAATATAATACAAAATGTTGATTAACATCACGTTATGTTTTAAAACAAGATAAATTCACAATATGTACGGAGGCATTTTGCAAAAGTGAATTTTATATTAAATAAAATATCATACATTTTTAAAATAAAAAATATATACACGACTCACGAGGCAACATCCATTTAAGCATGCGTGTTTATTTTAGTAGTTCAGTCAGTGAAACAATACTACATCCTGAGAAACATTTAAATAGATTTCAGTTAATAATGGGTTTATATATATATATATATATACACTCACCTAAAGGATTATTAGGAACACCATACTAATACTGTGTTTGACCCCCTTTCACCTTCAGAACTGCCTTAATTCTACGTGGCATTGATTCAACAAGGTGCTGAAAGCATTCTTTAGAAATATTGGCCCATATTGACAGGATAGCATCTTGCAGTTGATGGAGATTTGTGGGATGCACATCCAGGGCATGAAGCTCCCGTTCCACCACATCCCAAAGATGCTCTATTGGGTTGAGATCTGGTGACTGTGGGGGCCATTTTAGTACAGTGAACTCATTGTCATGTTCAAGAAACCAATTTGAAATGATTCGAGCTTTGTGACATGGTGCATTATCCTGCTGGAAGTAGCCATCAGAGGATGGGTACATGGTGGTCATAAAGGGATGGACATGGTCAGAAACAATGCTCAGGTAGGCCGTGGCATTTAAACAATGCCAAATTGGCACTAAGGGGCCTAAAGTGTGCCAAGAAAACATCCCCCACACCATTACACCACCACCACCAGCCTGCACAGTGGTAACAAGGCATGATGGATCCATGTTCTCATTCTGTTTACGCCAAATTCTGACTCTACCATCTGAATGTCTCAACAGAAATCGAGACTCATCAGACCAGGCAACATTTTTCCAGTCTTCAACTGTCCAATTTTGGTGAGCTTGTGCAAATTGTAGCCTCTTTTTCCTATTTGTAGTGGAGATGAGTGGTACCCGGTGGGGTCTTCTGCTGTTGTAGCCCATCCACCTCAAGGTTGTGCGTGTTGTGGCTTCACAAATGCTTTGCTGCATACCTCGGTTGTAACGAGTGGTTATTTCAGTCAAAGTTGCTCTTCTATCAGCTTGAATCAGTCTGCCCATTCTCCTCTGACCTCTAGCATCAACAAGGCATTTTCGCCCCCACAGGACTGCCGCATACTGGATGTTTTTCCCTTTTCACACCATTCTTTGTAAACCCTAAAAATGGTTGTGCGTGAAAATCCCAGTAACTGAGCAGGTTGTGAAATACTCAGACCGGCCCGTATGGCACCAACAACCATGCCACGCTCAAAATTGCTTAAATCACCGTTCTTTCCCATTCTGACATTCAGTTTGGAGTTCAGGAGATTGTCTTGACCAGGACCACACCCCTAAATGCATTGATTGGTTGATTAGATAATTGCATTAATGAGAAATTGAACAGGTGTTCCTAATAATCCTTTAGGTGAGTGTATATGTGTGTGTGTGTGTGTGTGTGTGTGTGTGTGTGTGTGTGTGTGTGTGTGTGTGTGTGTGTGTGTGTGTGTGTGTGTGTGTGTGTGTTAAATATTAGTCAAAAAAAGTATTTGTTTTATATTTCCCCACAGAGGTGCGTCATGCCGCTTTGCGTTGAAAGGCTTGTAGGACACAAGCAGGGGAGTTTGGTCCTTCATCCCACAGGATTGCCTGAATCCATTTCCGTCAAACTCCACCATCAACAGGGAAGTAATGAAACAACAGATATGGCTGCTTTTGGGAATAACAAGAACAGCCCGGTAAGCTACAATCACACTTGCTCGTTGCATGCGCCATTTGTTTACCTGTAGCCCTGCCGGGGAGGAAGAAGATTACCACAACGATTGCGTATTTCCGGTCGCAAATACGGAAGTTGTGAGAAAGGTCTATACAAAGTCAATGGAGAGCATTGGATTGCTCATCCCCCCAGTGTGGGCATGGCGTCTCTATGAGTGGACACGCCCCTACTGCTGATTGGCTACAAGTGTGTTGTTGCTCTCTGATCCACTTTAAACAGCATTTCTCAGAAATCGCTTACTGCACCTTTAAATGGTAAAGAAGTTAATTTTGGAATTGCTATTATAATTATTATTATTATATTTTATCAGACATTGAAGTATTTGAGACTCCAAAGATAAAGATAGTGAAGTCAGTCTCAGCAGAAGATGGGGATTAATGAATAAATGAAAGGATTCAGTCACAAATGGTAGGCTACATGTATGTGAGCACATTTACAAAACAGCAATAACAACAAAGACAGAAGTAAACTTTGTCTTGTGTGGGTGAACGTTTTCCTTCACTGCTGTCGTGACAGGTTTATTTATTTACTTATTTGATTTTGGCTCCATCTTGTGGTCTTTGTCGGAATGAATGTGACGTCTTTGGGCATTTCACACAACATGTCATAAACAGTGGCAGCAGCTATTTTTAGTTTAAATAAATGATTAAATAAATAACCTTTCCCCTTATATAGCGATTAATATACATTTTAACCTAGAATGTTGTTTGTTCTTGGTATAGTCCAACTGTTTTCCGTGTGGTGTTAAATGATAATTCTCATACTGAGGTATCCCATAAAGAACTATTCCATTAAATGGCAATATGAGAGTTAAATACTTTCAATTAGATTTTTTGATTATATTCCATTTGCATTATTACTTACTATGCTAACAGGAATGATAATAATAATGAAGTCATCTTATTGTTCAAAGGTCAGTATTGAAAATATGTGAAATTGTCCCACCTGTGTCATGTCAGAATGAGATAAAGGACTCTTTGTTTTTTTATACAATAGGCAAATATCAGCTATTGTTCCTTTGTGTCCCATTGTGATTTCAGCTGCAGGGACGGATATCGCTTTCGAGCCTTAAGAAGAACAGAGTCCTCTCGTTTCATTTGCTTAATTAGCTAATTAACACAACTCTAATTACTCCCTTTTTGAGCATGAGTGCATATTGAGAAGATGTTACATAACGTATAGTAATCCTCAATTAATTTGTTTTAGAGTGCCCCTTTATCACAACAAGACCAAATCCACTGGGCATCAGTCACGCCAAATCTACATGATGTCAATACCATATCAACTAAAAGATTAGATACTTTTGAGAAACACACTACAGCATGGCAGTCTTGAGAAAAGCAGCCTGGATGTGTATGGAAACATCTGGGACATGTATTAAAGTTGTGTTTTATTACAGTGGTGACCTTTTGACCTCAACGGGGAACGTTATATGCTCTAATCGTTGCAATCTAATTTTGGAAATAAGACAAAAGGTTTGTAGCAACTATGTAATAACTGCACACTATGCAATAAGTATTACATTATTATTATTATAATAAAATGCTCATAATGTAATAATTTTCTAAAAATTTAAAAATATATTGAGCTCATAATGTAATAATAATTTTTACATTATGAGAAAATTATTACATTATAAACTAACCAAAAACACGTCACATTTTCATTATTGAAATAGTTTTTAAAACATAAAAATATTAGTTTTATTACAGTATTTAAAAAAGAAAAAATCTAAAGCCAGTCTTAAACTACCTGTAAAATTCAACATTTACATTAATGCAATTATTATTATTATTATTATTATGTTTATTAAACATAAAGCATAAATCTAAATCCAGATAAATAAATAAAATCAGCCCTTTTTAGAACTCAGATTTTTAGAATTACTGTAAATGAATACCAATGCTTTGTGGAATAATAATAATAATAATAATAATAATAATAATAATAATAATAATAATAATAATAATAATAATAATAATAATAATAGCATGAATATTTAACTCTGTTGCATTTCACAGGTAGACTGGATTTAGAGTTTTAAGAATGTAATACTAATATTTTTTATGTTTTAAAAGCTATTACAATAATACAAATATTACATGTTTTTGGGGAGTTTATAATGTCAGATTTTTCTCCAGATTGTGGAACCACTGGCGTTTTAGTCTATATGCAAATATGTGATATGTATTGTTTGTTTGTTTTTGTGTTTGTATTGGTACATCTCATGTATGTGTTTTTTTGGACCATGTGTGTCCTGAATAAAAGCTTTGATGATGATGATGATGATGAATGTAATACATTTCACATAATGTAATTTTTTATATTACATTATGAGCTCAAGATTTAAATTACATTTTGAGAAAATTCTCTATACATTCTCTATAAAACATTTCATAGTCAAATGATAAAGTGTATAAAAACGATGTTTTATTTTATACTGTTGTCACTAATAGTAACAGTCATTGTATAAATCACTTTTTATACAACAGCAACAAATACCTACAAAATGCTGATGCAGTTATTCAAAAGTATATTTAAAATATATATATTATATCTATGTATGATATCTTCTTATCTTTGTTTTTATATACTCCAGAAGATGTCTGTCTCTTTCTTGAAAGTATTCTTGGTTACTGGCAGTGGACACAAAGTAGAAAAATAAGTCAAAATGGAGTATATCTCCACGAAGGGTGTGTCTGTGATGGATGTATCCGTCTCATGCCTGCAGGCGTGCAGTTTTTCTGGATAAGAATATAGGCCAGTGACGCCCCTTGACATTATATTTCATACCGTTAGTAATATGTCCAGGGACAAAGCATTGCAATGCATCTCCTTGTGCTCGGCAAATGTCAAAACAGTGTTTATGGCGGCACAATGATTTTTGGAGAATTCTTCAGATGACAAGAAATGTTATTCCAACAATCAATATAATAAAAATGTTCAAATGTAACGGAGAAATAAAGGTGTAAAGGTAGCTCTGCAAGTTTGTTAAAAGATTAACATGAAAAATATAAAACTAAAAGCTAATTCAAAATATTAATAAAACTATAATAAAACAAAATGTTTTGCTAACATATTCTTATTGACTTGTCATGTGATTGAAGTCTTTTTTATTGGTTTGAAGTGGGGAGTCAATTACAGTAAATCTCAGAATTTGAGTGCAAGAAAAAAAGATCCAGATTACTTATTATAATTCACTGGATCAATAATTTTATGATAACACAGGTTTATTTTTGACTGAAATCATTTGAACTCAATTTTCACTGTTAATGGACTGAAATTAACCTTTATTACTTTCACTATAACTATTAATATTATTGTTTTATCTTTAGCAGCCAATATTTCCCAATGCGTTTATTTTATGGCAAAACTATCAATTCAGCTCCATGTCTGCAGGAAACATAATAGTCCAGAGGGTGGCGCTCTAAATCCGTGAAAAACATCCTCTTGGGCCCATAAATCTACACCGGCTTTCAAAAATCACTGTGCATTTCAGTCCTTGATCAAGGGCAGTCAGAATTCAGTCAGACTAAACTAGAGGCCTACTATAACTTTTTTCTCTTTTTAATTTTTTTAACGAGTTATCTAATTATGTTATAGTTACTTCACACCTACAATAACTCTATTGACTGCTTACTTTTGGGATTCCCCATGAAATAGATTTGTGTGTAGCTGATATGAAATACTTTCGGGTACTGTGTGTGTGTGTGTGTGTGTGTGTGTGTGTGTGTGTGTGTGTGTGTGTGTGTGTGTGTGTGTGTGTGTGTGTGTGTGTGTGTGTGTGTGTGTGTGTGTGTGTGTGTGTGTGTGTGTGTGTGAGAGAGAGAGAGAGACAGAGAGAGAGAGAGAGAGAGAGACAGAGAGAGAGAGAGAGAGAGAGAGAGATAGAGAGAGAGAGTTGCATTAACCATTTAAAATAAACAACACTTTACATTTATATACATTTTAATGTAAAATCTAAATGTAGATTTACATTAAATCATTTACAGATTTTATCATTTACAGATTTTATCATTTACATTCATTTACAGATTTTACATTAAAAAACAGAGAGAGAGAGAGAGACAGAGAGAGAGAGTTGCATTAACCATTTAAAATAAACAACACTTTACATTTATATACATTTTAATGTAAAATCTATATGTAGATTTATATACATTTTAATGTAGTATCTCTTCCTTTAGTTTCAGGAAAGTGAATATTTTAATACAGCCTATTATAATATGTGAATTGTGATTAAATCAGGTTATAACCACTGAGTAGTTAATAGACTCTACTGAAGTATATGCTGATATTTAGACTAGGCTATTACATCCCCACACTCTCTGCACTTCCCTTCTTACGGGTTGTCCTTCTCCTGAACTTTCACCCCCCACCTTGTCTTGCTTCACTGGACAATTTCGAGGAAAAGAAGACAGAAATTCTGTATTTACATCAGTTACAACTACCAAACGAACTAGCAAGCAGCTGAGTTAGAATTATGTTGACCGGGGGAAAAGGTTCTCCTATGTAACTCACGTAGGATATCTGTGACTTTCTGACACACTTTTGTTTTGCAGCGCAAAGATCTGCAATGAATGTTGTTTACACCACACCAGCAGGTGGATGTGACGTCACTGGCGTAGAACATCAAAAAATAACAACATCCAAATCCGCGATTCTCTCTCTTTTTGTGTGTGTGTGTGTGTGTGCAATGCGCGATAAACTGTAATAACATCCGAAGCAACTCCGCGTAGAAAGGCAGCGTGAAACGGGCTCGAAACGGCGGCGTTGCTCCCAGTACAGCATTTGCAGCTGAAGTTAGTACCGCTGGCGGAGTGATATATTTGTTGGTTATTTACAGTGCGTTTTATAGCACGCTCTCATGGTATACAAGATCGCGTGAAGAGTTGAATTTGTTATCGTGCACACATTTCCGTGTCTATCTCGTCCCTGTCAAATCCCGGTAAGTTCATTCACCTCAGGCATTCTGCAACATTTTAGCGCATATGGACACAGTTTGTCTTTGTTATCTAATTGTTGTCTTATCGCTTTTAACAGCGCAAATTAACAAACAAAATTATAGTTCGCGTGTATAATAACTGCTGTCCGTGCGATGCATTTTATTTGTAGTCTCTAAGCACTTTTTTTTCAGAAGTTAGCTCTGTAGCTAGCAAGTTACGCCGTTCGTTTTTGTTTGTGGAAACATTGCATCGCAACATATGTGACAGCTCCGGAGTGACGTGATGCGTAAAAAGTATTGAAATCGCTTTGCGTTGTTATCGATGGCGTAAAAGTTTGCGAGCCGAGATTTCTCTCGGTGTACAGTGTTGTGTATAGGGGGCTTTTCCCCACGTGTTCCCTCAGCCACAAACAAACTTGCGAATCTCTTCGTTTTAGGGTTATCAGTGCAAATAAAATCTGTTGAGAATATCGCGATAGTTTTTTCCCCCGTGCATTTAAAAAGTTCAGTGCAGTCTTATCATCCTGTCGGGTTATGGAGTTGAGAGCTGAATTAAGTGTTCAGCAAGAACAGGTTGTGTTTCAACACCTAGTGAGTTGCCTAGCTAGACAGCATTTGTGAGTATCATATGGGGTTTGAACGTTCCAACGCGCCTGTCAGTTCCATAAATGCTGAAATTTGAAATTGAGACACAGCCGAAGTGCAGTTCGAGTGAAATTGGTTTTCAACATGACTGTGTTGTAACAAGTGTCACAGATAAATGTGCCTTTCTGAATGTGAACCATACCCGGTGGATAAAGACATGATAAAGACATGCAGGCTACTTAATAAAAGGCAAACAAGCGTGAGGAAAAGTGGAGGAAAGAAACTTTTAAATTGTAAAAGTAGCTGTTTTCTTAACGGTACATTTATAATTAGCCTGAATTTATATTCTTCACATAATACTATATTTGTACCCATTATTGTTTATTTTAAAAAGTAGTTCTTTTTTAAATATAGATTTTAAATATTATATTTAGTTGACGCATTTACAAATAAAAGAAATTGTACATAAACATAATCAATGTTTGCACATATACATAATTAATGGATCCAGATGCAAGTCAATTAATGCAGTTTATAATTTAGAGGGTGGAAGGAATTTTTGCATTTGTATGTGTATTATTATTATTATTATTATGGGTGTAATAAAAAGGTTATAAACTGAAATGACTAATCATTAATTGTATTAATTACCATTACCATTTTCTTTTCTCGTTGATTCTCGTAAATGTAACTTTTAAGCGTCTTTTCAAAGGGCATTTTAAAATGGGAAGCAGCAGCAGCTTTAACACCCAGAGTTGGTGAGGCGCAGTTCTTTGGATTAGTCATTGTCTGAGGGAAGGAGAAGATGAAACAAAAAAAAGAATGCTTTTTTTTTGTAGGAGAAGTAAAGTAAACAGCCTCCAACAAGCGAACCTTGACAACCCAGATTAAGGAAAACACTGGAGATCAAACAGTGCTGCTGCTGGGCCGTTGTCATGAGCTGCCTGAGAGGGAGAGACAAAGAGAAGGAGGGGGAGAGAGAGAGAGAGAGAAGCTGTTTGAACAGGCACTGGAGTTTGTGTGCTCACTTATGCAGAAATGGACCTCTGCAAACGCAGACTGACCCAGGATTAAAAGCGCTGGCTGAACTTTTCTATACAACTTTTCGGCCTTGACGCTCAACAGCAGGAGAGCCCCAGTTATTTCACCCGTTTTATGATGAGAGCGCACTACTGTACTCACCAAGTACCTGTCGAAAAAAACAAATCTTACACTGTATTTTGTCCTCATATACACACTTTCAGATTCCAAAAATAGATTTGTGCGTAATGTTACTCCGTCATGGTATTACAGGAAAAGTGTGCAAATTTTGCATGCTAAAGCCAGCATTTTCAGATTTACTCGCAATGGTGCAGAAGATCGTGATGAGTCAGATGTGTACAGAAAGGTTAGTGTACAGAAAGGTTATTATCATCTTACATCACTGAGGTAAAATGTACTTACATTATGAACTGTAATGTGTGAGTTGTAGAGGTTAAAGACAGCTCACCGAATAGTGCATGAAGTTGTGATGTCTGATTCATAACGTGGGATAGAGGTTGCTGCGTCCCGTGTCTTGCTGTGTGTTCGGGCAGCTGTTGTCTCTTTAGCGTGTGGCTTTCATGCTGGGTTGCCTGGCTAGAAAAGCAAGGCCGTTGGCCAGTCGCTGGACGGCTTAGGGTGAGGATGCAGACAGGTTCTCGTTTCTATGGCAACTCTGGACGCTGTCAATGTGTGGCAATAAGTTGTTTAGAGTTAATTATAGCTTGTTGTTGTCACCTCAGACACACGAGGAATCCAGGTACTTTAATGTTTGTGTACTTGCAGGCCGTTGAAAATTATACAAGTGGACTGAAAGTTGTCAGTTAAAAAAAAAGTTGTCAGTTAAAAAAAAATAAAAAAAAAATAAATAAATAAATATATATATATATATATCACCCAGTGAATTCAAACAAGTTTTTGGTGAAAATGTCTTTCTTGTTTTCTTTCTTTCTTGCAAAAGGTTGGACACATTTATTTATGATATTAAATTGTATTAAAGGTGTTTCTATTGATCCTGGACATTTGACAGCTTTTTTTTCCCTTCAGTATTCGAACCAACCGATGCATTTATTTCTATGTTTAGCATCATTTATATTTATCTGCTAAACTAATTTCAAGAATGCATGGGCCTTTAGATCAAATATTTTTTAAGATAATATTGTGAAAATCGAATGTATTCAGTTGTGTCCAAATGTATGACGGGTATAGTAAGGGTTGCAAACTTTCCAGAATTTTTGGAAACTTTCCAGGATTTTCTTTTGGATATTTTCGGAAAGTTTTTGGAAATGTACCGGAAATGTTCAGCCCCTTGCTACCCTATTAGTAGTGTATGTATGTTCATAACAATGTACTAAAATTTAATGAAAAGAGTTTTGAGTCCATGAAAAAATGTTTTAGTGATCAAGACTCTGTGTACAGTAAGAGAAGGTCACTGATTTGTTTGCTTTGAAATTGTTGACTTCTAGCCATAGTCATCTTGGATGCCCATTTATTGGATTGTAAATCTAAATGGATTGGATTAGAGGTTGGATTAAATGTTGAAATGGTGTGACACTCACAAGTCCCTTTATGCCAGCTGTGAAGATGACAGCTGAGCCGGGATCAGCTCGTTGGATCAGTTTCTCACTGATCTAGCCCTGAAGAGCTGAAGAGCAGCAGCAGCCAATGCCTGGATTTCTGAATTATACAGAGAATCCTTAAGCAATATAGAGGCTGCTCTTTCCAGGAATTCGAATCACTGCATTTGTTGACATTTATGTTATACATTATGTGCAAGAACTCTTTCCAGACATTTTACACAAATTGGCATTGATATTGATAATTGAGTTCAAAAAGAAACGGCCGGAAAATCTGCAGCATGCAAGAACTGCACACTGTAGTTTTCTTTTCTTGTTCTTATGCAAGAGTTAAGGGTCAATACTGGTTTATTTTCTGCTGGACTAGTTTACCCAGTAGTTCAGATTTTAGATAAAAATTAATTAATTAGATGCATTTTATTTATTTAATGTTTATTATATTTATTGTTTTTTAAATTCCCCTAAAATAGTTAAGGGTGGGTGATATATATATGATATATACAATATAGTTATTTTTGCTTCAAAGTTATGATATCAAACGTTTTGATACCATTGACATTTCATAAATTGTATTACTATTGCTGGTGATTAATCGCATTCCAAAATAAACGTTTGTGTTTACATAATATATATGTGTGTACTGCGTATAATTATTATGTATATATAAATACACACACATGCATGTATATAATGTATATATAATTGATTTTATATATAAATATAATTATTATAATTAAATAAAAGTATAATGTACATAATACATATATATATACATAATATACATAATAATTATACACAGCACACACGCATATATTATGTATACACAAACTTTTATTTTGGATGCGATTAATCACGATTATTTTTCCCCAGCACTACTTATTACAATTAACAGTAACAATGTATTACCATTCACAATTAACCTAATTGACATAAGTAAAACTAATAATAATAAAAAATAAAAACTCAAGCTCACTGAAGAAAAGTAAATGGTCAGTGATAAAATAGGAACAAATAAACTAACTTCAAGTAATATGACAAAAAACCTACTATAGAACAAAGATACAAATGAAATGGACCTTGATACCTGAAAACTTCTAGCACTAGATAGGTCTATAAAAATACTACATAAATTGTATAAAGTAATCAAATGTATAAAAACCACTGCATAGTCTTCACTGTGTAAATTAAATATACATGTATTCTTATTAAAGTTACAAAAGTGATTCAGTCAAGGGTAGTGAGATTGTTTGATTAACATTAATGGCACAGACGGCTGCAGATATATTAGGCTGCTGTCACTTTAAGACCAAATGCACTGATCTAATATACTGATATGCAGGATGACCATCTGGTTATTGCTCTGTTGCAGGACAGTAGATGTGATTTTGCAGGACAGTGCGGGACATGTGTGTGTGAGAGAGATAAATTGACTGTTTTACTTAATAATTAATAATTGATTTACATTATTTGGAAAGCCTAGTTGTCATCACGTTGGATGATAAATGTTTTTTAATGGATGTTTTAAATCGTCAATAAGCTTTGTTAACTGTGACCAGCACTCGATTTGCCTAGGTTTGAGACTGATACAATGTAATTTACTATACGGGACCTAATCATATATGATTCAATATAATGAACTGAATAACAGGTAAGTATAGGTAAAAATCACATTTTATACTAAAATAAATTTCCTTAAATAGTGACTCGTTTATTTTCCTTTATTAGATTATGCAAACAATAAATGCATTTTACTGGATTCAGAGCATCTTGAACTTGTATGTTTTTGTTGGATTTTGCAGGTGTAATCAGGATGTTATCCAGTACGTGTCTAGAAACTGGCTTGTATAGCTATATTTAATGAGTTTTGGTGAGGTCCACTAGCCTGACTTCGTCATACTCAATTCTAGTCAGAATATGAGTCTGATACTGCTCCGTTGGGCTGTGATTATGGGGTGTGTTTCAACCGAACCAGGAAAGACCTCAATTGGATAGACCTACAACCAATCAGAGCAACGGAGTGACGCATAACGTTAGTTGTCAAATGTCAACAGAACTCAACTGCACTGTGTTGCCAAGTCCGCGGGTTGAAGCGACACCAATTATATGATATACAGACCCAGGAATGCGAATTTTAGCAGGCAGCCCTGCCAAAATAACACATATTTTACCCCCCAAATGTCATTTTTTTTCCGGAGAACCCCCCCCCGGAAAGCTATTGGA
The DNA here is from genome assembly GCA_023566225.1 of Romanogobio albipinnatus. Taxonomy (NCBI): domain Eukaryota; kingdom Metazoa; phylum Chordata; class Actinopteri; order Cypriniformes; family Gobionidae; genus Romanogobio; species Romanogobio albipinnatus. Next base: position 12,167,351 of record CM042250.1, read on the forward strand.
CTTGTTTTTGGCTAGTTTTGAGTAGCAAGTTTTGTTGTAAAAACTTGGCAACCTTGCACGCACGCTGGAATAAGTAAGTTTAGTGCAAACGATCTTTGCCGGTGTTGTAAAAAAAGAATTTAAGGATACACAGAGTACTTACCAACACGATCATCATTTCTGAGAGAAATAGTAAAGGTGAACGCATATACGAACAAGTTAATAAATATTTTTTTTTTATTTATTTAGTTTTCGTTTTGTCATCTTAATTTGTTAATTATTTAAGTGAAAAATATTTAGTGTAGGCCTATTTTATGCTTTTTAAAAAATATTTTATTCAGTTTTTCTCTGTTGTCAGAAACGCTGCAGGTGCGTGAACATTTGATAATGTGAATCCAGGTTCTGATGTTGTTGTTGATCTGTTCTGTATGCTGCGGTTTGCACAGTAAAATAAACCTGTGGGAAAAAAAGTGTCTTTTTAACGGGTCACAGACACTCTTCAAGTGTATATTTATTTAATGCCAATTCAATATTATAATCGGTAATTATTAACTATTCAATTAAATTATTAATTATTCAATAATTATTAACGGTTAATAATCGGATAATGAGCAGCGGTTGTTGGTCGGGAAAATTAACCGTTTTGAGCATCCCTAGTCCGAACAGTTTCTGTTCGGACATAATTACTCCTCTACGGATCAAGTCCAGACCGAACTGCCCGAGCTCAAATGTTGTGGGCGGGGCTAAGTTCGGCTGGCATCCAGGCTAGAGGTCCACACTGGTTCCTTTGCTACTTCAATGTAGTCGCCATCAGCAGAACAGTCCATCTCCATGAATGCTTCACTTGGATATTTTCCCACTCTAGCTACTAGGGATGCACGATATTATCGGCAAAATTATGCCGATATGCCTTGCCGATATGATAACGTGTTGATACGAGCCTGCAATAACTCACGTGTGCAAGGACTGCTAGCGATAAGATCATGTCAGCAGTGTGGTCATTCTTAAAGTGAAAACAAGCAAATACATGCATGTATGGTGATTTATATTGACAGTTTTTAAATGCTGCCTTGAATTTGTGAATGCGCGTACAGAAGGACATGACCGTCAACGCAGGGTTGCCAGGTTTTCACAACAAAACTAACCCAAAGCAATCGCGTCTCCACAACAGCAGCAGAATCTCCTCCAGGTCCTAGTGCCCCCCCACTAAAATGTTATATGTAGAGGGGGGCGCTGTTGTTACAGTAATAAAAGGAAAAGTAAAATACACAAATAAATTGTTATAAAGTTACTTCTTTTTCTGAATAAATAAAGCAGATGATGTCAAATCACAACACAAGCATGACACTTGTAAATTAAATACTTTTATATACAGTTTATTAATCTGTAATAAAATTTTATGAAATGGATGATGAAAAATAATCCAAAGAGCACTAAAATAATTGTATATTTTTAGACAGCATCAACTGATGCCATATCACCCCCACTTCATGTGCACAAACATTCAATCTAAAAATAAAATATTTAAGTTACAACCGAAAAATCACTGACTTTATTGTTATTTTTAGAGAAAATATACTCTGATTATAAAAATAACTTTATTAACATTTATTTATCTTTAACAAATATCCTTTTAGTAAGGAGACCTCAGAAATCTGAAACCAGAATGAAAAAAAATATATATATTTTGCTCAAAATGGTGGTTTCCAAACAAAGGGAAAAAATAAACATATATTGATATCGGCATCGGCCAAAATTAGTTAAAAAATATTGGGTATCGGATATTGGATATCCGTACTAGCTACAACATGACACCAGTGCAAAATCAGATTTTTTTGTATCATATTTCTTATTGTGGTATTGTAATTTCAGAGTCAAAATAAAAGAATACAGTCATAATTGAAATAAGGGACACTCACTCAAATAATAATTTCGGGGCTCGACTTGATCACCTCAATACACATGCGTTTTCTTTCTCAACTCTTTGCTTTCACTTAAGACATAAACAACGGTGTTTACGAGGATGCTCGCAAAGATGGGCATTTTGGCACATAAGTGTGTATTTGGCCATTCAAGCCCAATAAGGGTATTTATATGATATTTGTATTTTTGTAATTTAATTTTTGCCATGAAAATAGCCTTAGAGATGCTGACATGGCATTAAATAAAACAATCTGTGTCTGTAAGCCCAATAAGGCACCAAAAAGAACTCTCAGAAAACGTCTTGTTTGTCTGGGCTAACTCAAATCATTTGATGTAATGAGTTACATAATTTTTTTTTAATTATGATGTTCCCAATTTTAAGTAAGCAGAACTATCAAGTTTAGAGTTTGTAGTACTCATGCATGTTAATTGCTCCTAACTTCAAGTACTGAGTTAGCTAACATAAAATATTTAGTTGATTAACTTTTTTATTTTGAATTCTTGCAAATCAAATTAGTTATTTAATTCACTGTTAATGCTAAAGTTATCAGAACTCAAATTTGAATGAGATTTTTTTTAAGTTAAGAAATATTTTGCTAGCTATAACAAACTAATTCGGAAAATGGAAACTTGCTAATTTGCTAACATGTTAACAACAGCAGGTTATAGCACTTATTGAATGAGTACAGCAACTTAAAACATGTAACTTACCTGCTCTCAAACCAAGCTCATGCACCACTTGTCACCATGATGGTAACTCTCCAAAAACCCACATTAACAAAACCTCTTCTAAATTAGCATAACAAAACATGAATCACTACTAAATCTCCCTTACCATTAATCTTGCGCACAAAACTATATATAACACTATAACACTTAATTTGAGCATTTACTCTCCCTATCTTTATATTGTTTTCTAAATACATATGTGCTTTTACTCTTTCGTATGTTTATTGGAACCATATTCCAAGCAACAGAACCTTGATAAAGCACAGTTTTTTTCATCAAATTTGTTTGTGGACAAGCTAAAAAGAGTTGAGCCTTACTCACTTGATGCGTTCTATAGTCATGTCTAAAACCAACATACAAGCTTTTCAAAGAAGAAACAGAAATGAGTCCTCTTTCGCTGCTTAATATGCTTGAACGGATTAAAATTATGAATTACTCTCCCTTATGTTGTTCCAAACCTGTAACACAGTGTCTACACCGGACGAGAACAGCGTGATGTGACGCGACAAAAGACAATTTAAATAGTGCTGGGAATCGATAAAAAAAAAAAAAAACGAATTAATTGTATTTTTTCTGTAATTAATCGCAAGTTTTTAATATTTTTGGAGTTTTTAATATTTTGATATTGTATTCATTTCAGTTACTCTCCAAATTAATGTAGAAACGTTTTAAAGACAGCATATTTTAAATATTTGTTGTAATTGCATCTTTTTATGAATGAAGGCCAGTATCACTGATACTTATGTCTCTATGAAACATTAATGACATTACATTACAGTATAACTGAAAGCTACCAATTTCAACATTTATTAGGCTTTAAAATATAACTTTTAAAATAAATTTAAGTGAACTTCAAACAATCTTCACATAAACCCATTATAATAAATGCTATATTTACCTGTGGCCTTCCCTGTTAGACATATACAGACATGTAATAGTTATCAAACACCTTTCTTAACTGCATAAATAATTAATGAAATATAGATTAATTATCTTTTCTCTGTTCCCTTTGTTCTTTAATGAACATTAATGACAGACATCATCAGTGCTGCTGTCACTTTAAGATTGGCCGCTGCCGAACATGATGCGGATCTGAAGCGCTGTCACGTGCATCTCATTTTCTCACAAGTTCATTTAAGACGTTATTTAACCCATTTAAGACTCCTTGTATGAGAATACTCGACAAAACTAGCGTTTTGGAAAAATTATCTGTGTTGTAGTTATAGTTTGTTCAAGAGCAAAAAAGAACTTGATGTGTGCATGAGATTGACGTGAGTCCGTCTGTGCGTCGTGTGTGTGTCAGGGTGACCCAATGAGCTGACTGAGACGCACCCACACAGACAGGACATTGAAATACAGCGCATTCTCTTGTGTCTTTTTGCGCTTAGATGGTTTAAAAGCATTTACATGAATTAGAGCGTGATCGTATAATGTAACGCTAGGCAAAAAGGGATATAAAAACGGACGCTGCGTTAAATATTTTTAATCCATTAAACTGAAAAAAGTTATTGCCCGCGTTAACGTGTTAATTTGCCCAACCCTAAATATAACCCATTATAATCAGTGATGTTGTCTGTCTACACTGTCTACACGTGACGCGACAGTAAACTGATGCCTCGTTCTATTTATGACGTGCTGACATGAAGGACAAATGCTTTGCAGCGGTCGCTTTGTCGCATCCAGTGTAGATAGCTTCTAGCTGTTGCTGTTGCGGTGCATCAATGGTCGTGTCTGGTGTAGACACGGTTTAAGACTTTCGTTCATCTTTGGAACACAAATGAAATCTGAGAGTTTTCTGTCCCTTCATTGACAGCCTTCGATACTACCACTTTCAAGCCCCAGAATGGTAGTAAAGACATCATTTAAGTATTGCATGTGACTCTAGTGGTTTAACCTCAATTTTATGAAGTCATGCGAGTGCTATGTTTGTTTCAAAATTTTATATGCGTTGTTGTGCGAATTGGAGATTAATATTTTGTAAAAAAAAAAAAAGTAAATTTTTAAAATTTATTTGTACTTTTTTTTTAATTGAGGTTAAACTACTGGAGTCACATGGATTACTTTAATGATGTCTTTACTTTAAATGATAAGCTTTCATGACGGTGCAGCATGGCAACGTCACACGAGTATTTCCGCGATATATTGCAGTGCTGGCTGGACATTACACCTTATAGCTTTATAACAAATATAGATTCATATTCTCACTTTTACTGGAATAGAATGCCATGTAATATATTACTGATTTAAATTTTTTTTTTTTTTAAACCCATTTTATTTGATGTTTTCAAGTCTCAACTTCATAAACTTAATAACATCACCTTGGCGACAAAAATTGAATAAGCAGTTTTTACATTGCAGAAATTAAAATTTGTTTTGCGATAAATAAAAACACATGCACATGATCAACAGATGTAAGACACTCAGCCATATGCTTTTAATATGACCTCAGCTGGCTATGGAGACTCATATTTTATTTACCGAATTTACTCATCATAACCTCTCTTGCATTTCTGAAATTGGAGCAGCATTGCTGCACTAAATAACATAAATATATATGATGAATATATACTCATCATTAGACGTTAGACATTCAAAAAAAATTCATATTGTTGGCTCTTGACTTTAGGTATGATCTCAGATCATAGTTCGGGGCCAGTAGTTCAGATTTGCTCCAAAGCAAATATGATGAATGGATATTATTATATATAGGTACGTTAGAAAATATTGATTTAGATTTATATGTATGTTTTATATTTTATGAATGTATAAATAAAATATGTAATTTTTATTGTAATTAAGGGCCAAGCACCGAAAGTGCGAAGGCACCTATTGAAACCGTTCCCGTTCTTCTTCTTATTATTCATCTTCTTCTTCTTCTTCCGCCACGAAGTCTATGGCAGCCCATAGAACCGTATGGTAAAAAGTTGTGAAATTTGGCACACTCATAGAGGACAGTCTGAAGCAAATTTGGAGTCTATAACTCAATCCCTCTAGGGCCACCACCTGTCCAAAGTTGCACTCATGTTTATGCTAATAACTTTTGAACCATAAGGGCTATGACTTCATTTTCCGTAATTAAAATTTTCTCGCCATTTTGAATTTTCCCAAAAACCTACATTTGCGAACTCGTCCTAGACGGTTCATCCGATTTCCACGTAAATTGAACCAGATCATCTTCAGACCATGCTGACAAAAAATCTTACAAATCAAGTTGATTCGTCAAATCGTTTTCAATAAAAGCGCAAACAAATTTTACGTAGCTGTTGCAAAAACACACTTAAGGCAATATCTCCGCAACGCTTTATCGTATTCAAACCAAACTTGGTACATGTCATCACAAGCATGACTTGAGGCAACATGCAGTGTTTCGGCGCAGCGCCACCTACTGGTCCGGAGATACAAAAACATTTTTGCTTATAACTTCTGAACTGTTTGTCCAAAAATCACAAAATGGTCTTGTTAGATTCAGGACGTCATGCCGAGTCGTCTGATATACAATTTTACCATATCGGCCATTTTTGCTGTCGGCCATTTTGAATTATGTGCTAAAATGCTGTATTTTATGATCGCATGGACGGATTGTTACGAAACTAGGTATGGGTCATCAGCATGATGCCCTGAAGGAGCCTGAGAAGTTTCGAAACAGCGCCACCTAGTGGATAATTTTTTGATAAGCTATTTTGCCTAAAATCACCTTAATAGGTCTTTAATTGCTCATTGCTGCAGTTGATCTGACATTGCCAGCCATTTTGGCATGTCTTGTCTTCTTCTTTGCACTTGGCCCCCATAATTATTATTATGTAGACTTTAACACTTGCCAAGCTATCTGCATAACAAGTTTTGAACATTGTTTTGAAAGTATTCTTTTTTTGCATTTGAAATATATTTGGCAAAGGGGACCCACTTTATATTAGGTGGCCTTAACTACTATGTACTAACATTTTATTTAATAATTTGATACAATGCACTTATTGTGTACATACATGTTTTTACATTGTACTTACATTTAATTACATCTGTAATTAATTTCTGTAGTTACATTTGTAATTACACAGTTGGCACTTCCCTTACACCTAACCCTACCCTTAAACTTACCCATACCACCAAACCTGTCCCTAACTCTACCCATATCCCACCTCAATATCAGCAAAAGTGTTTTGCAATACAATTTGAACACAGTAAGTACATTGTACTTATTTTTTGATGTAAGTACATAGTACTTAAGGCCACCTAATATAAAGTGGGGCCGGCAAAGGATAGAGTAGATGACGATATTGTTGACTGGTAACTAATGTGCATTTTGTCTCAGCCTTTGAGATGATTTGTCTCTGCTTACGTGTTTGTGAAAGGGACATCGTTTAAGTGCCCTCCAAGGGAATAGAGTTTTCCTCCCTCTCCATAGCAGCATGCTCTCAATTAGAGTATGTTTAATCAGGAAACCGGCTTGAGTACTAATTACCTTATGATAGCATGCATGTTAATTAGTTTTGCAAGAAGGTTTCTTTTTTTCCAATTGAATGTTCAAATGAATTCAAAGGAGAAAAAAAAAACCGATGGAACTTTTCTTTGATCTTCTGTTTACAACTGTATGTGTGTTTATGCCAAAATGTAGCCTATTTGCTGGTTTGAACTTCGAAGCAATTCTGGTGGTCTTAATTGACGTGTTGTTGCTTGTTTATTTGATATGTAAGGCCTCATCTGATGGATCATTATGAAAGCATGGTAATTATCTTAAACGCTCAACTTGGTAGCAAACCTGCCTCATTCACATGAAAGCACTCACGTACAGCCTTTTTTGTTCGCCGCTCTGAGAAACCGACTGAAAGTGAATCATTTTGAGTCATTGTAACCTCACTTCAAGAAGCTGTTTGAAAGATGGTCCCCGCAGCTCTTGGAGGCAACACAATCTTTGCTTGACATGCTCTCAAGGCTAGAAAACAGTTCCCTTTCAGTCGGTCACGTTCGACGTACGTCGGAACTGACCGACGAATTGGGATCTGTTTTCAGAGACCAATCTACTTCGAGTGTATAAAAACGAGCCAATGAACATTGGCATGCGGTTCACGCATTCCACGCACCGCCCCGCGTTGCGGGTATAAATATGGAAGTGGAAGTACCGCATATCGCTTTCAACTTCGGAGCCGAGCATTTCTATGTTCCTACAAAGAGTGTTTTTGAACTACAAGTCAAGAGAAGAAAATTGCCTACCTGCTTCCAGTGTCGGTGTTACGGTGCCTTGCATCGGTGGTCGCGAACAAAGAAAAACAAACAGCTGTTTTCACAGCTCGCTGGGCATTTTCCTTTGAGTGCTTACAGCAGGCTTGCACCTTTGAACTGCTGTGAGCCGCGGTCATTTCCCCTGTGTGCCTCGGCACTTCTCAGAGCGTTTTTTCTTCTACTAAAAGAGCAACACGGTTTGACCCTGCATCTTTTTCAAGATGTCATTCAAACCGTGTGTTTCTGGATGCTGTCGGTATCTATCTCCAGTTGACGGGCACGATCGCTGTCTCACGTGTTTGGGCGTTCAGCACGCTGAGGTGGCTTTCGTGGATGACAGTGTGAACATGACCATCGTAATATTATGGTGTAGGCTCCAATACCTAAAAAGGGGTGGAGTCCCATTGCGTATCCCCCGATCTAGTGGTCGTCCCGCTGCAAAGCAGAGGGCTGCTACTTTGGCTGATGCCTTTGGTGGAGACCTGAGGGTTACAGTGAGGGCACTCCCGTCGGGTTAACAGGCTCCTCGGGCCCCTCCGCTGCGCTGGTAGAGCTTCCGGAAGAGCACGCTGGTCCTTCCCATCCGGGGGCCAGCCGTTACTTTTGGGGCTCCGACTGGGGATATGCTATCGATAGCTGCATTGGGGGATGAGCTAATGGACTCTGGAGATCAGGATCCGGCTGCGTTACCCCCTTCGGGTGTGGTGGCGTTGTCCGAGTCTGATCCAGAGCTCACAGCTATGCTTTCCCGGGCTGGACGATTGGTATCTTGGGACGGATCGTGCTGGTTCTCAGCGCCCTGCCCCAGTACCTTTCTTTCCGGAAGTGCATCAGGAGCTCACAGAGTCTCACAGTCTCACGATCGACTGACTCTTCCGTCCTCACTACCCTCGATGGTGGCGCAGCTAAGGGTTACGTGGAGGTCCCCCCAGTGGAGCGGTCGGTAGCGATGCAACTGTGTCCTAAGACCGCTACCGACTGGCGGGGTCACCCACGTCTCCCCTCCCGGGCGTGTAGGTTCTCGTCCGGTCTAACGGGCAGAGCCTACACAACCTGCGGGGAAGCTGTGTCATCTTTGCATGCCATGGCGCTCCTGCAGGTCTACCAGGCCAAGGCGCTCAAGGAACTGCACGATGGTAGTTCTGACCCAGGGGTTATGCATACCGAACTGCGTACCGTGACGGACCTCGCCCTCTGGGCGACGAAAGTCACTGCAGGCACCCTGGGTCGGGCGATGTCCACACTTGTGGTCCAGGAACGCCACCTGTGGCTGAACTTGGCGGATATGCGTGAGGCAAAGTGCGGTTCCTCAACGCCCCTGTCTGCCATCGAGAACTTCGCCCAACAGTTCTCGGTGGCCCAGAAGCAGATGGAGGCCATCAAGAACATCCTGCCCCGGCGACCCGCTGCTGCCTCCACCCAGTCGCCGGCCGCAGCACCTCAACTTGCTCCTTGCCGAGGGCATCCTCCTGCGGCCGCCTCCGCCCCTGCTAAACCCAAGCAGCAGCCTCCACAATCGGGGAAGCAGTGTTGGGGCCTGCGAAGTCTGCAGGCAAGCGTAAGGGCAAGCGGCCCTGACACGGGGAGCCCAGGGAGAAGAGGAGCTGCTCCAGGGGAGGCGGTGTCCGCAGGAGGAGGACCGGGGGGAGAATGTCTACAACAGTGCTGGTATCAAGAACATCCTACCCACATTCTTAATAAAAGAGCAGTTTCCTCCCTCCCTGAGCCCTGAGAGGGACAGGTTGGCAGTGTGCGACGCCCCCGGGCCTTGCCACTCCTTTCCTCCTCTCAGCAGTGTGGGAACCGAGGATGCCCCCGGGCCTTCTCACCCACACTCTGCCCCACCTGGAGTACTCAGACAACACTCCAGGCCGCCTCCGGGCCTCCCGAGTCGCCCCGGGTACGTCTGTGGTGCCGTTGGTCCCGCTTGTTTTGTCTCTGGGGGCCTGGCTAGGTCTCCCCAGGCCGTCACGCTGGCTCATCCGGACCATCAGACTCGTCTATGTGATTCAATTCGCACGCCGGCCTCCCAAGTACAAGGGCATCCTCTTCACCTCCGTGCGGAGCAGCGATGCCCATGTCTTGCGGTCCGAGATCAATGTCCTGCTGGCGAAGAGCGCGATCGAGCCGGTTCCTCCTGCCGATATGAGGTCGGGGTTCTACAGCCCCTACTTCATTGTACCCAAGAAAGGGGGTGGGTTAAGGCCAATCTTGGACCTGCGCATTCTGAATCGGGCCCTGCACAAGCTCCCGTTCAAAATGTTAACGCAGAAACGCATTTTTCAGTGCAATCGTCCCCGAGATTTGTTCGCAGCGATCGACCTGAAGGAATGCGTACTTTCATGTCTCTATCCTTTCTCGACACAAACCGTTCCTACGCTTTGCATTCGAGGGGAGGGCGTATCAGTACAAAGTCTTGCCCTTCGGGCTGTCCCTGTCGCCTCGCGTCTTAACGAAAGTCGTCGAGACAGCCATTGTTCCGCTCAGAGAACACGGCGTTCGAATACTCAACTATCTTGACGACTGGCTCATACTGACTCAGTCTCGGGATCAGTTGTGTGAACACAGGGACATGGTGCTCAGTCACCTCAGCCTGTTGGGACTTCTGGTCAACTGAGAGAAGGGCAAACTCTGCCTCGCGTAGAGGATCTCTTATCTCGGTATGGGGCTGGATTCGGTCAGCCGGACTGCGCGCCTCACTCCAGAGCGCATCCGGTCAGTGTTGAACTGCTTGAATACGTTCAAGGCAGGACAGCGGTCCCACTGAAATTCTTTCAGAGGCTCCTGGGGCATATGGCATCTGCAGCCGCGGTAACGCCGCTCGGATTGCTTCATATGGGACCGCTTCAACGCTGGTTTCACGACAGAGTCCCAAGATGGGCGTGGCAGCACGGTCAGTACCGGGTCTCATTTACTCCTTACTGTCGCCAAACCTTCAACCCGTGGTTAGACCCCTCGTTTCTCCGGGCCGGAGTGTCCTTAGTGTCCAGGCATGCTGTGGTCTTCACGGATGCCTCATCCACGGGCTGGGGGGCCACGTACAACGGGCACGCAGTTTCAGGTCTGTGGAAAGGGGTCCCATCTGCATTGGCATATCAATTGCCTAGAGTTACTGGCGGTACGTCTTGCCCTGGCCCGGTTCAAGAAACCGCTCCGGGACAAGCACGTACTGGTCCGTTCGGACAGCACTGCGGCCGTTGCGTACATCAATCAACAGGGTGGTCTACGCTCCCGTTGCATGATCCGGCTCGCCCGCCATCTCCTCCTGTGGAGTCAGAAGTTTGTGAGGTCACTTCGTGCCATTCACAGCCTAGGTGCACTGAACCAGACAGCCGACGAGCTCTCTCGTCAGTCGACACCTCCGGGTGAATGGCGACTCCACCCCCGGAGCGTCCAGCTGATATGGGACCACTTCTGAGTTGCACAGGTAGACTTGTTCGCTTCTTTGGAGTCGACCCATTGCCAGTGGTACTATTCCCTGACTGGGGGTACCTTAGGCACAGATGCACTGGCGCACAGCTGGCCCCGGGACCTACGCAAATATGCGTTTCCCCCAGTGACCCTTCTAGCACAGACTCTGTGCATGGTCAGGGAGGACGAGGAGCAGGTCTTGTTAGTTGCGCCCTACTGGCCCAACCGGACCTGGTTCGCCGAACTCACACTCCTCGCAACAGCCCCTCCCTGGCCGATCCCCTTGAGGAAAGACCTTCTTTCTCACGGGCGGGGCACTCTCTTCTCTCTCACTCACTGTACTCTCTTGGGATTTAGCCCCGGTGCTTAGAGCACTCCAGGGTCCGCCATTTGAGCCTTTGCAGTCAGTTGAGCTAAAAATCCTGTCCATGAAGACAGTTCTCCTGACGGCATTGGCCTCAATCAAGAGGGTAGGGGACCTGCATGCACTTTCGGTCGACGAATCGTGCCTAGAATTCGGGCCGGCCAACTCTCACGTTGTCCTGAGACCCTGGCCTGGATATGTGCCCAAGGTTCCTACCACTCCCTTTCGGGACCAGGTGGTGAACCTGCAAGCACTGCCTTCGGAGGAGGCAGACCCAGCCCTAGCTTTGTTATGTCCCGTCTGCGCTCTCTGCGCTTACGTTGACCGGACTCAGAGCTTCAGATCCTCACAGCAGCTCTTTGTCTGTTATGGAGGCCAGCAGAAGGGGAAGGCTGTCTCCAAGCAGAGGTTGGCCCACTGGAGTCTATTTTGCTCCAGTTGAGTTCCCCGGAAACGGCTAACCCTGTGAGTTCCTCCGTCACCCCTTCGGTGTCAGACGTTGCGGCCGTCTAACGCTAGGACTGCACCCGTATGCTTGTGTAACGTGTGTGTGTGTAGGCTGGGTTCCATATGTTGTGGTCCCCTAACGGCTACCCCATATGTGTATTCTCCACGGTACCAGCTATCCTACTCGGCTAGCCCCGTGTCTTTCTATGGACAGAGCCCGCTCTGTCATCTCTGGGTGTGTTCTTTCCCCCTGGGGCCAGGTTGGATCCACCCCAGAGACTTCCATATGTTGTACTACCCTGATAGGTTAGTCCTTATGCGTATTTCCACCTCTCCTTCCATTGTAGAATGTGGTTCCGCAGCGTACCATCTCCCGAGACGGGCACGTTTTCCCAGCGTCATCCAATAGTCATGCTGAGTAGGTCTTGCAGGAACAGCAGTGACTGTCCTTCCCTGCCGGGAGCCCTGACTCCCACTCTAACATAGGAGTGGTCCAGCGAGCTCAGGCAGGGCGCTGGAAGGGCCAGCATCTCTGGCGTGTTGGTAGGGATCCCAATTCGTCGGTCAGATCCGACGTACGTCGAATGTGACTGACTGAAAGGGAACGTCTCGGTTACGTATGTAATCCTCGTTCCTTGAAGGAGGGAATGGAGACGTAAGTCCCGTCGCCAGGTGCTGTGCTTCAGCTGAAGGCCTGAGCCACTTATCTCGGCTCCTCAGTTGAAAACAATATGCGGTACTTCCACTTCCGTATTTATACCAGCAACGCGGGGCGGCGCGTGGAATGCGTGAACCGCATGCCAATGTTCATTGGCTCGTTTCTATACACTCGAAGTAGATTGTTCTCTGAAAACAGATCCCAATTCATCGGTCAGTTCCGACGTATGTCTCCGTTCCCTCCTTCAGGGGAAATCAAGCAAATTGAAATGTTTACTGAAATGCTATGACTAAATTTTTTTCAGGTCCAGAAAATTCCTGACAAAAATCCAAGTGCTGTCTTTACACATACTTATTCAAACAGGTGGTGATATCCAAGCTCTGAAGAAATAAAATCAAACTCTGTAACAGTAAAGCACCATTTGTTTGTTCTTTGTTTTCCTAGTGCAGTGCAAAGTGTTGAGAAAGAGGCCTGAGAAGTGTACTTGGGGATTACTGGATATTTCTCTAAAAGCATTTTGATGTTATGAATGAGCATAATGTATGATCTTCTGAAGTGTGGATTGATCAGTTGGCCAATGCCGAGTGATCTTCAAAGCTCGAAAATGAGAGAATCAATCTTTTTATTTAATATCATAGAGCAAGATGGGAATTTTGAGTGCATTTCTGTGTACTTGATATACAATTGTTTACAGTGACTGAATGGTTAGTTTCAGGAGGGTTTATCACTTTCACTTATAAGTTTATTAGTATAATAGGCTTTTTTTGTTTTCTATGATTTATTGTAATGGTTAGAGCAAATTAAACTTTGATTTAATGAAAAATGGATCCATATTGAATTCAGATTGTGGGAGCTTTTCTTTGTTTCTTGATTGAGAGTAAAGTAATGGGGAAAAAAAATCATATTCATCCTGCAACATTGACTGTTGATGGTTGTATATTTGTGGTTTCAGACACCTCAACGAGACTAACGGGATTTAAGCGCACAGTCTACAATCACCTTATCAATTTACCTATTGAAACAGTAAGGAACTTTTTCATTAACTCTTTTTTAATTTATTTAAAATGGATTGTAATGCTTCTTAAATGGCCTTTTTCCACACTAATTTCTTTGGTCTCCACTGATATATCAGCCCATATTTGTATATTTTGAGATCATCAGCATTGGACGATCATTTTTGTTCGAGAATTATTACATATAGTGCCTACAGTATATTTACATTATATCGGCAATTGGTCACCACACACCACTATCAGCCATTAATAATCCATTTTGGTCTATGCATCACAGTTTTGCATTAAAAACACTCAAACCAATCCAATCCGCAGAACTCCATTAAATGTGGAAGAAGCAGTACAAATGGAGTAGAACTTCAACAATCAACTCCAAATGCAACCAAATTAATTCTTTAGAATCAAAGAGATGACATCGGAAGTGATCACTCTTGAGAATTACTATTCCATTCTGTTCATTGCTAATAATTTGCATCGTGTAGATGCAATTTAGATGGCCCATCCATAACCTGATTAACATCTGGTTTATTCTACAATTTCTGAACTGCTTGCTTGGATAATGCGTTTGTTGTCAAAATTTAGAAACATAGAATCATTCTTGAAGAAGTATAAAATAGTAAAAATGTAAAATAGTAAAGGTATAAAATAGTAAAAATAGAAACGCTTATGCATTTTCGCATGGTTAAACATCACAGGCCTGTCCTTTATCAGTGCGTTTGACAGTCTTGCTGTTTGTCGCGTGCACCACAGAATTTGGATGACAGTGGTAACTGGCAGTCGAATAACCAAATTATTTAGTCATGGGTTTTAAACGGGCACGACGGCAAATGGATGTCAAGTAAATGATGCAATTTATTCCCCCTTTCCTCCTCCTCGCCAGGCGGGCTGCCACGGGACTTCTGCCAGCCTTAAATAAGTGTTACCCAGATGGCACTCGCATGACGCCCACTTGGTTACAGAATTGTTCCGCGGGAATAACTCAGCTTGCCACAACAAGCAATAGGTCAATTGAGCAGCGAGTGCCTGTTGCTTGACCCGTTTTGCATATGCAAATCTGCTAATGTTGTGTCATTTCGGTAAATTCCAGGGGAAGGAAGGCTCTTGGGGCTTCCTAAATGAATTGGAAAGGAGCCCAGTTAATGAGGGCGGAGGGGAGAGAGGTAAAAAGAGGAGATGCTTGCTTCCTCAGCTCGCTTCCTTTTGCGAGTACATCACTTCCAAGTGTCTTTGCGCAAGCTTCTGTAAAGGGAAATGTCTGTAGTTGGGCTCTTGTGGTAATGGGATAGTCCAGCAGGCACTAGGATAAGTGATTTTTCACCCCTCTCTCTCGCTCTATAGTGTTTTTGAACATAATTCTATTTTTGGGAGGTGTGGAAGACAATGCCTTGGTGTTTTCTCTCTCTTTTCACTCCCTCTGCATCCCCTTTCGATATCTATTTATTCCTCTTCTCTTTTTCTTTCCCTGTCTTTCTGCTTTGTGTCTATCCTTTTCTCGCTTTCACCTTCCAATTCAACCTCTTTTATTTTCTGCCACACTTTTGGACTTCATGGTGTGTAGACAGGTCACACTGTGGCTTTTTGCATTTTTTTCCTGTCCTTTACAATTGTTGCTTGTCAGATTTTATGAAATGATCCCTGTCAAATATTGGGGAAAAGCTGTACGATATGTCTTTGTAGACTTTGGTCCAAAGTCTCTTTAAAGGTGCCCTAGAATGAAAAATTGAATTAACCTTGCCATAGTTAAATAACAGGAGTTCAGTACATGTAAATCACATACAGTCAGTCTCAAACACCATTGCCTCCTCCTTCATATGTAAATCTTGTTTGTGAAAAACACCACGGAAAAATAGGCAAATCTCAACGTAACACCGAGAATGATGCAATTGTCGGGATCATTAATATGTACGCCCTCAACATTTGCATATGCAAGCACATGTTCACTGTCAGGCGAAACTGCGTAGCCGTATCATCTGGAGTTATGCAGGTAAACAAGCGTAACAAGCGTAACATTTGTTTCCAGATCATGGAAACAAATGTTATGTTTCAGGCTGTGCAGGGGATGTGAAGACGTTTCATACTCTTCCCACAGATAAAACATGTCAACAGGCATGGTTGATGTTTATTTATAATCGGAAACCACAACAATTTAATTCAAAGTTGTTAGTTTGCTCAGCCCATTTCACCACGGACAGTTTTTCAAACCTGGGACAATATCAAGCAGGCTTTGCTCAGTGTCCAACACTGAAGAAAGGGGCAATTCCAACCATATACCTGCAAGCAGTAAGTGATTTTATCCACTTCTTGACTGTCTAAACAATTTCTGATTAAATTGAAAGCTTCTTAGAGAGACAACATATCGATAATATCCCTGTTGTTGTCTAGATCCAACGCAAGACGCTAGTACAGTAACAATAGGATAATCCAAGTAGCTTACATAACTAAATGGCTAAATAAATCGACTTTTAAATCAGTACTCTACTGTCAAACTCAAACGTTACTGTACAAACAACATATTTAAGCACTACCCAGTTCAGTTTGTGATTCAAAGTGATGAAGCTATCATTGTAAAATCATACAGGGACACAATACAATAATTAAAATGTTTTTACAAGACTTAACTTACCATTCTGAAGTGTTCATTTCCAATCTCAAAACATGTTGTTGTTCCTCAAAATCTGCATCTTCGTCAGAAACAGGCTCAACCATATAAGGCTGAATGCCTAATCTCTCCATCGTCATGACGGTCAGCTATCATTGAGCCGCGCAGTGAAACAGCCAATCAGAGCAGAACTCTGCATTAATATTCATGACCCTTCCAAATAAGGCCAGACCATTTCATCCTGGGGAAGATTTCTAGAGTTGTAAATGGACCTGTAAAACCGTATCTGGACAATTATTGACCTTAAATATATACCCTCTATGTAGATATCAAAGAACAATTTAAAATGTTGTTTCAAATCATTCTAGGGCACCTTTAAGACAAGTCATCTTTGAAACAAGTGGAGCTCGTATCTCTTTGAATGGGAAACCATCCAATTCTCCGAAACTGTTCGCCAAGCTTACGATTAAATTTCATATTTGAAATCACCAATAAAATCTGACAACAACTGTCTCATAAATTGTTTCTAAACGCTCGAATGCTCATGCGCAATCCTAAAAGCGTGTCTCAGGACACTGCCTGTTTCTAAAGCAACCGGCAGCTGCAGTGACCCGATGACTTTACTAATCAACGATTGGCTGTTTCATTTAGAAGGCGGGGCTTATTCGCCATATTGGGCGTTGCACTTTCTCCCATTCATAAGTTCACCGTTTTCCTATATATAAAGTCTTTGTTTGGTCTCAATTAGTGTTGTCAAAAGTACCGACCACGATACCAAGTCGGTTCTGAAATGTAAAAAAAGTGACGCTTTGAGCGCTGTTGAGCGGAATCGTAAACACCTCTGAATGGCCAATGTGTTTACGCTCTCATCAAATATGTCTGTGATTGGCTACAATGACCAGCGCTTCAAAAACCTGTTGGAAATTACACTTTTCACAGAGCGCTTGCACAGATACACACGAGAGCGTTTAAATGCAGCCGCCTATCAGCCTACCAGTTTGCTGGTCGACGCCTGCTTGTGCTTTCAGATGCTCCTACTCCCGCTTTCAAAACACTTTCAAACACTTCTGTGTGCCATGAGCACAATGGCCAGTCAGAGGCGTTTATGATTCTAGCTCAACAGCGCTCAAAGTGTCACAATTTCAGTACCGATTTGGTATCACGGTCGGTACTTTTGACAACACTAGTCTCAATTGACAGTGTTGGTTAGCTGTTTTGCATAATTTTTGACATCCTTATTGACAAACTAAATTGAAATGGTACGATGCTAATATTGCCAATGTTTTGCAAGTGTTACATATTGTCAGAAATCTCTCATGATTCTTGAAATTCGTCTTCACATTAAAATCGTGGCGAAACTCATGCAGCGTGCGGCGTGCGCCCCGGCTTCAGTGAACTGTGTCCTCTGCATCTCCCTAACACACTACAGCTGCAATCGATGCTGCCTGAGCCGACAGCAGGAGCAGGACAATGTGGAGATGATTTTCTGCTGCCAAGACTTAAGTAAACAATCCAACAATCCATAAACCCGAAACCCTCACAATACAAGCTCAGCTTACAACAACCCAAAGACCTTGTTTTCATTTTGCATGCTTTTCACTAAACATACGCTCACACTGCATATCACAAATTTTTTTTTTTCCCCATTGGCAGCCTGTTACATTTTGTAACGTTATAGTATGACAAACAGAACATTTTCGGTTGCATTTTGATCCTGGGAATACAAGGGTTTGAACTGCAAACAGGGTTAGGGTTATTTGTATTTAGTTTATATATAACATAATTTTTAATAAATAATTGGACCAGGATGGAAATACACTTCATTTTCCAGAATGCATTACATGTGTTGATTTTCTTTGTTATTTATTTTAAAATTCCAACTAATGAATTGAAAGGGAGGCAAATTTGTATCTTAGCTTGTTTTAACATAGTTTATTGAAAGTCTGCTTTCTCAAGAAAGAAAGAGAGCATGTAGGTGGAGAAATATTTGTTGGTTTGTTGCATTAAAATTCAGTTAGAAAAATAAATTGTAGTATAATAAAGTTGGCTGTCTGGAAACTAGAAAGTGGTCCAGTTTGGGCTTTTCTAAACAAACGGCAGGTTTGAATCTGTCCGTTTGCATTTGATTTTGCAATGGCTCCTCTACACTGTAAGATGCCAGTGTGTAAAAGTCAAGCCAAAGTGTTTTTTTGTGTATTTTTTTTACAGGCTGTAAAAATGATTGTTTTAGCACCTTACAAATAACAGCAATAATTGGATGTGCATATAACCTCAATTATCAAAATTTAAATGCTGCGGATTCTCCTTTGGAATTTAATTATATCGCAGCTTGTAATCGACTATAAACCCAAACAAAACAATCAAAACACATATTAACAGGCTCAGCGTGTTAAGGGAAACAATCTTCGAAACTGAGATAAACCATCTCATGGATTCCTCCAGCAACCCCATCACCTTGTTTTTGCTCTTGTGTGATCTCACTGAAAGCATCAAAGGATGCAAGCTCTCTCTAATGTTTCTCTTCCTTCTGCCCAGAGAATAACCTCTCAATCACACTGCCAGCATTCTTTTTTTAAATGCGCAAAGAAAGATGAATTTGGGCCATAAAGGCGCGTATCACAAGGGCTTTTTATCCTAAATGGTCCTTAGAATTGTTATCTATAGCGATGGCGCATTCCCAGCACTGTCGTGTTCAATCAAGTGTCCACTTAGCCGCGGCCAGGAGTAATTGTCCCCAAGTGGGCCACACACTGACCTGTTAATGTCTGTGTTGACCCTCTAACCTTGTCAGCACGTCTAAGAGAAGAGCTCTAAATCATCTCGATCTCCTCCGGCTCTTCCCGTGCTGCCGGGTCAAAGCGGAGACCGCCTCAGGCAGACCACTCCCTTAAATTGTCCTGTCTTTGGTAGGTCATTGTCTTAAGGATGAGGTCCAGATTCAGGAGTCACACTTTTTTATTGCTGCGCAATCATGGTGGTGGTAATTGTGTTCAGTGCCGTGTAGTGCTACGGTAGATGAAACCCACACAACTAAAACTATGAAAACACAGTATAAAGAGTATTTACTGTTGGCAGAACAATTGGATATTTGTACCATGTCTCTGGTGCCTGTGCAACACTTGCTACCACAATGTATTTTGTGGTTGGCTGCAAAAGCATTGCTATGTGGTTGCTAAGTTATGGCTGATGTTTTCACACTGATGATTAATAATTAAGGTTAAGAATTTTTGAAAAACCACCAGCATCACCAATAAACTTTCTTCGGTGGTTCTTTGCAGCACCTGAGGTTTTTAGGTCTTTTTTTTCAAGAACCATTTTTCACTCTATAAGGCCAGATACTTTCCAAAGAGAAGAGATTAGGAATGCTCCGATCAGGATTTTTTGCAGCCGAAACCGATTTATTGTCATCATGATCGGCTGAGATCAATCCCGATCATTAAAACTTTATATGATGTGTATTAGCTCTCTATTGACTCCTTACAGCCTTAAGGCATTTTATGTCTAAGTGGCATACTTAAAAGTAAAGGCTGATAACTCTACAAAAAAAGGCATCATGAAGTACATGGTCTTTGAAGAAAATAGATTTTTATGTATTGGAGGTTTTTTATGTTACAGCACTGCTGAGAAAATCCCAGAAAAAGTTTTTGTTAAATTTATTGATTTAATTTATTGATTTAATTTCTTATTATTAATGCTTGACATGATGAATATTAGAAAGTAGCCTATATATGACATCATATATGACATTATATATGACATCATATAATCAAGACTTGTTCACTATCATGTCAACTGCATCTGGGCCAAATTGTGTGTCGATATGTCAAAGCAATCAAAAGTTAAGGCATTTGGAACCATAGTAGCCTTTTTATCAAAAGTCTAAAATCCTCGCTAAAAAAATAAGAACTACTTGCATGTGTAAACGCTGCTAAACATAAACATATTTATTATTACATAGAATAGGTAACATCTAATACGATCGTGGTTGATGATCTTCCAGCGCTGTTTCAGCTGTGCGCTCCTATTATATGGCTCACGGTAAAATCAAGACCTCTCAATCTTGAGCGATCAATCCAATCCAAGGCCGCTCCAGCTGTAAAGCAGGGTCCTATCAGGATCTCTACACATCGTCCCTAAGAACCATACCCCAAATCCAGTTCCTGTTGGTTGAACTTTCAAATGACGTTGGAAATCATTGCGACATGATCAGTGACTTAACTTCCTGTCTCCTGAGTCCTGAGATGCCTTCATCTGATCAATGCTGCCTTTGATATCCAACAATTCAGTGTGATAAATTCTGTGACAACGGAGCTAAAAAATAAAGAAGCCGTCTGAAAGTTGGTGGTGAGTTTGTGTGTAAATGTTTAATGTGAACGTTTTCCACTTTTGGTGTCATTTCTAGTGAGAAATTGGTATTGTAGTAATTAAATATTCCCTTAGTTATCACCAAAGCTCTCTGTTTTGTTGTAGATCATTCAACCGTTATGCTGCCTCAGAAGTCTTTCCGAAATCAGTTTTGTGAGGTACATTCATGAGCAAACGCTGCCTGCCTAATAGGACAGTATATATAAGGCAATAAGTCAGCTGCCTAAGCTCTCGGATGCAGCCACTAATTCATCCAGGAAACAAAACATGTGACTGTGTTCATAAGCGAGTCATTGAATCATTCATTCAACACTGATTCATTCAGGAACAGAACTCAACTACTGTATGTTTGCTCAGAAACTCGCTGTATAATTCTGCTGTGGCTTTGTTTGGAACTATTTCATTGGCGGAGCAAATTTACTGGCAATAATGTATCTAAAATGTAAGTTACTCAATATAGACCTTTAGTCAGGGTAGTGCCATATTTAATAAAGGAGGAAGCGAGGTATAGAATAGAGTTCGACTCAATCAATGGTGTGAGTTTGGGGCATTGCTATCTGTTTGACTGACCATTGGCAGCTGTGGAGGAGTGTTTTTAGTGCGTGCGCGCACGTGTGTGTGTGTGTGTGAATTTATGCAGTATGTTGCTAAGTGATCTGCTTCAGATTAGCAACATTTTTTTTGTAATAGTGCCATGTAAATATTAGATGGCAGGTTAAAATTGTCTGATTTCTTTTTCTCTTTTTTTTTCGATTATCCCTCTCATTGTGATGGATGGCAAGACAACATATTTGATATAAAGCAGAAACAATACCTTGAGTGTAGTACATTTTATCACACACCGTGTGACTTTTCTCTAGTCTTTTCGCAGATGTGGGTAGTTTGACACAAAAATAACTGGCAATTATCAAACTACTCTAAAGTGGCTGGTAACTGGTTTCTGTCTGAGACTGACAGGGCTGGCAATCTGTGTGAAATGTGTGGATTAAAAACACATGTTGGAGGTGCCGAGGGGTGTTGTATAGAGCAGCTGGTATGCCACCAAAATGAAGTAGCTGAGTCAAACTTTTGTGAGTTCTTGCGCGCCCAGGGGAAGATATTACTGCTTTTGAGGTTGATCGTTCATACGTTGAACAAACATCTATCACTATTTTTTCACATCAATCTACACGCCATTCCCCATGATGACAAAGCCAAACCCAGATTTATAACTTAAATCTGAAATATCACATTGACACAAATACTTGGACCCTTTGTTGTTACATTGGATTATCTTTGAGATGTTTCTACACTGCTATTGAAGTCCATCGATGTTATGAATGGTGCGCACACACACATAGCCTAGTGGCTTGTGAAAGTATTCAAACTCCTTCACTTTTTTCACATTTTGTTATGTTGCTGCCTTATGTGAAACTACTTTAACTTACTTTTTTCCCACATCGATCTACACTACAACATAATGACAAAGCAAAAACTTTGTGACAACTTTGCAGATTTATTGAAAAAGGAAAAACTAAAAGAAAGTACATAGCATAAGTATTCAAACCCTTAACTCAGTACTTAAAGCACTTTTACAGCCTCAAGTCTTTTTGGGTATGATGTGACAAGCTTTGCACATCTGCATTTGGCTTTTTTGTTTGTTTGTTTTTTGCCATTCTTCTCCTCAGATCCTCTCAAACTCTGCAAGTTGGATGGGGACTGTCGGTGGACTGCCATTTTCAGGTTTCTCCAAAGATATTGGATTGGGTTCAAGCACAGGCTCTGGCTGGGCCACTCAAGTACATTCACAGAGTTGTCCATAAGCCACTCTTGCATTGTCCTAGCTATGTGCTTAAGATCATTGTCCTTTTGAAAGGTGAACCTTCTGGCCTAGTCCGAGGTTCTGAATGCTCTGGACTAGCTTTTCATTAAAGCTAACTCTATACACTCACCTAAAGGATTATTAGGAACACCATACTAATACTGTGTTTCACCCCCTTTCGCCTTCAGAACTGCCTTAATTCTACGTGGCATTGATTCAACAAGGTGCTGAAAGCATTCTTTAGAAATGTTAGCCCATATTGATAGGATAGCATCTTGCAGTTGATGGAGATTTGTGGGATGCACATCCAGGGCACAAAGCTCCCGTTCTACCACATCCCAAAGATGCTCTATTGGGTTGAGATCTGGTGACTGTGGGGGCCATTTTAGTACAGTGAACTCATTGTCATGTTCAAGAAACCAATTTGAAATGATTCAAGCTTTGTGACATGGTGCATTATCCTGCTGGAAGTAGCCATCAGAGGATGGGTACATGGTGGTCATAAAGGGATGGACATGGTCAGAAACAATGCTCAGGTAGGCCGTGGCATTTAAACGATGCCCAATTGGCACTAAGGGGCCTAAAGTGTGCCAAGAAAACATCCCCCACACCATTACACCACCACCACCAGCCTGCACAGTGGTAACAAGGCATGATGGATCCATGTTCTCATTCTGTTTACGCCAAATTCTGACTCTACCATCTGAATGTCTCAACAGAATTCGAGACTCATCAGACCAGGCAACATTTTTCCAGTCTTCAACTGTCCAATTTTGGTGAGCTCGTGCAAATTGTAGCCTCTTTTTCCTATTTGTAGTGGAGATGAGTGGTACCCGGTGGGGTCTTCTGCTGTTGTAGCCCATCCGCCTCAAGGTTGTGCGTGTTGTGGCTTCACAAATGCTTTGCTGCATACCTCGGTTGTAACGAGTGGTTATTTCAGTCAAATTTGCTCTTCTATCAGCTTGAATCAGTTGGCCCATTCTCCTCTGACCTCTAGCATCAACAAGGCATTTTCGCCCACAGGACTGCCGCATACTGGATGTTTTTCCCTTTTCACACCATTCTTTGTAAACCCTAGAAATGGTTGTGCGTGAAAATCCCAGTAACTGAGCAGATTGTGAAATACTCCAACAACCATGCCACGCTCAAAATTGCTTAAATCACCTTTCTTTCCCATTCTGACATTCAGTTTGGAGTTCAGGAGATTGTCTTGACCAGGACCACACCCCTAAATGCATTGAAGCAACTGCCATGTGATTGGTTGATTAGATAATTGCATTAATGAGAAATTGAACAGGTGTTCCTAATAATCCTTTAGGTGAGTGTATTTTGCTGCATTGAGTGTTCTTCTACTCCTTGTTGCCCAGTTCCTGCTGCTGAAAAACACCCCTACAGCATGATGCTGCTCCATCACACTTTACTGTTGGGATGGTATTGTGCAGCTGATGAGCAATGCCTGGTTTCCTCCATAGATGATGTTTGGAACTGAGGTTCATCAAACCATATTGTTTCTCACAGTCTGAGACCGAAAGAGTCCTTTTAGTGGGGTTTCATGTGTCTTCACTGAGGAGAGTCTTCACTGAATCTGGCCTCTCTGCTATAAAGCCCAGATCGGTGGAGTGTTGCAGTGATGTTTGTCCTTCTGTAAATGTCTCGCATCTTCATAAATGATCATGGAGCTCAACCAGAGTGACCATAATTTTCTTGGTCACCACTCTAACCAAGGCCCTTCTCCATCGATTGCATCGATTTGGCCAGGAGGTCAGCTATGAAGCTATGAAGAGTCCAGGGGCCAGTTGCATAAACTTAGCCATTATGTTTAGACTGTGTCTTAAGAACTAATTTGACACGCTAGCAATTAGTCAAGAGGTAATCAGTCTAACTTTTCTGATTAAAATTAGACCAATTCAACTTTAAATGTAACTGACTTTAAAAAGTTAAGAACAGTCTTGAAGAAAAAAATTGATTACTAACTTTTAAGACTAGTCTAAGCAGTTTATGCAACCGGCCCCTGGTTGTTCCAAACAAAATCCATTTTAGGATTATGGAGGCCACATGCTTCTGTGAACCTTGAATACAGCAAATGTTTTTTGTAGTCTTCTCCAGATCTATGTCTTGACACAATTCTGTCTCTGAGCTTTACAGGCAATAATCTTGACCTCATGGCTTGGAATTTGCTCTGATATGCATTTTCAGCTGTTAGTCCTTTTATTGAGAGGTGTATGACTTTACAAATCATACCCATTCAATTGAATTTGCACAGGTTAACTCCACTCGAAGTGTAGTAACATCTACAAGCGAAATAGGAATGCTCCCAGAGAAGGGGATGAATACTTACGCAATGTAATTATTTAAGTTTTTTACAAATGTGTAAAGTTGTCACAAATCAGCTTTTTTTTGCTTTGTTATGGTGTATGGAGTGTAGATGAATATGAAAAAAAGTAATTTAGGGACTTTTGCAAGCCACTGTATATATATTAAAGATAAAAGCCTATAGATGTCTCCAAGACAATGCATTTTCCACTTGTTGTATAGTATGTCTCTGCACCACCGTCCCCCCGCCCCCGCAGACACATTTCTCAATTAAAATGAAGGCATTGCTCTCAACAAGAAATCAATTAAATGTCTTAAGATATGAAAGATAGGGGTGAGAAAAAAGTAATGCCTATTTGAATTGTAAGACATTAAACAAAAAAGTTTAGTTGTAAAAGTAGCTACAGTAAAAATTAAACTGTCGTTGACAAGATCACTTTTTTATTCTACTTCCTGTTGGTAAAGATGACAAGGTTTTAAATAAAGGTTAATGTAAATGTGGTTAAAGAAAAAAGTAATGTAAAAGTTTGTCACTTCCTCTCTTTCAATGAAAGTTTGGATGATCCATCTTTATCCTGAAGTAGTTTTCATCTCTCTTTCACTTTCATGTATTCTAGCTGCTCTTCAAATACTACAGTACTCCTTCTTTCTTCTCTCTATCCATCCATCCATCCATCTCTCTCTCTCTCTCTCTCTCTCTCTCTCTCTCTCTCTCTCTCTCTCTCTCTCTCTCTCTCTCTCTCTCTCTCTCTCTCTACCTGTAGCTATGTCCTATTGCTCCTTTTAAACTCCCTATTTTGGGAGTTCAGTTCAGTGATGTGAGAGTCATAAATACCAGCGAGGGGTCTTTTGGGATCGTGTATTTTCTGCAGCAATGACAAGAACGCGGGCGGCTAATCAGAGCGGCTCTTATCTGAAGCTGCTCAGCGCCCGACGCAGAACAGAGGAATGCGGCCAACTAAGGGGGTTAGAGCTAGCTGAATTCCATACAGAGGAATTACATGGAGATGTAATGCAAGGGTTGATTTGTATTGGGTCTGTTGGGGGCAGACTGTGAATATTTGCCCTCTAGGAGTGGACAGGCCTGTGTTTGTATGCACCTGAGATTTTTTTGTTGTTGTTGGGATTATTTAAATCTTAAAGATTTATAAGATATAAATTATATCCCGTTCTGATATGGGAGATGATAGTTTTTGGTTATCAGTATATAGTGATATTTATACCATTTATGAAGTCTTATGAAGTCTTATTTTTTGACATTGTTGCAGAGTTGATTCAAAATGTTCGAAATAATAAAAATAGTAAAATGTAGTTAAACATCAAGGCATGCTGTTTGTCAGTAAATGAGTAAGTATTTTATAATTTTTGTTCATGCACCAATATAAAAAAATGCAAACAATAAACAATTAATAATAATAATAATAATAATAATAATAATATATATATATACTGTTTATTAAGCACTATTAATTAGCTGTATATCTTTTACTAAGCTTTTTAAAACATGAAATTTGTTTACTATTTTATTCACTCAACTCAATTTGCATAATTTGCTGGTCATGTTCAAGCACTATTAAGATATCTCTGTCTTAGCTCTCTCATTGTGACTCGAGTAAGTGACTGTAGTCTTTTGTAAAATTAATAGGCAAAAGTAATTTTATATTGCCATCAAAATGCTTCTAGTTACACTGTAAATATTAAATCTATCACCTAGCCTTCTGTTGAATGGCATGGCAACAATAGCCAAGCAATTTGCCCTCGCACGAATAAAATGCCACCACGTAGACCTGCACCGGGTTAACGAAGGACAGACACTCCTCTCCCTTTTCGTCAGTTTTTGTTCTCTCTCTTTTTCTCACCATCTTGCATTCTTTTATCCCCTCCTTTTTCTGTCACTCTCTCTTTTTGTCTCCCTGTCGCTCTTACTGAGAACACACTCGAGTAACTGCTGACCTCTGCAATAAGCGTTTTACCATGCAAATCACCTCCACTGATGCTGATTGGTCTAAGCTACGTGTCACCGACTTACGGGATCTGACAAAATGTTCCAGAGAATTCTGTCAAGTAGTGTGTGGCCGCAGCATTTCCTTAGATGAGTCGTCCCTCGAGTCACTACCATTCATCAGAACAGCACTGCAGATTTGAGCTGATAATCAGATGCTCTGTGTAAATATCACAAGTGTCAGAAATGCTTGCCGTTGAAAATCTGAAAATGTGTTAAGATGCATTTAGGTCAGTTCTGGAATTAATTTGTCACCAAATTAAGCATTTGTGGTCGGATTTCATCACGTTTTGCCTTTTTCCTTTCTCATTTGAGTCATCATCCAGGTTTATGTGGGTTGAGTGAATTTAAGGGACTTCCCCCACCTTTATAGAATGGTATCAATTCCTGTTTGTAATTTTGCTGATCTTAATATGCACTTGTGTCTCTCTCTTGTCCTTTTTACTCATTTTGTTTTTCAGATTGAGCTGGCTGCACCGTATCCAATGGTTCCTCCCCTTTGTTCCCTTTTCTGAATTCTGATTGGAACAATGGAATGTCAATCTCATCCAAACAAGTGACTGTGGTATGTTATCTTCAGTATTCTTTCTTGAAACTACGGAATTTAGTATTATCTTCTGTGCTGCATCTTTTTTGTTTTGAGTTGTAGTAATAAGGATGTACGTATTTTAATGTGACTACACCCAGATTTTTTATTTTCTTCTTTTTTCAAATCAATTAATCGCAACTAACATAAAAGTTTGAGTTTACATAATATGTGTGTGTGTGTGTGTGTGTGTGTGTGTGTGTGTGTGTGTGTGTACATTATGTTTATATTAGGGCTGTCAATCGATTAAAATATTTAATCGCGATTAATCACAGGATTGTCACAAGTCAAGTTGCGATTAATCGTGAGTTAATCACAAAATTTGATCCGTTCTAAATGTACCTTAAATTAATATTTTTCTAGTTTTTAATACTTTGATCAACATGGGTATGGACAAATATGCATGCTTTATGCAAATGTATGTTTATTATTAGTGAAACCATACTAGACAGAGCATGAAGACTAGACCTGTATCAAAGGTCATAGATGTTTTTCAAATAACTTGTTCATGTCTCTTAAGCCTAAGCTTAAACATTCAGAATAAGCAGTGATTTCTCATTTTAAGAAAGGGTGTTTTTACACTGGCAGTTTAGTAAAGAACGGGGCAGAGTTCGTATGAAAAATTGGTAATGTGATGCTGTCATGCGGACCTGAGAGCACACCAGGGCACCACACCCGAGAACTGGAGGAGTTGCACTCGAACAGTGCCGCGATTCACGTAAACAGTGTGAGAAATACGGACTCGGGAGCGCGCTTGTTCAGAAAAGTAACCTGCGCATTTGTTTTAGCCGATTGTAATGTAGTTCAATAAAACACATAAGTGGTGATGGTGTTAATGATTTACCTCGAAAATGAGCGAGAGCGAGCTTGCAGTGTATCTCCTCAGAGTCCCTTTGCAAGCAGAAAGGAACCCTTTATCCAAGTTAAGATGCTAAGATATGCTCTCACAGTGGACATGCACCTACGATGATTATTTCAGACCCCTCCATGATTTATAAGTGGGAGAACTTGAAAAATAGCAGGGTGTTCAAATACTTATTTTCCTCACTGTATATATATATATATATATATATATATATATATATATATATATATATATATATATATATATATATATATATATATATATATATATATATATATATATATATATATATATATATATATATATATATATATATATATATATATATATATATATATATATATATATATATATATATATATATATATATATATACAGTGAGGAAAATAAGTATTTGAACACCCTGCTATTTTTCAAGTTCTCCCACTTATTGCCTTATGTGAAGTTTACATGTTAGCACACAATGTGTTATTTGAGTGTTGATTATCCTATATCTAAACATGACTATCAGCTGAATATAGTCTCATAGTTTGGGCTCTGTTGTTAACCTTTGATATTATAGTAATAATGTGCAAGTAAGTGCTCCCTATATAGTTTACAGCATTATCTTTAAGAAACTTTTAGTTATAATTTAATTAATTTAAGGACAGACACAATTTTTTCAGTAAACCACTGTTTAATCAAAAATAAATAAAAAGCCATTTTTTAAAACTACTGTACCGAATCCGTACCGAACCGTGACTTCAAAACCGAGGTACGTACCGAACCGTCAGTTTTGTGTACCGTTACACCCCTAGTGTTTAATAATAAAGTGTATATCGGTTAGGGGTAGGTGAGAGTGACGGTAAAAGTGAGTGGGTCCAATATCATTGGCCTTAAAATGTGGGTGGGTCTTGTCCCACCAACATACAATGGCTCTGACACCCATGCGTCCAGCTATGAAAAAGCTTTCTGTATCAAAAGACTGAACATCCAACTTCCAACATCCAACATTCGCAAATACGACTAGCACGGACATCATGCTAGCTAAAATTTAGTGTTTGTTAATTATTGAAAACCCCATAGTTTATATCTGATTGCAGTTGCATGTAAGTTTCTAGCGGCAAATGAGCTGGAAAAGGGGATCTCCCACTGCTAATGTGCAGGGTCAGTCAGTGAAATTAAGAAAGATCACAGCCTTGAACATGTAACTGTTATTTTAAAGTAGGCTAATATGTAGATGGTGTAGACTTTTTGTAATATTGTGTTTAAACTATAAGTTTTTTTTTTTTTTCCTTGTACATGTTTAAGACAAATAAATAAATATATAAAACCATCTGTAATAGCCTGTCTGTATAGCCTTTTATATAAATATATATACAGGGCTGTAATCTAGTTGGTGAAACAAGCTTGCTTAGTTTTAAGTTTTTATTTTAAATTCATAGTTAAATTAAAGTACTTTGATTATTGCTTTTTACCCAACTTTATTTACATCTGTAACCTTAAAGGAATCCAAAAGTAATCAGATTAAATTACTTTCATAATGTGGTGCTTGGATTACGTTACTGAATACTTTTTTTATGAAGTAATTTGTAACTGTAACGGAATACATTTTAAAAGTAACCCTCCCAACCCTGTATAATACAGACACACACTTATTATATATAAATATGATATGTACACACACACACACACACACACACACACACACACACACACATATATATATATATATATATATATATATAATGTAAACACACTTGTGTTAGATACGATTAATCAATTTATCACTAGTATCAACTTTGTCTCAGAAGTTTCCCATGAAATTCCCTAGGAGAAATAAAAATGGGAATAAATTAAGGATTTGTTTGCGTACTTATAAGTGTGTTTAGTTTCAGACGAATTTAGATAGTAGACATTAAAGAGATCTCCTTTGTCTCGTCTACGAGAACAGTCATCCTGAAACCTCAAAGTGTCTTGGCTTTGCCTTTGCCCCACTTTTCGTGTCACTGTCCCTTCACACTTATGCTTGGCCGTCATTCACTAGACTTCCTGTCTTTTTTACTTCGCAGCTTCGTGTGAGCGTGCTTGTATATTTGCGACCGGCAGAGCACTTTTCTGCACTGTAGAACTGGCACGGTGCCAGTCCCTGCCTTTGCCCCTGATCAGAAGCAAACGTGACATTTGTGCCGAGGTAATGGAATCCTTGCGCAATTAAATCTCCGACTGTGAAGTGAAGTCGCTCCTTCCATCCCTCCATCCTTCTCCTTTCCTTTAATCCGCAGGAGGGAAGGCCGTGATGATGAGACCGTCTCAGCACGTCACCCCTCTCTTTTGCTCTCCATGTCACTTTTTGTTTTTAACTTCTCCACATAAACATCTCTCCGCCTGGCAATTAATTACCACAAATGTCAATTAACCCCCTCCTTCCCAAAAAAATAATATCGTAAGAGAATTAAATTTCAATTATAAAAATTACATTGAAAGGCGGCAACGTTAAATTGCTTTAATGAATTGTGCTGAAGGTGACAGTTGTTATTTTGCAGCCCGTCGTGGCGGGAGACCTTCCGCCTGCTCTGATACAATGTGAAGTGGAGGATGAATAGAGGAAAACAGAAGGATGGAAATGAAATGAGTGTTGAGAGGAACAGAGAGGACGTATTTCCTGCAGTAACAGTAACCGCTGTACGTAATGCCTCATTTGTGGGATACAGCAGGCAATGGCGTGAATCATTGTTCTGTGCCAGCGAGTGAAAGCACTTAGGGGTCTCTCTCTCTCTCTCTCTCTCTCTCTCTCTCTCTCTCTCTCTCTCTCTCTCTCTCTCTCTCTCTCTCTCTCTCTCTCTCTCTCTCTCTATCTCTTCCTCCCTTCCTTATTTGACTTGCACAACTGCTGATGGTGCATTTGCCCACCGGTTGTGCTCCAGGACCGTTCCTCCATACGTTATCATATTTAAAGGGATAGTTCATGCAAAAATTAAAATTCTTTCATCATTTACTTGCCTTTTTGTCGTTTCAAACCTGTGTGACTTTATTTCTTAATTCCACAGTTTTTTTTTCCCCATGCAAATAGTTCACATGGGGACTGGTGGTTTCAAGTTTCAAAAAGGTCACAGAGAAAGGTGAAAGTATCAAAAGCATGGTCCATATGACTCATGCTATATTGCAAGTCTTTTAAATTCTTACGATAGGTTTGTATGAGGAACAGATCAAAATAGAAGTCGTTATTTACTAAAAGGCTTCCTGTGCATGGAGCTGCTTAACCTTGTGGGTAAAATTCGAGAAGTTTTGGGAAGTTTAAACTTGCATATACTTTGCATTGCGACTTGGTTTTAATTTTACTTGGATCAGTTAGTAACCACCCAAAACACACTGGTAACTACCTAGCAACCAGCCACTCTCATTCTCTTCAGAAAATGTAAAACGTTTTTTTCTTTTCTTCATTTTTGTTACTAATTACTAAAATGTGTCACATACTGTAATATATCACCATCATTTATTGTAACTTATGTGTTCAAAAGCTCAACATGTCTCATGATGTCTTGTGTGTGTTGGTACGCCCTTTGTGTCTCTGACATTTCACTATGCAGAGTGATAGTATGCGTGTGTGTGTGTGTGTGTGTGTGTTTATGTAGGCATGAATAATATCTCACAAACTAGAGAGGTCACTCAACCGTTTTTCTTTTTCCGTAGTTGAAGGTTAATTTGAAGCAACAATAAAACGGATGCTACCATTTCCTCATCTTCTTTTCTGGGTAATAAACTTTGGACTGTCTCAGCATACCCCATGCACTTGAGTTGGACTAGCTCAAGACGTCTCCACCTATTCTCACCATCAGTGATTAACATCTCACTTTCCTGACAATGATTTTCCTTGTTCCTCTGATTGTAAAGTGATAGAGAGAAATATTAAATTGGACCTTGATGCTCATCAAAAGCAAATTTCATCCTAAAGGAAGGAGAAATCACAGATGAGATCTCTATAACATCTCTTTATTTCGCATTCACAGCAGTTAGATTAAATGGAAAGTGACTTGACTCCTGATTGTCAGACTTTTCTCCTAATAAACACCCCAGAGGCATCACAATCCTCAATATCTTCTCTAGAGCAGTGGTTCTAAACCTCTAACTCCATTGTCTAACACAATATTCAATGGAATTATGACGACCTGCTTTTTTTTTACAAACTTTTCTATTAACAGAAACTGGTAATGTTAATATATTCAATTATTTAAATACAATTTATGTCATCCTGAGACCTCTGCCCCCTTGTTGAGAACCACTGCTCTAGTTTAAAGAGATCTCAGCACTGTTTATACAAAAAGTCAGAGATTCCAATATGATCTCAAAAATGTTCATAAAATTCTCCCAAATAGCCTCAATGCTAAGATGGCTTTAAAAAACATTTAATAAACAAACAAACAAACAAACATTAAATACTCCCACAATCAGATTATCTGACCTTTTCAATTGACATTAATATTTTAGCTCTATACACTTTCATTCAGTCGTTTCATTCTAGGAGGAACATTTGAGACAAAGTTGAACTTTAAAGCACAACTCCATGTCTCCCAAGTGAGCTAAAACAGCAACCCTTGAGCAATAAAATTATCCTCTGGGATTGGTTTGACAGATCGATTAAGAAAATCATTGTAATGGTACCATTGCCCGTCAGTCAGGCAGAAAAATGCTGTTTAGTGAATTGAGTACAGATTGAATGTGTTTTGGCCAGTTGCATATTTGGGCCTGTGCAATTAACAACAGCCTAGCAGCCCTCCACACACAGTTTAAGACCACCCCGACAGGCATGGAAATGCAAGTACTGTGTGATGTTTTTCTTTTTCCAAGCATCTGGTTATTGACTGCCATCCACAGGGCCGGACACACACACATACATTTGCATTGGGCCTACAGGCCTCTGACCGGGCAACTGAAACTCAACACTCATTTAGCAGTGGCTCAACATACGGCCCGCTTCACAACTTTACACAGCACACACACACACTTAGAAGTTCATTAGATCAGCATCCTGCCTTAATTGCCTCTGTGTAACACACACCACAGGCTAATGCAGGGGGTCTCAATGCTGAATTTGTCCACCTCACTCAGGGCTGTTTTTAAGAATGCCCTTTGTTGTGCATCCTTGTTGTTGCAGCAAGTTTGTTTCCTATCCTGTCATATTTCTCTTAATTCACTTTTCTGTAATAAGATTTCATTTGATAAATTAATCTGCTTTTGAATACGTGTAATTTCTTAGAAAGGGGCAGTGCTGAATCGTTTACTTAGTCATGCATTTTCTTACAAATATGTTTCCTACAAAGATGTAAATGAAATGTAACTGAGAACTTCAAGTAGCGACTTAGCCTCAGATGTTTCTCCTAAATAAAAATACATATTTTAATGTGCATCAGAGATTTAGCTCTCGTCTGTCATCTCGCATATCTCTCGTTGTACACTATATTGGCAAAAGTTTTGGGACGTCTGCCTTTACATGCTCATGAACTTTGACATCCCATTCCTAATCCGTAGGGTTTAATATGGAGTTGGCCCACCCTTTTCAGCTATAGCAGCTTAACTCTTCTGGGAAGGCTTTCCACAAGGTTTAGGAGTGTGTTTATGGGAATTTATGACTATTCTTCTAGAAGTGCATTTGTGAAGTCAGGCACTGATGTTGAGAAGGCCTGGCTCACAGTCTCCGCACTAATTCATGCAAAAGGTGTTCTATCGGGTTGAGGTTAGGACTCTGTGCAGGCCAGTCAAGTTCCTCCACACCAAACTCGCTCATCCATGTCTTTATGGACCTTGCTTTGTGCACTGGTGCGAGTCATGTTGGTTCCCACAAAGTTGGGAGAATGAAATTGTCCAAAATGTCTTGGTATGCTGAAGCATTAAGAGTTCCTTTCACTGGAACTAAGGGGCCAAGCTCAACCCCTGAAAAAACAACAACCCCACACCATAATCCCCCATCCACCAAACTTTACACTTGGCACAATGCAGTCAGGAAAGTACCGTTCTCCTGGCAACCGCCAAACCCTGACTTGGCCATCAGATTGCCAGACAGAGAAGCATGATTCGTCACTCCAGAGAACACATCTCCACTGCTTTAGAGTCCAGTGGTGGTGTGCTTTACACCACTGAATCTGACACTTTGCATTGCACTTTATATAAGGCTTGGATGCGCTGACCCCACTCTGTGATATTTACGTGGCCTACCACTTCATGGCTGAGTTGCTGTTGTTACCAATTGCTTCCACTTTGTTATAATACAACTAACAGTTGACCGTAGAATATTCAGTAGTGAGGACATTTCATGAATGGACTTTTTGCACTGGTGGCAACCTATCACAGTACCATGCTTGAATTCACTGAGCTTCTGAGAGTGACCCATTCTTTTCACAAATGTTTGTAGAAGCGTCTGCATGCCTAGGTGCTTGATTTTTATACACCTTTGGCCATGGAAGTGATTGGAACACCTGAATTCAATGATTTGGAGGGGTGTCCCAATACGTTTGGCAATATAGTGTATGCCATTTAACAAATAGTTGTTCAGTTCACACTCTACACACTGTGTGGTTGTCACTACCTGCATTTTTCGGGAGTTAATTTGTTTGTAGAATCCGATTGTCACTCCCATAAAATACAGAACTCCATGTGTACAGAACAGGATTAAGCACTAAAAGATGAAGTGACAACTGAATTTAGCTGCAGTGTGTACATGGCCATTGTTGTCATGTGGTAAGTTCCGCCTTCAATTGAAAGGGGTACTTCAGTGCTGGGAAGATGAATGTGTATTTAAACTGGGTGATTTATGTAATAGAAATGTGAAATTATTTTTGAATTTGATGCCTTCTAGACTGAGAAAAGACAGAAAATGTATTTTTGTCTCATGTGGATGAAAGACAACAACTCCCAGAATGCACTTGCTTGGCCACTCCCAAAGGCACGGCTACTGGTTATCACTTGCCCACCATAACACCGCCCCCACCGTTGTTTTGATTTTCATAGTAATAAAATAATTTAGTTCAATTAGAGAATAGACACTACAATTAAAAACTGAAAGTGTCTTTTCAATAAAGTGTGAGTGAGCCGAACGAAAGTCACGGCACAGACGCAGCAGGAGTCAGACTTCATTCATCACGAGAGCGAAGAGCTGAGGTAAGCACGGCGGTCATTCACGACGCGTGTCCAGTCTGGCACGTTTTCAGATCATGCCTATGGAAGCTTAACTTTCATAGGAATTCATAGAAAAGTTGAAACACTCATTTTGCTCTGCACCGCTCCGTTATGAATGCCCGATCCGAGCGGCCGTGCGCATTTACATTCTGTGAGTGAGATCCCACCCCTATGGGCGGGTTGATAACATGCAGAACTAACTCATACTACTGGCTGTAGTCTCTAGCCTCTGGCCAAAAAATCCTCAGATGACGCAAAATGATGATATTTGCGACGTGAGGGGGGAAAGTACGACAATTCGAATATACTACCGGGTTTCTACTGATACAAAGCTTAATGCTAATCTCTGAAGTAAACCTTTAAGGTTCATCTCTTCGATAGGTTTGTGGCACAGCTCAATTTTCAATTTGATATGTTTGAGATCACATTGAGATTTCTGACTTTTGATTGCAGACTCTGGTATCCTAGAAAATCTGAGCATATTTGAGACATTCCCTCTTTAAAGCAATTATTTATTGAAATCTATGGTTGCAATAACATTCATGGAGGGTGTCCACTGCACAATGTATATATAGTGGGTTTCTTTTAGATTATAAAAATGTTCTTCAAACTAAGAACAAATGGTTCTGTGAACCAAAACTGTTCAATGAACTGTTCTTCTATTTCATTGTGTTGAAAACCCCCTTAGGGAACCTTTAATTTTAAGAGTGTTGAGATCTCTTCTGAACTCTTGAGATTAGTCTTTTTCTCAAGAGAAAAATCAGCAAGGCAAACACCTTAAGTTGCTCTCCTTTTAACTTCGTTGCTTTGCAGGAGTAACAATTGAGATATTATAGAGATCTCATTTGCCGTTTTTCTTTGTTAGATTAGCTCTACAATATAACAGAAAATCAGTCTGATATTAATGGCTGCTTTAGTGGAGTTTATTCAGTCTTATTCACTATATCTTTTCTTCCTTCACAAAAGCTTTGTTACACCTAGCTTCCTAACTTCTTGTTTCACTGGGTGGTTGGCCGGCTGGCCAGCGTATGGGCTGATGCCGTAACGGCGAGTAGCAGGAAAAGAACACAAGACCGGGATGGAGTCCCAGGCAGCTGGCCCAGTATGTATGTGTGTGTGCGTAGGAAACACCAAAGCAACTTACAGCAAATGAACGCCCATATCTCCTATCGCTCACTTTCCTGTTTGGAGGCACAGGCTGTGACAGTTGACGGAACTAGAGAGAGCAAATAAAAGAGAAAGCATTTATTTACAGTGTGATGCTAGTTAAGGATGCGGTTTCACACAGGATGTGCCCCCCTGCTTCGGTCTGATGGGGGCAGACTGGAGCTCGTGCTGGTGGTCTGTATTGTGGAGCTGGTCTAGATTCTGGGCTGGACCCACCAGCACACCCTCAACGCTGTTTCCTGTATGGAGGCAGAGAGATGAGAACAGGTTAGCGCAGGTCACTGGGAAAGAGCGGAGGATGAAGGACAGTCGAGGGTGTGTGAGCGTGGGGGGCGTTTAATTGTCTCAGATATGTAGAAAGGTCATGTGTTGGGTATTTTGGGCCCTTTGCCTTTCTCGTCACCACAGTGAACCAAACACATTCCCACAAGAAGAATCAATCATCCTACCGCTACTGTATAGCATTGAATCAGCACTTGAGTCATTTGAGACAAACCCTAGAAACGATCAACTGTCCTATGTAAATCAGATACACACAGATAAAACTTCCTTCGTCATATTCCTGTTTATGAGACCATTTCAACTTTTCTGTCATCTTACATCAGAGATATGTGTGTTTTTTTTTCTTCTTAGAAAAGGAGAATAGTGTTTTTTTGTTTAGTTTTTTCAAGAGAGAGGCTGTGAAATCTATTTGTAAAAAAATGCAATAGGAGACCAAGTGACTTGTTCTTTGACATTAAAATTCTCCATCTAATCATATAAGGTTAATGGCCTTAATGAGGCCTAAAAACGCAATGAGACATCAGATCTACTTTTTATTCACGGATCGCTTGTCTAAATGAGAGAAGTGGCGCACTGACCGTTTAGCCTTGCGCTAATGACGAATGCTGAGAAGTTTGAGCTGAGAGAGCAGGCTTTGGGTAATGATGAATACATTGAACATCATGAAAGCTTTTTTAAGGTGATATGGTATTTTGATTCAAGGTGATGATTTGTCCTTGTTAAATTACTCTTCTGTAGTGGATGATGTTCACTATTTGATGTAACGCCTTATTTGCCATATTTTTGTGGATTTAATTGGATGCAGTATTTCCTACAGAGTATTTATTTTCCTCTATACATATATATATATATATAAAAAGTCAAAAGTTTGTGAGTTTCTTTGTGACCAGAAATTGTAAAAAATATTTTATAGTTTAGAAATAATAATAGAAATATATATAATAGAAATATTTATATTATATTTCTATTTGTGTGTGTGTGTATATTACTATTTTTATGCTGAATACACCTATTGCTGAATAGATGTATCAGTTTGCAAAGTAAACGGGTTACTTTATTTTAAGCCAGACATCACTGAAAGTAATGCAGTTCAGCAAGTGATTCATATGTTGATTCACAAGAGCTCTGTCTGATTTAGTGAGATCATTCAGTGAAGGATTCGTCAGACTGATTCAAACCAATAACTCCTTGGCCCACACTGGGCATACTATACATTAAGTAAAATATGATTTTCATATCCATTTATAATTTTCTGTTTTATAATATTTTTTTGTATATACACTATCATTCAAAAGTTTGAGGTCAGCAATTAAAAATAAAATAAAAAATACTTTATTCAGCAATGATGCATTAAATTGATCAAAACTGACAGTAAAGACATTTGTTAGAAAAATTATATTTCAAATAATTGTTGTTCTTTTGAACTTTCTGTTCAAAGAATCCTGTAAAAAATGCACAACTGTTTTCACCATTTATAATAATAAGAAATAACTATTGAGCAGCAAATCAGGATATTAGAATGATTTCTGAAGGATCATGTGACACTGAAGACTGAACTAATAATGCTGAAAATTCAGCTTTGTCAATGTCATCACATAAATAAATTAAAATGTAAAACATATTCCCCCGGTTTCACAGACAAGGTTTAAGATAGTCCCAGACTTAAATTCATTTTTGAGCTGTTTTAACTGAACACAAATTGCAGTAATGTTTTTTTCTAAGGCACGTTTATAAAAGCTACTTTCCACTATTTCTGTTTCCACTATTTCCACTATTTCTGATAAAATACATCATGATGGTGATCATACAAGACTTCTTTCAAACACATTCAAATATTTAACTGACCCCAAACCTTTGAATGGTAGTGTAATTCTATTCTATTAAAATGTATATCATTTATTTTAAAAGTTACACTAGGAAGTAATGCAAAGATCAGGGGCAACAGTGTGCAAATTTACACCAGCAAGGCTCAAACTTACAAAACCCAAATTGTCAGAGCATGTGCATGAACCGCTAGGTTACGGCTCGACTAGAGCTTCATGTAGCTGACGTGTTTGTGCCTGTCCCCTGGAGAGCAGGTTCAGGAATCTGTCCATTAAAGCAGTCTCTGAGAACACTAGTGTACACTAGGCCAGAGGGGACAGGAGCAGTAAATCTGTGAAAGTGGATCTAGACCTGACAAACATGTGCAGAGCTGAGAAATACAAACAAACAACAGGCCTGTTTATCTCCCGGTTGGGTTACACACACACACACACACACACAACACTACAGCTTATGCTTCCTGAGTAGAGTTGTAGCATTTTGTGCTGTGGCTCTTTAGTTTCATCTCTTGTAAACACAATTCACATCTTTGTTTTTGAGTCCATTATCTAACAGACCCAATAGTCAGTCAATACAGTCTTGCAGACCGTGCCATTCTGCATTGATGTATGAATTTATGTGCTTTATGCAAAAAAGAGCGGCTCTTTTGTGAACATGGTGTAAACAGCCATGTCAATAAACCCATAGACCGTATCAAGCTACAGTAGCTATTATAAAAAGGCTAATATCTGCAGCTGAATTTTTTTCCCTCACTCTTTTTTTAAAAAAGAATGTTAACGTGGCATTGTAAAAGAGACGGATGATCTATATGGCAGATTGATCAGCGGGTAGAGACCCCATTATCTCTTTCCGTGTTAATTACAGTGTGCTCAGCTTGCGTGTCAAAAGACGGATAACTGACGAAGGTAAAAGACCTTATTTATGCTTTCGTACTCAGCTGGCGGCAGCTTTCCTCTCTTTTTCTTTTTTTTTCGCCTCCTCAGCGCTGTATATTTATCGTCCAGTAATATTACACTGTCAAAAACGATCATCTCTGCGGAGATATTATTCTCTATCGTCACCTTCACAGGCATCCATTTGGACCAGCTCAATCTCAAGTTACCGACTCTTCCTCTGCCTGCGGAGTGGCTGAGCAAATTTTTGGTCGTCCCCTGGGATGGCAGAAAGGTAATTCGGGTTGCGTAAATCAATATGTGGGAAGCCCAGTCATACCACATCGAAGAGACATGGCACCGATCTTGAATGCCCTGACGTTTTGTGGCTTTTAGTGGGGTCACATTTTTTGCTAACGGAAAAACAAAAGCAGAAAGACGCAGGGGGAAATTTCAGTCGCAGACACCCAGATGCAGTCGATGCTCACCTGAATGGTTTTAAACTTCACTAAACTTGCGTTTCGAACTGCAACTCTACTTTAAATGATTCATCTTCTGTTTTTGTCAGACAAAACATCCGTACATGAACATAGTGGACCCCGGTTACGAAACAAAAGCAGAATGTGTAAATTGTTGTGATGAATTGGATGAATCAATTTAAGCAAGATTGTTCTGCTCAAGTTTCTTCACCTGTAAAAAAAATCACAGAAAAAGACTAAGAATAATTCAATTCAATTCAATTCAAATTTATTTGTATAGCGCTTTTCACAATACACATTGTTTCAAAGCAGCTTTACAGCTTTACAGAAAGTGTAAAGAATACTACAGTAAAAACTGTTTATAGGAGAACGGCATGTTACCTTGCCATATATGGTGAAAGACTGTGCATCTCTTCTGTCATCATTTACTTACCCTCAAGTTGTTCCAAACCTGTACGAGTTTTTCTTCTGCTGAACACAAAAGAAGATATTTTGAAGAACCAAACAGTTGATCGTCCCCATTGACTTGCATAGGCCTAGTATTTCTTTTTTCATACTATGGAAGTCAATGGGGTCCATCAACTTGTCTGTAATACCTGAAACATTTTCATGTTGAATTTCTGGCAAACACAGTTCCCAGTCTTTTACCGTAAATGCAACAGGATATTTTTTCAGTGCTTTTTATTGTTCTTTGAAATTTGACCAGGTACATCAAAACAAACCTTAAAGTCGCTAAACCTATGAAAAAACCCCCCCTGGAACTGTAGATTTTGTTAAGCTAGCGTTTAATATGCTAAGTAAAGTTTGTAGCTTGTATTTAACATGCTAGGTTTGAACTAGTATGTTAGATGTCAACAAACACAAAGCAAGATGTTTTATGTGTGAGAGTTTACGAAGAGAGACTGAAAACAGTCACGTATGGTAGACCTTACACCAAGATCTCGCAACATGTTTATTGTTTGCGCTGTCTGCCGACGGGCCCCTGCTTTTGAAACACGCAGCAGTGAAACCCCCATGAAGGGACTTTTCAACCCTGTGTTACAGATCTTTTTTCCTTTTTTTTCTTTCTTCTTATCACAGAGCGTGTGGTGTGAGAGGTAACATCAAAACAGTCTTTCCTGTGGTTTTGTGTTAGGGTATCTGTCAGACCTGCACCTCTCACCAGAAACAACACACTATGAACCCTCATATACACAATTCTCTCGGCTCTCCCTTTCAAAACCATTTATGCTTTTCATCACTTCCTGTCTGTTGACCAGACCGAAACAGTTTTCTAAAAAAGGCTGTCTTGAGTCAAGCTTGAGAAAATAGAATTGGGTAAACAACAACAACGGGGAAAAAAGTAGATTAGTTTGGTTTTCTTTGCACAAAACAGACTGTCCTGGCCAGGACTGTTTGAATTCAACATTGTGCAAG
The DNA here is from genome assembly GCA_023566225.1 of Romanogobio albipinnatus. NCBI lineage: Eukaryota > Metazoa > Chordata > Actinopteri > Cypriniformes > Gobionidae > Romanogobio > Romanogobio albipinnatus. The sequence continues at coordinate 12,208,815 of CM042250.1, forward strand.
GTGAATGTCATTGTTTTGCCATTCCTGCGATGATAGCATTATCGTCTATTATGGCACCACATCGGTATGGTAGATATTTTGGTATTTCGTTTGCAATACAAAGGATTTTATTTGGTTTCATGTCTGTTGAAATATTTGTTTCTCTGTGCCGTGTGGGTGTTATGGCTATCACGTCAAGACGTTACGGTGAGATGTCAGAGCATCACCTGGTGGACTAGCACAGAACATAGGCCCTTGTTCCTCGTATGAGAAATCTTTTCACATCACATATGGACAGTATCTAAATTGATTTCAACTTGATGTCTGATGATTAAACTTTTTTATTTCCAGATGATTTGAAGCTTGTTTCTGCCTCAGAGTAAAAATAAATTGTGACTTTATTTCTATTAATTGTAACTTTATGTATCTCTGCTGTGACATTTAAATATAAATGTTTTTTTTAATTTTATTTCATCTCTTTTTCATTCTTAATTTCTTATTATAAAGGTACACTTTGTAACTTTTTTGGGTTGAAATTAACATTTAAATAATTGATGACGAGTCAATACATCATCAGTCCTTCTTCAAAAATGTGTCTTATCCTGATTCACTATAAGCCAGCTTATTATAAGTGTTTATATTATAGACCTAGCGGGATGGTTTTCACTGGAAATTGCGCACATATATCACCCATGTCTCATATCTATAAATAGAGAAATGTTGCTCCGGCTTAGTGTTGGGCCAATAGACGATGCCAATCGACAGACATCACGAGGTTGAGCCGGGATCGTGATTCCTCCATCGTGATGGCATGTTTCCATCCGGACTGCGAGACCAAACGGTAGCACCATTTTCCTGTTTTCTAGTTGAAGTGAGCTGAGCGGTGCGGATCACACCACAGGCACTCAGGATAGTTTGTGTAATGATATTTCAGCACTATATCCTCTAGTAGTTTTATGTAGTTTTAGCTTATCCGTGCGGGTTAGAGCCCGGCCGATAAAGGATTTTTAAGGCCGATACAAATATTTGGTAATTTAAAAATCCGATATTCCGATATATCGGCCTATATATATATATATATTTCCCTTATACTAGTTATTTGTAGTTATTCATGATCCCTCAGCCTCTCTTAAATAATATGATACTGCATTTTAAAAATAAACTTGTTTGTTTTGTCTCAACAGAACAGAGGAACATACAAATATATTAAAGTTCTGATAAATAAAATGTATAATACTTCTTCAGCACTATATCCTCTAGTAGTTTTATGTAGTTTTAGCTTATCCGTGCGGGTTAGAGCCCGACCGATAAAGGATTTTTAAGGCCGATACAAATATTTGGTCATTTAAAAATCCGATATTCCGATATATCGGCCTATATATATATTTCCCTTATATTAGTTATTTGTAGTTATTCATGATCCCTCAGCCTCTCTTAAATAATATGATACTGCATTTTAAAAATAAACTTGTTTGTTTTGTCTCAACAGAACAGAGGAACATACAAATATATTAAAGTTCTTATAAATAAAATGTATAATACTTCTATTATTATTAATATTGACAGTAATCATTTGAAAAAAAAAAATAGTTAGTCCCTATTACCTTGAGCTAACTTTTAATTACAATGCCAACTTGCTTATCCCTTTACGTGCATTATTTTAATTCTATCCATCAAGCTACAACAAACCATTTTCAATCATCATTTGCCTACCTTCTAAAATCTACTACTACTTAGCAATGCAGTAAATCCATTATGTGACTCGTTAATGCTGCGTCTGAACGAAGTCAGCATTGCACTTTCGTTCACTCCTCACGTGCCTAACTTACGATTTACAATGCAGGGACTGGGACTACAAATATATTATATTTATATAAATATATTATATTTTATTTATAATTAGTTATAAATATAGTAATCGTTACTTTATTTTGGCAGAATAAGTTCATTGTGATTTCCATAGTGGTCTTCTACTGATAGCCATGGCATTAGCTAGCTTTGTGGTTAGCTAAAGTCTATGATAAGCCATAATTTAGAAATGGACAACGTCATACTGCAAAATATTATAAAACATACTTTTTCAAAATAACGGTCAGGAGAGTAATGATGCGCCTCATGCTGTCAAACTGTCAGGCTATTAAAGAAATAAATCTTATTCAGTCACATTTGAGTTAAACTGACAGTCAGTCAACTATATTGTAACAACCTAACGTAATTACATGCTAATTCCGTTTCACTCTTGGCTTACATGTAACAGCAAAACTGGACTTGGCAGTCACAAATTTTGTCATGCTTATTTGAGTTAAGAGAACTGATGGGGATGTTCTTTTAATTGTTATTCAAGCAATGTATGTCTCGTGACAGTTGCCAACTTACCATGTACTTCACAGTTGATCTCAGTTGTGAATGTTCGCGGCGCGCAGCATGAATCTGGCTGGATCAGCTGGTGTTGCCAACCGGCACATTGTAGAGTTCCCTCTGGTGGACAAACTATGAACCACCATCATAATGTGGTTGAGCGGTGTTTTGTCCTTTTTTATTATTTTTTTAAATATTCATTTATCGGCCATCTTAAATGCCAAACCGATAGTTTGGAAAATGCGGGCCGATATTTCGGTCGGGCTCTAAATGGAGCTTAGCGCTCAAACGTAACCCCCCGATGTCATCGTCCATCGCAATGTTTTACTGTAGACATGGTCTGATGCCAATTTGGTAGACATCGCCCAACCCTACTCTGGCTACTTTAACACATGTGGGAGTGGCATAGGTTAGTTGTGACAAAGAGCGAGAAAGGCTGACATGGAGCACACAAAATTTTGAACCTTCGAGGAATCACCCTTAAAAAAAAAAAAAACAGAATAGAGGAGAGTCTGCTGACAAAAAATAGGATGCAACAGAGCTCGTAATAAAACAAGAACCAACATTTGCTTGGATTTTCGGAGACGGCAAGAACTGAGGGATTTTAAATTTAGTTAAAGCAGCACGGAGATGGCATTTTTTATTGCTGAACAGGTGAGTAAGTATTTTTATTGAATAGATAAATCACCATATGTAGCTCTCTATCAGATTTTATTTTAAAGAATAAAAGCAAGAATAAAACTTTTTTTTTTTTTTTTTTAAGCAGAGGCTCTTTTCCTTCTTTTGATATACTGCATGTTCAGATATTCAAATAATAAAATATTCTGGGGGCCATTAAATTGGGAAAATTATCAAAAATGCTGGCGGTGGTTGGCAAAAAAAAAAACGCTGGTGGGGAAAGAGTTAATAAGTATAGTTACAGTAATGTCTTCCGATAGTCAGCTTGAGATTCTTTCCATCTAAATTGGTTATCTCTTAAGCCTAGTAGTTAGTTTTATGAGCAGTAGATTAACCATATTCATCCGCACAGAAACGGCACAGACACGCAGTTTTTTTTTTTTTTTTTTTGGTTTGAGAGCCAAAAGTTGCACAGTGTACCTTTTAAAAGTTATCTTACAATTGCCTTTTTTTTTTTTTACTGTAAGGCAGAAATGGTTTCTGTAAATTTACATAAAACTACTGTGTGTAATTTCCATGTCACTATAGCGGCACCAAATGCAACTGCAAAAATTATGGTTTCCAAACCAATTGGCAGAACACTGTCTGGCAGGTGGTCCCACCCCCAGACTCAAGCTATTGGTTGAACCAGAAGTTCAGTGTTTGCTCAATATTCAGAAAAGTCTGTTTTTAAAATCTTCGAAAACAAAAATCCATCTACAGAAAAGGAAACATAAGGAAATAGAAATATATAACAAAATAGAGTATTATCTGTATTTTAATATTGTACATAGATATTTTACATTACGTTTATTTTATATTATTGTGTATATACAATTTAACAAAATTATTTCTCAAAATTTCTTTTCTATGTTCCACAGTTTTGTTCGTTTTGTTTGGGAAAGGTAAGTTTGGGAAAATGCAAAGCTTAGTCAGACTGTAATGTCTGTCCATTTACTAATAATGTGGTAGAGTTCAAGCTTAGATAGAGTATACAACAGAATAAGATGGGAGGGGGTGGGGCAAAGAAGGGTCGTAATCTTAACAGATGCCACCTCACGTGTCACTTCACCATCCACACGGCTCCCACAAACCAAGCGTTCCAGCGTATTCAAATGCAGCACGTATTAAAAACACTCACACTCACCTCTTATCAGATTACCATGCCTTATGATTGGCCTTCCATTGGCCTCTTTATTTAATAGAAGGTTCCTTTCTTCTTTGAGATGCCATAGAGTGTTACATCACTGCGCTTGAGCACTGTTATCTATGTTGAGGCCTGTTCTTGTAATGGGCTTTATTGATCTAAACAACATCAGGCTGGCCGTGATGTTATTAAGGTGAAGATAACTTCACTGTAACTTCCACTCAAACAATGTATTAGTGTTTTATTGGGTTTAAATAACTTTGGCTTTTAGACGCTAATGCAGCCGGTTAGTCACCCCGCTCTTTTATGGCTGCAGGATCTTAATAAAGCTTTCCTCTTTACATCCTGCTGTGTGTGAGTGTGTTTGTGTGTGTGAGAGAGGACAGGAGATGCCAAGTGCTTGCTGGGAAGTTTCTACGCCTTCAGTAAACAGCAGGAACTCTAAATAATCGGAGTAATTATACGTTGGCGGAATCCGTATTAAGCACCCCGTTATCAAACCTTGGATCGCGCCGACCCAGACCTTTAGACTCGATTCACATTGCTGCTTTTTATCCCCCCCTTTGTCAAATTAACATATGTGGTAAGAATTATTTGTGGTTTCAGAGTCATTTATTAACTGCGTTTTGCAGTGAACTTTTTAAATGGATGTTCGGATGTGTTTTTTTTTGGTCCTCCAAGGGCACACTGAATCCAATATTTATGAAATAACGATCCCATTCATCTACAGGCATATTTTCTGTGGGAAATTTAATTTGCAGATATTTAAAGCCATGCTTTTGGTAATGAATTATTTTGTCATCCTGCTTCTGATGAGATTCATCTTTAATAACTGTAACAATTATTTTATTAAAAAAGAAGAGCCATGCATTATGGCTATCTCAGCGAGGTCTACAGCGAGCGAGGATTCTCATTAGGAGGGTATTATTACCCCTGCTGGGCTTTCATTCACACTACCCAACTTAAATTACATTATGTGTCAACAATGTTTGCATTAAATTTAAGCAGTCATATTTACCAATTTTTCCCTCTCTCTCGCTCCCTACTACTGACACATTTAGATGTATTAAAAAGATAAAACACAGTTCTCGATCTGATAGGATGGCTTATTGAACGTTTACCTCAGTGCTGACTTTTAATAACACAATCATATTGAATTTGTATGCCAGTTGTTTTATATTAAAATGTTTTTGAAGGCTGTAGCCAGCCATATTGTGGTCTGAGAAGTTGCAAACTTCTGACACACAGAGAAAAGCTTCTTTTGACCTAGCAATGCAATAGCAACTGCTCAGAACATCTTAGTAGCCATTTAAAGAGATGACCATTTTAATGGCCCTCATGTTGTTCCAAACTTGCATGACTTGCTTTCTTCTGCAGAACACAAAGAAGCTGTTTTCAAAACAACATGGGTCCCAACTGACTTTTATTATTTGGACAAAAACACATTTCACAATAATTTCTTCTGAGATTCACTGAGGAAAGAAATGCATACAGATTTGGAACTACACAATAAAAACATAAGAATTCACTTAGAAATTGCTAGTAAACAACATTGAATGAAATGTGAATTTTTGAGGCAAAAAGTCTGAAGTATTGTTTTCTTTATTTATCGTTTTATTTACAACTTTGAAAAATGTTTTTTTAGGGTGCTTTCACACTTGGTTCGATTGCCTGGACCGAACCCGAGTTCGATTGCTCCCCCCTGCCCCCACTGGGCTGTGTTCATATTATATTATTTGGGTCCGACCCAGGGTGCGTTTGCGTCATCAAAGCAGCAGCTGTTTACCCGGTTGCTTATGCTGCGTTCCAGGCAACCCGTAACCCGTGTTTTTCCAACCTTCTACTCATGAAAGTGCACGGCAGTCAAACCTGTGACTTCCCACCCGTGAACTCGTACTAGATCGATGTACTCCCAGTTACGAGCTCTGACGTCACATAGCCCGCGGAACAACAATGGCAGCCCCATAAAGATGTGGTGTTTATTGAAGTCGTACACGTTATTTTACAAATAACGTAAAATAAATGCTATATCAGCTTCTCTTGCTGTATGCGCTGTTTTTTTCTCCTCCGTTTCCCTCAATTAAGCAAGGAGTAAGCACCTTTGGCGATAGAAATGATTGTAAATGCGGTCCGCCGTGCTTTGTTTACATCTAGCTACCACAATTGACCCTTCGGAAAAGACCCGCCCCCTTTAGTTACTGTTGCTATGTCCTCACAAGCCATGGCGCTCTCACACCACACACGTTCTCACGTAGAGAAAATACATTGCAGAGCAAAGAGGACACTGACAACTCGCCGACAGACAGGACAGAGCAAGTTACTTTTGATATTAAACAAAGTCTCAACTTTGAAATTGATATTTTTTTAAAGAAATTTAAACAATAAATAGCATTTTGTGGCTCTTTAATGTGTCGTGAGCGCTGTAGCGCCTCAGTTAAAGCTGTTCGTGAACCGATTATCTCTTCCTTCTAGTTCATTGATAAGCACAAAATAAATGTGAATGAACACTGAAAGAAATGTTGTTTCAACCGCGGAAAGACGTCAGTACACACCGTTTTTCCAAGTTCAAGTCCACCAACGTTAATCTACTAACTCTCCTGACTGCTTTGTCGGACAAAACGGCAGATTCTGCGATGTGATTGGCCTGTCAATAAAACTTGCGGCGAAGGGTGAATTCCTTGCACTCAGGCAGTTTGGCGTGACTGCGCCTGGAACGCTACAAAGTCGTGAGTCATGGTTTGAAGTTGTGACTTACGGGCTCAAAAACCTGCCTGGAACAGAGCATAAGTAATGACAGCGTGAAGGCGGCAAAATGCATAGCTTTGCTCATCTCACTTTTATTGTTTTGTTTCCAAAGCTTCAATACGTAATGGCACTTGCGTCTGCCACGAATGTACTGCATATGCTCTAAAGAACGCTGAAGAGGAACAGAAATGAGATCTACAGCTCTCTGCTTGCAGTACGTCAGTCAAGCTCGCCACACTCTAAAAAAAAAAGGTTCTACGTGCCACCAAAAATGGTTCTTCGTCGTAATCATAGGGGAACCACTTTTGGTGCTATATAGCACCATATCTTAACATGTTCTGTATATGGTAGCGGTGATATAGCACCTTAGTTAGCGGTGCTATATAGCACCTTAGTCAAAGAACCGGTGAAGAACCTCTGAAGAACCGCTGAAGAACCACTGAAGCACCAAAATTGGTGCTATATAGCACTTAAAAAGGTTCCCCTATGATTACGAGCCAAGAACCATTTTTGGTGCCATATAGAACCTTTTTTTTTTTAGAGTGCAGGAGAATGAGTAAAACACACATTTGTATCAAATCATACGTCATTAATAGCGGTTCACTTCCGCAATTTAGTACGATTGCATTCACATCAGCAGCGAACAGTACCGGAGTTCGCATGAACCTTTCATGTGACCACCTTTTTTAAGTGGACTCGGGTACGGTGGTGCACACCCGTGTTCGGAAGACAGCGTTCACATCATCCAAACGAACCAAACTCTGACATCAAACGAACCCGGGTGCGCACCAAAACTGCTAGTGCGAAAGCAACAGTGCACGAGGATGAATAAATGACAGAATTGTCTTTTTTGGGTGAATTTTCCTTTTAACAGTGGCCTGACAATCACACAAACACTTTTTTTTGTGTATTGCGGTGAGATTTGCATGGGTAATTACATCGATTTTATTCAGAAAATCATACATTTCTATTTTGGAGAATATAGTTTTGTCTAGCAGGTTTATTTAGTAACAAATTGTGGTCTGTAAGCACATCACACCAATGCAACATCACCTTCTGTTTTGAGAAAACATCTGATGTTGTACTAAAAAGGGGATTTTTGATGGAAACTGATCTAAAGGTGCATTACAAAAATCACAGCTGTGCACAAAAAAAATCCAGACTATTTGCATATTAAAGGCACGTCCAGCATTACTGTATGACAAATGTTGCAATTTTTGTTCTCCAGTCCTTCAAGGAAGTTGGATCGTTCCAGTCGGAAACAAATAATGTGTAATGCCTATTTTAATGCTTCCCAGTTTTATAGCTGATGCCTCTAAAAGGTTCCACTTCACATGGAACCATCTGCAAACATGGAAACCAAACATTGTAGGCTCCGTTCCGCATTTTACCACGCTGCACTGTACACAAACAAAATGTTTGTGGCTCACAGCTGAACCTATCCTGGCCAGAGACAGAAGCGAAATTGCTGAATATGAGGTAATCGGTTATTTCAGTTTGACCACTTCCTTAAACTTACGCTATTACTAACAGTGATATGTTTCCAAAGAAAACCTCTGACTCTCCTGTAGGTATAATGGCTTGGTTGATTTATGTAAATCAAATATTTAGCTGGTCTTAAAAAGTAAAGTGGAGACTATGATTATCTGTACCTGGAAATTGCAGTGTTGGGGAGAGGGCACCGTGATGTAGTGGCAGCACAGTTTGCTTTAAAGTCAGCTATTCTTCTGTGCCTTTTTGGTCCTTTTGCAACATCTAGAGACATATACTAAAGAAGGTGGGCTTTTTTGACCTGTCCCATCTTGCAAGTTGCAACCACCAATATACTGTATTGTACAACCATATAACAATGATGCTTCTGTTAATATAAGGGTACATTGTACATTGTATATCACAGGGATTTAAATATGAGGTGTGTTTGACCATTACATTTCTTAAAAGAACCTAAAGAGACTAATTTTGTAATGATGTTTCTCTTGTGGCTGTAGATCTTAAGAGCAATAAGACAGAGATATTTTTAACACCTGTTTTAACAAACTTGGCTTTATCTAATTTAATGAATCAAGTCAAACTTGCATTATCTCTCTGAAATGTTCACTGAATTTGTGCATTGTATTGGCTTTAATTTGTAATTTGCCTCTCTTTTATTAAGACAGATAGCTTAGAAATAGGTCAATATTGCTCCTGATATTTAGTGTTAAATTTGTTGATATGAAGGAAAATTATTAAATGCCATACGTGTAAAACAATCTAGATATATACCTTGATAATTTTTTTTCAAACTTGACTTTATTGTACTTGCATTGACCATTAAATCTACTGGTCTGTGATTTATGGTCAGGGCTATAATTTAATATTCTCCAAGAGAAAAAATATATAAAAAATACAAATTTTGTAGCTGTTTTTGTGCAAATACATAAATATTGAGAGTATATATTGAATACCAGCAAAAGGCGTTTAGCTATATTGCCTGGTTGAAACAGGTCAGATTTTTTTTTAGACCTATATCGACACAGTTTGACCCTGTTCTTCCTTTCAATTGTCACATGATCTTCATTATCGCCACTCCATCAGAGTTATGGTAATCTGCTAAATGTAGCCACCTCTCCCAGCATATTACTTGGATGTTTAACCCTTTTCTCCGTTCTTCAAGGACAAACGGTGTACGTGACGGGAGATCTCCGTGCGAAAATCCCCGAGCTCTCTTGAAGCAGCAGATCCCTTTTCAGCGCCAGCTGTTCTTCCAGATAAACTCTGCGGCGTGCTCGCAGATTCTCTTAATATGATTCCGCAGGGTCGGGCTCAGGAGAATAGACGCAAAACAAGCGTGCCAGGAGAAAGAGAGCGTTGAATTTTTCATCAGCAGGCCCTCGTAGTGCCGCAGCACTTTTTTAGTAGGCGGCCGGCTCATTCATGAGCAGATGTTCAGCGCAGGTCCAAGCTGCAGTTAGCATGAACTCCGCTGCCCTCTCAGCCGTTGGCTGCAAGGACGTTGGCAGCGACCCCGGCATCTGAGAATTCATTCCCGGCAAAAAGCGTTAAGCGCCGCTTCGCCCAGACCCCTTTTTTTAGCCGCGTTGCCCAGCCCAGGAGCTGGCCAGAAATGGAGGAGGGCTTTTCTTTTGACAGGCCATCAGTCTTCGCTCTGACACTGATGAAAGACTCGCCCGGGTCAACTCAAGGGACCGGCCCCAAAAATTTCTGAAGACAATTTTGCTCAAGTTTATCATTAATTTTTTATGACGTCCTCTGTATGAAATTAAGCCACCTGGCACGAAAACCAAAACAGCCCCTTTTTGAAAACAAAAGCAGCCTTTTTTGCGTCATTTGCATGAAGGTACCCTTGAAGCGGGGAATTTCTATATCAGATTAATGCAGGTGGTTTAGGGGAACGCGTTGGTCAGGCTGGTCGCTACACTAAAGCCCAGCTGCTGCTGTGGTTAGCCAGGTGGTTCGGTTAGTGTGGTGACCTCAATACACCCCAAGAGGCTTGAATAACAACCAATACAGATGAAGCATTATCGTGTTTCATTTACATAACACCATTATGTTGCGTACGTCCGTGTTGCTTTTTCCAAACCTGCATATGTTCCGCACTGAAAGTGTGAAATGTTTTTCTTCTCCTTCGTTGCGACGCATGTGAAGCTGTAATTGAAGGATGATGAGGTTTTTAGTCGTCTTTTTGTTTCCTCCCTTCAAGCACTTGTTTCTTCAGCACGTCTCCTACTTCACACTATCTAATTGGCCATTTTCAGGTTGGGTTTATGAGAGCAAAACTAATTAGTGTTTCTATATTCAGAGAGCAAGAAAAAGGGAGGGAAAAAAAGGAAAACATGGTTGAATGGATTGTTCTGGTTTCCTCTCTGGTGTCAGGCTCATAACAATGAAATAAAGAGTCTAATCACTTTTAAACTGCTGTTTTTTTTTATTTATTTAACCAACACCGAATGTCACTTTCTCTCTTGACATTTTGTTTGGCACAATCACAGGCCCGGGAAAAAAAGCGAGTGCTTGCCCTCTTTACAAACTTTTTCCTTTGTAATTCGTGGGAATGCATTGCAGGGAGAAAAAAAACAATGCTCGTGTTTTTAGGTGGGGTCGTTTTTCTCTTTTGATTCGGAACGTCCTGGTGAAAGACGGGGGAGGGTGGAGAGTTTACAGTAGCGTTGACTTTTCGCCCGTTACCTTTATTCAGAGAGCTCCAGCTGCAGCGCGCCCTCAGGAAGGCCACAGCGGGCCCCAGTGCGAAAGAAAGCCCTGTTTGAGTTGGCACGCGCAACTTTTGCTGCCTCTGCAAGACAGACACCAGCAGCGGCCACGCTGGCCAGGCGGGCCGCCGTTCTTCTAATCAGGATGTGCCTTTTCCACCTCTCTCAGGAAACACATTTCTGCCTCTCCCTCCCCTCAGTGGTAAAAAAAAAGCGAGGGACAGACTTGAGGGAGAAAGTCTGTGAGGATGAGTGACAGGATTGGAGTCCGGAGGGGATTGGGCTAATCTGAGTTTAGTAGCACTCCCTCAACACCTCACCCTCCCAGCCTCCACTGGGCCTTCATTTATATTGAATAAAAAAAGTTTATAGGTCAGTTTAACAATGTGCCGTAAAACTCGCACTATTTTTATTTTTCCACCTTGCTGCCTGAGGGATTTGCATGTAGAGGGCCAGTAATTAAGAAGCTGTGAATCCAGGGTTAGGGAGGAAGAGTGTTTAAATGCAATTAGAGCATCCGCACGAATCAATTTGAACCCAATTACAGTTTTCTTAAATGTGCTATTATTTGTTTAATCAAGGGAATTTTGCCCTTTTAAGATGCTAAAAATGTATCGCGATATTATTTAAACACGGAGCGAAAATAAACTCGACGGAAGCGGTTAATGAACAATTTCAAAGTGACCTCTCTCCGTGTGCCCTCCCTCGTTACCTTGTTCTTCTCCGCAAAGAAAACTCCATTTGATTTGTCTGGAGATAAAGCTATCACAATATCGCTGGATAATTAGCACAAAATCCACATCAGTGTTTTTTTGGGAACTGGATGTGGAGCACCAGTCTCTAATGATTCAAAGTTTCAGTAGATTTCCTCATTTCTCACTGATGTTTTTCCTGTATGTCCTTCTCCCGTCTCTGCTCTCTCTTCCACCAGTCTTTCTACCTGCTGTCTGTTCTGCAGGCAGGAGCGTGCAGTTGTCCAGCCCTGTGGATGCTGCGGTGTGTCTTATGGTTTTAGCTGCGTATTTGTGTGCCTGAAAATGCATTTGGACACACTAGCCACACTTCTGAATTAATTTCATTGCAATAGATAACTAAATATTTAAACAAGTGGCACTTGGACGCGAAAGATGCTAACTGCGCTTTTTATGAGCCATTCTTGTAATTACTTTAAACCAGTGGATCCCAAATTCACTTTAGTGAATGTATAAAGTCAGTTACCATCAACCTCGCAATTAAAACTTTTAACTCGCAATTGAGACTTTATATCACACAATTCTGACTTTATAACTCGCAATTCTGACTTTATATCACACAATTCTGACTTTATAACTCGCAATTGAGACTTTATATAACAATTCTGACTTTATAACTCGCAATTGAGACTTTATATAACAATTCTGACTTTATAACTCGCAATTGAGACTTTATATCACACAATTCTGACTTTATATCACACAATTCTGACTTTATAACTCGCAATTGAGACTTTATATAACAAGTCTGACTTAATAACTCGCATTTGAGACTTTATATCACACAATTCTGACTTTATAACTCGCAATTGAGACTATATCACACAATTCTGACTTTATAACTCGCAATTGAGACTTTATATCACACAATTCTGACTTTATATCACACAATTCTGACTTTATATCACACAATTCTGACTTTATATCACACAATTCTGACTTTATAACTCGCAATTGAGACTTTATATAACAATTCTGACTTAACTCGCATTTGAGACTTTATATCACACAATTCTGACTTTATAACTCACAATTCTGACTTTATATCACACAATTCTGACTTTATAACTCGCAATTGAGACTTTATATAACAATTCTGACTTAATAACTCGCAATTCTGACTTTATATCACACAATTCTGACTTTATAACTCGCAATTGAGACTTTATATAACAATTCTGACTTAATAACTCGCAATTCTGACTTTATATCACACAATTCTGACTTTATAACTCGCAATTGAGACTTTATATAACAATTCTGACTTAATAACTCGCAATTCTGACTTTATATCACACAATTCTGACTTTATAACTCACAATTCTGACTTTATATCACACAATTCTGACTTTATAACTCGCAATTGAGACTTTATATAACAATTCTGACTTAATAACTCGCAATTGAGACTATATCACGCAATTCTGACTTTATAACTCGCAATTGAGACTTTATATAACAATTCTGACTTTATAACTCGCAATTGAGACTTTATATCATGCAATTCTGACTTTATAACTCGCAATTGAGACTTTATCACACAATTCTGACTTTATAACTCGCAATTGAGACTATATAACAATTCTGACTTTATAACTCGCAATTGAGACTTTATATCACACAATTCTGACTTTATAACTCGCAATTGAGACTTTATATCACACAATTCTGACTTTATAACTCGCAATTGAGACTTTATATAACAATTCTGACTTAATAACTCGCAATTGAGACTTTATATCGCGCAATTCTGACTTTATAACTCGCAATTGAGACTTTATATAACAATTCTGACTTTATAACTCGCAATTGAGACTTTATATCGCGCAATTCTGACTTTATAACTCGCAATTGAGACTATATCACACAATTCTGACTTTATAACTCGCAATTGAGACTTTATATCACACAATTCTGACTTAACTCGCAATTCTGACTTTATAACTCGCAATTGAGACTATATCACACAATTCTGACTTTATAACTCGCAATTCTGACTTTATATCACACAATTCTGACTTTATAACTCACAATTGAGACTTTATATAACAATTCTGACTTAATAACTCGCAATTGAGACTATATAACAATTCTGACTTTATAACTCGCAATTCTGACTTTATATCACGCAATTCTGACTTAATAACTCGCAATTGAGACTATATCACACAATTCTGACTTTATAACTCACAATTGAGACTTTATATAACAATTCTGACTTTATAACTCGCAATTCTGACTTTATATCACGCAATTCTGACTTAATAACTCGCAATTGAGACTATATCACACAATTCTGACTTTATAACTCGCAATTCTGACTTTATATCACACAATTCTGACTTTATAACTCACAATTGAGACTTTATATAACAATTCTGACTTAATAACTCGCAATTGAGACTATATAACAATTCTGACTTTATAACTCGCAATTCTGACTTTATATCACGCAATTCTGACTTAATAACTCGCAATTGAGACTATATCACACAATTCTGACTTTATAACTCACAATTGAGACTTTATATAACAATTCTGACTTTATAACTCGCAATTCTGACTTTATATCACGCAATTCTGACTTAATAACTCGCAATTGAGACTATATCACAATTCTGACTTTATAACTCACAATTGAGACTTTATATAACAATTCTGACTTAATAACTCACAATTGAGACTTTATATAACAATTCTGACTTTATAACTCGCAATTGAGACTTTATATCACGCAATTCTGACTTAATAACTCGCAATTGAGACTATATAACAATTCTGACTTTATAACTCGCAATTAAGACTTTATATCACACAATTCTGACTTTATAACTCGCAATTCTGACTTTATAACTCGCAATTGCGACTCGAGAAAAAAGTCAGAATTGCGAGATGTAAACTCACAATTGTGAGATATAAAGGTCACAATTATCTTTTCAAAATTATGAAAAAGAAAGATTATGAAAAATTATAAAATTATGTTTTATTCTGTGGTGGAAACAAGCTTCCATACGTTCATATATTCGTAAGTGTGACTTGATTGTCTAGGCAAACACATCCTGTGGAAGGTGGTCACAGTTTAGATCAGCATGTGCACAAGCGCAAGGTCAGTTCTAGCAAATCTGAATTCTAAGATTGAATAGAGTTTAACCAGTGTACCACCACAGTTGTTTTTGATCCATGTCACTTACAGCCTTCACTTCCTGTGTGATGTGTAAACAAACACAAACCATGACACTGCCACGTCACAGTGCCAGTGTATGTTCAAATCCTGTTGTTTACAGTAAACTTTCATATATATATTCATGACCTTCAGTCACAAAAAGCATCCGTTTGTGTCGCATGGCTAGCGTATTAGTGCTTATTAGCATACTGTCTCTGAAACAAGTGCTCAACAAACATTAACCCATATACTGTATATTCGGAGTGCATCTAAATGTCTGAATTCTGTCATCAGTGTTTGATGCAAAACGCATGTTTTAGTCAGTTTATTGCATGAATTGTGAGTTTAATGGAGCTTCTGCAAAGTCTATTCCTACTAGCTCGGCCGGACAACGTTTTAGAGAAGTGCATCTAACAGTTTTGCCCGCTTGTAAAACTGTATGTTACTGATTGATAGTAAATGGAAAACATGAATGTAAATTGTGTCATTTGATAATGTAAATGGAGAGCCGAGCTATTTTCCCCCACCCCCATAAAGAAATCAGCCCTATTTACATAGTCAGTTGTGCTTATGAGACTTATGGAAATCAATCTCTTGTCATTTTCCAACTACACAATTTCACGTTAGTTCAGAGATCACCGATTTGAAAGTCAATATGGTGACATTGGCTCGTCTCCATGTTGCTAACATGAATTAAACATAACAAACAAAACAACATGCTCTTCCGACAAACTTTTAGACGAGTTGTAATGCATTAATCCCTCACATTGCATGCGAATGAACCCGAAATGTATGATGATTTCCTCTTGAATATAGTTTTTTTTTTCATGGCGTTTTACGGAAATTTAGCTCTTATGAAAGTCCAAACTTTTGGCGATCTGAGTTAAAAAGCACTCCAAATATGTTTAAGTGCAGGTTAATATTTAGTTATTCAGATTTATGACCATAACAGAAAGCGAAAGCAGGTGTATTCGAGCTTGTCCATTAAAGTGTACTTTGCAGGGTCCAGTTTTAAAGTGGCCAGCAAGGCAGCTGTGAAAAAGAGTTATTGAAGAGGGTCTTCGCTTAAACGTCTTGCACATGGTTTTCCACTTTCTTTAAAAGCACTTTTAGGACTCATAATTGCTACTTACATGTTGCAGATGGGTTATGACTAATGAGGGGACTACATTTACGTCTACACATGAGGACATGAAAGCTCTTCTTGCTGTTGAATTTAACCTTTTCATTATTGACTAATTATTTAGGTTAGGAAAGATCTTAAGGCACACCGCGGTACTTTAATACATTCCATTAGTTACATTAGTCGACACCTTTCAGAGCTTTCCTACCTCTTTTTTGTAATATCTTTATTGAGAAGCATTTGACTGTAGCCTCACACGCTTGTGCAGAATATGACATTTAATGATTGAACTGTACAGGTCGGTTGACTGTTTAATAGGACCTTTGAGCAATGATCACACCTTGGCTGAATATGGCCCAATTTCTTTTTTTTTTTTTTTGAAGGTTTGAACAGTCTGGTCAGAATTGTGCCATTTGCGATGCCTGTTCCCTGACTAGTGTTTGATATAGACAGTGTTTTAAAAAATAAAATAATAATATTTTTTTCAAGCTGAGAGGTCGGCTAATATGCTTTTAAAAAGTCTATTGGCTATTTTAAAAAAAGGACCCCTTCGTTATGTTCCGCCCCAACTTCCTGTGTAAATAGGAAATACCTCAGCACAGGAAAGAAAACTGTGCTTGTCAAACAATTTCTTTAAAAGAGCATGCGAACAACCTTACAAAAAAGAAACTGAGCAGAAAATTGGGTTTGCACACTGTGGTTTGTGCTGTGAACTTGGGTTTTACATATAAAGAGTATTCTTTATTTTTTGGGGGGGGGGGTTGGCAAGTTTATTTTTAAATTAGTCTCTTGTGCTCGCCAATGCTGCATTTATTTGATAACAAATACAGTAATATTGTGAAATATTATTACAATTTAAAATATCTGTTTTATATTTTAATGTAATTAAAAATGAACTTTATTCTTGTGATGGCAAAGCTGAATTTTCAACATTATTACTCCAGTCAGTGACACATGATCCTTCAGAAATCATTATAATATGCTGATTTAATGCCCAAGAAGCATTTCTTATTATCATTAGCCACGTTTCCATTACCCTTCAAATTGCGCAAACAGAAATTGCGAATTGAAAATACGCCCAATGTAAACGCGTCAATTTCGCAAAAACTCCCATATATCGCAAAAAAGTTTTTACGCTCGCATGAGGTGGTTTTTCAGGCAATTCGAAAAAGGACATTTTCGCAAAACTGCAATGGAAACAGTTTTTTCGCATTTACAGGTCACCTGGTACGGTCACGCATTGCTCCCACATAGGGCCTACACATAGGGCTATAATTTTTTGTCTAATGTCTAGTATGTCTAATAATGAGATCTTATGTCGTTAAAACGACATATACAGCTCTGGAAAAAATTAAGAGACCACTTAACATTGAGAAATCAATGTTTTTTCCTGTATTTTCTCTTAATAAGGAAAGTGGCGTAACTTTATAATGACGGACCCCGGTGCAACCACAAATATCATAACTATCTATAGGCCTACTGTAATTAAGACATATATTCAAGAAATGTATTAAAATAGAAAGACGCTATAGTTTAAGCCTTGTTCAAAGACTGAGGAAACAGGCCAGTTATGCACGTCAATCCATTCCCGACGATCTTGGCTTGCTTCTTATTTATTAAATATACAGCCAAATAATTGATTAAACATTGATCAAAATGAAAATAAAATTTTATACAAAACAAAATAATTTTTAAAGAAAGACTTTCTAGAAAACACAATTCAGTGAAGTGCTTAAAATCCATGTCCCCAGACATATGCGCATCTGATTATGTGCCTTACTCATGCTGCTCACTTTTCATAATCAACATATGAAATTAAAAGATTAAATATTTAGACATAGCCTAACTATATGAAACTAAATAGGCTACGTTTTCTTTAACCCTTTGTCCGACGAAGTCGTCGGTCGCCTTTTGATGGATTTTTTCCTTATTCCAGCGGAAATAACTCACAATACTCCGTCATTTTTAGCCATACAGATAAGTGCAAGACATAATTATAAACAGTAAACTGTCTACTTTTATTTGTGTATACTCACAATAACAGCAAAGGCCGTGGACTCAGGGAACAGATTATTTTGCACTCCACTCCAAACGCTGTCTTCATTTCAAAAATATATTTTGTTTATTAAACGCAAATTTTTTCATTTCAAAAGCATTTCTAAATTCAGTTTATATTTCCAACAAATGAAATTCTAAGCCAAAATAACAAAGTGGTAAAACTTTGATTTACCACCATGCAAATTCAAACATTTCGCTCTTCTCTGTATGTGGCAATGCGTCACAAAACCTGGTGTATGTAAAAGTCGATCATTCTTTACAGATGATGGTATGTTTGGACAGAAGACGAGTTCTTTATTAAACTCATAAAAAACAATAGAATATAAAATGCCACAATTTATCATAACACCTCATATGTGCCGCTCAAGTATAAGTGCTTTCCTTGCCATCAGTGCTTGGACAACACGCACGTCTCTTTCCATTAAAAATAATGGCGTGCGGTGGCTTGGATATACATAAACCTAACAACATGCGTAGCATGATTTTTGGAATGATTTATCACGAGAGGATTTTAGTCGCATAACATCAGTTAATGGAAACGCTGTCATTTCGCCTTTAAAAGTTTTGCGCAAATCTGTAATGGAAACGCGGCTACTGTTGCTTTACATTTTTGTTGAAACCGTGTGTAGTATAGTTTGTTCATACGGGAAGGAGGAGGCGGGAACCGGCGAACATTTAAAGTGTTTAATCAAAAACAAACACAAAATAAAATGGCGGCAACAGCCCCTCACGGTCGACTGCCGCCTACACACACACAAACACAAAATGAAAATAAAAAGCTGCAGCCCTTCGCGGACGACTGCAGCGTGCACATAACAAAACGTCCAGGCCTGGCCCTCTCTCGTCCCTCACTGTCGTCGCTCCTCCTTTATAGTCCCTCACTCCTCCGCGAGGGCTGAGATCGCTGCGGCGCGCAGCTGGCGCTCATCCTCCCTGATGAGCGCCGCCTCGTCCCGCCCTCACGGTCCCTCGGCCTCGCTGCTCGCCACACCGTGATACATTCTTTTAATAGAAATATAAATGGACAAAGAATAGAAAATTCTAAAGAACAGCATTTATTTGAAATCTTTTGTAACGATAAATGTCTTTACTGGCACTTTTGATAAATGCATTTTTTCTTAATGTGTCCTCCTTGCTGCTACTTTCCAAAAAAAAAAGATAATAATAATAATTACTGACCCCACACTATTGAATGGTTATACATATATACAGTGAGGAAAATAAGTATTTGTACACCCTGCTATTTTGCAAGTTCTCCCACTTGGAAATCATGGAGGGGTCTGAAATTGTCATCGTAGGTGCATGTCCACTGTGAGAGACATAATCTAAAAAAAAAATCCAGAAATCACAATATATGATTTTTTAACTATTTATTTGTATGATACAGCTGCAAATAAGTATTTGAACACCTGTCTATCAGCTAGAATTCTGACCCTCAAAGACCTGTTAGTCTACCTTTAAAATGTGCACCTCCACTCCATTTATCCTAAATTAGATGCACCTGTTTGAGGTCGTTAGCTGCATAAAGACACCTGTCCACCCCATACAATCAGTAAGAATCCAACTACTAACATGGCCAAGACCAAAGAGCTGTCCAAAGACACTAGAGACAAAATTGTACACCTCCACATGGCTGGAAAGGGCTATGGGGAAATTGCCAAGCAGCTTGGTGAAAAAAGGTCCACTGTTGGAGCAATCGTTAGAAAATGGAAGAAGCTAAACATGACTGTCAATCTCCCTCGGACTGGGGCTCCATGCAAGATCTCACCTCGTGGGGTCTCAATGATCCTAAGAAAGGTGAGAAATCAGCCCAGAACTACACGGGAGGAGCTGGTCAATGACCTGAAAAGAGCTGGGACCACCGTTTCCAAGGTTACTGTTGGTAATACACTAAGACGTCATGGTTTGAAATCATGCATGGCACGGAAGGTTCCCCTGCTTAAACCAGCACATGTCAAGGCCCGTCTTAAGTTTGCCAATGACCATTTGGATGATCCAGAGGAGTCATGGGAGAAAGTCATGTGGTCAGATGAGACCAAAATATAACTTTTTGGTCATAATTCCACTAAACGTGTTTGGAGAAAGAAGAATGATGAGTACCATCCCAAGAACACCATCCATACTGTGAAGCATGGGGGTGGTAGCATCATGCTTTGGGGGTGTTTTTCTGCACATGGGACAGGGCGTCTGCTCTGTATTAAGGAGAGGATGACCGGGGCCATGTATGGCGAGATTTTGGGGAACAACCTCCTTCCCTCAGTTAGAGCATTGAAGATGGGTCGAGGCTGGGTCTTCCAACATGACAATGACCCGAAGCACACAGTCAGGATAACCAAGGAGTTGCTCTGAGAAGCATATCAAGGTTCTGGCGTGGCCTAGCCAGTCTCCAGACCTAAACCCAATAGAGAATCTTTGGAGGGAGCTCAAACTCCATGTTTCTCAGCGACAGGCCAGAAACCTGACTGATCTAGAGAAGATCTGTGTGGAGGAGTGGGCCAAAATCCCTCCTGCAGTGTGTGCAAACCTGGTGAAAAACTACAGGACACGTTTGACCTCTGTAATTGCAAACAAAGGCTACTGTACCAAATATTAGCATTGATTTTCTCAGGTGTTCAAATACTTATTTGCAGCTGTATCATACAAATAAATAGTTAAAACATCATACATTGTGATTTCTGGATTTTTTTTTTTAGATTATGTCTCTCACAGTGGACATGCACCTACGATGACAATTTCAGACCCCTCCATGATTTCTAAGTGGGAGAACTTGCAAAATAGCAGGGTGTTCAAATACTCATTTTCCTCACTGTATGTATATGTGTGTGTTTAAGCAAACGAATCAAGGCATTAGCAAAACGGTTTAGTTTATTCACTCCAGCTGAAATAACATTTCTATATTTTCCTCAAAAATTTTTGGGGTTCACATCTTGCATTTAATTAACAGTAACTAATTTCATTTAATTATTGGCGCATTGTCTCATCTTCTGTAGTTTTGAGATGAAAACTCCAGATGCAGTCTGTTTTTTTTTAATACACACACACATTGGCAATGTCATAATGTCCAGAATGGTGACATAAGGGGTCAGTCCCATCTGTCCTCCCCCTCTCTCCCTCTGCTCGGTGGTGTTATATGCCCCTGCTTCACGCAGCTCTGCCAAAGCGACTCACCCCAGCCTGTTTGTGCCCTGTCTCTGTTTGTAAATACACAGACGGAGGACACGGGTGCCGCCCGGGGTCATGGCTGCCTCGCGGACGCTCGAAACCCAATGTGACAAGCAACAGATGAGTCACAGCACCCCGAATCTAAAGAAGCAGACAGTTTCTCTCTCTGTCTCACGCTCTCTCTCTCTCTCTCTCTCTCTCTCTCTCTCTCTCTCTCTCTCTCTCTCTCTCTCTCTCTCTCTCTCTCTCTCTCTCTCTCTCTCTCTCTCTCTCTCTCTCGCTCTCCCCTTGGGTCACGTAAAGATTAGTGACACCTTCGCTGGCATCCTATAGGCCTCTGCCAAATCCTGCCATATCATCCTGCCTCAGTGCCATTTCCCTCCCCCTTCCCTTTTTCTGTGTATCTTTCTTTTCTCGCCCAGTCATATTCAGAGTTTTGTTCTCGTTTAAAGATCAGGCTGCTTTTCTCCATGCCAATTAAACATGCCATTGAATTATTTGATAAATGTGATTTCTTCAGTTTGGGTTAAAAAAAAAAAAACAATTTAATGTTAAAATATATGTAGGTATGTGTGAAAATAAATATATAGATACATAAAAAAATGTTTTTAATTCAAAAGAAAAGAAAATATAATAATATAATTAATATAATATAATATAATATATATTAAATCATTAGCGGAAAAAAAAGTTGTAAATATAAAAAAAAAAAAACTTTAGTGGACATTTACCTCTGTACAAGATGGCAATACATCTTTCTGTCTCTTACTATATCAAATTTGGAGGACCGTATCTTTTCCCCAAAAAATATATTCATCATCTTCACACCTTTATTCCTGACATTTTTGCAAGATATTCAGTCGTATTTTTTTTTCTTTACAGACAGATAGACAGCACAGAGTCAGTATCTCCCTCTCAAAGTCAAAAGATCAAAGCATCTCTCATCTTGTCCTTCTCAAAATCTGAAAATCCAGCGTGCCTTTTTTTCGCCAGCCGCACAAAGTAACAAACGCTAGCCGGCACGCTTGGGCCCAGGATTACGATCCTTCCAGCACTATCTGTCCATCTTTTTAAGCAAATAGCTTGGCCTTGCATAACCGAGGAGAACAACGGGCGTGCATCGTTCTTGTTGACCCAACGAGGGTGTTTAAATGCTAAGCTGGATGAGATGATAGGCCCTGAATCTATTTGCCAACTTCAACTGCTAGTTTGACATTGCAGTGTTGACCCATATTTGAGTTTTTTTTTCCCAGGCGCTCTTGTAAGCAACCTGTGTTAAATTCATGTGTGCCTCTAGGCTGGTTTTTGACAATAATCACCCAGAGCTTGCAGTTATGCTATATGTAAATGTAATATTATCAACACATCCAATTTGGTTAAATGGCGTAGTGTAGGCGGCTGTTTTGATCCTTGTACCCACAACACTTACTTCAAACTTTGGGCACTTATTGTGTTAGTTTGGTGACCCTGTGTTTCTAAAAAAAATGTCACAGTGATAGGAATGTGACTGTTTGGGATGTATCTGATTGATCTTTGTCAGGCAAGGAAAAAATGACAAACCGCTATCATGTAGTGTGTGTACCTGCTTCATACTCGTATGGAAATTGCTGCCATATATCTAGATCTAAAGTGAAGCATTTAAATATTCAAATACGGATCCAAAACAATTTGCAGGCATTACTTTGCATAGAGTGTTATTTGTTGGTGTGGAGTGTGTTGGAACAAAGAGCGAACGCTGGCCGATGGGAAGCAGAAACGGATACGGACATTTCTCAGAGTAGCGGGAGATAAAGGTGTTGAAGTGTCCAGGCTACATATAAATACTGGTAAGTTCTTTAATGGAAACTAGTTATAGTATTTGCTTGTGTTTTAAAACAATGGATAGTGGTTATAAGTGCAGTTTTTGTATACATATTTTTTTTTCTTAAGAATTTGTGGAGTTTTGATTCAGTTGCATTTGGAATTTAACGGAGCAAAAAAGAAAATTGTTCAAATTTACTGACCCTCATGTCGTTCCAAACCTGTTTAATTTGCTTTCTTCCTCAGAAAACAGAGATATTTTGAAGACTGTTTTCCATGCTCTTTTCCATGCAACTACAATGGAGTGTTTAAGAGTGAAACATGATGCAAATTCACCATAAAATGTCAACATTTCAATCGTTATTCATTGAAAATCTTGACATCCTGCCTAGCTTTTCTTGATGCATTCACAAGAGAATTAGCAATATTCAATTCATGAATGCTTCATTAATGAATCTATTAATGATTTGTTCTAGCATTCATCTCAATGACTCAATTCAGTTCCAGTGGTTAACAGGGTATGGTAAACTATTTTACTGATAAATTCGTCAGAGCAGCGCTGACAACACGTTTCTGTTTGAGTGTGTGTCTGTACTGTATGCTTGTATGTTTGAGTGGGAGCGGGAGAAATAGAGTATATGCTTTCCGCATGTACATAAAATGTAATTTTGTGGCAATAACCATGGTAATAATTTGTCGTTTTTATCCTATTGTTTACTGTATTTATTTCCTTGGTCCGTGTCATTGTGGGTTTTGGTTCTTTTGCAGCTGTAGTCTGAAATAACTGAAATCATTTGCCGAGGTGATATATGGAACTGTAATGCGGTCAAGACCTGCCTAGAACTTCTGTAGCCGTGCATTTCCCTGTAATTAAAGGGATAGTTCACCCAAAAATGAAAATTACCCCATGATTTACTCACCCTCAAGCCATCCTAGGTGTATATGGTGTATACAATTGGAGTTATATTAAAAATGTCCTGGCTCTTCCATCCGAGGCAGAAAAGTGCATCCATCCATTATAAAAGTAATCCACACGGCTCTGTGGGGTTAATAAAGAACTGGCTGATCACGTCGGATGTGGCGTAATGCCTTTTTCACACATAATCCGTTTGCGTATGTGGTGTGTACATTTTTCCGTACCCATGTTAACCAGTCAGAGCTTTCACACTGTACGCGGATGCGGTCCGGCTGTGCGTTCCAGGAGCGGTGCGTTTGCAGCAGTGCTTCGATCATTTCCACACCGAGTCTGTTTTTTGCTGTGCTGGACGTGCCGGATTAAAGTGATAGTGCATTGTTTGCATTAAAATAAACATGTATTGACATGAAAATCTAGTCATTTCACCACAGATGCATATAATTTGAATATAATTTATAATTCTACTCTGTTTCAAAATCATCACATGGCTTTTCTGCATCAGGTAAAGCAAGGAAATTGACACTTTACCTGGCATTTAGCTAAACAAGGAGACATAATGGATAGCACTGGAAAAACAAAGTTCTTTATGACCTGCAGGATTTCTTGTAAAAAAATAAAATTAAAAAAAGATTTAAAAACTAAATAAAAGACAATATTGTTTTGTCTTTTGTAAGTTTTAATTTAAAATGTTTGTGATTTTAACATTATCTATAACATGTGTTTAAATGTTTTGCCACTATATAAATCTAAAGTACTAGGCTATATAAATATAAAGGAATTGGAATAAAGGAATTGAATAAACGTTGTTAATATGTAGTGTATTTAAATGTGACATCTATGAAAGTGTGTATACAAGAGAATTGCAATGATGACAAGCCATATTCAGTAGCCTAACAACTTTTGAATTTGAAATAAAAATAATGAATAAATGTTAGGGGTGTAACGATACACCTATGCCAGGGTTCGGTTCATTTCACGGTTTTGGAGCCAAGGTTTGGTTTGGTTCTGTTTGCTGTGGAGTCATGGCTCATGGCGGGCACCAGCAATAAAAATGCTAGATTCACTTTTAACTTAATAATAACAACAGCAATAATTTAACTTTATACATTGGCTTCACGTTTTCTTTAGAGCAGTTAACATACCTGAGTAAACTCAAACGAAATAAATGTCTGCACTGTAGACTAGTCGGAAATAATCTACTCATTTTACCATTCACCATAATGTAAAAAAAAAACATTTCATTTAAAATGATGACACACACAAGTAATGTCCCACTGTAGCCTACTTAACAACACATTAATTGTATGAATATGACTAATACTGATGAATAAATAGGCCTATAAGTTAAAGATATTAAATAGCAGTTTTTGTTAATACTATAAAGTAGCCACTGCACTAATTTAAAAATAAACAAAATAACATAAAGTGAAAATAGAGTGGCATTTTGTGGTTATGGAAACAACAGTTACCATGGCGAATACACTAGGGGTGCACCGATCCGACTTTTTCAGTCCCGATACCGATACCGATGCCTGGGCTTTGTGTATCTGTCGATACCCGATACCGATCCGATACTATTGTTGAATTAATAATAAACTGTATATCTTCCACCTTATACCTTGAAGAGACTAAAGACACCAGACTTTACTAACTAAACATAACTAAGACAAAATAACAGATGTATGTAAAGTGTTGAATTCTTATTTATTTAAAAAACAATTGTGCATTCAAATCTAAAATAGAATGTAATCAAACTTCTTTAAATAAATAAAATGTAGCAGTGGAAACAAAAAACAGTGTATTGGTCAAACATACAATAGTAATCTGACAGTTACCAAACATTTTTTACACTACAGATAATTGTTTTGGTATATAATCATATCAATATTAAAAAGTAGCATTACAAATTAACAAATAGTCTTAATTTTCTGCCATATGCAATTTAATAAAAATTATCAGCTAGCTAATAACAACTTCTGGTTTCACCTCACTCCAGTCTAAATGATTGTAGGCTAGGCCTATTTATTTTACTACACATTGTCAACAGAAATAAGCTGAAATACTGTTGATAATTAAAAATAATTCTTACTACCCACTCTTGCTTAATTGGGTAAGCACACTTGTGTTCTCATTTCAGATGTGTTCTGAGTAAATTAATAAACTGATTCATGAGTTCAGTGATGGACAGATCAGATGTTCTAACCAGTCGTTAAAATGATTCGGTTCAAAGGAGTCATTAGGTTGCGAATCGGACATTAGCAGACGCGTTGTGTGCGAATCCCGTCTGTTAGAACATCGCGAAAGATGTCAACACACAGAAAACACTTCATAACTGAATATAATTTGTCTCCCGTTTATTGAAAGTATGCTTTATGTCAGCTGGTCAGAGAAGAGTCAACATTTTTTGAGCGCAATTCACACCCAGCGGTAATTCAAGGACAAAATTGTCCGAATGTGTCACGTGCAACATGGTTTCGGTCTTCCGACCTTTTGATTTGGAATTGGATTAATATGTGAAATATGAGATAGCTAACAGCTAACACTGATTATTTTGAAGACCCAGAGAGTGTGCGCGGGGGAGGAGCTCTCTGATCGTTCTCTCTGTCACTCAGTCACAAGCGCAGCATCTGTTCTACATCACTCGTAAATCACAATAACTCATCAAATTAGGCTTTGGCGGCCGTCAAAAAATGTTCAATGTGGGAAAAACCCTGACTTTGCAGTAATACCACCTCCCCTCGAAACATTTAAGTTACTTTGCAGACATTGCAAACAGCCGACGAACTAGTTGGCGTGGCAAGCGTGAAATATCTCCTCCACACACTCGACTCTCTGGCTCGCTCCATGTTGCTTCTAGCATGCGACACACGTGAAGCTGACAAATGACGTAGGTTCTGCTGCGACGGAAAAAAAACACCTGATCCAGCTATTTTGTCAGTATCGCGGCCGATATCCGATCCTAATATTGGATCGGTGCACCCCTAGAATACACAATACTTCATAAACTGTTAATGAAACATGAAAACTGATAAACAGAATGCACATCATAACTGCGTGCAAATCCTTCCCAGCTCACACACGTCGAACCAGTTACGTGATTTATTGGTACTTTACTTTTATTTCGACTTACAAATTGACATCTTAGCGTTGCATGCTCGTAGCTTCTCTTGCGCTTATAATATACGCCGGGCGAGCATAACTAAAGAGTGCGCTACGAGTGCAGTATAACGGCTTACAGGATAGGAAAGAGGTTTTCTGAGGTGAGAGAGATTTTTATTTTGTAACAAGCTACAAAAATGATAATGTTGCTGGGACTCCAAGGTAGCATTTTGCCTACCTGGCTAAATGGGGAAACTCTTTGTCCTTCCACCGTGCTGCAACTTGAGCAATCATGCAAGGGACGTGACATGCACTTGGAAGACAACTTAGTAAATAGTATTATTATAATAATATGTAGTAAAAATACAGCTCTTATTAGTTGTTAAAAGTGTATTAACTACTATTTAATCTAATGTCAAGGAAGAACAAAATTGTTTTTGTGGCATAAGGTGAAGTGAGAGCTGGGCTGGGGCAGCAGGGGGGGCAGCAGGGGGCGGGGCTTTTTCGGTTCAGTTTGAATATTGTTACACCCCTAATAAATGCTGTGTTTGTGGTATACAGCCACGGATCAGTTACGCACTGCAAACGCGGCATATGTGAAAGCACAACAGCGCGTGCGGTTCCTGCATCGCATACGTACTGCAACACGCACCGCATATGCACTGCAGGCGGAGTATGTGTGAAACAGACTAGGGATGTTAACCGATGACCGTTTGACCGATGGTTGACCGTATCAACGTTAACCGATCAAAGTTGTCGGTTGTCGGTTAAAAAAAAAAAAAAAGTTATCTCTAAATTAGGCTATTATAGACAGTGGACTAAACGCTACTACAGTTAGCCATCTCATTCCAAAATCTTTTTGTGTGAAGTGAACAAATCCCTCACACTCAATTTATCATAACTCGCCTGTTTGTACTTAATAAACCAATAAAAACATTTGGCGCGAAGTCACAGCGTTTGGGTTTGCGCGCTCACAAGGTTTGCAAAAAGTAAACAGGCTAAATAAAACACTCGAGGTTAGACGGCAGTATGAAGCATGCAAAGAAAAGTAGTGTGTGGGACCATTTCACCAAAAAGAACGACACAGATGTAAGTTGCAACTTGTGTGATACAGTGCTTAAATACAGTAGTAGCACATCATCTAAATATATTACATCTACATTTCAGTGGTAACACATAAGGTGTTGATCATCATCTTTCTTTATTATTGTTAGCACTACCTCGAACTAAAGCGGCGTCTCTTCGGAGCTGTCATTATCTTAAATGAGTCGCGGCAATGTTTCAAATGAGCTTCTAACGCTAGACAATAGCCTTTATTTTCAACGCGATCACCTTGTGCCCAAACCATTTCGAAACTAAGGAGCCATTTGTCCTCCGATTACAAACAAGCTCCTCAGCGCCGCGTTTGCGGGACTCATGTTTCGCGCTGTAGGGGATTTAAAAAAAATGACGTGAGTGGAAGGCAGGCGGCGGCGCCTGGACAGTGTGTGTGTGTGTGTGTGTGCGTGTGAGAGCGGGAGGCAGAGCGGCAGAGAGATGCGACAGAGTTGCGAAATTGCAGGCGCGGCTCGCGAGTTGAGGCTGTTATTTCAAATAGCGCAGCATATTTTTTTAACTAATCGGTTAACCGGTTTCAACCGGCTAATGAGGCTCAGTGGTCGGTCAAGAAAATGTTTAGTTTTCGCCATCCCTAAAACAGACGTAAGCGTTTTGAATTGCACAAGGCGTTACACTTTCTTCCTAAATTGAATATGGAAGGCGATCCCGCCAGAAGCCAACCAATCAGATTCATCTGCCTTGTAGTATACATTTTCTATAGTATACACAAAGAATATCACATTAGTCATACTGTTTGGATAACTTTTGTGATACTTTTTTGTTCTTTTTCAAAACTTGAAAGTCCTTTATTATAATTATGGGCAGGTCTGACCAGCACAGACTTCAGAATTTCTCCTATTGTGTTCCACAGAGGACAGAGCGTCATATACAGGTTTGAAACGACATGAGGGTGAGTAAATGATGACAGAATTATCATTTTTGAGTTGTCCAAATTGCTGTGGAGCTGAAAATGGCCCTCAAAACATCATCATTTCTCTCCACATTTCAACACAAAAGACTCTATTGTGGCCATGCTGTGCTGATGTTTATTTAAAGTCTCCTCTCTCACACAGTAACGTACGTTTCACCCAAAGAAAACACACCACCCCCCTCTTCGCCGTGTATGTGAGAGTGTGTGTCCGTGAGTGGGAGGGAAAGAGAGGGGGAGAAAGAGTGGAATAAATTAAGAAACATTGTGGTGATTTAGTGGGAGAGATAGAGACAAGACAGAATGTGCTGGGGATGGGACGGATAGACAGGAGAAATAGAGGGGGTTAAGAGATGGAGAAAGACTGGGAAAAAAATAGACCGGCTGAATGTTTGACAGGGTTAAACACAGTGAAAGATTACCAGAGAAATCTAAGACATCTGTAGCCAGTATCAGCGAGAGCATTAATTAGGAGGAATCAGCGGTTTTTAATTCTTTTCTAGGTGCTTGGCAATAACGTAGAGATGAATAATTGAAGGGAAAGAGTTGCTTTAGAGCACTGTATTTAACGCTGATGGCATAGTCCAGCCACTTGATTGAATCATTTATCTTATCAACATAATTTCAATGACATTTTTCTAGTCATGTTATTCTGCAGAAGGATTTTCTTATAGGGATAAAGCAATTTTCTTCGAAAGAAAATGAAAATTAGGTAGGTTGTTTTGGGTGGTTGCGAGGGCATTGTAGGCTTTTAAAATCAATGTAACACTTTATTTTGATGGTCCCTTTTGAACATTATGTTGACTATAAGTAAATTTGCTACTACATGTCAACTAACTCTCATTAGATTATCAGTAGACTGTTTGCTTAATATCTACTAACTCTTTATTGTGATGGTCCTCCAACATTCTACTGACTATAAGTAACTTTGCAAATACATGTCAACTTATTCTAACCCTACCAGTCTACTAATACTCTACTAACACTCTAATGAGAGTTGGTAGACATGTAGGTGTAATGTTATTTTTAGTCAACAGAATGTGTTAAAGGGACCATCAAAATAAGGTGAAACCAAATCAATGTTATTGAAAAATTCCAAGTCTGATCATTTTTGCTAATTTGAGGCATCATTCATACCAATAGCTAGCACAATCAGTCAGGACTAGTTACACATTAAAGCTGAGCATAGAGGTTTATAACATCCCCTAACCCTCAAGACGAGCAATAATCATAGCGATGTAGCCTGCTATGGACTGTGGAAGGAGATCTACCCTACCCTAAGGGGGAATCTACCCTAAGGGGGTGTACAGTAGGTCTTTTTACTTGAATGGTGTGAACCAGTAAGACCGTGTCCAGTGGGGTGGAGATTGCCATTCAAATTAGGTTGTAATTTATTCATGTAATCCATGATATTCCCCAGTAGAGGTGCTGCACGTCACAGTGAGTCAACTAATAGCATTAGATTGTGCAGCTCTTATGACCTTGGTGTAAATTAACCAGTTTTACAATCATTTATGTGATATTTACAATATGATTTATGCTTTAAGCACACTTTTGTTGTTGTTTTTAACCGTATAAACCAATTTGGCGTGGATATTGATTGCTTTTTAAAGCTGCTTTAAAAATCTCCCATCAGCTCCACTGATCATTCCTTTTGTTGAATAATTGATTTTTACTCGCTTTTTGAGTAAAATTAATATCTGATCAAATTAATATTAACACTGCCTGAAATATTTATGATGAATGATAAAACTATGAACTCTCTGCAAGATGATAAATGGCAAGAAAATTCCAAATTAAGATAGAGCCATTAGTCTGTTTTTCATCTTGAGTTTAAGAAATAAATGAGAGAACTATTTTTCCAGCTACATGCAAATTAGACTAATTTGGCTGTATATTGGACAGTAAAAGACCTAAATTAAGTTTGTAAGGAGGGGGAGAGGACTTTTGATGTTGAATTGTGAGCTGTTTGTAGCAACTAGGTGTTTATGATAGAGATTGGCATGATGCGACAAAATTAGACTCTCTTAGGTTTTTCACCTCTGGTTGTGGTTTTGTTCAAGGTTTATGTTCAAATGTAAACATTTCTTAATGTTGGCTATTTCCATCATATGATTCCTCTTATTGACCATGACTTTAGGCACAAATCATTTGGAAGCTTAATTTATACGTAACGGCGACCAAGAGAGTTAACAGAATTTTCTTGAAATACCAAGGTTAGATGACGTCATGTCGCCCATATGATACATAGCGGGGTATATACAGCGAGTGCAGAATTATTAGGCAAATGAGTATTTTGACCACATCATCCTCGTTATGCATGTTGTCTTACTCCAAGCTGTATGCAGCAGGGATGCAGCAGTCTTAAAATAGCCAAGCTTCTGAAGCATGATCATCGAACAATCAAGCGTTTCATTCAAAATAGTCAACAGGGTCGCAAGAAGCGTGTGGAAAAACCAAGGCGCAAAATAACTGCCGGTGAACTGAGAAAAGTCAAGCGTGCAGCTGCCAAGATGCCACTTGCCACCAGTTTGGCCATATTTCAGAGCTGCAACATCACTGGAGTGCCCAAAAGCACAAGGTGTGCAATACTCAGAGACATGGCCAAGGTAAGAAAGGCAGAAAGTCGACCACCACTGAACAAGACACACAAGCTGAAACGTCAAGACTGGGCCAAGAAATATCTCAAGACTGATTTTTCTAAGGTTTTATGGACTGATGAAATGAGAGTGAGTCTTGATGGGCCAGATGGATGGGCCCGTGGCTGGATTGGTAAAGGGCAGAGAGCTCCAGTCCGACTCAGACGCCAGCAAGGTGGAGGTGGAGTACTGGTTTGGGCTGGTATCATCAAAGATGAGCTTGTGGGGCCTTTTCGGGTTGAGGATGGAGTCAAGCTCAACTCCCAGTCCTACTGCCAGTTTCTGGAAGACACCTTCTTCAAGCAGTGGTACAGGAAGAAGTCTGCATCCTTCAAGAAAAACATGATTTTCATGCAGGACAATGCTCCATCACACGCGTCCAAGTACTCCACAGCGTGGCTGGCAAGAAAGGGTATAAAAGAAGAAAATCTAATGATATGGCCTCCTTGTTCACCTGATCTGAACCCCATTGAGAACCTGTGGTCCATCATCAAATGTGCGATTTACAAGGAGGGAAAACAGTACACCTCTCTGAACAGTGTCTGGGAGGCTGTGGTTGCTGCTGCACGCAATGTTGATGGTGAACAGATCAAAACACTGACAGAATCCATGGATGGCAGGCTTTTGAGTGTCCTTGCAAAGAAAGGTGGCTATATTGGTCACTGATTTGTTTTTGTTTGGTTTTTGTATATTTGTGAATGTTGAGATGTTATATTGGTTTCACTGGTAAAAATAAATAATTGAAATGGGTATAAATTTGTTTTTTGTTAAGTTGCCTAATAATTATGCACAGTAATAGTCACCTGCACACACAGATATCCCCCTAAAATAGCTAAAACTAAAAACCACTTCCAAAAATATTCAGCTTTGATATTAATGAGTTTTTTGTGTTCATTGACAACATGGTTGTTGTTTAATTATTAATGTTGTAAAATTAATCCTCAAAAATACAACTTGCCTAATAATTCTGCACTCCCTGTAGATAAACAAAACTGATAATGTCCTGTGCAATGCACAGTTAGTGTCTGAGTTGTTTTGAGATCTAGCTGTTTGAGGCAATGCGTAAGTATAGGACATTGCCAGTTGAAGGTTTTGCCTTTTTATGGAGCGCATAGTAAGTAAACATATTAAATGTGAAAAAAAAGAGATTTTATATCAAACGTCAGTTATTGTACAAATCTAAATGTACAAAACGTCCTGTTTCTATGACTGTTTGGATGGAATTTATTCATTTATGGTGCTGCAGCTCTCATTGTGGATATTTTTGCATAACAATGTCTTGTCAGAATTAAATATTCATAGTTATCTGAAAACAATCCATGGTTGGGACTGAAATGATAGTTGCTGTAATAAATATAGTCACTTGTAATGATAGTTCTGAATTTTAATGCCGGTTTATGAACATAATAAAGGCGACATGAAAGACTTGGCATTCAATATCAGATAGCCAAGGAGAAGCAAATGATTTCAAATATTTGATATTTAAATTATTTTCAAATGAACAGAGAAGTGAGCCGAGAGAAGGGTGAGGAGTTTCCGCCGGTGGTCCTTCGGGGGCTTTGTTTCTGTGGCGTGGCTCATTAGCGAAGCGAGCCCATAGAACCGGCACGCACACACCGAGCAGAGGCCCTGAGCGTGCCGTCGACATGCGCACACTCTCTCTCTTTGCGGGAAGGCTGACCGAGAAGCTGTCCTGATTAAAATGACAATAGTCTAATTAACTCGACCTCTGTGTCAGTGCACAAAACAGTCGCTTGGCCTGCCAATTTCCTTTTTTCGCACTATTTCTTTGTCTCCGTCCAGAAGTGAGAGATTTTCTCCTCCTGCCGTTGCGTGGTGCGCCAAACCATTTCAGAGTTGCGCTAATGGCAATTATTTCCATAAGCTAATTAAATCCAGGGCCTGCTCTGTGTTTCTGATTGCGAAACCTTGAGGGACTTATCTTAGGGCTAGTGCTACAAGCACCTTTAAGTAGCAGTCTGTTAGTAATTGAGAAAAGGATATACTTATATAAAATGTTTGCGTTTTATCTGATTCTAATCTCAAATTTGTGAAATTGCTCATTTTAGGCAGAGCCAGGGCGACTTAGCGGGCTAACCTCCCTAACCCCGTTTCTCCTCCACCCCTTTCCAAAGTCAGCGAGAGGGAGATAAAGAGGAACAGAGATGCCAGACGAAAGGAAAGGAAACCATTTCGCTGACAAGTAGAAGAACACTAAGCCAGATAACGGCAGATCTTTAAAGCTCTCAAACAGACACCATTCTGAAAGTTGTATTTTCCTCTTGCCCCCGCAATCTGTTGCCATTATTCGATTGGTTAATCTCATCTGAGGGCGGAGAAGAAAAAACAAGTGGAAAAAAAAGAGAGAGAAGAAAAGAACCGCTTAGATGAGTGGAGTGGAAAGTGCTTTCAGTTCTATTATCCTTCTTTTGGTGATTGCGGCCCATAGGGAGATAATTACGCTTTAGTCTTGAGTTAATGAAACGAAAACTTTCTTTCTTTTCTCTCGGCTGAAAAGGAACGGTTGATCTTTTGTGCCACTATCTGAAGACATCTCCCACCCTTGACAGGGGCACATTGAGGATGCGTTTTGTTTTAGGCTGAAAAAGCCCCCCCCCTCTCCCCGTACGCACACACTTGGGCTGTCAGTTGAGCAGCGATATGACACATCCTTCAGCATATTGAGTTGCCCGTTCCTCTCGCTTCAGAGGCTCTTCCCTGTAGCTCCGCTGCTAATAAAATACACCAAAAAAACAAAACAAAACAGAGAAATACTCTCCACATAACACATAGCCTTTACTATAGTGGCTCAAAGCAAAAGCAACTTTTTGATGCAATACAATAATGCAATTTCGATCCAACAAAATAACACGAATCTCATCAGAAAATTAGTTTTTTTTTAATTAAATGTAAAACTGAAGCTTGTAGGATAAATTGAAACTATTAAGATGTAACTGTTTCTAAATAAATGTCAATTATTACAAGTTAATGCAGGATTCTTTTCGAAGAGAACTACAATGAACAATGAGATCTAGTTGAGAAATAGTAAGTAAACAGTAAATGTGAACAATAGGTTTTTTTTAAATCAAAATTTAGTGGAATTATGAGTGATTGTACTATGTAAAACGTAGAAATGTAAAATTCAGCTTCGTCATTGCACTTACAGGGATAGATCACCCAAAAATCGAATTGTTGCCATTACTTACTCACCCTCAGTTGACTGCACCCATTGACTTCTATAGTAGGAAAAAGTCAATGGGTGCCGTCAACTGTCATAAAAATATCATCTTTTGTGTTCAGCAGAAGAAAGAAACTCGTACAGGCTTGGAACAACTTGAGGGTGAGTAAATGATGGCAGAATTTTCATTTTTGGGTGAACTATCCCTTTAATACTTTTAGCTTGAAGTCATCATCTCATTGTCATATTTGTGGGACAGTTTTGTTTATATGTGTCGGCGTTTATTGGAGTTTGTGTTGAAAATGCAGGTTTGAATCCTGATCATGTCATAATTTCTGCCCTCTGTTTTCTCTGAAGCATGAAACAAATCTAGCAGTAATCATTGAATCATTAAATAATAAAATAGAATAATACTTGTCTTTGAGATTTTCACTAGACATTCAAATCAACAGCAGTGTCGTGGTGGGAGTTTGTGTTTGTGCACCGTCCATGTCCACATCTGGTGTGTGGGGCTTTAGGACCAAGATAGTCTGACCCCTCCTCCTCCTCCTCATCCTACTCCTCCTCTTTCACATTTCATCATCTGTTCTGCAGCTCTCCACTTCTCACTCACTCGTTCTTTGGCCTTGCTGGATCCATCTGCTGTTATTATTTGCCTCTGATAATTGGCTTGAACAATGGAATGCCTGTGTGTCCCCCTCGCCTTTGAAACAAGACACCCTGTTTATTTTCTGGAGGTCCTGTCTGTGCTCCCTCTTTTTTTTTCCCTTTCTCACTCACTTCATTCGTCAATCCCATTCCCTTACCCTTTTCTCTCCCCATCTCTCCTCTTAAGTTTTTCGCTCTCTGCTCTTTTTTTTTTTTTAAAGCGAGTTGTTAAAGTCACACATGTGAGTGCGTTTATGAATGAGTGTCAGGCTCGGGATTCTTTGCAGGAATGAGTCGTGATTGCTCAGCTTACCATCGATCATGTGACATTGCACCTCTCAACAGCCACTTTAAGGTCGAGAGAGAGTGAGAGAAAGAGGGAGAGTTGCAAGAAGCAAAGCACAACATTATTGAACTGCACTGTCCTTTTCAACCCCACCTTTGTCAAAAGTTAAACAAATAACGCAAAGAAATCAGATGCAAATAAAGTAGAATTTTTGAAGCTTGTCAATCTTAGAAGAAAAGGTTCCATATAGAATCTTAAAGGGTTCTGTCAGTTGCATATATAACCTTTTAGGGGTTCCCATCATGGGATAATTTTACGGATTTAGTTTTAATTTAATTTATGTTCATTTGTATGAATTGATCAGCTTGTAAACATACTTTATCATTAGAAATAACCTGTTAAACATGAGAGGATTATGCAATTATCTAAAACATTTTCTCCATATATAGAAGCTTTTTGGCATAAAGCGTTCTTTAAAATCGAGTCAAAAACCCTGGGGAGTGGAGAAATTGATGTAATCAGACTTTTCAGATCATTTTGTTTTTAAGAATTTACAAAAAGAACTGACGTTTGTTGGAGAAACTAGAATAATCAGATACAACTGATTCAAAATGTTCAAGTTTCAAAAGATTCAAGTTGTTACAATTTAATGCAGAACTTTTTGTTGAAGATCTAGAATGAACAATACGATATAGTTGAGAAACGTTTCCCAATAAAGTACAAATTATAATGGGTAACACTTTAGTTTAGGGTCTCACTATTAACTAGTTGCATATTAGGATATTGGCTGATTATTAGTACTTATAAAGCACTTATTAATGCCTTATTCTGCATGACTATATTCTACATCCCTTACCCAATACCTAAACATAACAACTACCTTACTAACTATTAATAAGCATTCATTAGGAGTTTATTGAGGCAAAAGTCATAGTTAATAGTTAGTTAATAGTGAAAATTGGACCCTAATCTAAAATGTGACCTAATAACGCACTTACTCCTTTGGGAAACAATTTGAGTTTACCTCCACTGTAGTCCATTGCTTCTCTGCTGTATTTTTTATTAAAGTAGTCCAGGGCCAGGACGGGACAGGTATGCGTTTCCCAGCAGGCACTGGTGCGATCGGTGCCAGCCCTTCATTTGCTGAGTGTTTGTGTTTATGCAAACTGAGGCCCTCTTCCTGCATATTCAATCTTCGACTCAGGCTTTTGTTGTGTTTAGACCACATACCTCCAGCCCCCGAGACGAGAGTGCATGTGTGTGCGAGCCAGAGAGCGTGAACAGGGGAAAGCTTGCCGGTTGCGCACTGCTCACACCTCACTTACAACTTGATAAAGAGGCAGCTGGTGAAGAGAGGACTTTTGTTATAGCGTGGATCAAAGTGTGGGACGCTGGGATTGTTTGGATTTGGCTTGCGGAGCACTGGGTTATGTTCATGGGTGAGTGTTCACAGACTTTAAGCGATGCATTTATTCTCCCTCTTTCTATCTCCCTCTTTAGCTAAAAATACTGATTACGTTTCTGACTGTGCATTTCGGAAATCCCTTCGTTGTCACTCTCTCGCTCTCTCTTTCTGACCAAACCACCCGGTATCTGCCTCCACGCTCTCCTGTCCAATTAGATCTTTCTCACAAAAAGAGAAGTGAATCTGTATTGGGAGATTTTGCTCTTTCCTCAGTCACTATGCTCACTCTCAGTCTGTCTCTGCACAGGGAAATGGAATTTGTGGGTTATTGATATTAATAGTACACAGGATCTGTGGTCAAAGGAGAGAAGAGAACGGATGAGAAAAAGAGAGAGGGCAAGAAAAAGAGAAGGGGATTGGTGGGGAGAAAGAGGAAACATGATGTCAGAGGGGACGTTAAAACATGGTTGAGATCAAAGAAATGAACCTTAAAAAGGTGTGACATGATAAAAAAAAGGTGTTTTGTTGGTGTAATGTGATGCATTATATCAGCCACTTTACTCTAGATATTGGTGTTGACAGAGGTTATTGCATAATCATATTTGTGATATGAGTGATAGACAAACTATCGTTCAAAAGTTTGGGGTCGGTAGGATTAACACAATTGAAAGAAGTCTCTTATGCTCACCAAAGCTGCATTTATTTGATAAAAAAACTAAATATTATGAGATTTTTAAAGAGAAAATTACATTTTAAATTGAATAAATAGAAATATTATTTATTCCTGTGATGGTAAAGCTGAATTTTCAGCATCATTACTCCAGTATTCAGTGTCACATGATCCTTTAGAAATCGTTCTAATATGCTGATTTGATTTGCTGCTCAAGAAACATTTATTATTATTATTATTATTAATGATGAAAACAGTTGCGCTACTTAATGGGCCCTATCATACGCCCTATCATAAGTCCAGCGCCACGTTGTTTAAATGGGAAATGCACTCATGCCCATCTGTTCACCCATGGGCGTGCTGCTCTGAAAATGAAGTGTGTTCAGGCGCATTGTTGGCGTGTTTCTATTTTGAGGAAACTGAAGACAACTGCACCATTGACCAACAGTGTTTTTGTTATTTAAAGGGCGCGTTAGTAATATGCGCCTATAGGCGGGTGCACAATACGCGTACACTGTGTTTATTACACACACAGGGATGCGCAGCAGCACACACACATTTTTAAAGATTCCTCTCTGGAGAAGAGTTCAGTCTTTCTGCTCGCAAAGTCCGCCATGTAAATAGCGAATCCACCATGATGCAAGCGCAAATGGCTTTTAAAGGGAATGGGAGATGAGACTGATTGGTTTATTGCATGTTACGCCTAAAACACACCCATGACTCATTAAGAGACTACCATATGGGGTTATATACCCTTTTCGGTTATATAGGGTTGTACTTTTGGACCATGCGCCTGGCGCTCAGACCATGTGATCAGATCGTTAAAATAGTGCCCAATATTTTTGTGAAAACTGTCATATTTGTAATATTTGGGATTTTTACATTTTTTTTTTCTTGATTTTTTGATAAATAGTAAAGTATCAATTGAATGATTAATGAAAAAAGTGCTAATGAAAGCTATTGTGTAAAATAAGTATTTATATATTTGTTTAAAGTCAGCAATTTTGTGTATATATTATTTTGCTATATACTGTAATATTGATCAGCAATATGTAGGCATCCCTGATAGCAGCATTGGCAGCAGCCATTAAAAAAATGGATGATGCCTGTTTTCAAATAGACATTCTCAAATGGGTTCAAAAAAATAAGTACAGTTTTTTTGTACATAATATTTGTGATTAAATTGTATTGCTGATCCTAACCTCTAGATATCCATATTGGCATTGGTCTTTAATAAAACTAATATTTCACTGCTTAAAAAGATAACATTGCATAACTGGGTTAAAACCCATATTGACCAGTGTTAACCCTCATATCCTTAGGTCTTAGCTGTATTAATGTCATCGGGGGAGAGGAATGAGAATGATAAATCTCTACAGTAGTTCTATGCTTTCATGGCACTGGTCCGTACTCCAAAAAAAAAAAAATATATATATATATATATATATATATATATATATATATATATATATATATATATATATATATATATATATATATATATATATATATATATATATATATATATATATATATATATACTGTGAGGAAAATAAGTATTTGAACACCCTGCTATTTTGCAAGTTCTCCCACTTGGAAATCATGAAGGGGTCATCGTAGGTGCATGTCTACTGTGAGAGACATAATCTAAAAAAAAAAAATCCAGAAATCACAATGTATGATTTTTTCACTATGTATTTGTATGATACAGCTGCAAATAAGTATTTCAGTTTTCAATTTCAGACTCTATGATTTCTAAGTGGGAGAACTTGCAATACTTATTTTCCTCACTGTGTGTGTATATATATATATATATATATATATATATATATATTTAAAAAATCCAATTACAAAAGAGAAAAAGAAAAAGAAAGAAGAGGGGACTCGGAGAAGAAAACAAGTGCAGCTTTTTATTTATCTTTTGGATGATTTCATTAGAATGTGTTTTGAATGTCTGGCTGGGCCGTTTCTGGTATCCAGAGTGAAAGAATGCTCTATTCAGCCTGCGCTCTTGCCTGTTAACATTTAAATAGTGTAAAGAAATGCACTGCCTTGTTTGTTTTGGGATAGGAACGAAATACCGCTGCCTTGGTATTAAGACTGTGAAAGCTGTGTGTGTGTCTGTGTGTGTGTGTTTGTGTACTCTGTGTACTTTGTTCTTAGCTCAGCAAAACGTGAGGGCAGGTCCGAAAAAATGTCTAGACTCAGACAGCCTGACAGTCAGCAGGCTATGTACCGACTCGCTCGGCCCCCAGAAGCTCAAGTGACCCACGTACAAGCCAAGATAAATTAGGTTTCTCGTCTGTTTGCATGTCGGAAACCACAGTTGTTTACACGAACGTGGACGTGCAAAACAATGGGCGAAGTCTGCTTGTAAGCAAATTATAAAAATGACTTGAAATGTATCAGGCTCTGGTGGGAAAGTGAGTGGGAGAGAAAGAGAGGGAGACCTCGGTTCAGTCACCTTTTTGTCAGGCTTTTGTAAACAGCTGCATTTGTCTCAAAGTGAGTCATGCAATTTTCCTGTATTTCAGAGCACAGACAGTGACTTGGAAAATCATGTGCACACACCCTAAAAACAAACACAAATGGACTCAATATAGATATCACAGCCTGTCTCTTTTTTTGCGGTCTCTCTCTCTCTTTCTCTCCATTTTCTCCTTTTCTGATATGATTGTATTTCTGTATCAGATGTTTAAGGGTTTTTCTTCAAAATTTCATATAAGTAGTCCACATGACTTGCTATATCTGAAGTCATACGTTAGCTTTGTACAGTAGGTGGAAATGACTGAAATTTCACTGTAAAATCTTTCAGCTCTAGAATCTCATCCGTCCTTTTAGCATATTCAAACTTTGAGCATTAAGAACATGTGAGAACCAAAAGCATTTGGTGTTATTGACATCAAACCTGAGTTTGAATTGAGATTTAAGAACAACATATGATTGGAAGGATATCAGTAAATAATTTTAGTCTGTTCCTAACATAAAGTTATAAAATGCATCAGGGCCTGGTTTCATTGACAGGGCTTATTAAGAAAGAATTTGGCCTTAGTTCAATTAGGGCTTTTTTATAAACTTATTTATAAAAATAAGTTTTAAAAATTTTAAAAAGTATAAAATTTATATTTTATAAACTTTAAATAAAAAAAAAAAATTCTGGTGTGAATCTTGAGACAAACCAATGGCCCTGACATATTTTAAGATTAAGTATTAAGTTAAAACAGCCCAAACATGCATTTTATAGTCTGGGACCTGGCCTTGTCTGTGAAACCTGGGGTAGGTTTATTAATAAAGAGTACATAAATCATTTGATACAGTGTGAATTGGGTTTATTGTTTATTATTCTTAATCTGTTTAAGAATTGAACCATACTAGATGTATTAAAAATAATACATAATTATGAATTTAAATCAAACTGAATATATTGTTATTACATGAATCTCATTATTTCATTTATGCATTATTGAATAATGTTTCACGTCAAGTTTATTTTTTTTTTAATTTGTTAAAACTGTGTAATCCAAATGAATGGAAATTCTACAGTGAGAATAATAAGTATTTGAACACCCTGCTATTTTTCAAGTTCTCCCACTTAGTAATCATGGCGGGGTCTGAAATTGTCATCGTAGGTGCATGTCCACTGTGAGAGACATAATCTAAAAAAAAAATCCAGAAATCACAATGTATGATTTTTTAACTATTTATTTGTATGATACAGCTGCAAATAAGTATTTGAACACCTAAGAAAATCAATGTTAATATTTGGTACAGTAGCCTTTGTTTGCAATTACAGAGGTCAAATGTTTCCTGTAGTTTTTCACCAGGTTTGCACACACTGCAGGAGGGATTTTGGCCCACTCCTCCACACAGATCTTCTCTAGATCAGTCAGGTTTCTGGCCTGTCGCTGAGAAACACAGAGTTTGAGCTCCCTCCAAGATTCTCTATTGGGTTTAGGTCTGGAGACTGGCTAGGCCACGCCAGAACCTTGATATGCTTCTTACAGAGCAACTCCTTGGTTATCCTGACTGTGTGCTTCGGGTTATTGTCATGTTGGAAGACCCAGCCTCGACCCATCTTCAATGCTCTAACTGAGGGACAGAGGCTGTTCCCCAAAATCTCGCAATACATGGCTCCGGTCATCCTCTCCTTAATACAGTGCAGTCGTCCTGTCCCATGTGCAGAAAAACAACCCCAAAGCATGATGCTACCACCCCCATGCTTCACAGTAGGGATGGTGTTCTTGGGATGGTACTCATCATTCTTCTTCCTCCAAACACGTTTAGTGGAATTATGACCAAAAAGTTCTATTTTGGTCTCATCTGACCACATGACTTTCTCCCATGATTCCTCTGGATCATCCAAATGGTCATTGGCAAACTTAAGACGGGCCTTGACATGTGCTGGTTTAAGCAGGGGAAACTTCCGTGCCATGCATGCTTTCAAACCATGACGTCTTAGTGTATTACCAACAGTAACCTTGGAAACGGTGGTCCCAGCTCTTTTCAGGTCATTGACCAGCTCCTCCCGTGTAGTTCTGGGCTGATTTCTCACCTTTCTTAGGAACATTGAGACCCCACGAGGTGAGATCTTGTATGGAGCCCCAGTCCGAGGGAGATTGACAGTCATGTTTAGCTTCTTCCATTTTCTAATGATTGCTCCAACAGTGGACCTTTTTTCACCAAGCTGCTTGGCAATTTCCCCGTAGCCCTTTCCAGCCTTGTGGAGGTGTACAATTTGTCTCTAGTGTCTTTAGACAGCTCTTTGGTCTTGGCCATGTTAGTAGTTGGATTCTTACTGATTGTATGGGGTGTACAGGTGTCTTTAGGCAGCTAACGACCTCAAGCAGGTGCATCTAATTTAGGATAATAAATGGAGTGGAGGTGGACATTTTAAAGGGAGACTAACAGGTCTTTGAGGGTCAGAATTCTAGCTGATAGACAGGTGTTCAAATACTTATTTGCAGCTGTATCATACAAATAAATAGTTAAAAAATCATATATTGTGATTTCTGGATTTTTTTTTTAGATTATGTCTCTCACAGTGGACATGCACTTACGATGACAATTTCAGACCCCTCCATGATTTCCAAGTGGGAGAACTTGCAAAATAGCAGGGTGTTCAAATACTTATTTTCCTCACTGTATATACAATTGACATACATCTTAAATATTATGCCCCTGAATAGTGTATTGAATAACTTGGAATATTGCATATAAGCATTTTGTATTTTTTATGATTTTACACAGAATAGAACCATGAATTTTATTCGAATTTGCTTTTGTTGTTGTTGTTGTTGTTGTTGCTGTATGGAATGAGGTTGAGTAAATGATGACAGAATATTGGGTCATTGGGTAAACTGTTCTTTTAATAGTTTTTACACACACTTTTGCCACTTTATCACAGATATCTACAATATTTTTGAGCATGTCAAGCCTGCTTGTTAGAGGACACTGGATAAATTTGCTTCCTTGACCAATAGGGGAGGAGAGGAGCTGGGCACAGCCTATGAGCTGCACTCAATTGCTGCATAAATTAATATGCTAATAAGCAGGAATGTTCGTTTATGACCCCACTGCAGAAGTAGCCACAGATATGCTAT
Source organism: Romanogobio albipinnatus (assembly GCA_023566225.1). NCBI lineage: Eukaryota > Metazoa > Chordata > Actinopteri > Cypriniformes > Gobionidae > Romanogobio > Romanogobio albipinnatus. Next base: position 12,252,434 of record CM042250.1, read on the forward strand.
TTAAGCGTTTGCAAACCGATTAATGGAATGGCTTTGCTTGATGCTAAATATTCATGTGCTCTTGTGTTTTTGGTGGAGTGAGGAAAGAGATGGTCCATTAGATGGACTGAAGAGGCGTTCATAATGACCACCAGGGCCTTTTCCGTTAGGATTGGCTTGGTTTTAGCCAGGAATTGGCTGGAGTGTGTGATTCAACAGCCTGTACGATGTAAATGTGGTTGAATGAGAACAACATTTTGTAGAAGTCCTCTTCAGGTCTGGATTTCCAAATGAGATTGTTGATATTCATGTGCATGCTATCATTTGTAGCCATTGTTGTCATGCATGACCAAAGTTTTTACTGGCCATATAAATGTTTGCGACTCTAGGTCAAACGCAATTACTAGAGAGGCAACGATATGAACATTTTTGGCGATAGCCGATAGTTCTTTGTATTTGAAAGATAACAGATATATTGGCTTATAAACCTAAATCCATTTTTTTGTGGGTTAATTAACTCAGTGAAACCTATATGAGATCAATCAGATATTTATGCAACATTAACATAATATTTCAGCTTATATCTGCACAAAAGTGAACTTGAAAAATTACGTAGTCAGAATCTATAAAAGTCCTGTTGTGGATGCGCTCTTCCCATAACAGCTTTACTACCGTGTTAATTCTTAACCAAATGCATCCTATATGAGATAAATCAAACATATTACAACTTACAATTGCATAAAATAAAAGGCTACGAATGCACACGCAAACTTATAGTCATGAAGGTGTAAGCAAATCAGCATATTAGAAAACGGTTATTTTAAATTGTAATAATATTTCAAAATATTATAGTGTTTAGTGTTTTTTTTATTCAGCCTTGGTGAGTATGAGATAAACATTAAAACTCAAACCTTCAAACAGTATTGTAAATGATGTGTGAAGAATACAATGAATAATTAAGGTAAATGTCACTTTTGCGGAATTATGCAAAAAGTATGAAAATATGATGTAATTGTCTATTTAGGGTGCATAAAATGCTAGATATTAAATTAGCCTTAGAATCAGCAATTTTATTCTAGTAAATGTAATTTCATTTCCACCACAGAATAAATTGTGATTTTTGAGATGTGATGGAAATTTCATGTTTAGAGGGGAAAAAACAACAACTTTTGTTAGACAAACTAGTCCACAGGGCAACAATTGTCCATACTTGAAGAAACACATTTTTACACAAGAACTTAAAGTTGTTGTTTTTCCTCTCTGTCTCTTCGCTGGAGACAGTATTTAGTCCATGTGCTCATTTAGTTGTCTCTCTCGCCGTGTTTCCTCCATAACACACCCATGAAGCCGATCATCTCAGCAAGTTCCCCGAGCACCAGAGTGCTGGTTCTTTTCTTTCTCCAGCTGGGTCTAACGGTATGAGTGTATTTATTCACTCCCCAGGCCTCCTCCACCCCACTGCTCAAAACACCAGGATTATCTCCAACTTCATGCATCCAGTCTGAACCGCTATCGATTTAGCAACACATTATGGCTCTAAAAACTAAAAGGTAACTGCTGTTGTGCGCCTCTTTTTTTCCCCACCTTCCCGTTCTCAATGCAAAACGTTCTCATCATTAGGATGAGAGAACATTTGTCTAAATGAGCGTTAGGCATTTCTGTAAACTCATTAAGCACCTGAGACCTTAGCAGGTGATTTGAATAAATGATGTTTAGCTTTTTAAGCTGAAAAATTCATCACCTGTCACCACAAGCTATTGATTCATAACGGCAGGGATGACGTGTTAATTGAAGTCTAATGAATTAGAATGAGAGAAAATGGAATCAGCACAAGATATGCAGAAAACTCATATGGTCCTGGTGGTGACTGGTGTTTTTAGTCACTAAGTAAATGCTGACCTTAACAAGGGTGTTTATCAGGTAATTGATGCAGAGACATGGACGGGCTGTACCAATGTGTTTTATCTGCTCTCACTTTACCTGAGATAAACAGAATCACTCTGTTCAAACGGCCAGCCACTGTTTTGACTGGCAAATGTAAACTGCATATTTTTTCACGTTTGGCTAAGCTTTTCATGCTTTTATTCAAATGCCTAAGGCATGTTGGCCTACAGTATCTTTCTCAATAGTGTAGTATGAGAATATGCTCTAGATGATATGTTTGAGTCGAGACCTTAAATGTGAGCTTGTGAATTTTTTGTCTTTTGGGAATAGGTGCATTATAAAAAGTCAAACGGTGATGGCATCAGATGGTAATACACTTTGGAACTGGCACATGTCCAAAATATAATGGTTGTTACCATTACTAAAAATGTTTACTTTTTGTTGATGAAAGTACAGTGATTTTATCAAAACTATAGTGCTGTGATATATATACTATGGAACTGAATTGTTACCATAATTAGTAAAATGTGGTATGTACTTTGTGTTCCAGGGTGGTACCAACCATTCAAAAGTTGGGTGTCAGTAAGGTTTTCTTTAAATTCTTTTATTCAGCAATGATGCGCCAGTTTATAATGTTACAAACGTTTCTATTTCAATTAGAGATGCACCGATGTAGCGGTCAATTATCGGTATCTAAGCTATTATTTTCACTATCGATTGTTTAAAAAAAGCAGATGATCAGGGGCGATGGTATCCTGTCAATCAAAAGGGTGCGGAAAAACGTGTCTGACTGCAGCTTATACTGTGTGTGTGTGAAGAAAAAATCTTGCGTTGAATTTAGGGCAAGTTAACGCAACAATAGCGCATTAACAGTTAGTTAAAATAGCTGCGTAAATGCAGGCTCTATTTGACCCTATGAATCACCAGGTCTGCAGTTTTCCTCTACACTAAACATTATATGTAGCGTGCCTCTCATCCAGTAATCGCAAATAGGACTGTGCTTTGTTACTTCTAATAAGAAACAAATTGTCATCGATTTAATTCTGTCCATTTTGTCCAAGCGGCAACTTCCCCCAGTTTCTCTTGGGTTTCTCTCTGGCCACTAGAGACAGGCTCCAGAAGGGAGCAGAATCTCATTGAACTCCATGTTAAAATGCCCAACTTTACAGCAGAAAAAAAACATGTTTACAGCCTGGTACAAATTGTGGTTTTGGTCTATATGGCTAATTTTGCCCTTCTTGACAACTGTGAGGGGGGTACAATTGTTTATAATTACATTATATAAAGCCTTAAAGTTCTGCATAATTAAGGGCATGGCCAGTTTGAGTGACAGGTGGATTGGCGTTTATCTGCTGTCTGTTAGTCATCACGTCACCTCAGCTCCAGCCACGCCCCGCTTCTTTGCCCATTTTCTGTTATCCGGGAGTGGCATGTGATGACACGCTGCTAAGATGGCAATGGCCGACTTTGAGGCTTCAACTGCTCTTCAGAACCCTATGGGTGACGTCACGGACACTACGGCCATATTCTTTACAGTCTATGATTTTATCATGAAATTCAAACAATAAATGCCGTTTTGACGTTCCTAAATGTGACGTGACAAATCGCTGTAGTGCCTCAGTTCAAGCGGCAGCGCAGAGCGCGAGTCATCTCTTCCACTTTAACACAACATTTTGAAAAACATGCATGAATATTCAAAATGTATGTTGAAAGATACACAAACGTATCATGCCTCTTGTAATCACTCAATCAGTGTTTCAACCGCGGAAAGACAATAAAACGGCTTGTAAACAATAGGTCGCTTAACATTGTATGTAGCCTAACGTTACCTCAGGAAAGTCATCCAATGTTCACAGTTTGCTTGCTTATTAGCAATAAAGAAACACTAGAGAGGAGCTTACTTACTATATATATATATATATATATATATATATATATATATATATATATATATATATATATATATATATATATATATATATATACACAGTGAGGAAAATAAGTATTTGAACACCCTGCTATTTTGCAAGTTCTCCCACTTAGAAATCATGGAGGGGTCTGAAATTGTCATCGTAGGTGCATGTCCACTGTGAGAGACATAATCTAAAAAAAAAAATCCAGAAATCACAATGTATGATTTTTTAAACTTTTCATTGGCAAACTTAAGACGGGCCTTGACATGTGCTGGTTTAAGCAGGGGAACCTTCCGTGCCATGCATGATTTCAAACCATGACGTCGTAGTGTATTACCAACAGTAACCTTGGAAACGGTGGTCCCAGCTCTTTTCAGGTCATTGACCAGCTCCTCCCGTGTAGTTCTGGGCTGATTTCTCACCTTTCTTAGGATCATTGAGAGCCCACGAGGTGAGATCTTGCATGGAGCCCCAGTCCGAGGGAGATTGACAGTCATGTTTAGCTTCTTCCATTTTCTAATGATAGCTCCAACAGTGGACCTTTTTTCACTAAGCTGCTTAGCAATTTCCCCGTAGCCCTTTCCAGCCTTGTGGAGGTGTACAATTTTGTCTCTAGTGTCTTTGGACAGCTCTTTGGTCTTGGCCATGTTAGTAGTTGGATTCTTACTGATTGTATGGGGTGGACAGGTGTCTTTATGCAGCTAACAACCTCAAACAGGTGCATCTAATTTAGGATAATAAATGGAGTGGAGGTGGACATTTTAAAGGCAGACTAACAGGTCTTTGAGGGTCAGAATTCTAGCTGATAGACAGGTGTTCAAATACTTATTTGCAGCTGTATCATACAAATAAATAGCTGGATTTTTTTTTAATTTTTAGATTATGTCTCTCACAGTGGACATGCACCTACGATGACAATTTCAGACCCCTCCATGATTTTCAAGTGGGAGAACTTGCAATATAGCAGGGTGTTCAAATACTTATTTTCCTCAATGTATATGCTTTATGAATAAGTGCTTATGAAAATACCATACATGTGCAATGGAGTTGTATAACATTACGAACATTTCAGTTTTTTTATTTGGGTGTAATTAGCCTATTATATCTGAAAATAAAGAGCAGCCTAATATAATACCTTTGTTTTGTCTAACTTTTGTTGTTAATTGCAACCAATAATTAGCCTGACAAGCCAGACCCACATCAAGATGTTGGGTCTGGAAACTCACCATTGACAGGGCTCAATCCGAGGGGCGGGATAAACGGTTGTCTATCAAATTCCCTCTGCACCCAATTGGATAGCTCCATGAGCGCCACAACCAACCAGAGCAACGAATAAGGTGAAGCCGAGCTAACGTTAGTTGATAGACTTTTAAGAATGACTTCAGGGTCGTTCTTTTCTCAAAGAAAAGCTTAACTCCAAGTCTTCCAGAGTCGTGGCCAAAGCCGATTCAAAAGACAGCTGTTCGCCAGCTTCTGTGTTTACGAGTAGCACGCAGAACCTCCGCAACTCTGCCGTGACGTGTCGTCATTATGTTAAGCCCGCCCACCGACTCTACACACGCTGTGATTGGCCTGACCAGATTTTGTTTTTTTCAGCTCTCAGGTCTACCTAGAGTTGCTAGACTACACTCGCGGCAAAATAAATGTTCTGCCACTATGGTGCGTCTATATTTCTAGGCTAACCAATAATATCATTGTGTACCAAACGAGAGCGCTCTCTGTATAGTTTGCAGCATTATTTGGGAGAGGTTTCTTTTCCATAAGAAAAATCAAACTATCTGTGTCTGTCGCAGTGACGGCGCTACACCGGGGCTAGGGGGGTATATATATATATATAGATATATATATCTGGGTTTCCGCAAAATATTATGTATCACAACTGTTTTTAACATAGATGATAATAAGAAATGTTTCTTGAGCATTATATCAGCATATTAGAATAATTTCTCAAGGACCATGTGACACTGACAACTGGAGTAATGATGCTGAAAATTCAGCTTTGCATCACAGGAATAAATTACATTTTAAAATATATTAAAATAATACAAAGTTATTATAAGCTATTTTAAATTGTAATACTAATTCACAATATTACAGTTTTTATAGTATTTTCAATCAAATAAGTAGTGATCATAAAGGACTTACCAACCCAAAACTTTTGTTCGATAGTGTTTATGTCCAAAAAATATATTACTATGGTATGTTTTGTTACTTGTTTTGGTACCTTATCTGTTTTTTTGCAACAGGTTATAGTACTATAGTACAACTGTCACTTGATATAAAGGTAAAGTTTAACCCTTTATGATTCAATAAGGATGATCAATCACTCATTTCCATATTGTAGCTTATGGGTTAGTAATGCTGCTGATATAAGTGAGTTTTTCTGTTTCCTAAGTTTCGTTTAGTAGATGATCTACTTCTGTATGTCCACGGTCGAGTCCTCATTAGTTTATCTGCACCATCACAACTCCAAAATAGCTTACTTTAATGTCATTTTGTACGCACAGAGATGACGGATGGTTTGTGACAGCTGCAGTAATTTTACAGCTACAGCTTTTTCTGTGTGTTTGTTGTCTCTGCAGGGCAGGGAGGTTAAACGCAGCGCTGGAACTGAAGACGGCCGCAAATAAGCAAGTCCTTGGAGAAGGTAAACAAATGATTAGTTATTAGACTCCAATGGAGCTGTGTGTGTGTGTGTGTGTGTGTGTGCTTGTTGACAGACTAGAAAGGGCAGGACTAGTGCTATTTTTCTATATATAGTTTAATGAATCGCTTGATTTGTTGCAGCTCTTGTGTTCATATACTTTTCTCAAGGTTGAGAGAAAAAGAGGTTGTTTATTCTTGTCAAAGTTTACCGCTAAACAGGACTGCTTATTTGCCTGACTGCACTGGTCTTTTATTCTCTCTAGTTTCTTGTATGTTTCTCATTTTGAGACAGGATTTGGCTTTTATGAATCCCTGCCAACTTGCTGAGTCAACGTATTTTAAATGGTCATTGTCAATAATTAATAGGATTTTTTAAATGATCCAGGTACTACAATAAGGAAAACTTAGCCACTGCAACAAATGGTATTTGAACTGATATTTGGTTTCCAAACAGGTTTCCCAACCTGTCTGATTCAGAATGGAACAGCCCTAAGCAGCTAACATGGGAGACCAGAGCAAACCATAGAAGTGAAGTAGGGGTGTTCATGTAGAGTATTAAAGCACAGGGTGTGAGATGGGCTGTGTTTGTGTGTCTGTGCTCTGTCTGTGACAGTATGGTGGACAAGGAAGGGACTTCCCATCCTTTCCCATGAGCTCATGCTTACAGACACATTCACACACACACACCCAAATACGCAAACCTTGTTCACTATGTTTCTATTTTGTTATTTTGTATGTTGTTCTTTCTATTTTTCTCACCGTATGCCACCTTTTTTTAAAAAAAAACTCTGTACTCCTGTCTTCTCTCTTTCTGCATAGTTTTTCTGTTGACCTCCCTCTCTTGTCATTTATACAGTACAAACACTGTAAAAATCATATTGTAATCAGTGTCTTTGTCTTGTATTTCAGTACAAAATATCTAAATTTTCTTAAAATAAAATTATATAAAACATGACAAGATTTGTTTTCAGTGAAAATGTCTTGAATAAGCCTTTTTTTAGCCCATTTTATTTATTATTGTGAGTCTGGCTAAGCGCTGCTCACAATGCATCGGCTCCAACAATATTAGATATTTTTACTGGAAAACAGGACAAACATACCAGTAATTTATTTATTTATTTACTTAATTACCCAGTGAGTTTTCTTAAATTGTTGGTTAGTTCCTCCAAAAAAAAAAAAAAATTGTCATCAGCCTACGCAACTACCACTTTGACACTTTCAAGTTCATAAAGAGATCGTTAAACGAATCGATATGAATTGCGCGGTTTACTAAAAATGTTCTGAAGAGACACAATCACTTTATATGATGAACAGATTGAATTTAGGCTTTTATTCGCATATAAACATTGATCAGCAAAGATAAACGAATAGTGATAAAGATAAAGATAGTGACTAACGAATGGGGGTTTCGCTTAGAAGCCAATTACCTTTGAGAATTTAACAGCGCCCAATGGCAGTGCCAATGCCATGGGCATGCGGAATTTGCATGCGTAACTCCACCCCACCTTGTGGGTATATAAGGAAGTACGCTGGCAACATCGCATTATGTTACTGCTGCAGGAGCCAAGACTGAACTCCGCATTCCAGCAGCACAGCTGACGTGGCAAAGGAAACGTACGTCTCCGTTCCCTCCTCAGGGAACGAGGGTAACATACGTAACCGAGACGTTCCCTTTCGTTCAGTCACTACGACGTACGTTAGTGACTAACGAATGGGGGTTCCAATACAACAGCGCCACTCAGCTGTCTTCCAGTGCCCTGCGTAAGTGTGAGTACCCTGTCGTAAGACTAGTACGGACGAAGGACTCCCACTTATCACAGGAATACCAAGGTACACTGGGAAGCATATTCCAGTGTGGATATGCCAAAGTGCCTACCCGTAGGGAGGACTTATAGAATACACATATGACCCGCTAAGGGCTGCATATGGAAGAACTCTAGGGTACCAGCCAGAGGGTGGATTTTTAACCCTAGGGTGGCAGGGACTTGCCAAGGGAAAGACACCTGCTCACTGAGGAGACTTACGGCGGAAATACTCGTGTGGGGGTCGCCGGAGGGGAACCATGCACACGGGGCACCTGGCCGGACATGAGGGTCTGGGCTCGAAAGGGCAGACTGAACTGATGTCGGCGTCAGCAGTGCTGGAGGAACTCAGGGCTCTCGGGGAGCTCACCTGAGGAGAATATCGCACGTATCCAGTCCGTGGAGTGGAATGGCGGACAAGCGAAGACACCTGAGTCTGGTCCATTACCGGCCACCCGTAGGGGCGAGTACATAGTCAGACACTGGCTCCGCTCGGAGATTGTAGAATCTGGTGAATGTGTTTGGTGTCGCCCAGCCTGCAGCTCTGCAGATGTCTGTTAGCGAGGCACCATGCGCTAAAGCCCAAGAGGAGGCCGGGTGGAGTGTGCCCTAACCCCAAGGGGACATGGTCGACCTTGCTGCTGGTAAGCCAAAACAATGGTGTCCACTATCCAGTGAGACAACCTCTGCTTTGAGAGAGCTCTTCCCTTCCGCTCTCCACCATAACAGAAAAAAAGAGCTGGTCTGAGGTCCTGAAACACTGCGTGCTGTCTATATAGGCGCGGAGAGGAGGAGGATCCTCGCTCCCCTCAGAAACCTGATGATCAGGTCGTGCTGACTTACCTTTTTGTCCCCCAGGAGATCGTGGTGGGCAGATATTGCGGCCACGTACACTTTAAGGGTGGAGGGAGACAGCCTTCGCTCCAACCCCTCCTGGAGAAACGATAGCACGGACCCGATCGGGCATTTCCAGGGGTCTTCTTGGCGGGAAGAACACCAGGTGACGAAGAGGTTCCACTTCAACGCATAGGCGTGCCGTGTAGACTCTGCCCTAGCGGAAGTGATGGTAGCGACCACCGCAGGTGGAAGACTACTCAAACCTGCCGCGTCCCGTCCAGAAGACACACGTGGAGCTTCCAGAACGCCGGACGCGGGTGCCAAAGGGTGCCCCGTCTCTGAGTGAGAAGGTCTCGTCTCAGAGGAATAGGCCAGGGAGGGGCTGTCGCAAGGAGTAGCAGTTCTGAGAACCAGGTCTGGCCGTGCCAATACGGGGCGACCAACTCCTTGTCCTCCCTGATCTTGCACAGTACCCGTGCGAGAAGGCTCACTGGGGGAAACGCATACTTGCGTAGACCTGGCGGCCAGCTGTGCGCCAGTGCATCCGTGCCGAGCGTGCCCTCAGTCAGGGAATAATACAGGTAGCAATGGGAAGAGTCCTGGGAGGCAAACAGGTCTACCTGTGCATCGCCGAACCGTTCCCATATCAGCTGGACCGTCTGGGGATGGAGTTTCCATTATCCAGGAAGTGGCTGAAGCCGTGAGAGCTCGTCGGCTGCACGGTTCAGATCTCTATGTGGACAGCATGAAGGGACCTCAGATGCTTCTGACTCCATAAAACGAGATGGCGGCGAGTTGAGACATACGGCGGGAGCGTAGACCGCCCTGGTGGTTGATGTACGCTACAGTGGTCGTGTTGTCTGTCCTGACTAGTACATGTTGACACTCCAGCAACGCTCGGAAGCGGTGCAGGGCGAACCGTACTGCCAGTAACTCGAGGCAATTGACATGCAGAAGGCGCTGGGGTCCTGTCTAGGAGCCCACGGCTGCTTGTCCTTTGCACATGGCACCCCAGCCCGTGGCAGAGGCATCTGTTGATACAACAACATGCCTGGAAACTCGTTCTAAGGACACTCCGGCCTGTAGAAAACTGAGGTTCGACCACGGGGTGAGAGTCTGTAAGCAAGCCCGAGTCACTTGTACCCGGAGCGTGCCAGACCGCCATGCCCATCTCGGGACTCGATCGCGTAGCCAGTGCTGAAGCGGTCTCATATGTAGCAATCCGTGCGGCGTCACCGCGGCTGCAGATGCCATATGCCCCAGGAGCCTCTGAAATCGTTTCAGTGGAACCGCACTCTCCAAGTCAGCAGAGACGGAAGCTGCGCGCACATGGCGACCGAGTCGATATCCATACCAAGAAAAGAGATCCTCTGCACGGGGCTGCTCTTCTCCCAGTTGACCCGAAGGCCCAGATGGGCTAAGTGCTGGAGCACTAGATCTCCGTGTTCGCACACCTGCGCTCGAGAGTGACTCATTATGAGCCAGTCGTCGAGGTAGTACAGGATGCGAACCCCGTGCTGCCGAAGGGGCGCAAGGGCTGCCTCGGCAATCTTCGTAAAGACGCGAGGGGACAGAGATAGCCCGAATGGGAGGACCGTGTACTGATATGCCCGCCCCTCAAAAGCAACCGGGTTCGCTCGGTGTCCCGCATATCGGCCAGGTTCAGCCACAAATGTCGCTCCTGGACCACATTTTTGGACATCACTTGACCCAGGGAGCGTGCGGTCACCTTCGTCGCCCGGAGAGCGAGGTCGGTGGCAGCACGCAGCTCGTCGAGGAGCCCCGGGTCAACTCTACCCTTGTGCATGTCCTTGAGGATCCTGGCCTGGTAGACCTGAAGGATCGCCATGGCATGCAAAGAGGTGGCAGCCTGCCCCACAGCTCTGTGCGATTTCGCCACCAAGGTTGATGTGAATTGACAGGCTTTGGAGGGGTGCTTAGGATCACCACGCCAAGTTGAAGCGCTCTGTGGACACAGTTGCATCGCAGCAGACCGTTCAACTGGGGGGACCCCAGTGTACCCGTTGGCCGCGGCCCCATCAAGGGTAGAGAAGGTGGAGGAAGTCGCCGAACGGTCGCGAGAAGACAACAGGGACTTCCAGGACCGCGCAACTTCCTCATGCAGCTCGGGAAAGAAAGGTATTGGGGGCGTGGACTGACGGGTGTCTGGGTCCGACTCGGGCAATGCTGGAACGCCCGAGGGCGGCAACACAGCCGAGTCATCATCCTCAGAGGACTCAAGCCTACCTTGTGATGCGGTGACCGACATCGCATCCTCCTCCGGAGCGTCAAACGAGATACGCGGGGGGGGGGGGGGGGGATGCGTCTGAGCACTCGCGGGTTGCAGTGTGCAAGAGGGAGGTGTGGCCCGAGGCATGAGCGTCGGGGCTTTGTTCCACACCGTAACCCTCAGGTCACCCTGACCACCAGCCGAAGTACTGGGCCTCGGGGACTCAGTAGATCGGGGTGTGGTAGAGGGGACTCTCACATCATTACGAAGCTCATGGAGCCTCGACCGCAACACTGCGATGGTCATGTTCCCGCAGTGGGAACATGACTCATCCACAAACGCTGCCTGTGCATGCTGAAAGCCCAAGCATACCAAGCAGTGATTGTGCCCATCGGAAGAGGAAAGCGACCGGCCACACCCAGAAGTACACGGACGAGACATCCTGATAAGGACGCGTCAAGTGTAAGCTCTTTTGTGAGAGGAAGCCTCGCAGAGAACGCCGGGGCGCCCAGGGACCACACACCAGCCGTCTAGCAGACCACTGCGCAGATCAGCAGGCAGGCAGTATGCGATCGCTGGAATGCACCGTAACACCAACGCCTCTGGAAAGCTGATCGTCTCGAAGGCTGACAAAGACTCAGGCTTGAAGGAGTGAAGAGATCCTCTTGGCTCCAAAGCAGAAACATAATGCGATGTTGCCAGCGTACTTCCTTATATACCCACGAGGTGGGCGGAGTTACGCATGCAAATTCCGCATGCCCATGGCATTGGCACTGCCATTGGGCGCTGTTAAATTCTCGAAGGTAATTGGCTTCTAAGCGAAACCCCCATTCGTTAGTCACTAACGTACGTCGTAGTGACTGAACGAAAGGGAACTCAATTGAGCATGCTTGATATGCGAGAACAAACCTCATTGGTTCTTGAGGAAAGTCAAATGTGCTGCATAACACAAGAATGAACCTCATCGGTTCTCAAACGTCAAGCAAGCATGCTTGAGCTTCTGTTTACCAAGTCTGTGTATGTTAAAAAATCTATTCATCATTTAAAGCATCATACACACATACATACATACACTCTCCAGAAAATTTTGACTAAACTGCTCAATTCATATGGATTAGATTTATGATATCTTTATGAAGCATCAAAGTGGTAGTTACATAGACTACAGAGTACAGAAATCTCTTATTTTGTGTTACGAGAAAAATGGGCTTGGAACAACATGAGGGTGAGTAATTAACAGAATTTTCATTTTGGAGTGTAGGGTTTGGCCATTCCATTGGCTATCTGGGAAGGGTTTAGGTTTATTTCCTTTTTTTTCTCTCCCTATTAGCAAATGGCCAGCCAAGATGAGCATCATCATACTATATGTTTTTGCAAAGGATTTGCATATGTCAGTGTTAAAAAAACGGTTTGAAGTGCAGATTATAATGAGAATTTGATACTTTCACGTACTTTCAAGCTTTTTATTATTTATCATACACTTTGGTAAAACACAAAATGACTTACCTATACATTTAATTCAGTCCACTTTCCAACAGAAACATGCATTTACTTTACTGTACTGTATGGATGCCTGCTATAATCTTACCCCCACTCAACCACACTTCCATAAGTTAAAGTAAGTGTATATCCACTTAAATTCTGAGTTAGTTTTCAGAGAGCTAAACAGCAGGGGAAAATATGATATTTGCATGCTGTGTGCTGCCTGCCAAGGGCTAAATTAGAATGCCTCTGAAGATCATACACTTGATTATTTACTTTATTTGCCTCATCCTCTCGTTTTACGGAAACCACGAAGATGGAAATTCTGAGGTAACACCAAATGAAAAGTTGTATATTGATGCATGTTAGGGCGCAGAGGTGGATTAGGGTCCATGTAATAGCTCTTCAGAGTGCATTTTATTGCTTACTACAAAAAAAATGTAATTCTGTGTATCAGCATCGGGTTGAAAATTGCTTTGTATTAGCATTAGCATTTGGTAAGCCCCTAATTCCCCTGTTTCTACAGCTGAGTGTGTTTCTATGCATTTACAAGTGCTTCCGATTTGTAGGAGTTCACTTAAATCTCTTTTTCTGCCAAAGCTATGAACATAATAAACAAGCCAGCGTGGCTAAAGCGCTACACACAGGGGAGATTGCTAACGAGAAAGTTAAATGCTTACGCTAGTCACACAGTTGTTTATGCGCCCGTGTGCATAACTCCAGAGAGGATTTTAACTATGCTGTAATAAAGCGCGTTTTGAGCGGTAACATCTTAAACTAAAGAATTAGCTTTTTCTGTTCATTGTGAAATATTATCAGCATTTTCTTACAAATAAGTACTGTGGAAGTGTCAGATGAGAATACCATGTAAATATTGTATGGATGATTAAGGGTTATATACACTCACCTAAAGGATTATTAGGAACACCATACTGATACTGTGTTTGACCCCCTTTCGCCTTCAGAACTGCCTTAATTCTACGTTGCATTGATTCAACAAGGTGCTGAAAGCATTCTTTAGAAATGTTGGCCCATATTGATAGGATAGCATCTTGCAGTTGATGGAGATTTGTGGGATGCACATCCAGGGCATTCCACCACATCCCAAAGATGCTCTATTGGGTTGAGATCTGGTGACTGTGGGGGCCATTTTAGTACAGTGAACTCATTGTCATGTTCAAGAAACCAATTTGAAATGATTCAAGCTTTGTGACATGGTGCATTATCCTGCTGGAAGTAGTCATCAGAGAATGGGTACATGGTTGTCATAAAGGGATGGACATGGTCAGAAACAATGCTCAGGTAGGCCGTGGCATTTAAACAATGCTCAATTGGCACTAAGGGGCCTAAAGTGTGCCAAGAAAACATCCCCCACACCATTACACCACCACCACCAGCCTGCACAGTGGTAACAAGGCATGATGGATCCATGTTCTCATTCTATTTACGCCAAATTCTGACTCTACCATCTGAATGTCTCAACAGAAATCCAGACTCATCAGACCAGGCAACATTTTTCCAGTCTTCAACTGTCCAATTTTGGTGAGCTCGTGCAAATTGTAGCCTCTTTTTCCTATTTGTAGCGGAAATGAGTGGTACCCGGTGGGGTCTTCTGCTGTTGTAGCCCATCCGCCTCAAGGTTGTGCGTGTTGTGGCTTCACAAATGCTTTGCTGCATACCTCGGTTGTAATGAGTGGTTATTTCAGTCAAAGTTGCTCTTCTATCAGCTTGAATCAGTCGGCCCATTCTCCTCTGACCTCCTCGCCCACAGGACTGCCGCATACTGGATGTTTTTCCCTTTTCACACCATTCTTTGTAAACCCTAGAAATGGTTGTGCGTGAAAATCCCAGTAACTGAGCAGATTGTGAAATACTCAGACCGGCCCGTCTGGCACCAACAACCATGCCACGCTCAAAATTGCTTAAATCACCTTTCTTTCCCATTCTGACATTCAGTTTGGAGTTCAGGAGATTGTCTTGACCAGGACCACACCCCTAAATGCATTGAAGCAACTGCCATGTGATTGGTTGATTAGTTTATTGCATTAATGAGAAATTAAACAGGTGTTCCTAATAATCCTTTAGGTGAGTGTATAACAGTATTACCATGGTACAATGGTGTCCAAAACAAACATTTTTTTTGTGTGTGTTTTTTATAGTATTTGCACTGCAAAAAAATGCTTTACTTACTTAGTATTTTTGTCTCGTTTCCGGTCCAAATATCTAAATTCTTAAATGAAGATCTATTTACTAAAGGAGTAAAATGCCATGTCTTGTTTTCTGGGAAAATTTAAAACAAGCAAAATGATCCTGCCAATGGGGTAAGAAAAATACTTTTGCTTTATTTCCCCACTTAACTCACTTAATTTTGCTTTATTTCCCCAGAAAACAAGGCACAATATCTTACTTCATTTTACTCATCTAGTAAATGTATCATGATTTAAGAATTTTTGGATTTTTGGACTGGAAACAAGACAAAAATACTAAGAAGAAATTTTATTTTGCAGTGTGTGCTGTTTATAACGTGAATATAAATTGTCAAAATTATGATGTTGCATAATTTTGATTATTGGAAACTGTCGAGAAGGTCAAAACTGATGTGGAACAGATCCAAAATTACCATTTTAAATTTGTTAAAGCATTTAAAACGTGCTACTTTTCCATATAGGTTATTTATTTTATTGTTAGATAATATTTTCTCTAAAATATCAGTCTGGTGCCTTCGTGCTTTTAAAAAAGTTGCATGGTTTTTTTATTTACTTGATGAAAGTGCACTTCTCTGAAAGCATTAGAAAATCACAATTACAAATCTATTATACTTTTCACGGTATTGATAACTTAATGAATGCTGCTCTCTTAGAGGTGGAAAGGCTTTGATATAGTTGGTCTGCCACTGCGTCGGAGCGAGTCTTCGTGACAGAATCTTTGTACTGAATGGAAGTGATGGCAGTCAGGCAGGCAGCAGTCTCGCTTCTGTCAGAGGAGTTGTCTTCAGAGAGATGAAAGGGAAATCTGTCCACAAAAACGCTCTGTGAGGAGTGTGTGCGAGAGTGTTTGTCACGTATATCACAAAGCTCAGTTTGTCTTCTTTTCATCTAAAGACATTCGCTGTTTTTCCTTTCTTTCTTCTTGTTTTTTTGTTTTTTTTTCACTTTTGAATTTCTTCTTTCAGCTGAAAGGAGATGACCGTATTTTAAATGGGTCAAATTGAATGGCAGAATGATTAGAGGCGGTCCTTCCAACATCAAATATATGCATTTGCTTCTTCTTTTCTTAAGTGAGATTGTCTGTTCTTTCCTCCAGTCGTTTTGTTTTCTTTGTACTAGCAATGCAAATACACCACATGATTGAACTCATTTTGGTAAGACGAAAGTGAAATCATTAGCACATTGTGGAACACAAGAAGGTAAGCCATACGCTATGGTTGCCTTCCTTAAAAATACACCAGGTCAAGTTCATAAATCATCATAAACTCCAAACATTCACTGAAATTTAAAGTATATGTCCTTAATGACTTACACAGGTTGATGTTTATTGTTCTCTATATGACATTCGCTAAATTCATGGTCAATATCATTTTGGCAGTGCCTCGCTGCTGTATTCATTTGACGAAGCAAAATCCCTTTTAGGGATGAAGCACCTGGGCCCAGCTGCTTAATGGAATAGCTTTAACATTAAGTAAATAAACAGCTTGCAATTGAAAGGTGTGTGTGTGTGTGTGTGTGTGTGTGTGTGTGTGTGTGTGTGTGTGTGTGTGTGTGTGTGTGTGTGTGTGTGTGTGTGTGTGTGTGTGTGTGTGTGTGTGTGTGTGTGTGTGTGTGTGTGTGTGTGTGTGTGTGTGTGTGTGTGTGTGTGTGTATGAGAGACAAAGACAGAGGGGGGAGTGTATTTGTGCTGTGGGTAGGAAAGGAGATATGCCTACACTGGTTAGCTGAAGTTTTGTTGTGGCTTTTAAACTGTAATAAGAGTTTGACTTTGGACTTTGTGAAAGGTGAAGTGTGTGATTTCTTTCAATTAGGGTGTGTTCACATTTGGCATGTTTGGTTTGATTAAAAAGAACCCTGGTGTGATTTGTCTTTAAATGCGGTTCATTTGAATAAGTGTGAACGCTGCCTCCTGAACCCTGGTGTGCGCCAAACAAGCGGACCCGAGACAGCTGAAAAGAACAAACTCTGGTGCGGTTCAAATGAAATATGAACGCAACACGGACCAAAGACATGTAAACGAACCAAAAACGGGATATGATGTCACAAGATTCGACTCTAATAGGATTGAATGCTTAAGCATACCTGTTTTTTCTCGTCATAGTCGCCCCTCACAGTTCGGTACAGGCATTAGAACCGTGTCTCCTCTCAGCAGATCTTCATTTGTGTGTGACGGAGGGATTCCTACCGCTGTTTTGACTCCTTTACACATTTTATAAGCTCTTCACGAGTTCTCAGCTGGTCAAAATACTATCATATGTAGGCTATCCCATATGTAGGATACAACAAGTACATTTAGTCCAGCACACAGCATTGTTTTGTATGTTTGGTAAGTCGCGAAATACACGTAATAAAAGCCGACCTTTCAGATTGTGAACATATCCCTTTATGCCTTTAGATTAAAATGCCAATGTGAACGCTAAGCGGACCTGGACTAAATGTTTTTTTGTTAAGGTTTTTTTTTTTTTTTGGTCCGGACCATATGAACCAAGCAAACTGGACTACAAGTGTGAACAGACCCTTATGTAGCGTTCACACCGGACGCGAATGACGCAAATAATTAGTGCGAAGTTGGACTCTTGAACATTTCGAGTTTACTCGCTTCATTCGCTCGTGAAATTCGCTTCATTCACGCGTGACATTCACTTCACAACAGACGCGAATTCGCGTCATGGGAGGGGCTTCTGCCAGGTGGTTCGTCTCGTTGAGAAATGGCTGACATGGGCTGTGTTTACACGTCTTTTTTGTTAAAATTCTGCTGTTAATGTGTGACAAAACGTAGTTTTAAGACTTTTCAGGCGATAATGTAGTTGTTTAAAGCTCAAATCTGTGGTTTATTTATAAAAATAGTGCCTATTTGAACATTTTATCTGGCGTTTTCAGAGTTGTGAGCTCCAGTGGATCAGCGGCACTCCGCGCTCATTAACCCCGGCGAGAGCAGCCTTTCCTCGGCTAGTCTTTCAGACATTTGCCGCTGACTCTGATGTCTCTGTGGTGTCTCGAGCTATAATTCGTCTTGTGTATATGTAACGGGCAATCTTTGGTCTCATGGATCTATAATTTGTTCCCTGGCAAATTTGCTGAGGGCAAAGGGAAGTTTCATTACTTTTTTATTTTTAGGCTATTTAACTTTACGTTACCGTTATAGCCTACTAGCACTGACTTTGAATGTTTGACTGAATTGTTTGCTTTATTAGAGCTTATTAGGGCTGCGCAATATATCAAAATTATCGAAATATCGCAATATGCATATCGCAAGGGTATGCAATATCTGAATGATTTGAATAGGCTACGTCAACATTGTGAAAAGTGTATGTTTTAGGTCGACTCATATAGCAGAGAATAGACTGGTCACATGACTGTTACTTAAGTGACTTGCTTGACGTTAAAAAGAGTTATTAAACAAAATAACTTGCGAAAAACAACTCCTTGCAGTCTCGTGCTGTCTGACACAAACACCGAAACGTGCGCACAAGCCGTTCTTTTTCGTGTCTTGTTACACACTCGAACTGTCAATGCTTTCTTTTCCCAGAAAGAATGTGAAACAACTAACAAATGATATCATTCTGATTTTACACACTTATATCTTGGATATCCTTATATATGGATATCGCATATCGAATTTTTCTTCAATACCGCACAGCCCTATAGCTTATTATACCTTTTAAGTTACTTATACTTTTGTATTATTGATCATACATAAACAAAATTTAACAAAAAGAGACTGGGTTGTGTTTCATGTCATTTAATGTTATCACAGTGATAATCATATGCACAACTCAAACGCTCAATTCGTGCCGTGTCATTCATTTGCGCGAATCGCACCGCAGAATGTCTATTCGCGTCTTTGCATTGACTTAACATGTAAATCACTCGTGCAAATCGCGTCCGGTGTGAACGCACCATTAAAGTGCCCCTATTATGTTATTTAAGACTTTCCTAATTTAGTTTTGGAGGTCTTCAACAACAGGTTTACATGCATCAAAGGTTTTATTTTCTCATAATATACATTGCACATTACCACAATGTTCGATGGATGAATCAGTCTCTCTAAATCCCTCCTTTCCGCAAGCCTACTTTGCTCTGATTGGTCAGATGGCCCAATCTGTTGTGATTGGTCTACCGCGTACAGCGTGTATTTCGGAAGCTAAACGCTTGTTACCATAACTGAACTTCAGCTCCGTCCGGAGGCTTCCTAAAGCTCCGCGATAATACACTATGAAAACAGTAACTATGACGTCGATTTTACACCAATCCCAGCACCAGTCCGAATTGATGTTTCTTTGGAAAAGTAATGAACTGATTTCACAATGGCATAAATGATCAGTGATTATTGCTTTTGTTGATTATTTATGCAAAGGTCCTACTTTTGGACTACGATTATGGTTTATAATTTTTTCCATTTTTCAAACTGAGGTCAACTTTTCAGGGCGTCTGCACTTTTTCAGAACTGATCCAAAATTCATGGATTAATTTGATTCAAAATAGTACACTGAAACTATTGGGAAAAGGCAAAAGTGCCAGACTATACTTGTAAAGGGAATGAACAAGCATTCATATAGTCAAATATGGAAATAATAATGCAAAATTAAACTTTTGGGTATAAAATGCAATATATCAGAGGGTTCTATCTGAATAATAATATAGCTCTTATTGAGAATTTGGGATTGTTTATTGAGATTGTAGGGAGATTTTGATTGTCATTTGTTTGTTTGTGGTTATGAAAGGGGCCCTTGGTTAAAAAAACAAGTCAAATAAACCTTACTTTGAAAGTAAAATGTATTTTTTATGGACAAGTTATCACTTTAAATTGCTCTCTTTGCACTTGGGCTGTAATATGTAATCTGTTGGGCTAAAATACTGTATAATATTAAAATAATGTTATTGCATGGACAAAGTGGCATGCATTTTACTTGTCATTTCTCTGGTTGAAGTCTTCTTCCCCATAGACTGAAAGCCAATTCAACATATCAAAAAAAAAAAAAGTGAACAGGCACATTAAAAGCAGATCTGTTTACTGTGTGTTTTGCAGCAGGTCGAGGACTGGCCGCTTTAGTTGTTATTCATAAACACAGTCCTCCCAAGCTCGGGGGAGGGAGAGAGAAAAAGAAAGAAGACGTGGAAAAAAAGAGAAAGAAGCAAAGAGCTTAAGCCCAGGACTGAAAACAGGAATGACAAACACCATTAGCTGAAAAATTTCCATCTCATTGCAACTATGTTATTGTTTACTTTAGCATACACGTCCTAATATGGTTTCATCTCTGTTAAAACAGTGCAGAAGGAAGGCCAGGGGCCCGGCCCTGGGTAGAGGCCTTTAAACTGCCACTTAGACAATAAGAAACAAATGTCACCGGCCTTGCCTCTCATTATTGCACTATTCAACCTTACCTACGTCTCGCTGCATGATCGCTAATTATATTTAGACTTTTTCCCTGGCTGGGTTCTCTTTCTCTCTGTCCACAGCCATTCATATTTCATCTTTTCCTCATGAGCTTGCTTAACACTGGTTTGTTTACTGATTTCCTATTGAACAGGAAGTTGGGGCAGGGCATATCAAAATAGCCAATAGCCTTTAGTTGACATTAGTTACAAGTCAACCCTCTACGGACACCGTGGCAATAGAATTGGCTAGTACATTTTTTTGTTTACTCGCCAGACTGATGTACTATTTTATTTTATTTATATCAGTGCTGTCAAACGATTAATCGCAATTAACCGCATCCAAAATATATATATATTTTTTACATAATATACGTATGTGTGTACTGTGTATATTTATTATGTGTATATAAATATGTACACATGCATGTATATATTTAAGAAATGTTTTCTATGTTGATAAATAATATAAATTATATGAATATATTTACACAGTAATAACATGCAAATATTTCTTAAATATATACGTGTGTATTAAAATATACATCTATATCGAGATCTACATCTATTATATATCGAGATTAATCACACACACACACACACACACACACACACACACACACACACACACACACACACACACACACACACACACACACACACACACACTCTCTCTTGATATTTTAACTGAATTTAGGACTGGTGGTGGTGGTATTCGGTGTATATATTGTTGGTCATTCAGTGTTTCTGTAAAAATATATAATAGTAATAGATTCTACTATTAATAACAATTATGTTTTTTTTTTAATAACAATTATGTTTAACAATTACTAAGTATTGAGGAGCTGCTGGGTTCATGAATATTAAAGGGGTGATGAATTGAGAAATCAACTTTCCCTTGATATATAAATTATATATTATATTATTTATTATATATATTGATTATATATCCCAACTTTTCCTTTTGATATATAAAAGGTCATGGTAATATAAGAATATCCTGTAAGTTTCAGAGCTGAAAACTTCCTTGTTAGTCAAAGAAAACCTTTTATAGACACCAGGCCCAGCAAACGCCCGATCTCAGAATGTGCCTGGCTATGACGTTAGAGCAGGGGTCTTCAACTAAAATTGCTTGAGGTCCAGTAAATGAACCCTCGTCACCGGCCGAGGTCCAGACAATGATATACCTAAAAACAATAATTTATGTTTATTGCCAGACTAAAGAAATTAGTGTAGATAGCATTTGTTCTTAATTGAACAAAATATAATGTTCTCATATGGACAAAACATGTCTGTTCATATTGTTAAAGCAAACATAGGTAGGCTAATCCTTCACAAAATTGATCTCATTTTGTTGTTGTTCTGTTATGTCCTTCAAGTTGCTTTATATCTGAATATATATATATATATATATTCAACCAGTAACCATGCCTGACAAAAATATGATGAACTAAAAATGCCTTCATCTCTAAATCTGCACTGAAAATACATTCATTTCAACATTACTAGCAACTAAAGTGCTTTTTCCTGCTGAACTGAGATAAATAATAACAGTCAATGAGCGCAAACATTTTATGTTTATTCACATGTATAGTCTCTACTTAACTAAATGTATCTAATATTGAACACCGCTCTCTTCTGTGCTTCAAATTGCATTGGTAAAATATCATTAGCAATATCATTCAGAAACACAAACAGGCAAAAATAAAGTGACACCAGTGTTCTAAAAATGTAAAAGTGCAAGAAACATTTTATTTAATATTTCCACTTTTGACAACCGCAACAGAATCAGAGCAAATGAGACACACAGGCCTTGTACAAGATGCAGAAAGAATAAATGCGATTATTTTTTTTTATTTTTTTTTTGTATTTTTTTTACCCCACCCATTCATCACGGAAAACTTGTTTTTCAGCGTCAACTTTCCTAATTTTTGAAAATGCCATTGTTTTTGCGCGCTGCTTTCTGCTCTGATGGTGCGTTCACACCGGACGCGAATGAAGCGTTTTGCGCGAGTGATTTAAGTCAATGCAAAGACGCGAATAGACATTCTGCGGCGATATTCGCGCAAATTAAGTGGTGTACATGACGCGTCATTCGCGTCTGGTGTGAACGCACCATCAGCCTCTTCTTCACTGCATGTGACCGCGTGTCTGAACGTAGCAACAGTGAGCATAGTAACGTTAACTGTCGTCGCAACTCGTGGCATAGGACCAAACGGTTCTACTGAGCTGCCTGTTATAAATTTGATTTTTTTTTTTTTTAAATGGCATGTGACATATTTATTTCATTACGGCAAAAGGCTTCGCGGTCCGGATGGACGCATCTGGCGATCCGGATTCGGACCGGAGTCTGCTAGTTGGCGACCCCTGCGTTAGAGTGTAGTGAAGCACAGCCTCAACAGAAGAAGAACATCTCCTGATTCTGTAGCCCCGCCCACCGACTCGTGCCACTAACATAACACAGGCCTACATGGAGCTAAACCGGATCAGATTTCTAAACATACCACATAAGCTTCATTCGGATTCCAATATTATGAATGCATGGATGAACTTTAATTTTAATGAATATCTAGCTGACTTGGGAAAGACTTTTGCGTTTGTTGCGTCTGTGTGTGTGTGTTTCGCGCTTATATCCACCAATCGGGCGGGTCAAGTAATAAAAAAATAACATTCCAATAAATCGCTGGTGGATGAGAGATAAATCATTGTGTTTGTTTGATAAAGACGTTTTGCGAGCCCTGTGGGATGAATCATCCAGGTTGCCATTTTCCCACATGCTTCAAAACAATCCCTCATGGTGTACTCACGGGGAGCCAAAGCTAATTAAATATGTAAATCTTATCCAATCCTAGCCGTGGGCGTTTACTTCCAAGTCTTCAGTGCGGCACGCCCATAAAATCCAAGCGTGTAGGAGAGAGCTTCAAAACCAGGGTAGAAAATAGCCTATTTCTTATTCATTATGATGTTTTTGAATGTAAAAACCATGCGAACGTCATAAGTTGACCCCAGACAGCCGTATATAAAAAAAAAAGCCAGTTCCTTTAATCACGTTATTTGCGTTCGCTCGAACTGATTTTCTGAAATCAAAAGGTAATGGATGAGCACCCGCCAATGAGATTGCCGTTTGCACATTAGTCCCGCCCCCTACTACCGCATATCTTCTGCTTCTTCTTAAAAGCTGAATAATTCCAAATGAACTCTGTTGTTTTGACAGGAAAATACAACAAAGAATTTGGTTTATATGTAGCGGCGGTGCCATGGATTCTGCATGGTATTTAAGACTCTCTCTCTCTCTTTGCATGCGTGTAAGAGAGAGGGAGAAACAGCACTCTCTGCAAAGCGGTGTCGAGTTGTGCACCTTCACAAGAGTTTACGGTACAGATACAGCTACGCGCGCATCCGTTGAGCTGAACTGGAATAGACCGATTGCTTGACGGAGAGCGAAACTGTTTCTCTGAGTGTTGAGCGAGTGAAAATATATCTATGCTAAACTTATTCTTAGCCTCTAACACACACACTGGCGAGTAAAATCTAAGCATTTATTAGACAATGGATAATGATAGACATTATTTAGTCGCCCAGAGTGACCATTTATTCGCATATGCGAGTGTTTTACTCGAATTGTAGAGGGTTGCAAGTTGACCAGTCATGACTTGCAGACACAAATGAGTATATGATGAATCTTAATAAATAGTTTTTATTTAAATTTAAAATTTTATTTTATTTATTATTTTGTTTTGGCATAGTGATAATTGGGAAGAAAATGGAAACAGGATTGGAAAGATTTTCTTAATTGTCATGTAAATATGATTTATAAATTTGGTCAATTAGTATAAAAATGGTCTAAAATTGTTCGACCAAATTTATAATCATTATTTAATTTAATTTATTTAATTTTTATAATTTTTTTAAATTAAATTTAAAAAAAAAATTTGTTTATTTAAATGCAAATATTTTATAGAAATATAATTAAAACTATGATTATAAATTTGGTCAATTATAATCAAAATAATTGAAAATAAATAAATAATATTGATTTTATTATATTTATTTTTTGTAATTATTTTATTGTTTTTTATGGTTATTTTTATCTTTAGGTTTTGGGTGACAATTTTTTTTATTTTTTTTATATAAATTAATTTGTGTTTCCCTCTGTTCTTTTGTCTTGTATCTCTCTCTCTCTCTCTCTCTCTCTCTCTCTCTCTCTCTCTCTCTCTCTCTCTCTCTCTCTCTCTCTCTCTCTCTCTCTCTCTCTCTCTCTCTCTCTCTCAGTCTTTCACTCTTTTGTTTGTTGTGGTTGCCTGTTCACTGGTTGCCTGTGTTTGTCTTGTTTAGGTATATATCAGCAGGGGATAAGGGTTGGTGTGTTTCAGAACATATTAGTGCAGTCACAGGTTGTGTCCCTCCTGTCACCGCTGCACCCTCATACACGAGACTCTTCAAGCGCTATCTGACCAATCAAGATTTTTTATTCGCTTCTCTGATTGGTGAGTAACCTTAGGACCTTTATTCTGCTCGTGTCTGTAAAGTGTTTAAGAATCCTGCCGATTTAATGCAGGTTTTCCGAACACAAGGCTTATGTGATTAGGCAAAGGAGCCTTCATCAAAGGGACGTTGAAAAACGTTAATGCCAAGAGAAATGACAGGACATGGATATGGCTTCTTTTTTTTGTGTTTTTACAGCAGATCCTTCAGGAAATGGCCCTTAAAGGGTAGATTTCTTTTCGCCCTCTTCCTTGTAGGTTAAGGATGTGGCCGGCCTCACCTCAATCCTAAAATCCTCATGCTTATGATATTTACTCAGCCTTATCTGCAGCTGTAGATGAATGGCATTCTGGGACATTGAGGAATGTTGAAGGTCAGCCACTGTAACCTCATATCTGAATCAGGCAGGCGCTTCAGTACAGGCTACACCTTATCTATGGGTATATTGTCACAACATGGATTTAAATGGAGATTAGAATTGGTGTTTCCCCTGCATTTCTCTTTTTTACTTAAAAAAAGAAGTATATTTACAAGATAGAAATGCACTTTTATCTATCTATCTATCTATCTATCTATCTATCTATCTATCTATCTATCTATCTATCTATCTATCTATCTATCTATCTATCTATCTATCTATCTATCTATCTATCTATCTATCTATCTATCTATCTATCTATCTATCTATCTATATATCTGACAGTAGTAAATCAGGGACTATATTTTGCTGTGAAGTATTTTGCTACTTTCAGGCTGGAATACATGTCTTTGATTAGGTTTGGTTGTGTGAGTAATGCCATATGAATGGGGACGCATAGATTGAGTTTTGGTTCTTTTTTCCAAAAGCTGTCTGGCTCAATCCTGCCTAATAAGTGCACAGACAGATAAACTATCGTCACCTCACGGAATGGAGGCGGATAGGACATAAGTAATCCGTATTGATTTTGACATTACAATGTTGTAAGTGATAACTACGTTAACAGGCGCTATAAAACCAAAGCCCTAATTAGGCCGTATTTCATACTAACCATTAGGTAGGCTTTTTAATTCAACGTTGATACCAAAGTGATCAATTTTCCCTGCACTTTGTGTTTTAGAAAAAGCAGTGTGCAAAGCCAGCGTTGTCTTTGAGGCAAAAGCGAACGGCATTGTTTTTGCCTCCTCTTAATGAACTTTGTGTGGCAGTTGTTTGCAGGCTTCAAGGTCGAATTCGTAGAAGGGCAGCACATTTTTTGTAAACATGTTTACATGCAGACATGTGTCAATACAGTAAATGTGTACAGGCTCAGAGAGGCCATACCGGTTAACTCAGTGTTGTTTTTTTCTGATAGTTTTAGCACCTTATATGCACACAAGTCTGTTTGTGCAAACGTCTGTGTGGCCAGGCGCTCATGCACCTGCAAAAAACTATAGTTTCACAACCCCATAATGATGCTTCTGCTCACAATGAGCATCTGTTTGTAATCGTGGGCCACAAGTGCTCAAAAAAAGAAAAAGAAAGAAAGGCAATGAAAGCAAAAAAGAGAAGAATGCTTGAGCAGCAGTGGTATTAAATATGAATTAATGGAATGAAGCCTAGACAGGGCTGTAGCGACGAAAAAAACATTAATAAAATTTATGTTACTGGCACGTAAGGTACATTTGGACTTAGTATCCTTTAATTAGAAGTGAGATATTAGCATTTCATAGGGATTTACACGGGGAAGACACTGCCACAGACAGGAGCACTTTCATTCCGCTCTGTTCTGCATGTAATGAGCGGTGTCATTAGTTGATGGAGAGGATTCTGCCCCGACTCTACCTTGAAAGGCACGTCATTTACATACTTCTTAGGAATACGGCCTATAATGGATTCCTCAATGAATAAAATAAAATAGCACTTCTTTAAAATTTCAAGAGTAATGTGCACGGGCTCTGATTCGTTTGTTGGTGCGGTTTGGCTAAGTCAATCGAGATGAAGTCCTGGGGGGTTGGTGAGGAGAGATTGACTTATGTCTGAGAGTTAAGACCTCAGATTTTGCTCTGGGAATGGAGAAGTGCGTCATAAATTCGGAATGAGATCAATAATGTGGTGACATGAAAGTCTTAAAGCTACGGATCAAAAACAGGGGGAATGGATGACACAAACTATGTTTGTCCGGGTTTGATGGTTTTTGTGGGATGATTTGGGTTGCAATGCTGTCATTTCTGATGCAGTTGGCAATAGTTAAATGTCATTATTCATGATTATTCTACTGGAAAGTGGAGGTGTTTTCCTTCCCCTTTCGAATGTAAGTTTATAAGCCCTCAGATGTCATCCCTCCCCCATCCGTCTCACGTATTACTTTCACTTTTACCCCCCTCTTCCACCCACCGGATCAGCGGTGAAGTGATTTTGTATTTTATTGATGAGCTCCAAAGTGGCAAGTGCAGGAAACGGTACCTTTGATCAGAGCGTCTCTAGGAAATGGAACTTGAGGGTGTGAAGTCCGCCAGGTGAGACGCATCCAGCCTCTGTAAGCCCCTCCCTCTTCACGTTTGAGTGAGACAAGAACCCTCTCCCCATCTTCCTACCCCCCCGAAAACACATATTTGTTTTGGCTGTTTTCACTTCAAGTTACATGAGCGCCGATTACAGCTTTTCATTAGCGAAAATTGGGTATTTGTTTTAAACTTTAACCAATCACTTTGATATGCTAATTACGCTGTAATTTAATTTGAGTCCCGTAATGATGATGCCGTTATTATGGACATAAATGATGCAGTTAAGCAGAGAGTAATCTCATTTGCATACTGTACATGCCAGTAAATTAAAGCCTTTCCTGCTTGGCTTCAACTTTAATTTTCCACTTCTTTTCACACAGCCTCTCTCCCAGCCCTCCATCTAATAACAGGCCTTTGCTTGTTTGATGTGGAGAGCCGCTGTTACGCTCTGAGTCTAGTCACAATATGTAATACATAAAGGGGGCTCGTTAGCACACTGAGTGTGCCTCGAAGATGCTGCCATTAATAGGAAGAGGTGGGTCTCACTTCGGGCTTTTTTTCGCAGATACTTGCGCTCATCCTCATTCTTTTCTCCTGCCCGTCTTTTTGTATTTCCACTTTTTGTTGCCTCAGAAAAGAAAAGAGAAAAAAAAAACATTAAAGAACTGAAGGTTAGCCGTTCTGTGGCAGGCGCCGTTGTTTTGATCATGGAGAAGACTGATTGGTTAAAAGGGCGATTTGTGTGCCCGTGCATGATTTATGGTCATGGGATGAGCAGGGTGCACGTGTTTATTAAATCCCTTTTTACCCTATCACGTTTATGTTGACGGCTCCTTAATGCATTCGCAGTAAATCCTACAGTGTCACCATCTTAATTCTCATAATTGATTTTTCTCAGGGGTTTTTTTATGTTTATATAGATACATAAAAAAATAGATGCAATATCCATCTATCTGTCTGTCTATCTATCTATCTAAAAACGAATCTATAGTGTAAAATGTTTTAATGGGTTAATGGTTTTATAGGTTGTTTTGAGTCTCAGGGTTAGTTAGTATATAGCCTTGTTGTAAAACTAACAAAACTAAAACGCCTTTCCCTGCAAAAAATTATTTTATGAATGTGCTTCCTTTTTTTAATTTAAGAAAGATTGCCCGAAAGTCTGTCTCTCTCTCTCTCTCTCTCTCTCTCTCTCTTCTCTCTCTCTCTCTCTCTTCTCTCTCTCTCTTCTCTCCATCTCTCTCTCTCTCTCTCTCTCTCTCTCTCTCTCTCTCTCTCTCTCTCTCTCTCTCTCTCTCTCTCTCTCTCTCTCTCTCTCTCTCTCTCTTCTCTCTCTCTCTCTCTCTCTCTCTCTCTCTCTCTCTCTCTCTCTCTCTCTCTCTCTCTCTCTCTCTCTCTCACTGGGGAGGGGATATTTTATGGACTTAATGCTGACAATACAATTGCCCTTCAGCACGAATGCTTTTCCATTTTGTACCATAAGAATATTATTTTCCTGCCAGCCAATTTTCTCCGTTAGTCCCTAATTGGCTCCATAAATCTGGTGGCGTGGAGGGTGAGGAATGTTTCGGTGTCGCAGAGTGTAATCCTCACCCTTATTTACCAATTCATTAAGATTCATTGATGCAGGATAGGGTGAGAGGAAATGACAGCATAAATCAGGGTTCCAACATAATGACCCTAATCAGCTGGGAATTGCAGAAAATGGCATGATGAACTATGTCCTTGCGTTAGTGCCCACTGTACGTTGTCATTGCGCTTGCTTTATGGGTGGGACGCATCTCCCTGTCACGGACTGTATTTAACACAAAAAAAAGAGTTGTTAAAAAGCCGATTCCATTAAAGCGCTCGCCTGTTTCACGCGAGGTCTTTTGCCGTTTACCCCCAGCATGCCCTTTACCTTTGGTTTAACTGCTTAATGGAAGACGGGGGACTCAACCCTATCCTTTTTTAACCCTTTCAGTATACTGAATTCATATGCTTTTATCTTAATACGCAAACCTCTATAGGAAGAGGTGCATGACACCAGTATGGCAGAACGGATGCCATTTGTCTGCTCATTTTTCAACATGCATTTTCTAGTAAACATTCAGAAAGATATTTCACTTCTGAGCACAAGTCTTCAATTTGGCTCTGGCACCTCACAGCTGTGCAATATCCCTTTCTCGATATTGGCTAAGTATGCAGGATGGAAAGTGTACCAAACGATGCTGTGGTTTGATGTCTGTGGTGAAGAATCTTAGTTGTATAAAACTAGAGAGGTCATATGATTCCTAAATGCTGCAAAGATGGCTTTCGGGGTTCCCCTATGGTTTTTGCTTTTGTTCACAAGACGCAAGCTGTGACGTCAAATGTTTTTGTGCAGAAATTAGGTTTGGTGCATGCAAGCTCTGAAAATTGCTGAGATAATACAGCATGTTTATACCCGATAAAGCCAAGCGACTAGTCGATCAGCATGATTTATGCTTATTGTGTAGTCTGTAATCAGCGCAGCAAACGTAAAAAAGTGTTTATAGAGTGATTGTGTTAACATTTTCTTGTCATGTATTGACAAATCAGAGGGTAATTGTGGTTGTTATTAGATCGTTTGATGATAATTTCTCATGTAAAAACGTAACAAACTGCAACATAGACCTGAGCTCTCATTTGCACAATTACTGTTGACCAGTTCTGCAAACTTGCTTATCTCGAATGAACTTTTGCTTTCTTTCTCCCTTATGTTTGAGTGTTTCTTCAACTTCAAGCACTTTTATGTCCCAGGGTTTTTGTTGTTTTTGTTTTTACAATAAGGTCACATCACACAAAGGTAAACTATCTTAAACTTTTATGCATGCCTTATTTTTGTTAATTATGGCCTGAGCACCGATGGTGTGAGGACACTATTGGAATTACTCTATTCTTCTTCTCTGAAATAAATCACATTTTTGAGGGCCTAAACATGCTCGAAAACTCATGAAACTTTGCACACACGTCAAAAGTGGTGACTATTTACGTCTGATATGGGTCTCAGAATTAGGTGTGGCGAAATGGCTCGATTGCGCCACCTACAACATTACAATTAAGCGCCGTTCGCGCTTATGTTTCACGCACGAGTATGAAATTCGGTAGACGCATGTAACAGACCAATACCTACAAAAAAAGTCCATGGAGCAAAATTTGAAAACCCAACAGGAAGTGAGATATTTCGAATTTTCTCTGCAACATTTTTGCAGTTTTTGCCATTTCCAACTGACGTTGTCAGATCAACAATATATTTGGTTAGTCTAATCTGCCTTAAACTTCACATTGATAATAGTCCTGACCTGAAGACATCTACATGGCAATATTCGGTTATAGTCAAAGTGCCACCTGCTGGCAGCAGGAAGTGTGGCACATCGAAGTGACTTAGCCATATTTTTTCCTATATTTACCCGCTTAAATGCATGTCACCCACTATTCGCTGTTTTCCTGAGGTGGCCCCGGGTGCGAGGGCCCTTTCCTCGCTGCTTGCAGCTTTAATTTAATTTATTTTTGCTGCTTTTCTGATACCTTTTTAGATTTTTTTTCATTGTTATAAATGTTTCCTTTAATTTTGTAGTTTTGCCAAATTATGCAAAAGTTTCTTTAACTTCAAGAACTTTTATGTCCCAAGGGTTGATATATTTATTTACTTATTTTTTACATTAAAGTCACAGTAATTTATGTGCCAAGTCACATATTTTTATTTATTTAATTTATTTATTTTTGCTGATTTTCTGATGCCTTTTTAGACTTTTTTCATTGTTATAAATTTTCCCCGTAATGTTGTAGTTTTGCTGAAAAAGGTTTTTTTTGGGGGGGGGTTCCGATTCATAATGATTCATATCCATTACACTCTAAAAAAAAAACGGTTCTATATGGCACCAAAAATGGTTCTTCGTCGTAATCATAGAGGAACCACTTTTGGTGCTATATAGCACCATATCTTAACATGCTCTGTATATGGTAGCGGTGCTATATAGCACCATAGTCAGCGGTGCTATATAGCACCTTAGTCAAAGAACCTCTGAAGAACCGCTGAAGAACCACAGCACTTAATAAGGTTCCCCTATGATTACGAGCCAAGAACCATTTTTGGTGCCATATAGAACCTTTTCTTTTTAGAGTGTACAGAATGCTGCCAAACACGATACATCGTTTGAAATGTGATAGAAATGACAACAACAAAAAATAAATCAGGTTTGTTTAGTCAAAATTATGTATTTTATTAACTTTTTAATAAATGTCGTATCATATCAAGCATTTAAATGATGCTTTGTCAATCACATATATTTGCCATCATTTTTTAGCAAGCAATATGATGTTCATATGCTACTGGGCCTGCAGATTGGATAGTGAGTATTCAGGTTGCTCTGCCTGGCTGTAGTTATGTTGTTGCCTTTTTCCATTAATGCCAATTGACACTATGGCAGTGCAACTGGGTAATTTACCCCCAAGATAATGTTTCTAATAATACAGACCCTCTCATGGTTTAGACTGGAAATATTAATTAGACAAAGTTCGCGGAGGCTAAACTCCCCGTCCCACAAATACGCGGTTGACACATTTCCTCTGAGCAAAAGTCTGTGTTCGCTCCACCCACGGGACTGCTCATTGCACGAATTTCAAGTAACAATGATTAAAAATATATGACACACTTTTAAATAATATTAAAACAATATGCACTTTGACCAGTCCCAGAGGATGCGGGAGATTGAATGCCTTGTTTTCTTTGCCGAGTGCGTGCGGGTGTTTGACAGTTGTAATTTGTCGGTTGTGCTGTGGGGCCTTTTGAGTGAAGGCCTCCTTCCCCATGGCTCGATGCCTCACATGCACACGGTGAGACCCGGCTCACGGTTACCGACTCTTCGCTGCCGTGCTAATCATCACAAGCTGTCTGTGAATGAATCCTTCAATGTCGCTTGAAGGAGAGTCGCTCAGGAGTTTGTCGTAAACCGCTCATGACTGTAGTTCCACATCCCAAAATTGGCCTTTCTATCCTGGTAGCGGCTACATTAAAACTCATTAGACTTTTTCTTATTTACTTTGGTCTCTATTGGCTGTTTCGCTAAAAATACCGTGGCCTGCCTTACTTTTGTGCGTTCCATCATAGTCTTGGCACAGCAGGGCTTTAAATGCAGCGCAGACTTCGTCGTAAATTTATTGAGGAGACAAACTGTTTTGTGTACCTCTTGAAATTATACATTTAGCCTCTCCGCTGGAGTTGTCTTCCGGTTGACGGCATCCTGATTGTTCATTTCTTGTTCATTTCTCAAGCTTGTAGTGTGATAATGGGTTCATATTTATTTGAATCATTGTGCGCAGCACTGCAGAGCGCCGGCACCGGCTTGTGGTGATGGTCTGGTGAAATGTTTCAATCTGGATTTCACGCGCAAGGGTCTTATTACGTTTCTCTCGATGTGTAATAAATATGTGTTTAGACCCCTGTATCACTCGTTTTTGTGGCTCTTCAGAGTGGGGATAAATCGATTTGGAGAGTTAAATGAAATGAATGTGAGAGAGGTTGGACTGAGAAGACAGGAAGTTGAAAAAGCAACAGGATTTTTTTCAATACTTAAAAGAACACATCTACTCCCCCACTTGGTGCTTAAATTAATTCAATTATTAATATACACTATTACAATTTAAACTAACTTTGGACCCACTTTATATTAGGTGGCCTTAACTACTATGTACTACAATTTTAATTACTCATTTGATACAATGCACTTATTGTGTACATACATGTTTTTACATTGTACTTACATTAAAAAAAATACCTGCATGTAATTACATCTGTAATTAATTTCTGTAGTTACATTTGTAATTACACAGTTAACACTTCCCTTACACCTAACTCTACCCTTAAACTTACCCATATCACCACACCTGTCCATAACCCTACCCGTATCCCACCTCAATATCAGCAAAAGTGTTTTGCAATACAATTTGAACACAGTAAGTACATTGTACTTATTTTTTGATGTAAGTACATAGTACTTAAGGCCACCTAAAATAAAGTGGGGCCCTAACTTTTAATATATTTTAACCATTTGGGGTCTGAGGTGGTTTTTGGGCCTTGGAGGTATTTTGACATGCCCTGACATTTGTGCTTATTTCAGTTACTTATTGTCAGTAACATTGTTCAGGGTTAAAGTCAAATTACACAAACTGTGCTACAAAAATATAATTTATTCCTGTGATGGCAAAACTAAACTTTCAGCATCATTACTCCAGTCTTCAGAGTCACATGATCCTTCAGAAATTATTCTATGCTGATTTGGTACTCAACTAACTTTTCTTATTATTATCAATGTTAATATTTTTGTGGAAACCATTATATTTTTTCAGGATTATTTGAAGAATAGAAAGTTCAAAAGATGTTTTTTGCGTCAAAGTCTTTACTGTCACGTTTGACTTTCAGACTTTGTATCCTTGCTTATGCACTAGGGCTGGGTATTGACACAAATTTCACAATTCGATTTCGATTCACAAGCTTTCGATTCAATATTGATTATTTTGGATATATCAGGTACAATACATGGCAAATTTTCTCAAGGACAACAAATCTCTGAACTAATGCTGTAAACTATGGGAGTCAGTTGGTACATTAGCCTACTAATATTGAAGGTAAAAATGAACTGATTTGTATACAAACACTTAAATTACAAGTGTTTTTTTTATAATAATAAAGTTATAATATTAACTTTACAATTACATAATCATATTTTTACTCCAATTCATAAAAACTTGCCAGATTTATTCACTCATACATGCATTAAATATTGAAGAACATTAAAAATGATAATGAATAGCCTATGTAATATGGTGCATATAATTAGCAAAATGCTCCTCTCTAGAGTTAATTTTTCTAGCTGACTAACGAGTTTATTGACACTGGGTATGGTTTTTCTGAGGTAAATGTGACGTTACATGACATTGTTTACAAGCCGTCTGCAGTTGAAACACTGATTGAGCTATTCCATGTGACATGATACAGATTTCAGTAAGTTGTACTGTATCTCAGATGCTCATTCATGTTTATTTGGCGCTGTAACTGGCATTAAGGCGGAAGAGAAGATCAGTTCATGTGCACTCAAAAAAATGCTCTGTGGACAAACCCAGTAATTGGTTGGGTTAAATGTTTGCTTAAAACGACCCAATTGCTGGGTTAAAACAACCCAATCGCAGGGTTTGTCCGTTTTCAACCCAACTTGGGTTGTTTTTAACCCAAAATTTTTTTAGAGTGTGACGCTTCTCTTGAGCTGAGCTGCGCCAAGAGCGATCTCGTGCCACAGCGCCAAAGCGGTATTTATGTTTTTGAATTTCGTAATAAAATGGATGTAATTTCAAATCTGAAACTTTGTTTCATATCAAAAGTAACAAAGTACAAAGATTATTGTGATTTATTGGATGGGGAGGAGCGCTACAATGCTTGTTCATTCATCATCTGAAAACAGGATGACTAATCGATTCTTGGGATTTATGAATCGATAGGCCTATTGTTTCGTGAGAATCAATGAGGATCGATTAAAATCGAGAAACACATATTTTTTACCCAGCCCTATTATGCACCTATTCTTGTAGATATATTGAAGCATATCCAAGCTTCTGTTTTCAA
This sequence comes from Romanogobio albipinnatus, assembly GCA_023566225.1. Taxonomy (NCBI): domain Eukaryota; kingdom Metazoa; phylum Chordata; class Actinopteri; order Cypriniformes; family Gobionidae; genus Romanogobio; species Romanogobio albipinnatus. Next base: position 12,287,353 of record CM042250.1, read on the forward strand.
GGAAAGAGTTTTGTGCAGTCAACAAAAGCACTTGTTGACTCCACTGTTATATTCCAATTCTTCTGAAGCCATGCATTTGGATTTTTTTGTGGGCAAGTAATTTTAAGTTGAACTATCCCTTTAAGAGAATTCTTGTTTATGTATTCACTACCTATCGAATACTTGTTTTTTACAGACTTGTTCAATACCATTGGGAATGTTTACAGTACAATCAAACTCGACGCTTTGTCATTGCAAATAGACAAGAACCCACTGCCATAATTGATATTTTCCGAGCTCTAGTTACTAAGTAATTGACTGTGGTAATGTTTAACTGGTTTTACAAGTTCCTTGCTGCCGTTTTCGTGGATGCAATAAGGATGATGCTGTGTGTCTGTTTGTTCCGCAGTCCGAGCCGGACATGTAGGAGGAACGTAAGGTCCGTGAGACCCCACCCTGTGAATGTGACACATTCCCAACCCCCATCGAGTTTGCTTTCACGTTGGCCATTAGCAGCTGTAGCCCACCCGTCCTAATGCTTCTTTAAATGTCAGGAGAACGACTGTTTGTTTGTCTTGAGTTTCTCCTCCAACTGTTTATTCAAGACAGGCTGCATTTGCATTGACCTTGCTATCCATACATGCTTGTCCGCTGTCTTCCATTCTTTTCGTCCCCTCGCACACTCTTTCTCTGAAGAATGTTTACATTTCGGCTCGCCCTCTGGGTAACCTATGGGATCTGTTGATCATTCCACCTGGTTAATGTTAAATTGCTCTTTGCGAGAAGATGTGTTTGTTCATAAACAGAAAGAAAAGGCCCTGTTCTCCTTCTTGTTTACCGTAGTCATGGCAGCAATCAGTTATTAAACAAATAGAGAGCTTTGTTTGTAGGAGCTGCCGGACCGGCATTAGCCCTACAAGGTCTGGAAGCAAACTGAAGAAAGCACAAAAGAAAAGACGAAACCCGTCTGTCCAAACGTGGTGAGGTTTTGTTCTCAGAATGCTGCCACAGTAGTGTCAAGATATGTTTCTGGCCTGGAGAGTCCCGCTGAGATTAGAGGAGCTGTTTGGTCTCGCAGTGAGATCTCCTTTTGGCAGAATGTCATTGCTGCTGTCATTTCCTCTTTGAGAGGGTGACGAGAAAAATTTTTTTCACGACGACGAGTTGCTAGCCCTGATTGTGCCAACACGTGTGAATGATGCAAAGTTGCGCTTTGAGACGGAAGACCCAAACCAATTGTAACACAATGCTTGCTATCTAGCTTAGATATGTTATAGACAGACTTTTGAGGAGGCTTGATCGTGGTCATAAGTAAACTTGCATTACACGTTAGGGCTGGGTGGTGTGACCCCCAAGAATTATTTTCTTAAATCCCATTTATTTATTTACTATATATATATATATATATATATATATATATATATATATATATATATATATATATATATATATATATATATATATATTAGGGCCGTCAATCGATTAAAAACTTTAATCTAATTAATTACATACTCTGTGATTAATTAATCTAAATTAATCGCATACATAATTTTTGCTGTGAAAGTATTTTAAATATTTCAATTCAAATGAATCAATGAATAATCAGCATTAGTGGCATTAAAGTTCAAAAACTCTTTTATTATTATTTTCACTGTTCAAATATTGGCCATAACAATAAACAATATGACCTAATATGCTGAGGAAATAAATTAAAAAGTGCTTCAGGAAGATTTTTTTCACTGTACATACAACCAGGGCTTGACATTAACTTTTTTTGTTATTTTCCAAAATTACTAGCCACTCAGCATTTTCACTGGCCACAATTTTGCTGCTTGGAAATGACATTTTATATGATTAAAGTTGAATTTGGCATGCTTAAATTACTAGATTTTGAGTCATTTTACTTGATTTAGAAGATTTAACACCCTTTCAAACTTTCAATGCAGAGTGACCACCCAAATCAAGACTAAATTTCAGCTGGTATGCAGGTGGGCAAGGGGTGGGCAATATGGCTAATATGAGAAATTGAATATAGGCTAAATAAAAGAACAACGAAGCAAATTACAAAAACAATAATACATTTCTTTAAAAAATATACAGATACAGTAGGTTTATTTAATATGTATACATTTATTTAACACCTGTAGTTGTTTGATTAACATTAATGACAGACAGGTATTCATTTGGGCTGCTGAATGCATGGATGTTGTAACGAGTAGGAATATAGTGTGGCCCCTTTAAGAGTGCGCGCTCCCTGTTGAGAATGCGTATCAATAGTACAACCGCTACGCAGTTTTTCACGTGCATATGATGCGTACTTTATGGCGTGTATATGACACGCTCTTGGGTAGGATACTGCAGTGGTTTTCAAACTGGGGTCCGGGGACCCCCAGGGGTCCTCCAGAAGGTTCTAAGGGGTCCCCAGAAAATTTCAGAAAATAAAAAGACAAATTAAAAATAGATAAAGTCGAACAGTTTCATTTCTAATTGTTTCTCTCTTTTCTTGTCATGTATATTTTTCTTAGACAAACGCATCACTTCGCTTCAGAAGGCCTAACCCTAACCCCTCGGAGCCACGTAGAGCAGTTATATGATGGATAGATGCACTTTTAATAATTTTTAATTGAAAAGGTTCTTCTTCAGGTTTATACATCCAACATTAATAGCCAATTTAAGTTGGGAAACAATATGTTGTATTTATTATGTCACACTTACTATTTATCTAACAGTTTAAATGTTTTTTCGTACATAAAAATAGATGGATTTTAGGAAGGGGGTCCCTCATAAAGGTTTGTCATATTTGGGGTCCTTGGCATCATAGAGTTTGAAAACCCCTGGGATAGTGGACATTGCAGGACATCACAGATTACTTTATTTTTATCAGCACTTCCATCAGGCTATGTAAATGTTCCAATCAATGATCCAGGCTGCACGTTCTCGTCTCCCTCCTTCATTTTACAGCTCAGGGTCAAAGTCCAATTCAGAATGGATTAATCTGCGTTATTTTTTTAATGCGTTATTTTTCCTCAGATTAATTTATCGAAATTAACACGTTATTTTGACAGCCCTAATATATATATATATAAGGAAAATAAGTATTTGAACACCCTGCTATTTTGCAAGTTCTCCCACTTGGAAATCACGGAGGGGTCTGAAATTGTCATCGTAGGTGCATGTCCACTGTGAGAGACATAATCTAAAAAAATAAAATATCAAAATCACAATATATGAGTTTTTAACTATTTATTTGTATGATACAGCTGCAAATAAGTATTTGAACACCTGTCTATCAGCTAGAATTCTGACCCTCAAAGACCTGTTAGTCTGCCTTTAAAATGTCCACCTCCACTCCATTTATTATACTAAATTAGATGCACCTGTTTGAGGTCGTTAGCTGCATAAAGACACCTGTCCACCCCATACAATCAGTAAGAATCCAACTACTAACATGGCCAAGACCAAAGAGCTGTCCAAAGACACTAGAGACAAAATTGTACACCTCCACAAGGCTGGAAAGGGCTACAGGGAAATTGCCAAGCAGCTTGGTGAAAAAAGGTTGACTGTTGGAGCAATCATTAGAAAATGGAAGAAGCTAAACATGACTGTCAATCTCCCTCGGACTGGGGCTCCATGCAAGATCTCACCTCGTGGGATCTCAATGATCCTAAGAAAGGTGAGAAATCAGCCCAGAACTACACGAGAGGAGCTGGTCAATGACCTGAAAAGAGCTGGGACCACTGTTTCCAAGGTTACTGTTGGTAATACACTAAGATGTCATGGTTTGAAATCATGCGTGGCACGGAATGTCAAGCACATGTCAAGGCCCGTCTTAAGTTTGCCAATGACCATTTGGATGATCCAGAGGAGTCATGGGAGAAAGTCATGTGGTCAGATGAGACCAAAATAGAACTTTTTGGTCATAATTCCACTAAACGTGTTTGAAGGAAGAAGAATGATGAGTACCATCCCAAGAAAACCATCCCTACTGTGAAGCATGGGAGTGGTAGCATCATGCTTTGGGGGTGTTTTTCTGCACATGGGACAGGGCGACTGCACTGTATTAAGGAGAGGATGACCGGAGCCATGTATTGCGAGATTTTGGGGAACAACCTCTGTCCCTCAGTTAGAGCATTGAAGATGGGTCGAGGCTGGGTCTTCCAACATGACAATGACCCGAAGCACACAGCCAGGATAACCAAGGAGTGGCTCTGTAAGAAGCATATCAAGGTTCTGGCGTGGCCTAGCCAGTCTCCAGACCTAAACCCAATAGAGAATCTTTGGAGGGAGCTCAAACTCTGTGTTTCTCAGCGACAGGCCAGAAACCTGACTGATCTAGAGAAGATCTGTGTGGAGGAGTGGGCCAAAATCCCTCCTGCAGTGTGTGCAAACCTGGTGAAAAACTACAGGAAACGTTTGACCTCTGTAATTGCAAACAAAGGCTACTGTACCAAATATTAACATTGATTTTCTCAGGTGTTCGAATACTTATTTGCAGCTGTATCATACACATAAATAGTTAAAAAGTTTTGTTTTGTCCAAATAGTATTATAGTCCATTCATTGATTATTTACCTTGTGAAAATCAATCATCAAAAATCATAACTTATCAATATTGGACTGAATCCTTTTCAGTATATCTCTAAATGAAAAAATAAAGTTCCAAATAATACATGGTTTTGTAATATATAAATTATTTTGGGGTTGAATTTCTTGCAAAACTATATTCATATATAAACTTTTACTGTGGTATAAAAATGTCACATACTGTACTATAATATTAGGTCATAATTTTGCTTATACCAGCCATCCCTAGCCAAAATAGCCAACTGTCTTTGTTACTCATCAGGAATCCTTGAGAAAAAGGAGAAAAGACAAACCTCAAGATGCTCTCACACCTTTACAGATCATTGTGTTGTCTAGACAAGCAACAACGTTGAACCTAAACACCAGTGTGATCATGGGGTTTTGTCGTCCTTATTGTGACTACTTATCTGAAGCGTAAGAATGTTGTGCTTTTGTTGAGCGCTTGTGTAAACAGGGGTGGTGTGAGAACACAGACTTGTAAGAGCAGGTGGGCTTTCATAATTTACCGGAATGACAGCCTCTTTTTTAACGTTGATGATGTCTGCTTTCCGGCCTGGTGCACGGCACACACAAACAAACTCTCAGCATAAACACGCTCACAGTCAAATCCTGGGAAATAATAAATAAGGGAGAAAGCTCTTGATATTCTGTATTTGCTTATGCTTTTATGTAGGCCAGGTGTGGTGCGCACATAATTCGGTGCGTGCTCGCAATATCAGATGAACCGAACAAAACGTCAACATACACGGATTCTGACCTTGTTGTATTATCCGTTGTTTGTTCCAAACACTTGTTGTGTTTAGCAAGCAAGCGTGTTGTGGGGAAAAGGCGCAGACATCTGATGATGGAGGTTTTTGAGCGATGAAGTGCCTGGTGGCGGGGGCTTAATCTCAGGGAATTTCCAGTATTTTGACGTTTTTGCCTCAAGTCTTTGTTTTCTTTTTATTTAAACACTGTAAACAAACACATCTGTTTCTTGTAAACTCTTGCTGGTCATATACAGTACCAGTAAAAGGTTTGGAAACATTAAGGTTTTTAATTGTTTTTTCAAATGCATTTATTTGATCAAAATACAGTAAAAACAGTAATACAGTGTAATAGTAGCCTTGGTGAGATTATGATACTCCTTTCAAAAACATAAAAAAAAATCGTAATGTTTCCAAACTTTTGACCGGTAGTGTCTGTTATTCATGTTTATGTTGCATGCATCTTAATGCATGCATTTTTTTGTACCAAATGCAAGAAAATCACAAGCAAAGAATTGCACTTTTGTCATCAAAGCGGGGCGAAATCCAAAGCTGGAATCATAATGATGAGACACTAAAACAATAGCTTAATTCATAAAGCCCGTTGACATTATTAATGCCCTTCCACAAGATTATTTTTTTTCCTCCATCTATTTGATATTTGTGATGGATAACAGGCATTTTCTTTCATCCTTTTTTTTTTTTTTGATCACGATATTGCAGCTTTTGAATTATTCCATGGCGAAATTTAATGAGAAACTAGATTTATGGGTTTCATTTGTTTGTCAATTCCGAAATTAATTGGGTGTTAATTTTAGCTAGCCCTCTTCAGATGTGGAATTGGCCGCGTGTACATTACTTTGCATTCGTTGCAGCTTCACGTCTTCATTGTGGGTCACTAGTTTCGCATACATTAAAATAGCCCCCCGGCGCATTCTCATGATTACTATTAGAGATGCCACGCATTCGCAAATTTACGCCCTTCCTTTATAATTATGAAAATTTAGTACGGAATGACAGTGCATGCATAATAGCCATTATCACCCTCTTTTATGGAACACAATGAAAAAAGGAGGGAGAACAAATGAGACAGTAAAACGTGAAAGAGACAGAAAGGGAGAGAAGCTTCAGCTTGTTTGTGGGAGTACCAGGTACTCAGTCCATTTATCTCTAATTGAAAGAATGATTTTGAGCATGGAGCAGTTTAGTTACACATGTAAATTATTTACATACCGTAGTCTACTTGGGGTATTTTTTGAGGTAAAATTAAAATATGTGATGAAAGGGGTTAGGATGAGGACAGGGCTCCCACGGTCATGGAAAACCTGGAAATATCAGGTTTATTCAATTGTGAATTGCAGGCTTTGATTATATTTCCATTTATTATATGGCAAAAGTGCATTGTGGGTAACTGCTACTGAATGTATATTTTTTAACTTAAGTAATTAAGTGGAAAAGAAAAAAACATACAGATGTCAGGCATAACATTATGACCTATATTATCCTAATATTGTGCTGGTCCCCCTTTCGCTGCCAAAACAGCCCTGACCCATCGAGGCATGGACTCCACTAGACCCCTGAAGGTGTGCTGTGGTATCTGGCACCAAGATGCTAGCATCAGATCCTTTAAGTCCTGTAAGTTGCAAGGTGTGGCCTCCATGGATTGGACTTGTTTGTTCAGCACATCTCACAGATGCTCGATTGGATTGAGATCTGGGGAATTTGGAGGCCAAGTCAACACCTCAAACTCGTGCTCCTCAAACCATTCCTGAACCATTTTTGCTTTGTGGCAGGGTGCATTATCCTGCTGGAAGAGGCCACAGCCACCAGGGAATACCGTTTCCATGAAAGGGTGTACATGGTCTAGAAAACAATGCTTAGGGAGGTGGTACGTGTCTAAGTAACATCCACATGGATGGCAGGACCCAAGTTTTCCCTGCAGAACATTGCCCAAAGCATCTCACTGCCTCCGCCGGCTTGCCGGCTTGATGAAAAAGAAAACGTGATTCATCAGATTAGGCCGCCTCCTTCCATTGTTCCGTGGTCCAGTTCTGATGCTCAAGCGCTTTCGGCGGTGGACAGGGGTCAGCATGGGCTGTGCAGCCCCATATGCAACAAACTGCCATGCACTGTGTATTCTGACACTTTTCTATCAGAACCATCATTAACTTCTTGAGCAATTTGAGCTACAGTAGCTTGTCTGTTTGATCGGACCACACAGGCCAGCCTTCACTCCTCACGTGCATCAATGAGCCTTGGCCACCCATGACCCTGTCGCCGGTTCACCACTGTTCCTTTCTTTGACCACTTTTGATTGACCCGGGAACACCCCACAAGAGCTGAAAATCTCTGTTCGGCCCCACGGTGAAAAAGCGGCTATTGTTCTCCTGCTCGTGGGTCAGCCGCGCCCGTACCCTCAGCGGAGATGGAGGTAATCCCCGCCATTTTTATTATGGCTTTGTTTTATACACAGTAAAACAGGGTGTTCTGCACTGATGCTGTAGTCTACCTGTTGGTTTATAAAGCTAAACCAGCTTGCAGTTGAACTGTGAATGCAGGGAATTATGTTGCTTTTCTGTTTATAGTTACATATTTCTGTGGCAGATGGTAATATCTTTCCACCATCTCTGTTAATTAAAAGGCTGCTTCTAAGCACTGGGCCTTGTGTGTTTGTATTTGTGTTTTGTTTGTAATGTTTAATTTCTCGTTTTACCTATGTGGTGTGGTGGTCATTTTCGTACAGTGGTGGTCCACCACTCGAAGGAATGTAGTATTGGCTGTCCCAATGTGTGTGTGTATATGCCCGTTCACCATATTTGTGTGTGGACCATGAATGGCACTAAATGCATTTTTCCAGTAAAGCATAATGATTAAGGGGGGCCTTACACAAAGAGCAGCCTAGGGGCCCCTGACCACCTTAATCCGCCTCTGACTGTAGCAAAATGTACGATATATATAAATTAATTTATGCAACTTTATTACTTTTATTATACTTTTTTTTTTTTTATTACTTTTACTATACATATATTTTTGTCAAATAGTTGATGTGGTCCAATTCGTCCCAGTCTTCTTGTTTACATCAAAAACATACAATAGAAGAGCCGCAGCCCTTCGGTGGTCAGTCCCCAATGTTTTCGCCTGCGTCTGTAACCGCCTCTCCCCTGCAAACCTGGCTGAACAATTATCAGGCGCCTTATTACTGTCTGAGAGGGGGCAGCATTATAAATTTGAATTCTTTTCAATTTTCACCTGCCTAGTGATTAGCACCAACTGCTTTAAGGGCATTCATTCTGCCTCATATCAATAATTAATAAGCCAAGTTAATTTACTTCTGCCCGACTTGGTCAGCTTCATTAAGATGGTCTGAAACAGGGCTACAAGGCACTTGCCAACGAAGGCCACGATGAATGCAAAATATATAAATCGAAGTGTCTGTCTCAGGACGACATGGATAGATGGGGATGTTGAAGGAGAAAAGGGATCTTTTTAGTGTATTGCAGGGCTGGGTTGTTATATGGGAAGCGTTAAGAAGAACAAAAAGTATTTTTGTGAGTCTGAATAGGCATCATTAAAGTATAATGTATTATTGGAAATACTTTGGAAGTACATCGGAATATTTTCAGGTTTGTTTATTTGTGTGCCGGCCCAGGACCACGGCATTAACTCAACACCCAGGATGCAAACGTTTGCTGAGAAGTTTTGACTTTGGAGATTTGCAATCCGACCGACTCCCCTGCCCTGTTTCCCATTAAAAAGCCATCGGGCTGTGGTTCTTCTGGGAGCAATGCGAGTAAATATATCCATTTCACTTGAACAAGTTTTGTTTGTGAGCGAGTGTGTTTTCTTGGGCCTGTCTGCTGAGACGTGACCGTGGTTGGGTTCCCATTCCATTTTGCTTTTTGCTGTTTCTTCATTCTTTCAGGCCCAGCAGAAGTATGGAAAACAAACAGAATATGATTGTTAGCTTCTTTTAAGGGAAAGATGGGAAAGGTGGAATTGAGCGGGACAAAAGGAAATTGACATATGCATGGAATTGTTTTAAAATGTTTTTGTTTGTTTGTTTGTTTGTTTTAACACTCTTTTTGCATCTCTGCTGCAGGTTTTTAAGCCATGATGCAAGAGTCGGGGACAGAGGCGACAAACGGAACAGCCAATCAGAACGGCGGCCCACCTTGTGTGGAGGGACACAGAGAAGTTCGATCCAAGAGCGCCACACCTTCCTCTGACATCACAGCATCTGACCTTGTGAACTTCCAGCAACAGCAGGTCTTTCTTTCTTTACCTTCTTTTTTTCATTCATTCCTTTTATCATCTTTTAATTCATTCACCTTTTTAATTTTTTCCCCTTTATTCATTACTTCCATCTTTTGTTCATTCGTTAGTTTGTTTGTTCCTTCTTTCAGTTCGTCTTTTCTTTGTTTGTTTCATTCATTTTTAAATCATTCCTTCCATCTTCTGATCATTTGTTCGTTACTTTGTTCCTCCCTTCCTTCTTGTGTTTCTTCCTTTCTTCATTCCTTCCATCCTTTATTAGTTTGTTCATTCCTACCTACATTCCTACCTTTTCATGCTTGCAGCTGTCTGTTATTAACGCATGTCAACAGCATCCTTCTCTCCCCTCTTTAAGTGCTTGTAAATATTTTATCGTCGCACCCCTTCCAACTAGAGTACATAAACACATTATTATGATTATTTATGTATATTGAGAGCGGTTTGAATTTTTAAACGCACTAAGTGCTCTTTCTGTGATTGTGTTTTTGGTTGCCAATGTGTTTATCCCGGCAACTCTGCATATGCATTCAAGTGAAATATTTATCAGGCGTGTTGCAACAGACAAATGCATAGGTGCAATGGAATTTACGGACAGTCGTGTATGTGTTGTGTCCATCCAGGTGCCACAGATTTCACCTGTCGCATTGTAAACACCCCTAACTCTCAGGTGGACATTTTGGAGAGCTTCTATTCAAAGTACCGGAGCGTGGAGTGTTGCAGCCATTTTTATTATATACCTAGAGCGGCCAAAACATCCTCACTCAGACTAAAATAAACAGACAAGCTTGTTCTGTCTGTCACACGGCAGCGTGTTGAGTCGGCCAGCATTGGAAAGATCAGCCAGTCGTGTGTTATCTGCACCCCACGGCATGATGGGAGATGTTGTCAAGGGTTGTTTGGTGAGGATGTGGAGCTTCTGAAGTAACTGTCTGTCGGAGTAACATAGCTCTCGTTGAACTGAGGAGAGCAATGCCTTGGCTTTAATGCCAAACTGGACAGGTCTGCATGACGGCTGTTTAGAAAGCAGAGAACAACCAAAAACTGATTTGTTTTGGTCTTATTTCATACATAGGATATTGATTTTGTATTGTGTTTAATTTAGTAATATGTTGGTTGCAAATTGGAATTATTATTTTGGATAACGTAAACTCATTTGACATTTTGATTTTCCTTGATATCAATCTGTCACTCTAGTATATCGCCACCAATCAATAATCTGAAGCATCTGTGATAGGCTCTCACTTTCGCCTTCCCCTGTCCTATGAATTGCTTCAGTCTGTCGTGTGCTTATCGGACTTAGCGTGATGTTGTCAGATCGAAAATCACAGGCATACTGAATTCATTACCGCAGTCGTCACACAAAACCATGGATAAGATTTCAATAACTGCAGGCCACAGTTGAGTAAACAGTTGCACTGAAACTTAATTCCTGTTGACTTTGCCTTCATTCTGTGCCAGGGGCTCAATATGATTCACTCGGCTGAGACAACAGGGGTTACTACTCTGACGAATGCAAAGAAATAGAGAGCGAAAGAAGGAAGAGGAGATAGAAAGAGCGCTTGAGCGAGTCAGGGATGTGCACTTGGCATTGTAACCAAAAAAAAAATATATATTTTTAACATTTACTTCGTAGTGTTACTGTGACTGTGATGAGTGAAGGAACTTTTGCTTAACTGCATTTTTTTCAGTAACATACCAGTAGCTCAGCTGTTTTCAGAATAGTCTAGTTTAAAAAGTTTTTCCAACAAGTAGTCACATTTCGCATCTTCTAATTTATAGAAAAATATTCTGTTTAACGCTGCTTTATCACTAATTTGGAGTTGCTTATATTCTAGTTTTCGGTAACACTTAATTTTACAGTGTCCATGTTACATGTAGTTACTGTAGTAATAACTATAAATTATGCATCATTTCATGCAACTAACCCTAAACCAAACCCCTATTCATAACCCTCACCCTATAGTAAGTGCATGTAGTTAATTATTATTACTCAGTACTTAAATGTTTAATTACACTTACTCGGACACCTCAAAAATAAAGTGTAACCTAGTTTTCTTTTGGAGACTTTAATAGGGGTGTGACAATATATTGTGTCACAATATATCGCAATACAAAAATGCAACAATATACATTTCATGGATAGTGACAATATGTATTGTGAATAGTAACTATGTGAGGAAAAAACTATGTGAGGAAAAAAAAGTTTACAGAGTTTTAGTGTCAGTACTACATGTTGAATATAATATTGCAATGGGGGAATATTTGTGGGTTCTGATGCCAAATGTCTTATTTTACTAGTAAAAAGTGGTCTACATTATTTTAAATATATCTAGTCAATGACAGAGTGCAAGCGTATTCGTCTAAAATAATTCTGTATTTTCAGCTTTAGAATCACAAATATTTTTATTCTGGTGTCACCATTGTCCTGTGCATTTTGTTACCAGCGCCAAGTCCAAGCCTATTAATGTCCACCCCCAACGTAATACCAATTTAGCGTTTTTATCAACAGTGCATTTTTTGTTTTACCGCAAGTCTTGGTGTATCACAATAATATCGTATCGTGAGTTCAGTATCGTGATATGTATCGAATCGTGACATGAGGATATTGATACACCCCTAGTCTTTAATATAAATGTATCTGTTTAAGTTAATGTCGTCACCCTAATCGTTAATTCATACACCATAATCATTTAATTAGTTGAAAAACATGTTTTTTAGCTAGAGAAATACTGCTGTGATTTAACTATAAAATCTGATTTATTTTTGGAAATATTATATAATATTACAAGGCAGCTCAGAGCTAATATTGTAGTCTAAATGTCAAATATTATACTGTAAATAACATTTTGCTTCTTTTTTAATCAGCTTTGATCATTACAGGATCTTTGTCCAATAAGAACAAGGATTCAGTTATATGATAACTGACGTTTTTTTTTATTTTTATTTTTATTTTTTTTTATACAACACACCAGGCTCTTTGCTTGTGTTATGCACACAGTACATAAAGCGTAACCTTTTTAAACCTCCAAAAGCCCAGTTTCTCCTCTGACAAGCTGTAGAGTTTTATTATCTTTCAATTTATAAACTCCTACGACTCCTTAAATACGTGAAAAACAACAAACCTGGAGGCTGACATATCATCTATCCTGATTAGTCGACATAACTGTGAAAGACAGTGCTCATTAATAAAGACGAGGGATAAAATAATTGTAATCTGTTTGATCATCTCGACCTTGACAGGGGAATTTATCTTCTCGAACTAGTCAGATTTGGGGGGAAGTAGACCATAAGCTTCATTTAAACATCTCCATTAGGAAGTCAAATCCCCAGTGCTATTACCTTATATAAAAGAGATGTGTCCCTAAATGGGAGTTCTCTAGATAGAATAGAGCCTTTAGATTCAAATAAAGCCACCTCAAACGTCTTTCATCCTTGTACTAAAGAATTTTAGGTCCACTCTTAAAATGGTTTATGCATATAATTCACCAAAATTAAAGGGACAGACCACCCCTGTCAGCATTTATGCAAAATATTTCCATTATGGCACAAGCGCCATCTCCAATGAGCAATTCATTTCTCTGCGGTCTGTGGTCGACAAGATCAGGGGGAAAAAACATGTCTGTGGACATCCTTATGATGTAGTTGGGATGTGATTCCAGGAAAAGCAGTGAAGGAAATTTAATTGCGCATGTATCAAGATGCTGGTTTAAGGAAATTATCAAAAGAAATTGTATAAAAACTATTCATTTAACATGTTTGTTAAGCACAGTTAATTGTATATGTATAAGTATATATAAAATAAAATAAAAATATATATACATACATGACAAAATTAATTGATCTTGACTGCAATTCAATTTTTTTTTTTTATCAATTGAGAGTCCTAATAAAAACAGATAATTATTATATATTATATAGGGGTGTAACGGTACACAAAACTGACGGTTCGGTACGTACCTCAGTTTTGAAGTCACGGTTTGGCACGGGTTCGGTACAGCAGTTTTACAAAATTGCTTTTTATTTATTTTTATTAAACAGTGGTTTACTGAAGAATTTGTCTGTCCTTAAATGAATTCAATTATAACTAAAAGTTTCTTAAAGATAATGCTTTAAACTATATAGGGAGCCCTTACTTGCATATTAGTACTATTAAAGGTTAACAACAGAGCCCAAACAATTAGCCTAAATTCAGTTGCTATTTATTTTTAGATATAATAATCAACACTCAAATAACATGTAAACTTCACAGTTTTTGCATTACATTTTTCATGACAGATTTATTTAAACATACATTAAATAAACAAGACATCACTAACAGGTTAAGTAGAATATAATTAATATATACAGTGAGGAAAATAAGTATTTGAACACCCTGCTATTTTGCAAGTTCTCCCACTTGGAAATCATGGAGGGGTCTGAAATTGTCACCGTAGGTGCATGTCCACTGTGAGAGACATAATCTAAAAAAAAACCAAGAAATCACAATGTATGATTTTTTAACTATTTATTTGTATGATACAGCTGCAAATAAGTATTTGAACACCTGTCTATCAGCTAGAATTCTGACCCTCAAAGACCTGTTAGTCTGCCTTTAATATGTCCACCACCACTCCATTTATTATCCTAAATTAGATGCACCTGTTTGAGGTCGTTAGCTGCATAAAGACACCTTTCCACCCCATACAATCAGTAAGAATCCAACTACTAACATGACCAAGACCAAAGAGCTGTCCAAAGACACTAGAGACAAAATTGTACACCTCCACAAGGCTGGAAAGGGCTATGGGGAAATTGCCAAGCAGCTTGGTGAAAAAAGGTCAACTGCTGGAGCAATCATTAGAAAATGGAAGAAGCTAAACATGACTGTCAATCTCCCTCGGACTGGGGCTCCATGCAAAATCTCACCTCGTGGGGTCTCAATGATCCTAAGAAAGGTGAGAAATCAGCCCAGAACTACACGGGAGGAGCTGGTCAATGACCTGAAAAGAGCTGGGACCACCGTTTCTAAGGTTACTGTTGGTAATACACTAAGACGTCATGGTTTGAAATCATGCATGGCACGGAAGGTTCCCCTGCTTAAACCAGCACATGTCAAGGCCCGTCTTAAGTTTGCCAATGACCATTTGGATGATCCAGAGGAGTCATGGGAGAAAGTCATGTGGTCAGATGAGACCAAAATAGAACTTTTTGGTCATAATTCCACTAAACGTGTTTGGAGGAAGAAGAATGATGAGTACCATCCCAAGAACACCATCCCTACTGTGAAGCATGGGGGTGGTAGCATCCTTCCACAGCCACTCAGGATGATTGCATAGACACGCTTATACAGTGATCAGTCACGCCACATTAAAGAGCGTCAAAACAGCATTTATCGTTTGAATTTTGCGATAAAACGGACTGAATACTTAATATGTTCGTGTGGGAACTCGGATTGAAGTGTATTCGGAACCGTGCACCGAACCGAAAGACCTGTACCGAAACGGTTCCGTACGAATAGGTATACCGTTACACCCCTAATATTATATGATATTAATTATATTATATTATATTAATTATATTATATTTAGTGCTGTCAAACGATAAATCACTCTTAATCGCATTCCAAAATAAAAGTTTGTGTTTACATAATGTGCGTGTACTGTGTATAATTATTATGTATATTTGAATACACATACGTATTTGTATGCATATACTGTATATAATATTTATATAATTATATATAAATATAACACATTTTTCTTAAATATATACATGAATGTGTGTGTATTTATAAATACATAATAATTAAACAGTGCACGTGTATATTATGTAAACAAACTTTTATTTTGAATGCGATTTAATCACAATTAATCGTTTGAGAGCACTAATTATATATGAATTATATACATTTTTATATTATTATTTTGTTTTGTGCAGCAAAGAATGGTTTAAATGTGTTTTTGTACACATATTCTGTATATGTGTTGTGTTTATGTTGTTGTTTTTTTGTTTTTTTTGCACGTCAGCCATCGCTCACTGCAGCAGCGACTGCACCCACAGGAATTTCACAATACAAACATCCTTCCACAGCCACTCAACCAAGACAGCAATCTAGATTGCATCTCTCATGTGCTTCCCGAGAAATATGACACAATTGTGGCCCAAACTGGCATCATACTGACCTATATCTGATCTCACAGAATGTACAGTACCCTCGGTACAACTTAAAGCAAGAGCGCCGTCAATTCCGAACTGATTGCGTTCCGTCACGGGCTGTTATTTGGGGGCCTCTTCAAAAAGCGCACAAAGTCTTGTCTTGCACTCAGCTAGGCAGAAAGAGAAGTTGTGGTTCTCAGCAACATCTTTTGATGAGGAAGTGAAGATGATCTTAAGAGATAAAGATTTAAAAGCCAGCCTGCACTTATGCAAGCGCAAAACCTTTTTGGGTGTTTTTAAGTTGTTGTTTTTTGGGCTCCTTCTGCAACAGGAAGTCAACATGTGTGAAGCACACTGAAATAACTATAAAAAGGATGTTTTCAATTCTCAGTTTACAGGATCATCCTTCTGTTTCAAAAATTCTTGGCAAAAGTATAGCTCAGATAATTTGGTCAATGAAGAATCTGTCACTAATGTGGTCAGATCATTTAGTCAATGATGATAAATACTTGAGTTTATATTAAGATACACGGTATGAATGTATGCATATCGAAACCTATACGCAAGTCAGACTAAATAAGACTAGCCATTTTTTGCAGTCCCCTTAGGGAATCCCTCAACTATACATTAGTTTGGAGCAGACAGTGCAAAAACTGTTGAATATAGTTGCAAGATCTCTGATCTTGAATGCAATGGTGACACAGACAATAAATGTACATTTAAACAATTTATCTCAATGCTGCCTAAAACGATTGAGATATTAAAGATGTATATAATTTGCGATATTCTTTAATTTTCACATACTTTTCTGTGCATCCAAGCCTCTATATGGCACGATTCCTGATGAGTTATTATGAGCGATTAAGTTGATGCATATATAAGCTCTTGCATGTTTAAGCAAGCAGAGATTGACTCAGACTTGCGGAGCGACTGCCAGGAATCCTGCTCAGCTGATACTGCTCTTAAATTTGAAATATTAATGCCCTGTCTCATGGCTGTCTTTTTTTAATCACATTTGAGAGCGCCCTCACTCAAAGGCATACCAACATCATCTCAAAACCACAGAAAAGAAAGAAGACCAGACAGATAGACAGACAAGAAAAGCTACAGCATGAGTAAGCGCTGTTCTTTGATGGGAGGGCACACTCATCTCAGTTCATTCTGACAGAATCATGCTTTGTTACAAATCATAAGATAAGGATGCAATTAGCAATGCTTTTTTTCTTTCTTGTTTTCCTCTGGCCCTAAAGCTGGGTTAGGAGGCGGTGATGTCTTTGGGCTGAGTAAGCACAGGTGCTTTATGCAACGTGTAGCAAACCCTGGAGACCCACCGGGACAAGAAACAAACTCAGAAGAGTGACATAAAGCATGTACAGTATGGCGATGAAGATACATAAACATGCTTATGCACGAATACCCACATCTGACGCCACCTCACCCAGAGGCAGGGTTGTGAATCATTCAGAACTGAATTGAGAATGCATTTTTAAATTCCATTTTAAATATCGAATAGAGGCATACATGTATGGTATGGTGTTCCTAATAATCCTTTAGGTGAGTGTATGTATATATATATATATATATATATATATATATATATATATATATATATATATATATATATATATATATATATATATATATATATATATATATATATTAGGGGTGGCACGGTACATGGAAAAAAACCAAACCGTTCGGTTCGCTTGTCTCGGTTCGGAGTGTGTGCGTCGCATGGTTCGCGCATGCGCAATGTATCCTCAGGCCCGTATGTTACCTCAGACAGTGGGTGTCCTTTTCGCGCGAAATAAGAGGTGTGTGTGGCCATAGAGTAAAGTAAAAGTGGAGTGCTGCAGGTCACGAGTGGGAGAGATAAGGAAGGCTGCCAGGAGTTGGAGGATGCGCTAGCATCGTATAGCAGGGCAGATGCAGTATGGAGAGCGGGAGCCGCGCTGCGCGTGCCCGTTCCGCATACACACACTGGCAGTGTTTGTCTCGCGAGTCGCGCAGCTGAACCGTGGCTCGTGGATTGCAAATACAGGCAAATATAGTCCATTCTGTCACATTTTCCGGTGTTCTCCTCCGACCCCTGTCTGTCTCGTGCTTTGATTTATGATGGGCAACATCTGCTGCAAATGCGACCGTGTTCCCCTCTGTCTCATACACACATTCATATGTTGTATATAAGTTGTTCACATGATAAATGTAACATTTAAAAGTTAAGATATGCTTCTAGTTCTAATCATTTAAACATGCCTTTGAAGTTTGGGCAAAAACTTCTGGCAGTGTTGTGTTTTCGTGTATTTTATTTTATTTTTTCACAGCGCTGGATGTCATATGGTGATTGTGAAACACACGGAACACTTCATGGTGAAATTTGTTAATCAAGTCAGCTGAATTAAAGCCACAGTGCATTGTTCTGATCAAAATTGATATGATTAACATGAAAAATGTTACGCCAATGTGTGGGCTCGGTAGACAGCCAGTTAGGAAACAACTTGATATAACAATTTTTAATACTTTATCCTAATTGTGGATGATTAAGCTATATATCATATGCTGAAGTACATTTCTGGAGTGTTAACGATTAAATAAAACAACAACAACAACCGTACAGAACCGAAAACCGTGACCCTAAAACCGTGATACGAACCGAACCGTGGGTTTTTTGAACCGTGCCACCCCTAATATATATATGTACACCATTTTAGCATCCATATCGCAATGTTTGTCACATTACAGGATCCGTACGGGCCAGCTGAACCCACCCCCACCCCGGTTCATAACACATGTGATCCATGAATTAATTGCAAAGTTAATCATCATAAAGTGAAAGTTTATAATTTGCATTGTTTTAAAGTCCTGTCAGTATAAACATCAAGCTCAAGAAGACTGGAACTCGCGCGCTGTTTTCTGAATGCTCACACAGAGCCGTGCAGACAGCATGTGAACACTGAATTCAGTTCTGCTTTCTCTTCCTTTTGAGCTTGAACGGACACGTGCACGCAAAATTAAGTCAAACTGCCCGTCTCGGTGCTCTCGTCAGTTATGTGTTGTAAACAATTGAGAAAGAAAACGGGTGCGCATTATATTGGATCCGTGCATTCATCAAGTGACAGCAGCCTAATATACCAGCAGCTGTTTGTGTCACCAATGTTAAATCAAACCACAAAAGAGAAAGAGAAAATCACTTTGTAGCTTTAACAAAGATACATTGTATTAATTATAATTATAATTACAGTGTTATTTTACATTTGATAATTCAATATCTGTACATGAATACTGTTAGATTTACCTGAAAAACATAAAGCACTGCTTATTTAATTTGTATCTTTTTTCTATTGTATTTATGCTTGTAATTTGTTTATTATTTTCTATGCAGATTCACTTCCCTACAAAATCCACCCAATCGGCGCAGAATGATTCATTCTTTTCTGGTGAAATTTTCATATCGCAGAACTAAATATCTATAAATCTATATATTTATAATATCTATACATATCTATGTTATTGTGTGTGTGTGTGTGTGTGTGTGTGTGTGTGTGTGTGTGTGTGTGTGTGTGTGTGTGTGTGTGTGTGTGTGTGTGTGTGTGTGTGTGTGTGTGTGTATATATATATATACTATATATATATATATATAGTATGTGTTATTATATATATTAAATGTTAAGTAAATTCCTTTTTCTGTCATTGCAATTCCAATTCAACATCCTATAGGCCTTAGATTCTAACTAATGAATTGAAAAATAACAAATTCTTAAACTCATTCTTAAAAGCATTTTAGCAACCCTGCTCAGAAGA
Source organism: Romanogobio albipinnatus (assembly GCA_023566225.1). Taxonomy (NCBI): domain Eukaryota; kingdom Metazoa; phylum Chordata; class Actinopteri; order Cypriniformes; family Gobionidae; genus Romanogobio; species Romanogobio albipinnatus. The sequence continues at coordinate 12,306,869 of CM042250.1, forward strand.
ATGATGTGAGATGTCAAAGAAAACACACATTTGTGCTCTTTTTTACTCTCTTTTCGCTTTAAGGTATCTGCTTGTAAACTGTTAATATTGTCAGATTGCACTAGAGAAAGGCAGAGCCTCCAACTTATTGCAAATCCTGAGCAGGAGATTGGTGTTATGACACCGCATATTGCCCCAAATTGCTTTATTGGTAAAACGCTAGTGCTTCCTTCAATTTTGATAATTTTATGGAATCCCTCGTTGAACGGTTTAATTATGTTATCACCCAACTGGCAACATCTGTCTTTATCCTGGAACAGGTGACAGTTTTATTACGGGACGAATCTCTCGGCTGGATCTGCCGATTGATGGCCGATCTGATTCATAATCGTACAGATGGAGATTGAAATTGTACATTAATGTGCTTGTACGTAGAAGAGAGGAGAAATAATTATTTGCAAAGGGGGAGAAAAAACAGAAACACGCTCTGCGTGATTCTCCAAAGCCTGCTACAATTGAAGCATATTGCTTTTTGGGATTGTAACTAATTGTTGCAGGCAATATATCCCTCTGGCAGTGCACTTCTCACCCCCCGATACCCCCGGTGCTTTAGTTCGCTCATTTACAGAAGTGACATTTACAGCAGGCTGTCTAGAATCTTCAGGACTTAGTCGCGTCGTCGCAACAGCATCTCTGATCTCCTCTGCGGCAATGCCATGCGATTCGCCCGCGATATATGCATCTATGAGTAGTTTACATTCTGTTTACAGGGCTTGATTGACGGCGAGGCGATGAGAGGCGCTCCTCCGCAGTGGCGTGCGGCAGTCAGATCGGCCGGACCGCTGTGGAGAGCCTCTACGTTAGAGTGCGTGCTGGGAACTGCTTTACTAATGGATATCAGGTCAGATGGTCAGCAATGGAGACAAGTAGTGGAGTGAGTGAATGTGTGTATGCATTTGAAGAGGCTGCCAAAGTGAACCCAAATGTGTGCGTCCATATATGTGAGTGGGTGGGTTTTGCATCACTGCATGTGTATAAAAAGGAACATCCTATTGTTCCACTTCCCATATACCCTTGCTTTAAAATGGGGGTCAATTTGTATGCGTGCATACGTACGTGTTTGCTATGCTGGTACCATTAGTGAGTATGAAGCAGTTCTTATTGTCTGCTAAGGCCGGATGGGCTTTGATGCCAGTGTGTGTGTGTGTGTGTGTGTGTGCGCCTTAAAGAGGGGAACTCTACACTCTGAGCAGGTGTTCCCAGCAGCTGTCAGACTGTGGCTGCACTGGGAAATGCATCCGTGTTGTTTTAGTATTAGATGGCTTATTTGGAGTCCCGAAAGCAGTGAGGGAGGATTTCTTCTTAACGCACCGCTTGAGTTTTCTCATGAAAGAATAACCTCTGTCTCTCTATAATCCTTCACGCTTTTCAAACAATCAAACATTGCTGCATCGTGCATGCCTAAATAGAAATGCATGACGACATCTTTTCATACTTTTGATGCACATATTCCCGTTTTCACACGATCGCGATGAGGTCTTCGTCATTGGATTGGAATGTTTACATACAAGCAAATGAAAAGACTATTTAGTGGAGGGCGTTTCTTTTTGTTTCGGCTAATATGACCCAATTTATTAAGGATAAAGTTAAAGATGCCACGATATCATGGGGATTGGTTTGAGTGTGGGGCTTGTGCAATTTTAATGAGTGTTTCTCTTTAAAAAACTTCATAGAATTAATATGTATCAAGAAAAGTATTTTTTTTTTCCAAGGACCAAAAACTTCTGGGTAATTAATATTCATAGACTGTGCTTGTTAACACCCCCAATGCAAATGCAGTGGAGATCCAATTAACATAGAATGGTCCCAGAGGAATCGGGACGATAAGGGTTAAACGAGCTATTGAAATTGAAACTAGGCCTTTCGGCCCGCTTTTAAAACACCTATTTGTTTTAATAAAACAGTAATCTGTGTTGCTGTGCGTTTCTCAGATTAAGGCATCTCAGTTGGGCTCTGGAGGCTCAGAATGAAGGTACTGATGTGTGTGTGGTACATGCGCACGCTGGTGTGTGCGCTCGTGGTGCCCACCCGTCACTAATGCAGAAGTGCTGTAGCTGAGGTAGCTTTTATTTCTTATTCATAATCTGCTGGCGCTAGGCGGATAATAGACGTCAGTGTTCATTGAGAGAGTGGCGCATCAGCCAGACCGCGGCTGACAGAGAAAAGGGCTGGGGTTCTGCGCATCTCTAGCTAGCTACAGGCACTTCCCGTATCGCTCCCCAGGGGGGACGATGAGAAACGCACCTGCCGAAGCGTCTTGAAGACTTAATAATGCCAATAAACGTGATTGTCGTGTGATTTGATGATGATGTGCTTGCAGCTGTTTGTTTTGTTTATATTTGACACGCACTTATTGCCTCACAGAATCAAATCTGGATTATTACTGTAGAGAGGGTTTAAAACGTGGGAAGGGCATTATAAAAACATTTATGGCACACATAAAGATGCTAGAATGCATTATTTTTAATTATAAGCATCACAGGACAGCTTTTTTGCACTTGTTTAGTAATTGCTTTGAGGAGGTAAAGAAATTACCCTTGACATTCAGAAGCTAAAACAAAAATTTGCCATAAAATATAATATTTACTATGGTTTTTACTACTTTAAAACTGTGGTAACGTGATATGAAAATGTCTTAGGTCTGATAGGTGTCTTGTGTTAGGATCTGATATGTATTCATCGTATTTTATTTTATATTCATATTAAAGGTGCACTATGTAACTTTTCCGTCCGCTAGAGGTAGCCTATTCAAAACAAAGGCGTAGTTTGATGACGCCAAGTTTGAGCGCAGAATCTTGGGACATGTGGTCTTCACCTCACAGCCAGTGGAAAAGAATCGGGATACGACTCGGGTAGAAATCGTATTCATGGATGCGATTATTAACATTACTGTAGTATGAAGCAGAGCAGGCCCGAGTGTTGTAGGAGCTGAGCAAGGCAGCTGGAGCGATTGTTAATAAGATGAAGGCGCAGCGGGACTTTTATTATGCCACAGTCGCCAGCGCCATTTCTGCTTTTCCGGTCATGAGTATGAGGTAACGCAGCTCTGTTTATCATTTTAGATACATCTGAGTGTGTTAAAAATTATGTGTTTATGACACTTGTTCACACTGCAGTGAGAGTAAAGCGTTTCTGCAAAATAAAACCAGACCGAGGGTAACATTATCAAAATTGCAGATATGATGCAATTGACAAAAAATTATCTAAATTGCAGATATGATGCAATTGACAGGCGACTCCCTCACACGTCCCGGTTCCTTGGTTAAAATAGCATTGGGATATTGTAAGTACTCAACTGAACAAAATATATAACGCTGGCCTAGTGTTTTTTTACATAGTGCACCTTTAATTGAAACCTAATTATATTATTTATTTTAATTTAAAGTAACTAAATTCACTATGCTTGCACATTAGAATTACTGTTTGGCAGTTTTTTTATGTACACAACCATTCTTTGAAAGAAGTCTTATGTGTTCATCAAGGCTGAATATATCAACAATCAAAAATACAGTAAAAACAGTAATACTGTGAAATATTATTACAATTTAAAATAACTATATCAATTTTCTTCAGCCATTACTCCATTCTTCAATGCCACATGATCCTTCAGAAATCATTATAATATGATGATTTGGCTGCTCAAGAAACATTTTTATTATTATCAATTTTGAAAACAATTGCGCTGCTTTTTTCCCAGGATTATTTTGATAAATAGAAGGTTCAAAAGAACAGCATCTATTTGAATCTGATATTTTGTAACATTGTAAAAGTCACTTTTGGTCAATTTAATGCATGGTTGCTGACAAAAGTAAAAAAAAAAATCTTACTGACTCCAAACATTTGAACAGTATTATGTGTGTGTATATATATAAAATGATATAATTCAGAGTACCATAACAAAGTTAAGTGGCGTTCTTGGGCACCATGGGAAAATTATTCAAATAGTTGGTTGAATGTGGTATTAGGGGAGGGACATCCTCATTCTATAGAGCATTTGATCTGACAGAAACTGTGCAGTGCAAGATGAATATGTATTTTCCGTATTCCCAGAAGAGAAAGACCTGTGCATTTTAAATGTGCATATCTGCTGCTTTACAGTAAAAAAAGAATTTGTGATTTTTATTTCATGGAGTTTTAAAATATCAAATATCACATTTGATCCTGTGTAAAAAGATCACAGGAAATAAAAAAGTGAAAATCTCATTCTGTTAGTCCAGAATGAACAAGTCTGACCCCTCTTCCTCCAGCAAACCCAGTTATGTTCATCACAGCCCTTTCATGCCATCACTCCTGCCAGTAATAACCACTTCCTAGGTGTGCGGCAGTGATGTGGCCTCTATTCCAAAGAGAAATGGTGCTGGCCGCTGACTGCTTGTGTACCATTTGGAGAATGATATTCCCTGTCAGTGCCGTGATGTCTTCCCATAAATATCAGTGATGGCACCTTGCGTTCTACGAATGACGCCCACCATAAATAGTTCCCCTTTTGCACACCGTACACATAAATCCTTCACCCTACCCTCCTTTCCTTTTTTTCTTCCATAAGAAAGGAAGGAGAGAAGGAAAAGGTGATGTATTATTTACATGGGCAATAAAGAAACAAATGTTTTGCAGCATGGAAGAACGCAGAGAGCAATTCCCCTCGCCGTGGTGGGCCGCGAGACGCTCTGAGTGTCAGTGAGCTGTTGTTATTTGCTTGTTTACAACCTCTGACATGATGTAATGGGACGGGCCGTGAAAGCACTAGCCAGCAAATGGCACAGAAAATAAGACGAGGCCTTTATGTCTGCACACACTCGCTGTCTATCTCGCTCTCTCACATTTGTTCTCCCAGTTTTTTTTTTTCTTCTTACCCACTGTATACTCAAATATGTGCTTTTGACTACAGAGACATGAACCCTGAATGTAAGTCACTGTTTTTTGCATTAAGATCTCCCAGAGGTGAATAGAGAGGGAACGAGAAAAATATCATGTCCAGCCGTGAAATGCAAAAGTGAAATCTAGCAGAAAGAAATATTTATGACCATTTTCTGCTTGATTAGATGTGGGCGTCGTGAGTCGGGAAAGACAGAGATGCCGGACAAAGAGCTGTGCGTGGCTTCTGAACAGATGTTTAGAGAGAACACAAGAGCAAGAGTTGGATTGTTTTAATGATTGTACTGTAAATAGTCCTTGTCTCCTTGTCTCAGACTGTAACCCACTACACCACTACTATTAAAATAGGTCTGGACGGAACGTCAGTAATATACTGTAGATCTGTCAACTTCCAGAGTTCTAGAGTACCTTGTTTAGTTTTATTTTTTATTTTTATTTGTTTGTGTTAGATTATCTTTTAGTGGGTGAAACCTTTGTCAAAAAAAGGTGGTACTAAAATACATATCTAAATATATATATGCAAATATTTGCACCACTACTACATTTCTCCGCTGATACCAATAGGAAAAAGAAGGGAAAGGAATATCATTACTAACATTATAAGTTAATACAGCCCAAACTATTATATTCAACTGCTTTTTATTTTCAGATATAATAATTACTCTCAAATAAAAACGGAAATGTTTGTATACAAATGAGTTGCACATAAGGTAGTTTTCATAAACACTTGTCTTAATGACAAATTTATTTCAACATACATATATGATTAACAGTAAATAAGCTCCTCTCTATTTAAAGAAAAGACTGCCGCTTGAACTGAGGCTCTACAGTTATCCGTCACGTCATGTTTAAGAGCTTCAAAATGCCATTTATTGTTTGGATTTTGTGATAAAATGGGCAGGATTTGAAAGCAGTTTCTTATCAGATGTAACAAAGCACAAAAACCGTGGATCTAGCAACCCTGGCTTGAACTACGGGTGATTCATGAGGTTAAATAGAGCCTGCTTTAACATTGCTATTTTTAAACTGTTAATTTGTTATTGATGCGTTAACTTTGACAGCTTCTTCATACACAGTATGAGTTGCAGTCTGACACGTTTTTCTGCCTCTTTTTGATTTACAGGATATAATCAGCCCTGATCATTGGCTGTTTTTCACCGATAGGGAAAATAATTGCTTTTATCGGCCGATATCGATTATTGGCCAATACATCAGTACCAGGGCTTACATTGACACCGGCCAACCCGGGTGGATTTCAGCTGTGGCGTGTAACACAGTCACTCCCACTAGTCACTTTGGCTGGTTGAATTTATAGTCTCAAAAGGCATCTGTTATAATCGTGTTGCGCATTATAACCAATCACATGCGATTCTGTTGAGCTTATGAATGCAATGTATAATAATCAGAGGCATTCAGATTAGTCATCGCTGAAACACTGGAGTTTTGTTCAGAGCGCGCTCTCACTCACTGAAATCTGCTCTCATCATAAACAAAGCAGAGATGTATGTGCGATGTATGTAGGAGATTCATTCATCATACAGTGATTGACTGTTTTTGTTCTATTTCAGCAGCGAAAATTGTTTTAAACATTAATCACAGCATAAAGTCGTCTTGACGTTGGACGTCCGATATTTGTGAATTTAGGGACAGTCTCTAAAGTTACACACGACATTGGTATTAAGGAACTTTACACACAACCTTGTCAGAGCTAAATAGGCCTATTTGATGACCTGTCATGTTATACATTTCATGTAGACTTAATTTGGGTGTGTACAGTGGTCATTTACATTATAGCCAACAACAAATTTTCCGACAACAACATTTTGGCCGGTGAAAATTCTGTGTGGCTGTGTGTGTATGTATAGCCCCGTTTCCATCGAAATTACCCGGAACAATTTGTACCAGGAACTTTTTTTCCCCCAGACCTGCTACTGTCTGCGTTTCCACTGCGGTCTAAAGTACCGTAAAGATTAGGCAAATTAGTCCAGAGACGTGGGACTGCGCACGACTGTTCCTCCCAGTCAGCGACGGACAGTAATTATTTTTGTGCGATACTGTCTGCAGCAATAACAACAAGTATGGAGGAGATGCAAGCAGCGCTGCTTTTGTTTACTAAAGAGGTCATTAACAAAATGGCGGAAAAGAGACAAGCACTGATGCTAAAGCGTATTCTGAAAGCTCGTAAAACTAGATTTAAAATAAGACAACATATGTTATTACGGACATTGACCGTGCGATTGCTGCGACAAAGCACACCATCGGACAAAAAGAGCAAGACTGATGTTTACTGAACACAGAATGAACCTCGCAAGACTTTTAAAAATGCCGGTTGAAATAAAATGCTGTGTGAGCTCAACCAATCAGCATGTTCAGCGCCCAAGTCCCACCCCCGAAAGTTCCTGAACTTCATTTAGACCCTGGGTGCGTGTGTGTGTGGGGTGTCAAGCATTTGTGGGTAATTTCCCTGATGTCTTCTCCTATCAACAGAACTTCCTGTAATATAAGACTTCTTAGTGAAATGCTTATTGTATTTGACTGTAATCTATCTTCATAAACGCTTATTGTTATGGTATGATAAACATTTCTAGTATCATTAGATCTTACAGCACAATAATTCAACTAGCATGTGTGATGATGAAAAGCAGCGCTAGTAAATAATCTCTTAATTGCAATATTAATGCAGTTGTTTTGTGCACAAGCTGTCTGTTCAGCTCTCCGGATGGCATATTTGATCCGAAAGCAAGCATGTGACATTTCTCAAGGAACAGAGCATGTGTAAAATTACGAGAGTATGATTAATTTTTCAATTTCTCTCTGCGGATATCTAATAATTGTGCCCACAGATAGCCAAAGGCTGCTATTAAACATTAAAATGCAAAAAAAAAGAAACCGCAAACAAAACCGAAGGAAAGTTAGCACTTCTCTAGGGCAGCAGATAAAATAAAGCAAACTAGTCTAGGTTTGTTCAAATCCTTTACACTTTATACTACTGTGTGATTTTTAAAACATTATTTTAAAGCTAAAATGTAGTTTCATTTAATGCTAATGTAATTCACTGTTCAAGGAAAAGTTTACCCCAAAATTATCATCTTTTAATAATTTTTTACTCATTCTAAGGTGTAATACTTTTTTTCTGTTGCACGTAAAAGGAGAACATTTGAAAAATATTCTCATTGCTCTTTTCCATACAATGAATTAAAAAGGGAAATTACCTCTGAAAATGCCGTCTGCAACAGGTTTGATGTACTGTAGAAGATTCCTTTAAGAGCAAGAGTATTTTGTGTGTCTATACATTATATGCGGATGTTTGATTGTATTTGAGATGATAAAAAGATCCTATCCCTGCCCGTCTATCGTCATCATTCTCCCGACCTGCGTCTAAATCCCCAACCCCCTCCTGCTTAGCAGTCTTTATCACTTTGCTCTTTCCTCTTAATATCATCTTCATCTCGGATTGCCATGGCACAGGGGAGATGCGCTTGTTGATCAAATTTGACTCGCGTAACGCTCAGCGATCCGCTTTGCTGAAGTGTCCGCAATGTGTGCTGAATGCTGAGGACGAGCGCCGCGGTGGTGCGGTGATTGATTGATTCAGCCTGTCACAGGACAAGATAACAGCATCAGTAAATACTGATGGAGTAGCTCGCTCTACTACTCCACAGCAGGCCACCATGGGGGCAACATGTGTTTCAATGTGCCCTGGCCCCCTCAGGAACTGGGTTATATCAAGGGAGAGGTGTGTATTTCGCTCCAATTATATTTATTTAGAGTGTCGCTCTGTTAAAAGAACAGTTCACGCAATAATGAAAATCCTGTCATTATTTACTCATGTCCTTATTAAGCATTTTCAGTGCTCAATTTAATTTGTGTTTCCACAAGAACTGAATTTAAGTTGAATAACAGCTTAAATTTGTGTTTTTCCTCACCTTCTGAAGACTTTAAATTTAACTCGTCGTATAAACTACTTTTATGGTACTTTTTTGGAGCACAACAGCCCCTGAATACACTACTGTTCAAACGTTTGGGATCAGTAAGGGTTTTTTAAACACTTTTGTTCAGCGGGGATGTGATAAATGGTTCAAAAGTGACAGTAAAAACTTGTATAATGTTTCAAAAGATTTCTAATTGAAATAAATCCTGCTATTTTGAGCATTCTTTTCATCAAATAATCGTGATTTTAAAAAACGTATCACGGTTTTCACAATATTATATATTAAGCAGCACAACCGTTTTTAACATTGATAATAATAAGAAAGTTTCTTGAGCAGCAAATCAGAATGATTTGTTAAGGATGACACTGAAGACTTCAGTAATGACTGGGGTAACAGTCATTTTAAATTGTAATATTTCACAGTTTTCCTGTTTTTACTGTAGTTTGGGGCTAACAAATGCAGCCTTGATGAACATAAGAGGCTTCTTTCAAACATTTAAAGCATCTTACCAACTCCAAAATTTTAAATGGTAGCTTGTACTTTTGTTGTACAGGAAAGAGCAGTGTGAACAGTCTGCTAAACACTTATTCTGCGTCCACAGAGGACAGAAAGTCGTACAGGTTTGAAACTACATGAAGGTTAGTAAATACCGATCTTCATTTTTGGATGAACTATCTCCTTTCTCAATGTGGTCTTGTTGACAGGTCTTAATCTTGATAACACTACTTAAGTTAGTGTTAATCAAATGCTCTTTTGCTGGCTTCTCCCTCATTAATCAGCTGCTGATAAAGCCATGTTAGGATTTGCCAAAAAAAAAAGAAAAAGAAATTGTGTACAATAAATTAGTTCTTTATCTTCTTAATAAAATCAAAGCAGACATGTGGAATGATTGAGGTTATGTATAGGCCGTTGGGGAGATAGACGGAACTCTTGAGATGGTAGAGAAGGGAAAAGTTCTGGACAGGGAGGTTAGAATTGAAAATGATGTCCAAGTAGAATATCATCTCTTTTTTTCTCCCTCTCTCTTTATAATTCACACCCACGCTCACCTTTTTATCCTTAAAGGGATAGTTCGCCAAAAAAAAATGAAAAGTCTGTCATCATTAACTCACCCCCATGCTATTCCAAACCTTTATTACTTTTTCTTTTCGGTGGAATACAAATAAGGATAAAATATCTCTGTTGTTTTTGTCCATATGATGTAAGTCAATTGGGTCCAATGTTGTTGTTGACCTAGTCTCGCGTAGCCACTTCAGACTGACAGCATAAGATCTGGACTCTATCGCAGCTTTCATTGGCCAAGGACCGCCCAGAAGCCGTCTGACTGATATGCAACTCACCCAATCCCTGTTCGTTTTGTTCCGTGTCATGTTTAGGGTCGTGTAAATAGTAAATGTCCCTGTAATAACAGACCAGCATGCATCTATGAATTATTAATTCAAGAATGTTGTGCAAGTTTACTGCAACAATGGAGCCGCAATTTCCACATACTTTTGAAAATCCAGCGAGCGTTTAGTTGATCCAGGTAAATTCTCATTGTCACAGTTGTAAACACTACTGCGTTCTTCTTCCATGAGAGGTTGGCGTCAGGGAATTTGTTTCCAGGCGGACCGTTAAAGAATGCAACACACGTCACCCCTGACATTCTGTAGAATTAAACGAATCAGATGGTCCGTGGGCATCACATGACATCTGAGGACTATTGTTGACCCCAATGTTCTTCAAAATATCTTTGTGTTCTGCAGAAATTTAGTTCAGTACTTAAGCCGCACAGTTGAATGTGAGTAAATCAAGGCCTCCTATCCCATGGAACACTTTAGGATAGGCCTCAACCTATCCCACAATCCTCAGCTCTTGAATACAGCTCAGTATACCGTTCCTACTAAGCATTTCTGAGGCCATCTATAAACTGCGGAAAGAAAGCGAGTTTCCACAGACTGTGTGTATGCCGTGTGTGTGTGTGTGTGTCATCTGTTTTTAGCCATCTTCCTAAAGCCAGAAACACACACACATTTCAAACAGATGTTGAAGTTAGGAGGCGCACAAGATCCCGCAATCAAAATAATTATCCTTACAGACCAATGTTTATAAAGTGTTTATGTGACACTAAGCATTGGGTCTCACTGAAGTAGCTATCATGTGTTAAACACGTTAAAGTGCTTGTCAATCTCTAAACACCTTTATACTGTGTGGCCTCATACAATTATTTATCATTATTTTAAAAAGATTAATTGTGTACACTGCAAACAATTTACACATCATTTTTGTATTCATATTCATACCAAATTGTATTGTTCTAGAGCCGTTTTAATTGCAAATAATTGCACATTTTATTATTAAAATATATTTTTTATTTATATATAATTGTATTATTAAAATATATATTTTATAATTATATAAATTCTGTCATCCTTTACTCACCCTTGTGTCGTTCCAAACCCGTAAGAGGTTCGGAACACAAATGAACCATTGAGGTCGTGCATCAAACATGTACGGTTGATCCTCTGTTTACGTTCACTGATCAATGTTTATATGCGAATAAAAGCATACATTTATTCTGTTCATCATATAAAGCGATTGTGTCTCTTTACCTTTAACAATCTTGCCAACCCTTTATCAAGAGACCAAGAAATGGGATGGTGTGGGCCAGATTTGAATTTGTATAGTCCGCATGAGCTCCACTGCACTAAGCCACAGCGCCAACATTTCTAATGCACATTTACACTTTTTAATTCATGTGCAACTTTAAATTAATTTTTCTTTTGTACATTTTTACATATATTGTTTTTTACCTGCTTCTTTCGTTTAATTGAATCCTCTCACTTTCAGAAAGAACTTCTCTCATCTGTTAATGAACACACACCTTTTGTTGAGCAGAAAACCCAGAGAACTTAGTTTTTCACACCAGCAATGAAAGCGTGCAGCTTTTCACAACCACTGAGATGATGCACAATATAAGAGCTCGCCGTAATAAAGTCAATTAATTGGCGCCCGTGGCTATAACGTGGACATTGTGTATAGATGGAGATATTTAATTTAGGCCAACAGTCCCCGTGTTTGTTCCATGGGGATCGAGGGACAGTGGTGCGTCCCGAATGAATCAAGCAGTAAATGACGAGCAGAAAAATAGGTAATTATGTTAATCTCACAAATGAATGAGACGCTGACCTCTCGCATTAATTGATTTTATGCGCCTGAATCGTATTTATCTCTCTTTTGATATATTTTTCCATTAACATTTCTGATGTAATTAAAGAGGTTTTATTTTGAAGGAAATTAGCCCTGGATGCTGGCGACCATTAAAGGAAGAGAGTCACTTTTATGCGGCGTTAACGAGACAGCGGCGTGTTGGCGGTGTTTTAGCTGTGCCACGCTTGCCCGCACAAAGACCTTAAAGCTTAAATAGCCCCTATTCTTTAACCTTAATCACCGCGTTGGCTTGCCAGATACTCTGCCTGACCGCATACACGCACCCCATCGCCAGCACCCCGTGTGCTCTTACGCCCTTTCCGGGTTCTCATTTTTGCACATAATCAGCAAAAAATTAAACTCGTTGTGGGCTTTGCTCCATATTAAATGGGTGATTATTGGTAATAAATACTTTTTTTTTTAATACTCACTTATTACATAGGCAGTTTTCTTGCTCAGTTAATGAGTGTAATTTGATTTGCTTGAGAGATTACAGTCCTCTCAGAATTAATGCGGCAATCCCGTCCCCTGGATTTAAAGACATCTCGGATTCTTCACAGGTCGTGTGCTTCTGCGAAGCTTCCTCTCTCACATAGCAGCTAATGGAGTTGAACAGCAGTCTGTCACTTCACTATATAGCCCATGTGCCCTTGGTTCCTGCCGAGCTTGTTGTTTAGGGACTCCGCTGTCGTTTAAGTTTTAAATGGGGTTTACCAAACTGGTTCAAGTGGATGCTCTGCCGTTTCAAGTTTTTTGAGCCGAGAAAAAGTGTGCGTATAGACCGAATGAGAGTGCACAGCTTGGTGTTAATCGCTCACAATCAAACCACAAACGTTACTTCCATCCCTCAGAGAGGTGGCACAAATTTCTTCCTTGATCTGACAGTTTCATATTTTTATCACACGTCTGCTGTAACGCTTTCAGTCCGCCGCATAACTCGCCTTCAGCTCTAAAGGTGTGATCAAGTAGTGCTGAGGGAGTTTTGACGTCTACCTGATGCTGACAAGCCTTTTGTTTGTCACTTTCTGATGAATGTTTCTTTAAGTATCGCCAAGACACTTCCAGTAATGTCTTTTGCCATCAAAACATGCAGAAAGATTGAAAAATGTATTTATGGGATTTTTTTTTTTTTCAAGTATACTGTATATCGCAATGTCAGTTTACTGTAGTTTCTGAAGCTATCTTAACATTGTCTTAAACTGTGCTTTGATTTGCATGTGATACTAAAATCTGAATCAGTAGCAAAAATATTTTAATATACACTACCATTTAAACACTAACATTTTAATGAATCATTTGACACAATGCACTTATTGTGTACATACATGTTTTTACATTGTACTTACATTTTTAAAAATACCTGCATGTAATTACATCTGTAATTAATTTATTTAGCTACATTTGTAATTACACTGTTGACCCTTACCTTACACCTAACCCTACCCTTAAACTTACCCATATCTGTCCCTAACACCTGTCCCTAACTTTATCCGTATCCCACCTCAATATCAGCAAAAATGTTTTGCAATACAATATGAACACAATAAGTACATTGTACTTGTTTTTTTTATATTAGTACATAGTAGTTAAGGCCACCTAATATAAAGTGGGGCCAGTGTATCAAAAGTGACAGTAAAGATTGTTAAAAAAGCTTTCCATTTCAAATAAATGCTGCTCTTTTGAACTTTCTATACATTAATACATTAATAAAATCATGCTTTCCACAAAATATTAAGCTACACCACTGTTTTCATCATTGTAATAATACATTGTAATAATATTTCACAATGTAACTTTTTTCTGAATTGTTGATCAAATAAATAGATACTTCTATTAAAAAAAAATTTTTTAATTACTGACCCCCAAACTTTTGAATTCTCATGAAATTGTTCAAAGAGAAAGTTGTCTTATCTATGAATATTCACGTTAATTCCATAACAATGTTTACTGTAGGTCAACAACTGTCTCCTTTGCATCTATTTTTATTTTGTTCTAAAGACTTTTTAGAAAAACATCTGAGACAAAATTTGAATAAAACATAACAGGGAACTTCATTAATATGCTTGATAAATAAAAAGGTGCATCTTCTGAGCACAAAAAAAGTTTTTCCTTATCATCTGAAAAATGTCTCTTTTTATTGTAATTTCTTAAGTTTTTAGACAATTCTGCGGTCCATCCCCATGCAGGAGACGCCTTCAGCATCTCTTTTTTATGACAAAAGCAATCTCGTTCTTTTCCATCCCTTCTCTCCCCCCTCTCTCTCAACATTACCCAAGTTGGAATGACTTGAGCCGAGTCTGTAATTCCCATGAAGCTGCTCCCTCTCTCAGCAACTCAATCCCAGACCATAGCCAATCGCACTGTGATATATCAAGAGCTTTCTCTCCAGGCTCACTGCCTAATGACACCAGGAGCTGACCCTTTGTGTCTTCTTCAACCAAGAGCAGTACACACACACACACACATTGATAAAGCTGACTTCAGGTGAGATGAGTCTATGAAAACGATACCACAGAGAGGCTTGTGAATTATAGTGCCTTTGTGTATCTTTGTCAGTTACAGAAAATGGCCTTTTGGACAGATAAGTACTTGACTTTAAGTTGGATATCCAGTGTGAAATTATGAAAAGTGAACCCTTTGCTAAGTCAGAATTTTTTTTTCAAAATGTAATTTTCATGTTATTTTTTCTTTAAAAAAAAGTGTTTCTTCACTCTGGGTTGTTCAGAGTTGTTCAGCACTTTGGGTTAACTTCTGTCCATTGACCGGATCATGAAAGGGATCTGTAAAATTGCAGTTTGACGATAGCTGAAAAGGAAAGACACTGTAGTTATTACATTTTGGTGAAAGGCTATGAAGATAAAATTGTTTTTGTTTTTTTTGGAGTAACAGCCAGTCATTCGCGATTTCATTCCATTTTGAATTTGTGTTGATTTTTGACTTCCTTTTGACTTCAAGCTGGTTTGAAATCTGGTTCTTTCAAACAATCTGCCTATTTTGCCACAAACTAGTTCATGCATTTGCATGCAGAATCAACTTATCAGCTTTTTTCTAACATCAGCCCACCACTTTCACTTTGACACACTACTGTAATGACAACAAGAATGACCATGCTTGATATAAAACCCCAAACCCGTTTTAGATACAAAATCAAGACAAAAATCAAGGCTCTTAAATCTAAATACTAATCTGAGTCAGCCATCGCTGTGTTTGTAAGCACCTCTCGCACCCGCTTATTCAATCTGATGCAACATCACGAGCATAAATGCAATAACAGAAAATAATAAGTTCCTATATTCGACATTTCTCTCTAAATCCCCAGCTCCGTTTGCATGTTCTGGCCGTTTTCCATGTTGACAAATGGATTACTGGAGCAAGCAGTGGCAGGTTTACCTGAGCATTACATCCTCAAGGAGAAAATTGTCAGATGGCATTGTGTATGTGTTTGTTTGTGATGGAAATGTAACCTCAGGTTATTTCTTCAGGGGTAATTCACCCAAAAAATGTAATTCTGTCATCATTTACTCACCCTCAAGTTGTTCCAAACCTGTATGAATTTCTTAGTTCTGCTGGACATAAAAGAAGATATTTCGAAGGACGTCTATAACCAAACATTTGATGGACCCCTTTGACTTCCATAGTAGTTTTTTTCCTACTATGGAATTCAATGGGGGTCCATCAACTGCTCATTCTTCAAAATTGGTTAAAATGTTCAAAAATAAATTTTTGAGCAAGCCATTTTATATGGCAGATTGTAATCCAGAAAGGCCCAAAGGACATCATCAGTGACAACTGGAGATTCACCCATAGTCAAAAGCAAAATATTAGACTGTAAGGAAATTGAAATCTACAGGTAACGCTAATAAACACTAAATACATGTAGTCACGCAATGCTAATGCTGTTAACATTTAACAATTTGAGAACACAGTATAACAATAATAATAGTTTGCACGGTTTGATGTTATATGAGCGATCGTTTGATTTAATCTCTGTTGGTAGCGAAATGTATTGTAATGTTTTGTTCCCAAAAGTGGCAGACATGTTACTTACTTGTTCGGATGACATTTTCTGGTGGAAATTCATATTTAGCCTAGACTCCAAGATGTAGAATCTGTGATTCTGAAGTACAGTAATCACACCGGCAAGCTGCACATACTCCTCAAAACATTAGAATCTTCCACGCTGAGGAGCCGCAGATGCACAACGTACAGATGATAATTCCGCAAATAACTGCAATTGTAGGTTTCAAACAGAGATGGCGACACAGAGGCAAAATTTACGGACTGCAGCTTTAATCTTTGCAATCTGGCAACCATCCGCATGCACTCACTCTACAATGCAAAAGTTTTTTAATTTAGTTATAGTTTTTTGACTAAAATGCCATTTCGTTTTAGTCATCTGAATAGTTTTGTTGTTGTTGTTGTTGTTGTTGTTGTTGTTTTTAATCTAATGGGTTTAGTTCAATTGTACTGCATCAATTAATAGGGGTGTGACGAGATTAAAATGTAATGAGATTTCTTGTCGAGGTGAAAAGCTGTCTCTCGGAGTGTGGGGGTGAAGTTAGAATACAATATGCCACCAGTACATTTACTTGTTTATGTACTTGTTTATGTATATTTAATTCCGGTGGATAACGGTCACTTAAATTCCATCAGCTCATCCAACACGAGCTGTTCGAGCTGTACATAGTGCGCAGCACTGATCACGTGACGAGAAGACAGGACCGTGGCGGAGGATTTGTTGCGCAACAGAAGCGTCAGAAAAATGTCTTGTCTTGAAAAATGCGAGTTCAGCACCACCACTTGCTATTACAGTACACACGATTACGAAAGTGAAAGTAAACCCGAGCGTACATTCAAATGCGATCTCAATACGTTACCGCTGTTTGAGAGCAACTCCCTGAGGCATCCAAATATCTCCCAATATGAAAACTATCTTAGGCTGGGCTGTGTAGTCATACAATACAGACACAGATTTAACTGCTGTAACATCTTTATTTATCTTAAAATTAGACCACTACTCATAAAGAAAACAGAACATGGTCTTCTCAATTAATGATATATGCATTCTTTATAACAACTTGCATACAACATTAAAGCTATTAAACTTATTCAGTCAAGAACAATGAGTGATTTTTATCTTTTTCTTTTGTTGTTTTATTACATTAATGACGGACAGCAGCAGGTTTATTATGCTGCGTTCACACCAAACGCGAATAGAGTGTCAGGAGCAAGTGATTTCAATGTTAAGTCAATGGAAAGGCGCGTCTGGAGGTCCTGCTGCGCGTTAGACGCGTTTCGCGTGGTGCGATGGACGCAATTCCGCCTCATTTGCATGTCCAGTTCACGCGAATGACGCGAATTGAGCGTCTTGCGCAATACGCGAGTGGTGCTTTTGTGCATTCACGCGTTTGAAACAAATTTGCGTCTGACGCCCGAGTTGAACAATCAGGAGTCTGCTCGCTGCAGTCACGTGGTAAAGTGACGTGATGAGAAACCCTGCATAATTTAAAAATACTACTATTGTGTCACAAAATGAGGTTTTAAGACTTTTTCAGGTGAGAATGTAGTTGTTTAAAGCTCAAATCTGAGGTTTATTTATAAAGAGAGCGCCTATTTAAAAAAAAATTGTTTTTTGAGTTGTGAGATCCAGGCAATCACCTGGCACTCAGCGCTCATTAACCCCAGCGAGAGCAACCTTTCCTCGGCTAGTCCTTCTGACGTTTGCCGCTGGCTCTGATGTCCTGTAGTGGTTCGTCTTGTGTCGATCTAACGGGTGATCTTTGCTCTCATGAATCTATCATTTGTTGTCTGCCAAATTGTTTAGACTGAGGGCAAAGAGAAGTATCATAATTTTTTTTTTTAAGGATATTTAAATACACATGCATTGAAGATAATGTAGGAGTTGCCTGGATCACATTTGTGTGGCTATTAATGCTTAATATATATTTTTAATGAAAATGAAAAGAGGCAGAGTGGTGTTTTATGACATATTTCTCCTGGAGCGCTTTGAATGCGCGTCTATTTCGCTTCAAACGCTCGATTTATATGCGGTCCAATTCGCATATAAATCGACGCGCGAATGGATTCAAAATGTTAAAGCATCCAACTAAACGCGGTAGACGCGATTTTGACGCTCTATTCGCGTTTGGTGTGAACGCAGCATTAGGCCGAATCCACAGATCCAATACACTGATACACAACTGATATTCTACAAACTGTTTACGTTCACTTAAGAAATAACCGACTGTGTTTACATGAATACTCACCGAAACTGACATTTTGACATGAATTTGTGTGTATTTGTCCGTTCAAGCGCGAAAAGACACGAAAGAGAGCTCAGTTTAGTACTCATGTACTGAGAGGCGGCATTGCACACAGAAAACCGGACTGAATTGAGCTCTTTCGCATAGTCATACTTTATCAGATCTATCCATATTTCTGCTCTTCTCTTTTTCTTAGACATTTACATTTTTGAATGTTTTATGAGACATGCAGCTATCAAGTGTATGCCAGCTTACGTCCCAGGTATATCAGCATGTTACAATTCAACCACGCAGGACACCAGTTCTGACTGGATCTCTTCCTAATTGCCCCCAACCCCCCCACCCCTTAATTTTTTTGTCTTGTTTTTATTATGACTATGAAAATGTCATAGTCATAGTTTTTGTCATTCAAAACTTGTTTTTATTTAGTTATTGTCTCGTTTTAGTCAGTGAAACAGTGGCGTTCTAAATGAACACTGCTGTCTTCCATGGTTTCTGGAAGTTATTTTCAGTGGATATGGTGTAGTGATTAATGTTTAGCCTCATTTTCATTTAAATAAAATTAAATATGCCATGTACCCCGCCTGCAAACCATGACCTACACTGTAAAAAAAGTCAGTAAAAATAGGGCACAATGTACTGTATAAATATGAAGGAATTTTGCGTATTGGTTTTTTACAGGTGTTTTACCTGTATTACACATTGCATTAGTTTGTGTTTTAAGGGTTAACGGGCATTTCCGTAAAATTACTAGATAATGTCCTGGCAGAAAATTACCAGTACATTTTTATTGTTTTATTTTTTACAGTGATGGTGTAAACACACATTGGCTGCGTCTGAAATCACATACTTTCTTAGGCAAAAAACAGTATAAGGCAAAAGAAGTATGCCCGAATTCACAGTACTCAAAAGTACTGACCGGCAAGATTCTGAAGTGTGCAGAGAATGGACACTTTACTATCCATGGGGCCACGGGAGAGGAATTGTGAATGGTAGTGAAGCTACGCAACTGATGCTGTATGTCACATGATAATGACAGCACGAGGAATGTAGTACATCCAGATTACCTACTCAAGAGAAAATGCGATTTTGCACACAGCCATTCTCTAGCACAATGAGCTGCATTGCTTGTGCAGACACTACAAGTTTGAATCTGGCTTATATCATATCCTGTTCTCCCAATTATGTCCTGCCCTCTCTCAGTCAATGGTGGCAAAAGACAGTGCCATACAGACACCTCAACACAAAGAAGGTGGCATCATCTTTCCTTGTGTTCAGCCGATAACGCTGATTACTGTAGTACCGAACTGCACTCTTAAGAGGCACATATTTCTAAGTGGCAGGTTCCCCACGCCTCTCATTCCTTTCTCATTTTTTTCTACTTGTGGTTAATTCATCTATTCTTATGAGTCATTTAGTTCTTTAATTACCGTTAGCAGCAGATGCACAATGGAGTATTAATGTGAGTGGGTTTTACGGCCACTCCATCACCGCGAGCCTGTGAAGTCTAAAGACGTAATTGACGTGGAAGAGAGCTTGGAGACGAGCAGACAATATTTAGCAGATTACTTTTTTTGTATGCTAGAAGGATGTTTATGCGTTTACATCACACTAAACGGGCAATAAACACAATCGTAATTCAATAACTGTCTTGATAGACGGAATCTGCCGTCTGATGCTGGATTGAGGTGTGTATTAAATGACATGGGGAATTTAAATGAAATGATAGGGAGCGTGTGTGTATATGCTTCAGTGCATGCTTGTGCTTTTGTTTGTTAGGGATGGATCAGGATGGTCAACCAGTCACCCAATAACAAACTAATGGGTTAGTGCACTTCAATGAGTGAATTTTGATTCAATGAGTCTTTTTTTCCCCAATTCTGTTTTTTAGTTTAATATTAGGCATGCACCATATCAGTTATTGGCTGATATTAGAGCTTTTTTATTATTATTTGTGTCGAGGTGTCCATGAGCAAGACACCTAACCCCAGCTGCTCATGGCGAGCTGGATGGCGCCTTGCATGGCTGACACCATCAGGCAATATGTAAAGCGCTTTGGATGGCCATGGGTCTGTTGAAAGCTCTATATAAATGCAGTCCATTTACCATTATTTGTTTAATTATTAACATGTTAATTCTCCCTATTTTTACATATAGATTCTGTTTTTAACGTTTTGGCCTTAACACATTTAAGCCCACCGGCAACAATAGTTGCCATTTTCCTTTTGTAAGTATTTTTCTAGATGTTATCCATGTTTTATGTCTCAATGACATGCAAGTAAACAACCAAATAAAGGATTTCAAGACGAAAAAAAAGGTATTCACCTGTCACATGAGGCTGCCAACTTCCTACCCCTACTTCCAGGAAGCATGACAAAGACAAACTCTCCCAAAGAAAGATAATTTTCATGTTACTAATAAGTATTTTTTGTTGACTCTACTGTAGTCATGAAGGTCTCTAGAATCATCCAAACAAAACAAATCTTACAAGAGATCTATAGTTCCCTTTCAGTCGGTCACGTTCGACGTACGTTGGAACTGAGCTTCGCCCAGCAGTTCTCGGTGGCCCAGAAGCAGACGGAGGCCATAAAGAACATCCTACCTCGACGACCTGCTGCTGCCTCCACCCAGTCGTCGCAGGTAGCACCTCCACCTGCTCGTCGCCGAGGGTGTCCCCCTGCATCCGCCTCTGCCCCTGCGAAACCCAAGCAGCAGCCTCCATCGGGGAAGCAGGGTGCCGGGTGTAAGGGTGGCTCAGGGAGCCGGTAAGTTTACAGGCAAGCGCAAAGGAGAACCGAGTCGGGTCTGTCTATTCCACCTCGCTGCCCCACCCTGGGTACGTCTGTGGTGCCGTTGATCCCGCTTGTACGTTCCCTGGGGGCTTGGCTTCAGCTCCCCAGGCCGTCTCGCTGGCTCATCCGTACCATCAGACTCGGCTACGCGATTCAGTTCGCTCACCGGCCTCTCAAGTACAGGGGCATCCTCTTCACCTCAGTGCGAAGCTGCAATGCTCAGGTCTTGCGGTCAGAAAAGATGTCCTGCTGGCGAAGGACGCGATCGAGCCGGTTCCTTCAGCTGATATGAAGGCGTGGTTCTACAGCCCCTACTTCATTGTGCCCTGCACAAGCTCCCGTTCCGGATGTTAACGCAGAAACGCATTTTCGAATGCATCCGTCCCCAAGATTGGTTCGTGCGATCGACCTGAAGGACGCGTACTTTCATGTCTCTATCCTTCCTCGACACAGACCGTTCCTATGCTTTGCATTCGGGGGGAAGGCATATCAGTACAAAGTCTTGCCCTTCGGGCTGTCCCTGTCGCCTCACGTCTTCACGAAAGTCGCAGAGGCAGCCATTGTTCCACTCAGTTGAGGATGCGAATGCTGCGTTCTCTATCTCGACGACTGGCTCATACTCGCCCAGTCTCAGGAGCAGTTGTGCGAACACAGGGACATGGTGCTCAGTCACCTCAGCCTGTTGGGCCTTCGGGTCAACCGAGAGAAGAGCAAACTCTGTCCCACACCCCGAGGATATCTTATCTCGGTATGGAGCTGGATTCGGTCAGCCAGACTGCGCGCCTTACGGAAGAGCGAGTCCAGTCGGTGTTGAACTGCTTGAATTCGTTCAAGAGCAGGACAGCAGTCCCACTGAAATCTTTTCAGAGGCTCCTGGGGCATATGGCATCTGCAGCCGCAGTAACGCCGCTCGGACGGCTTCATATGAGACCGCTTCAACACTGGCTCCATGGCCGAGTCCCGAGGTGGGCGTGGCAGAGCGGCCAGTACCGGGTCCCAGTGACTCCTTACTGGCGCCAAACCTTCAGCCCATGGACCGACGCTTCGTTTCTCCGGGCCAGTGTGCCCTTAGAACAAGTGTCCAGGCATGCTGTGCTCTTCACGGATGCCTCCTCCACGGGCTGGGGGGCCACATACAACGGGCATGCAGTTTCAGGTCTGTGGACGGGACCTCAATTGCATTAGCATATCAATTGCCTCGAGTTGTTAGCAGTACACTTGGCACTGCGCCGCCTCAAGGGGCCGCTACGTGGCAAGCATGTACTGGTCCGTACGGACAACACTGCAGCCGTTGCGTACATCAACCGCCAGGGTGGTCTACGATCCCGTTGCATGTTACAACTCGCCCACCACCTCCTCCTTTGGAGTCAGAAGCATCTGAGGTCGCTTCGTGCCATTTATGTCCCAGGTGCGCTCAACCAGACAGCCGACGACTTCTCACGGCAGCCTGCACCTCCGGGAGAATGGCGACTCTATCCCCAGGCTTTCCAACTGATATGGGACCTCTTCGGAGCCGCACAGGTAGACCTGTTTGCCTCTCCGGACCCATTGCCAGTGGTACTATTCCCTGACCGGGGACACCCTCGGCACGGATGCACTGGCGCAGGCTTTCCAGCTGATATGGGACCTCTTCGGAGCCGCACAGGTAGACCTGTTTGCCTCTCCGGACCCATTGCCAGTGGTACTATTCCCTGACCGGGGACACCCTCGGCACGGATGCACTGGCGCACGGCTGGCCCCGGGACCTGCGCAAATATGCGTTTCCCCCAGTGAGCTGCTCTGTGCAAGGTGAAGGAGGACGAGGAGCAGGTCTTGTTAGTGGCGCCCTTCTGGCCCAACCAGACCTGGTTCCCAGAACTATCTCTCCTCGCGACAGCCCCTCCTTGGCCGATTCCCCTGAGGAGGGACCTTCTTTCTCAGGGACGGGGCACTCTATGGCACCCGCGTTCAGACCTCTGGAAACTCCATGTCTGGTCCCTGGACGGGACGCGGAGGTTCTAGGTGGTCTACCACAGGCAGTGGTGGACACCATCTCTTCTGCTAGAGCCCCCTCTACGAGGCGCCTCTACGCTTTGAAGTGGAACCTGTTCGTTGAATGGTGCTCTTCCCACCGGGAAGACCCCCGAAGGTGTTCAGTTAGTGTCATGCTTTCTTTCCTGCAAGATGGGCTGGAGCGAAGGCTGTCTCCCTCCACCCTCAAAGTGTATGTCGCAGCAATAGCGACGTATCTCGATGCAGTCGAAGGTAAGTCTTTGGGAAGGCACGACCTAATCGTCAGGTTCCTCAGAGGTGCGAGGAGGCTAAATCCTCCTCGTCCAAACTCATTACCCTCTTGGGACTTGGCTCTAGTGCTCAGAGCACTTCAGAGCCCTCCTTTTGAGCCTTTGCAGTCTGTGGAGCTTAAAATCCTGTCGATGAAGACAGTGCTTCTGACGCCATTGGCCTCCATTAAGAGGGTAGGGGACCTGCATGCACTTTCAGTCAACGAATCGTGCCTAGAATTCGGGCCAGACAACTCTCGCTGGAAGGGCCAGCGCCCTGGTGTTTTGGTAGGGATCCCAATTCGTCCCTACGTACGTCGAACGTGACCGACTGAAAGGGAACGTCTCGGTTACGTATGTAACCCTCGTTCCCTGAAGGAGGGAACGGAGACGTACGTCCCGTCGCCAGGTGCTGTGCTTCCGCTAGGTGGCCGAGTCACGAGTTCGGCTCATCAGCAGAAAAAGCAATGATCAAGCATTCCACTTCCTTATTTATACACGCGCTGCGGGGCGCAGCGTGGAATGCGTGAATCGCATGCCAATCTTCATTGGCTCGTTTTAAAACACTCAAAGTAGATTGGTCTCTGAAATCAGATCTCAATTTGTCTGTCAGTTCCGACGTACGTACACTTCCAAAAGTCCAAGCGGCAACTATACTTACTGGTGGGCAAATGACTTGTAAGTACATATATCATGGGAAAATGGGGTATACTGTGTTAATAGGTTAATACATCAAGATTTTTGGTCTTGTTTAGTGCTTTTTGCTTTCATAATATCCCACCTAAAACATAACTTAACCCTTTAGCTGACATCTGTACTGTACAGTAGACCTTAATTCGATAGGGACAAATATCATATTTTATGATATGTCTTGTAAGGGCCAAAATATTGAGGACCCTTCATCCAGTTTGGATGCGTTTCATTCTAATCGGTCAAGGACCCTCATTCTTTTAATGACTAGTAGCTTATGATTCCATTATAATGTGGAAATTCAGACAAGTAATGAGTTTACATTTACATTTTTATATGAAATCACCTACTACTGTCAGCCATTGAATACTATGGGACTATTTTGTAATTAGGTTTTTTGTTATATAGATGTAATTTTTTCGTCATTCTATTCATTTATTTTAATTGAACTTTTTGATACACAATGGCCTGTTGGGGCAACTTAATGGTTGCACTTTGTTCTGCACGATGTTCCACCACTTTAAGACAAATGTATGTGTTGTTTGTTGTGGTTTCATATTCAAAATATTATAAGATAGATGCAGCTTTTTTAAGTTTGCATCGAATGTTCTTTGACGTTTATACATAATACATTTGTTTATGAATAAAGATTGATCTGCTGAAAGCAGTTATTTCTAGTTAGGTGCCAAATGTTCTCCTCCTATTCAAATTTGACTTTGAAGAGGTGCATACAACATGTTTGCCCACCGGCAACTATAGTTGCCACACATTCAAATACGATTTTCAAGAAGAAAAAAACCTGGGGAAAATAGATGCAGAACATGTTCACATAGGACACTATTAACCCTGTAAGGCCCACTGTTGTAATATTACAACATCAAGTTTAGCTCTGCCCCAATTAACATGACTATATGCATGAAACCATTCTGAAAAATTTGGGCACAAATGTTAATCTTAAATATTTTTAAATGTAAACTTTAACATTTATATTTATATTTACATTTTTTATTTTAATTTTATTAATTTTGTTATTTTATAAGATTACATTTTTTTTATAAATTGAATAATGCAATAAAAAAGGCAATACTAAAATGAAATAAATAAATAATAAAAATGTTTCTATGAACCCCAGCAGCCTTTTGCATTCACCTGGTGATCTCTGGACCCTAGTTTAAAAACCCTTGGTTCAGACAACCCATTGACTTCTCTAATGTAATTTTGGACATTTCCATGCGTGTCTTCATTTAAGCCAGAGAGAAAACAAGCCGGCATTCACGCACTGATCTCAGCATACATCACCTTGTGTGTGTGTGTGTGTGTTTGTGTATGTCTCCTTATGTCCGGCTCTATGAATGGAGCCCCTCTCTTGCCATCTGTTGTTAAGCTGCTCCTGAGGCGGAGCTTCAGAATCCAAACAAACTGCAAACTGAGGCTGTCAGAGCCGCATAGCTGAGGCGACCCCCAGGCCCGGGGTCACACATCCGTACCAGGCTCCACACAGCGCCCTGTTTACTCTCCCTATACCTCCTTCATCATCTCTCTTCCATCACTCTCATCCATCCATCAACAGTCATGCACCCCCACCTCCCGCCATCCACATGGAAACAAATGCACAAACACACACATGCAAACACTCTCCCTTCATACCTCCATGCACCCTCTCTCGCTCGCTTTTTATTATACTCGCTAGACGGAATGCTTGTCAACTCCAACCGTCACCAGTCAGTGTTTTTTATTTTTATTTTAAAGACAGTGCTTATCTACTGCAATCATTCACCGAGCCTTACATGGTTTGAGCACAGCAATTTGAAATGTTTAGTGTAGTCATTAATATTAATAGATTGGTTGAAAAGTGCAGCCATGGGAGGGAGTAGTAATGGTTTGAAGTGGGTATATAACATTGATTTATTTATGTATTCTACATGAATTAGTTTAGAAATCTAAACAGCGAGCGTGTTTCCAAGAGGCCGTGATTCTACGAGCGCCTGTTTTCCATGTGAAGAGGCTTTTTGGAAATTGCATCAATTAGATACTTAACAGGAAGCTGACCGGCCCTCTTTTGCATTGCAGATAAATGTCCAATCTAGAAAACGAACAAAAGAAGGTGGAATTAGCAAGAGAAAGAAAAACTCCAATTAATACAAACAGTCCTGATCTTCAGTACTTACATTCTCATGCCAGTGAAGGAGCATTCCTGAATTGTATGAATTTTAACTAGGTGACACTGACAGTGAATGGAGACTAACACGATCGCTTTTCAAATGTATTTTTAGTTAGGATATTAAAGGAATAGTTCACCTAAATAGTTTAAGTACAAAGTTAATTTTGCCAGTGGTATTTTATAAAAAATAAAATGAATGGATTATTTCTGTTTCTATTTCCGTATTCTGTTAGTTTATTATTGTCTTTATTATAGTTCAGACCAACAGGTATTGACGCTTGGTCAGTTCCCTTCGGCGTCACTTTTTAACGCACAGGGTACCCCTTTAGCATCATTTTTCGACGTACAGGGTAGTACTCCATTGATTTCAATGAGAAACCTTTGGCGTCATACACAGACACGTTGGGAACGGGAAAGTTATTGTAATGATGAAATTATAATGGGTTATGATTTTGCCATTATGACGGAGTGTGATTCTCAATTTAACCAGCCAGCATCATTTTATTTACATTTGCTTTATTTTATTTTTATTTGCGCTATTTAGACACATTTAAACATGTAACTCAACCCCATCCCTAAACCTACCTATTTATTATATGATATAAAACATAGGATATAACAGGCAGATATGACTGCAAGCATCATTTATTCAAAAAGTACAAATATTCCAAGTGTTCTGAGGCCAAACGATTGATTTGTGTGAAGAAAATCCCTAAAAGCAATCAGCGTCTCAATCCACAGAAGATCATGCACAAATTGCCGTCCGAAGAAACGTTTCATCATCTTTGATAGTGAAATTGCATTGGCTCTTGTGTGTCTCGTGACTGATTGCGTCATGCTTAAGAGTCAGGTGTATCTTTTGAATGAGATATGAGTGCAGACGTGTATTCACGGAGTGACGGGTTCATCATTTCAGTGATTAAAACATTAAGATCAACTCTGTTCTTTACATAGAGATATCGTATGACTTCAGAAGACTTGGAATGCAACATGAGTTAATACTTTTATACTGTTTTTGGTGAGTTTTTGCAATAAATACCTGTGACTGTACATTTATTTGCCTGTTACGTGTTTTATATTGTTGAGAAGTGGGTAGGTTTAGGGTAGGAGTGGGGTTAGTTGCTCCAGAATGTAAAAGTAACATATAAATATTCATAAAATCATGTCTACTTTTACAAGTGCAAAGAATTAAGTGTGTCTTGATCTGACCCATTGGGCAAACCGAATGGAAATCAATGCAGTACCCTGCGTGTCAAAAAATTATGCTAAAGGGGTACCCTGTGTGCATCAAAAATGTACAAATGACTTTTTAAAATTTAACTTATTTTACATTATAAAATAAAAGATGGTTATTTGAAATTGTATTTTCTGAACAACATTACTGTTCTACTGTATAACACATTTCACATTCAAGGTCTTCCCTGCCACTGCGAGGGGCACGATGGTGAACGGGAAGACGCAAACACAATCAAATAAAGGCAGCCTTAGTAAGCATAAGAGACTTCTTTCAAAAGCATTTATGTAAACCCAAACTTTTGAGCAGCAGTATATCTCCTTATATGTTGCAAAGAAAGGACTCGTATGGGTTTATAATGACATGTAAATAAGAGTGAATAAATAACAGAATTTTTATTTTGGGGTGTACTGTTTCTTTAAGGATCACTCTCATGGCCTTCTTTGTAATTTTAAACTAAAAGGAGACAGAGATGGATTGGGACTGAATTAAAATAAGCGATTGGGAAAGCAGGAGTGGGGTAGCCGGACATATTTTTCTCCCCTTAAACTTTCTCATAAAACCTTGACAACTTTTAAACCTTCCCAGGAAGCCCTTAGGACCATCCTGCCAAAAAAAGTAAATCTAATAACTGTGACATTTAAGAAAAAGCCCTTCAGCCCTGTGGAGATGTGCTTTGTCCACAACAGTGCTATGCGCTAACCTATTAGCAGGCTTTTTTGTGGGTCGTGTCTGAGGAGCCCAATCTCCAGACCTCTTAACACTGTGTAAACAGCCCCCTCTAATTCACAATGGCCTCTGGGATACAGTTTCACCTGTACGCACATATCCCGCCAATTAAAGGCCAGATGAGTCTGAGCCATTTCACATTCAAGGTCTTCCCTGCCACTGCGAGGGGCACGATGGTGAACGGGAAGACGCAAACACAAATAAGTACTGTCTCATTTTTCATAGTCAGGCCTGCCTTGAGATGTACACAAAATCAGACCCTCAGAGGTTAGCTTGTCCAGTATTTACTGTCTCATCAAATTTTTCATTTCAGTGAAATATACATCTTTTTTAAATTTTCCTTCCTGGCAAACATTAAACGGATCAGTTTATTTAGCTAAACTCCGGGGTTAACAGCCACTTTTACCAGGTAACATCTCTAAAGCAAAACAATTGTAACTATCTGAGAAAGTCCATTTCTGTGTAACTCAAACAAGTATGCTTTAAAAAAAAATATTTCTGCTGTCATTGCCAGGCCAAAATGAATATACAGTATACAATAATATGCAATATACTGACTTTTTCTGCATTTTTGGTGCTGAATTTGTGTATAGGATAGAAAAGAATATGTTTTTCATTGAACACTTTAACTTTGACAACATTTCTATTTAGCAGGTAGTTTTACCAGTCAAACTAAATGGCAATGTTGCCAAGTCCGCTGTTTTCCCGTGGAATTGGGCTACTTTTAAGTTGTTGCCGTGGGTAAAAAAGAATCTGCGGGTTGATTTCCACCCACGTACGTATGATTTTGGCGCTCCAGCAACCCCCAAAACACCCCCCAGACGTATAAATTCAGTGGCGAATTTGGCTGCCCGATGGAGAAAATCGCATTGGGGGTATTTTTGGGCTACTTTTGACTGGCCAATGGGTTATTTTTGTTGCACAGACCTGGCAACCCTGCTGCCTGGGGTAATTTGAAACATAATGGAACCTGCCTTTAAAAAGCCTGTTGTAGGCTTTTGAACTATACTCAAACAGTGAAACAATTTTGAAACTCAATTATTTATTCATTAATTTTTATGTTTTATTATTCACTGTTTCCAACAGATATTACAAATTATGTTTGGAGCCATGGAGATGAGAACTGAAGCACTGGACTAGAGAAGCCAGTTGTTCGTGTGTGGATGTTTGAAACTAAAACCACGGCTAGAGAAGACGAGTTGTTGTGTATTTTTTACTCAGCCGTAGTTACTGATATATATACATTAGTATGCCTGTACTGATATACATTTAAAACAAGAAACATTGTTCTAAGATACAAGCAGCACTGGATAAGATTATAACTTATTTTGTTTAGACTTCGAATTATAAATCTTGATATGGTATGCAGTTTTGCCACTCAAGCAATTTCTTAAGGATTTTTAGACATTTTAACTGGAAAACAAGTCAAAAAAGACAAGAAGTCTTTTTTGCACTATTGACCTTGCGGTAACTAGTCTTATCTTCTCTATATACACTGCATATAGCATATAAAATCTTCCATTTTTTTCAGGATAAAGTGAATCAGCATATAGGGATTTGTGTGGCAAGCGAATCTGGGCTTACACAGCGGGAACCCCCAAAGCCTGTACATAATCCACATGTGCAAGCGACATAAAGACGTGCACGAATGCTGGCTTAGATATCATACGCTACACTCGAATGCATCACATAAACAGATGCATATATGCACAACGATGCCATATGTGTGGAAGTGTGAGCGTAGGGGACGACAAATAGGAAAGAATATTGTTGTCACCGTCAGTGATTACGCATGGAGCCTTGTTGGGTTCTCAAGGGTTGTGTTCTAATCACAAACACCTGGAGGGGGTTATCATATGTGTTTGTGTGTGTCAGCGGAGCCATGACATCAAATAATCCTAATGAGGAATTTTAATGAAGGATTCGCAAGACATCAGATGTCCGGCACTCGGCGAGTCGCATGAGTCACTTTCAAGCAGTGTTACGGCGTAAGAATTAAAAGGACTAGACAGCCACCGCTGACCTTTTCTTTTGCATTAAGTGATTTTAATGAACGTGTTTTCTTTGCCTTTTTTTTCCCCATCCAATCCACTGTCATCAATATGTATTTTCGCTGATTAGCATCAAGCGTTGCCCATAGCGAGGCACGTTTGTGCTCCTTCAGCAGCTCAGTCATCTGTTAGCATTATCTTTCTTTGAACCGTTTTTGTATCCGATCAGTTCCACCTAATACGTCTCTTGATTCGCTATTGTAGCGCCCAGACAGCACGTTGTTCTCCTCACTTTAAACGCGCCTTCAGATGCCTGGCCTGTCATCGTCTGGCAGTTTATCGTGCTTGTGTCTGGAGCTGCTTTTAGCCTAGCGCGTCTATCAAACCCCCGCTACCTTTGAATGCCAGATCAAAAGAAGATGAATTCCAGGCAAAGAGATGGAAAGGGGGAGCGCAAGGGGCTGTTTGTGCATGTGTGTGCGTGCGTGTGTGGGGATGGGTGCTTTGTAAACATCACAGTGACAGCTCACAATGGGTCGCTTTAGCGCAACGCTAACCCTCCGCCAGTCAGCCACACTCACTAGCTTGTTAAACAACAAATAATTCCTTCGCTCGGGGCCCGTGCTCACCTCGGAAACGGTGCCAAGTTCATCCTCTCGCTTCTCATTAGTTTTGATCCTGACAGAGTCTTTGAATCATCCCTTCGTTGCTCTTTTGTCTTAATTGCCTTTTTCCCGTCGTATCCGATGAAGACGTACCTTTTAGCTAGCTGCATTAACAACAAGAAATGTGTTATTATTAAGGTGCGCTTGTGAAGTCTTATTTGATATAGAAGATGTTCTCCTGAAAGCGTTCTCGACAGGAAACAGACTTGTGGTTTGGCGTAGCCTAATGTTGTTTTTTTTAGACCTCCGTATCTCCTGATTGATCATCTGGTTTGTTTGTTGACAGCCTTTCTGACGCAATTAACAACTGAAAGCAGCACATTGTACTTTATGTCCTCTTCTTGAAGTGTCTCAATATCACATCCTGTTGACTCAAATATTCTTGTTCCAGCACTGTCTGCACTGCAAACTGTGCACACCAAGTATTTTTGTGTCATAAAAGTTTCTGTGTAAACAAAGAGTGTGCAGCATGCAGTAATCGTTATCTTACGGTTGTTTGAGCGTGTTTTACGTTCCGTCTGGCATAACCACCAGACCTGAGAGTGAGAGATTGAGTCGTACGTAGCAAAGTATTACAAGTTATAAAAGAAGTCTGACTCATTTCAACACTTTTTTATCTTTGGTCACATGGGACTCTGCAAAATGCTGAGAAAGAGCACCTGAGAGGAAACGCATAAATTAGTAATATATACACATGGTTTCTTGGCAAAAGATTTTTTTTCCCATTGATTAAAAGAGATTAAACATAAAGGATTAAGATTCAACTCTTGTTTCCGCTTGTTTTCATTAGGGCTTGAAAACATTTAATAAAATAAACATGTAACCATTTTATAGACACATTGCAATTTACCCTGTGTATATTAGTACTGTCAAACGATTAATCACGTCCAAAAAAAAGTTTGTGTTTGCATAATATACACTCACCTAAAGGATTATTAGGAACACCTGTTTAATTTCTCATTAATTAAATTATCTAATCAACCAATCACATGGCAGTTGCTTCAATGCATTTAGGGGTGTGGTCCTGGTCAAGACAATCTCCTAAACTCCAAACTGAATGTCAGTATGGGAAAGAACAGTGATTTCGGTCTGAGTATTTCACAATCTGCTCAGTTACTGGGATTTTCACGCACAACCATTTCTAGAGTTTACAAAGAATGGTGGGAAAAGGGAAAAACATCCAGTATGCGGCAGTCCTGTGGGCGAAAATGCCTTGTTGATGCTAGAGGTCAGAGGAGTGGGCCGACTGATTCAAGCTGATAGAAGAGCAACTTTGACTGAAATAACCACTCGTTACAACCGAGGTATGCAGCAAAGCATTTGTGAAGCCACAACACGCACAACCTTGAGGCGGATGGGCTACAACAGCAGAAGACCCCACCGGGTACCACTCATCTCCACTACAAATAGGAAAAAGAGGCTACAATTTGCACGAGCTTACCAAAATTGGACAGTTGAAGACTGGGAAAATGTTGCCTGGTCTGATGAGTCTGGATTTCTGTTGAGACATTCAGATGGTAGAGTCAGAATTTGGCGTAAACAGAATGAGAACATGGATCCATCATGCCTTGTTACCACTGTGCAGGCTGCTGGTGGTGGTGTAATGGTGTGGGGGATGTTTTCTTGGCACACTTTAGGCCCCTTAGTGCCAATTGGGCATCGTTTAAATGCCACGGCCTACCTGAGCATTGTTTCTGACCATGTCCATCCCTTTATGACCACCATGTACCCATCCTCTGATGGCTACTTCCAGCAGGATAATGCACCATGTCACAAAGCTTGAATCATTATATTATTAAACATACTACTATACTATTAAATATTTGCATATATATACTGTATATTTATTTAATTTATATGGACCCACTTTATATTAGGTGGCCTTAACTACTATGTACTAACATTTTAATTAATCATTTGATACAATGCACTTATTGTGTACATACATGTTTTTACATTGTACTTACATTTAAAAAAAATACCTGCATGTAATTACGTTTGTAATTAATTTCTGTAGTTACATTTGTAATTACACAGTTGACACTTCCCTTACACCTAACTCTAACCTTAAACTAACCCATATCACAACACCTGTCCCTAACTCTACCCGTATCCCACCTCAATATCAGCAAAAGTGTTTTGCAACACAATATGAACACAATAAGTACATTGTACTTATTTTTTGATGTAAGTACATAGTAGTTAAGGCCACCTAATATAAAGTGGGGCCATTTATATTATATATAAATATTTGATATATAAATATTAAAAATTCTTAAATATGTACATGCATGTGTGGGTATTTATATACATAATAATTATACAAATTACACATATATTATGTAAACATTAACTTTTATTTTAGATGTGATTAATTGTGATTAATCGTTTGACAGCACTATCTATAACAGCTTCAAATCTTCTTGGAAGGCTTTCCACAAGGTTTAGGAGTGTGTTTATGGGAATCTTTGACTATTCTTCTAGAAGTGCATTTGTGAGGTCAGGCACTGATGCTGGACGAGAAGGCCCGGCTCGCAGTCTCCGCACTAATTCATGCCAAAGGTGTTCTATCGGGTTGAGGTCAGGACTCTGCAGGTCAGTCAGGTTCCTCCACACCAAACTCGCTCATCCATGTCTTTATGGACCTTGCTTTGTGCACTTGTGCACAGTCATGTTGGAACAGGAAGTGTTCCAACACTTCCACAAACTGTTCCCACAATGTTGGGAGCATGAAATTGTGCAAAATGTCTTAGTATGCTGAAGCATTAAGAGTCCCTTTCACTGGAACTAAGGTGCCAAGCTCAACCCCCCCCAAAAAAACAAAAACAAAAACAGACCATAATCCCCCCTCCACCAAAACTTTACACTTGATACAATGCAGTTAGGCAAGTACCGTTCTCCTGGTAACCGGCCAGACTCGTCCATGGGATTGCCAGACAGAGAAGCGTGATTCGAGAACATGTCTCCACTACTCTAGAGTCCAGTGGCAGCGTGCTTTACACCACTACATCCAACGCTTTGCATTGCACTTGGTGATGTAAGGCTTGGATGCAGCTGCTCAGCCATGGAAACCCATTCCATGAAGCTCTCTACGCACTGTTCTTGAGCTAATCTGAAGGCCATATTTGCATCAGTAAAAATAATTTATTTATATATACTTATACGTTGATGCACTATATAAAAGATTTTGCTAAACAAACCTAGATGAGCACAACAATTTCACTTGTTTATAGCCACATGTCCCCCTGTCTTTTTGAGTTCATGTACTGGATGGGTTTTCTCACATTTCTGCTAGTCACCCAAAATGAAGAGTTTCAGTCCATTCATGGCACTGGAAGACTTTAGTGTCATATTGTCATGCATATTTAATTAGGTTTCTATAAATAGGGTATTTATTTTTCTGATGTGTGAGAGCGCCTGGCCGATCAGTGTGGGAGGGGGAGAGCGTGGTGCTGGTGGTTTGGGTGAGAGAGTGGCTTAGGGACTGTCCCTTTCAAAAAAGCCTCCGTCATTTTTAACGGGCGTCGGGTCAGCTTGGAAATATGAAGAGTTTTGATAGGTAGTGAAGTGTTTTGTTTTTTTTCTATTACTGGAATTTAAATCGCAAAGAACTTGGAGGGCAGAGGATGTTGGTATGTTATGCATAAACTGTTAAGACTGAATAGATCAGAGACCTTGTTTAAAACTTCAGCAGCTCTTACCTGATGTTGGGATCCTTCAGATATTCAGCGCAGCAGGTTCTCATGCAGTATGGAACTGAAGGTTTGATGAACTTTCCCATATATTCTCTTTCCATATGTATTATTTTGGAATAATAATGTCTATAATAACACAAAAAAATACTTAAATTAATTTAGATTATTTTCTTGAGAATTGTAACATGAGAACATATCTTGAATTTGACTCCGTAGTCATTTTTATTGTTTAGAGCATAAATCTTACAAATTCATGCTTCAAACAAGAAAAAAAACAAAAACAGAGCGAGGCCTGTGGTATACTAAAAATATATATTCTCTGAAAATGTCTTATTTTGCACGTTTTTCCACTCCTTTGGTTTGAGTCCTATCTCACAGGTAGGTCTTTCAAGGTTGCCTGGAGAGGAGAGGAATCCCAAGCACATCAACTGACCACTGGGGTTCCCCAGGGCTCAGTGCTTGGTCCTCTCCTCTTCTCCATCTACACTACTTCATTGGGACCCATCATTCAGGCACATGGCTTCTCATACCACTGCTATGCTGATGACACTCAGCTCTACCTTTCATTTCACCCAGACGACCCCACAGTAGCCGCACGAATCTCCAGCTGTCTGGCTGACATCTCTGCATGGATGAGAAAAATTCACCTGCAGCTCAACCTGGCAAAGACTGAGTTTCTCATCTTCCCCGCCAGTCCCATCATACAACATGACTTCACCATCCAGTTAGGTACATCCTTGATTTCCCCATCAAAGTCAGTCAGAAATCTTGGAGTAACATTTGATGACCAGCTGTCCTTCAGAGAACACATTTCTAAGACAGCTCGCTCATGCCAGTTTGCGCTCCACAACATCAGGGAGATTAGACCGTTCCTAACAGAGCACGCAACACAGCTTCTTGGCCAGGCCCTGGTTATTTCTAGACTTGACTACTGCAATGCGCTTCTGGTTGGACTTCCCTCTTGTGCGATCCAAACACTTCGAATGATCCAGAATGCAGCAGCACGTCTTGTCTCCAACGAGCCCAAAAGGACCCACGTCACACCTCTCTTCATCTCCCTGCACTGGCTACCACTCGCTGCTCGCATCAAGTTTAAGGCGCTGACGCTTGCCTACAGAGCCACCACGCGCTCAGCTCCTGCTTACTTTGACTCCATTCTACAAATCCACACCCCCACCAGAAGCCTTCGCTCAGCAAAGGAACGACGGCTTGTGGTACCATCACAGAGGGGGAAAAAAATCCCTTTCCAGAACATTTTCATTCAACGTTCCCAGCTGGTGGAACGATCTTCCCAGCAACATCCGAAATGCAGAATCATTGACATCATTCAAAAGTCAACTTAAAACTCAGCTCTTCCGTGAGCACTTAACCTTTTTTTTTTTTTGCAATAAAAAAATAAAACACTTTCCTTTCCTCTTTCTCTTCCTTCTTCCCTCCCTACTCTAGCCTGTGCTACACTGAGCAATGTACACGGTCTCAGGATTTCAGGCTCTTATTGTGCTTCTCGATTCTTCATGACCAATCGCTTCATGTACCCCCAAGTTGTAAGTCCCTTTGGATAAAAGCATCTGCTAAATGCATAAATGTAAATGTATATTTATTTTTACTGTGAAACAAGACAAATACTGACTATTTTTGTAGCATATCTCAAAACGTCAAGGAAACTTTGATTCATCTTGATATAAAACTTTTATTTCTGTGCTGTGTGTATATATATGGTAATATATGTTTTAATGTAATATAGAGTAGCGTGATGTTTGTTTATCCATAATGATGACGGTCAGTGTCAGACGGCACTGAAGTGGCCCCTCTGTAGCCTGTTATTATATTCCTGCCTCATGATGTCATCCCACAACTCCAGTGCATGAGAAGGTCACTCACACACACACACACACACACACACACATATACACACACACACACACACACACAAACAGCTGGCTTCTCCAGCCCAGTGCTTCAGTTCTCATCTCCATGGCTTCTTTATTGAGCTCTTGGAGAGCAGGACCAAACAGTAACCCTTTACTCGCTAATATAGGCCTGTCCTTTCTCTCAAAACCACCTCCTCATTTTCCTTTCTTTTTACATGGAATTATGTAAATTTCATTCAATGCAAACCCACGTGTTTTGCACACTTTCTCAAACCATTTATAGCATCAGGTTGCTAATAACAAGTCACTAATATCAGATAATGAAGTCTGAACTCCACCCACCGAGAAGCCCAAGGGTTTTAGATGTGCCTGCAACTGTTTGTTGAATTGTGGGAGTTTTGGTGTGATGAGGGTGGAAAGAATGAAGCCGTTATTTACTCAGATGGTTCTCTGGTGTAGGTGTGAGTCTGCCCCTGCTGTTCTATGGGAACACACTGCTTGCTTTTCTTGGTATTGGTGCTTTTTTTTTTTTTTTGCTCAACTGGAGAACAACTTTTTTTCCCAGCACCGCTGTTGCTTTTGTTTGCTCTGGATGGCATGTCTGATTATTTATGGTGGGGAGGAGGGAGTAGTCCAGCCAGTAAACATGTGACTGCACTGTATTTTGTTTTCCACTCAGAGGGCCATGTCCTTTGACAGATATTTTGAAGGCTAATAAACTTTTTATTTGCTTTATGATCGGGGAGGGTGGGGGGAGGCAGACAAACAGATAAACGTAGCAAGAAAGAGAGAGAAGTTAGTGTCTGCATACCATATTACTCTTTCTGTAGCATATAGTATGAAAACTTAGTATTCTGTATGGATAGAATAGCCAGACCAACTACTCCAGTTGACAAAAAGTACTGTATGCAACAGAGTATAGTGCTGGATAGAGTATCCCACAATACACTGCACTTTTCATGATTCAAAAACAATATCAGCCACAATTTAATCCATTTTTTAAAATGTATTATTTACTCTGCACTCAGGAATTAGTAGATTTTAACAATACATTTTTGTTCTTTTATATTGTAATAAGTTTATATTTATTTAATTATTTGTAAATAATACTTTTTATTACCAGCTAGTTGATTTTTACCTTAGCAATTACATTATTTGCTAAAAGATTTTTGTGCTTTTTTTTTTAAATAATGTGATCATTTATTTCCGAGCTGATAACTTCACTCTATTCGTTGAATTAATCATGCAACATTTTAGCGTATGTTTAATGTGTAATGTGTATATTTCCTTTTATTTTTAATAAAAGTAGTATACAGTATATGCTAGGGTTGTCAAAAGTACCGGTACTACTAAAAAACTGTTGGCATACCAGGCACCGGGTATATTCGGTTCCCCTCTGATAAGACGCTCTCGTTCCAGATTGTTTGAGCGCACTCTGAGCATCAAAGGTTTCTATTTACAGCGTGTTTTTACAAGGTATTGTAGCCAATCACAATCACATATGTTGAGCATGTGAAGTTATGTAATGGCCTATCAGCGGTGCTGGTCAGTAAGTAGTCAGAATCCACTTAACACCACTGAAAACACACACGGTTTAGTTTTGTTCAACGTGAGCTGCACGCTCGCCAATGCTTTCATTATAACCAACATAGTGTAAACAGTATGTAAATAAGAAATGAATCGCACAACTAAGACAGCTTTTTTGATTATAACGAGAGTTTTCACGAGAGTGCAGAATTCAGTGATCTTGCAATTTCGAGATTGAAGGCCTTACTTATTATAAAGGGTGAGCTCCTCTCTTGCTTTCTATTTATTACCCATTCACATAGTTTTGCATGCTGCTAAGTACACTGCAGTTTTTGGATTGACAACAGTGTTTAAATGTGCGATTGATTCGGAAACTGTGATGATTGACAGTACCGGTACAGAGACAAAACGGGACAATTTTTTACATTTCTTAATTGAACAGTTTTTGCTGGTATTGGTACCGAAGTTTTGGTACTGTGACAACCCTAGTATATATAGTGTTATGCACTGCAGTATGCTATTGCCAATATTTGATTCTGAGCCTAGTTTGAAATATTAAGCAACAGCGTTTGTCCTCTCTGTTTCCTGTAGCTTTAATCTAGTCACTGAAAATGTTTTTGATAACCATTTTTGATAACAGTTTCCTATCAGCTTATTTTCACCTACTTGTTTGTTTTGGTGACTAATCGCTGCACATGTGACCAAATGAAGCTGTACATTTGTTTAAAAAAACAGAACGGATGGAAACAGTATCTTGTCCAGCTGTAGAACATGGCATCATTTGAATTACATCTTTGACGTCAAATAGCAGTAGGGCTGTTCTCAGGGGAGTATCAGTCCCCAAACACAAAAACACAACACTATTGAAACTGTTGTTCATGAACTTTTGTTTTCTCACATTGTTTTCTTTTTTTTTTTCCTCACTCAGACCTTACAAGTTGCACGGCAGATCCTTCTCCAACAGCAACAGCAAAGCAACGCCCTCAAGTCCCCTAAAAATAATGACAAGCAGCCTGCACCACAGGTACGTGTGTGTGTGTGTGTGTGTGTGTGTGTGTGTGTGTGTGTGTGTGTGTGTGTGTGTGTGTGTGTGTGTGTGTGTGTGTGTGTGTGTGTGTGTGTGTGTGTGTGTGCGCGTGTGCGTGTGCGTGTGCGTGTGTGTGTGTGTGTGAAGCTCTGATGTTGCTCAAATGTTTCTTTTTGATTGCTCAGGAGACTTAAAGGAGTTTCAGTAGACAACTGTCTCAGATGTTTCTCCTCAAATTCCTTATGAGAAATGTTCTTGTAGAACAGTACTGGTTCTGACATAAATGTGCGTGCGTGCGTGTGTGTGTGTGCACGTGTGTGTGTGTGTTTATGTGAGTGATCAGGCATTATTTGTTTGCATCTATATATACAGTTGGTGGTACAACATGTACCTGTCAAAGCTTGACAAACAGGAAATTAAGGCAGACAGAGCTGAAGAGCTGGAAGTACATTAGCGTAGTGTTCTTTCATTATTCACAGTAATCTAACAAATCACGCACAATGAAATCCTGTCAGTTTTAGCACATTATGACCACATGGATATCTAACGTGTGTTGCAAGTGTGAAGAGCAAACAACATTAGCTTTTTTAATAGAGGTACAGTAAGTATGGCATTTTCTCTCTCTGTCTCTTTCTATCTGATTTCACACTTAATTCTGTCATCAGCAGTTAAAGGGGGCGCCCGGGAGCAGCCCTGGCTCCTGACTTAGCCTCCGGGCTTTCTATTTGCCTATCCTTTGTGATGCAAAGCAAATCCGGCCCTTTTCATTTCCCCATCCGCACCCCTTTAAAAGAGAGCAGCTAGCCATGTCTGATGCAATATTTACGTTTATTTGAGATCATTCTCGCTCAGATCCTTATCTTTGTTTGAGCAAGGTGGATGTTGTTTGTTTCGTGGTGGAATCGCAGGAGACCAAGGGGCATATTTGTTAATTAACGCACATCCCTGCTTTTGAGTGAGTCTGTTTGTGTGTGTAGTCACTATATAGAAGGCTTTTTAGCGGTACTTGCTAATGAATCATACATTTTCTAAGCATTTAGACTAAGGAAAATTAGGGAAAACATCTTAGACTCGCATTGAATGAGTTACTTGGACATCAAAGGGATTTGAGGTTGGCTCTTTTCACCCATGCTAAAAAAAACAATAATAGCAACCACATAGCAACACCCTAGAATCATGACGCAAGTTTTGTGCAGGCAAGCACCAATCACATTTTAATCTCAACTAGGTTTTACTGAGGTGTTGTGGCAGGGCTGCACGACTAATCAAAATAAATCCAACATTGCGATATGCCCTAGTGCAATTATCAAATTGCAAAAGCTGTGATTAAATTTAAAGGAAATTTGTAGGGCTGTAATCTCCCAGTCGATTAGTCGATTATTAGTCTATATGTTCT
The DNA here is from genome assembly GCA_023566225.1 of Romanogobio albipinnatus. Lineage (NCBI taxonomy): Eukaryota > Metazoa > Chordata > Actinopteri > Cypriniformes > Gobionidae > Romanogobio > Romanogobio albipinnatus. The sequence continues at coordinate 12,347,206 of CM042250.1, forward strand.
GGTTAGACCAAAATTCTGATTGGTCGATTTTTTGCCACGTTCATTTCATTAGTTTTGCCGCGGTCATTTCATCAGTTATGCCGCACCGCGTTCGTTTCATCAGGGTGCAGATCCACTTGTCCGTGCGACACTTCTGTCGCGCCGCACTCCACTTTTTCCTATCGTGACGTCAAGCAACTTTAACGCGCCCGTAAAGCATTCCGGGAAGGCGGCGCTGCATTTGAACAAATGCCACGCGTCAAAAAAGCTGGCCGAAGCCCATCTTTATGCAAATGAATCCGTTGAATGCGACACAACTATCCAATAGAAGTAGAGCACATGGTGACTGAGGGAAGTCTCTTGCTGGTCCTTAGTTTTTCATTCCCCGCTGGCTCAAACATACGCCTATAGCGGTAAACTTGAGGAACGCCCATCAACATACACATGAGGGGGAAGCGTCACAACACCACGCTTCAGTCGTGCCACAAAAGTGGATCTGTACTGTCAGTTTTGCCGCGTTCATTTCATCAGGTGGAAAGCACTAATTGCTAATGGGGTGTTTTCACAGGTAACAGTCTGTCTTCAGAACCCCCCCCCTGTTTACACTTCTTTTGGATTAGCCTTATTAACATTATTTGGATTTTCTTTGGTTGATTACAGCCCTATAAATATGCATTGCGTGTTTCAGAGTGAAGCGTGGAACTGTGTTCTTTTACACGCAATCCGGTTTGGGTTGCTGCATTTGGGAACATGCAACATGTGCCAACCATCTCAAACTTGTAATGAGAAGCTCTTATAAACTGGCTGTTATCAACAAAAGAGAAGCTGCGGTTTTCTGACAATATAAAAGCTTGATGATTTAACATTTGAAAGTGATGAAATTAAGGTAACCATACATTTTAGAATTGTAATTTTACAGTTGCACTGTATAATAAAACTATTATTAGTTGTAGTAGTAGTATATTTTTCTTAAATGCACATTTTTTATTTTACAGTGAAATATTACAATAGCTATATTTCTTATTATAGTCGTCACAATTATAGCGTATTCACAATTTTTATCAGGAAAAAAATGCAATAAGATTTGGATCCCCCAAATCATGTAGCCTGGCTTTGTGGCATATCAGTACCATGCCATGTAGTCTAAAAGAACGTGTGTAGATATCACTGGAAATAAATCACAAGGGAAGAAATACGGTATCTGTGACCTTTAGGTTCTGTGTGAATTTGCCAGAATTGAGATAAAGTCGGAAGGATCAAGCTAAACCGCTTCACTCATCAGGCTGAGGGGTCAGCGGCCAGCAGATTCCACTATTCGGACTGTTAGTAAGTAGAGAAGGAGCAGACCAGCCTCAGCACACAAAGACGAAATTAAAATTCAAATTTATTAATGTATACAGAGAAGCATGGCCAACCTGTCACTCACACCAGTGAAAAAGAAAGCATGTGTGTTTTTGCCTTTCACCCTCATGCTCTCTTCTGTCTTTCTATGACTGTGTTCAGAATGGAATCCTAGTGTACTGTATACTGCCATATAAATACTGTATACTTGCTATTTGTTTTTATGTATGTACTGTACTGCTTTATGTAAGTGGTGAAGTTGTTGAGCACAATGCATTGTGGGATAGTTCCCAGTGTAGTATGCTTTGTTTTACACTGACCATTTTGTCAGATTTGTTCTTCGCATATAGTTAATATTCTGACTAAGCACAGTCTGCATACAGGGAGTGCAGAATTATTAGGCAAGTTGTATTTTTGAGGATTAATTTTACAACATTAATAATTAAACAACAACCATGTTGTCAATGAACACAAAAAACTCATTAATATCAAAGCTGAATATTTTTGGAAGTAGTTTTTAGTTTTAGCTATTTTAGGGGGATATCTGTGTGTGCAGGTGACTATTACTGTGCATAATTTTTAGGCAACTTAACAAAAAACAAATTTATACCCATTTCAATTATTTATTTTTACCAGTGAAACCAATATAACATCTCAACATTCACAAATATACATTTCTGACATTCAAAAACCCAACAAAAACAAATCAGTGACCAATATAGCCACCTTTCTTTGCAAGGACACTCAAAAGCCTGCCATCCATGGATTCTGTCAGTGTTTTGATCTGTTCACCATCAACATTGCATGCAGCAGCAACCACAGCCTCCCAGACACTGTTCAGAGAGGTGTACTGTTTTCCCTCCTTGTAAATCGCACATTTGATGATGGACCACAGGTTCTCAATGGGGTTCAGATCAGGTGAACAAGGAGGCCATATCATTAGATTTTCTTCTTTTATACCCTTTCTTGCCAGCCACGCTGTGGAGTACTTGGACGCGTGTGATGGAGCATTGTCCTGCATGAAAATCATGTTTTTCTTGAAGGATGCAGACTTCTTCCTGTACCACTGCTTGAAGAAGGTGTCTTCCAGAAACTGGCAGTAGGACTGGGAGTTGAGCTTGACTCCATCCTCAACCCGAAAAGGCCCCACAAGCTCATCTTTGATGATACCAGCCCAAACCAGTACTCCACCTCCACCTTGCTGGCGTCTGAGTCGGACTGGAGCTCTCTGCCCTTTACCAATCCAGCCACGGGCCCATCCATCTGGCCCATCAAGACTCACTCTCATTTCATCAGTCCATAAAACCTTAGAAAAATCAGTCTTGAGATATTTCTTGGCCCAGTCTTGACGTTTCAGCTTGTGTGTCTTGTTCAGTGGTGGTCGACTTTCTGCCTTTCTTACCTTGGCCATGTCTCTGAGTATTGCACACCTTGTGATTTTGGGCACTCCAGTGATGTTGCAGCTCTGAAATATGGCCAAACTGGTGGCAAGTGGCATCTTGGCAGCTGCACGCTTGACTTTTCTCAGTTCACGGGCAGTTATTTTGCGCCTTGGTTTTTCCACACGCTTCTTGCGACCCTGTTGACTATTTTGAATGAAACGCTTGATTGTTCGATGATCACGCTTCAGAAGCTTGGCTATTTTAAGACTGCTGCATCCCTCTGCAATATATCTCACTATTTTTGACTTTTCTGAGCCTGTCAAGTCCTTCTTTTGACCCATTTTGCCAAAGGAAAGGAAGTTGCCTAATAATTATGCACACCTGATATAGGGTGTTGATGTCATTAGACCACACCCCTTCTCATTACAGAGATGCACATCACCTAATATGCTTAATTGGTAGTAGGCTTTCCAGCCTATACAGCTTGGAGTAAGACAACATGCATAACGAGGATGATGTGGTCAAAATACTCATTTGCCTAATAATTCTGCACTCCCTGTACTATATACTGCAGAAATAGAGCCCTTTTCTCTCCTTCGTTCCGTCCAATACGTCTTTAGTTCATTATATTATCCGAGCACCCAATAGCTCTTGCAGTCTTGTGTGATCTATCTATCATTAGATGCTGATCTCTATTAGGTGTTATTGCTGTATTGAGGCGCCAAAAGCCAGCATCAATTTGCTTTCCTTACTCTAGAGCATTTTATTTTGATTTGTGACAGTTTTCTCACCAATTCAGCATTTCAATCACCGTCCACCTAAGACTTTGAAGATTTAAGTGTTTGCACATTATTTATTTTGGTCAGCAGTGAGAAACGTAATTGTAGCACACTAATTGTTAATTGTTGGGCTTATTGGGAACACAGGGTATGGCAGTAAACTCATGGGAACCTTTACTAATAGATGGGCGTCTTAAGTAGCGCATTGGATGCTGGACAATTAACAGACAATATGTCTTATTTTTCTTCATTACTCATACTAGGAGATTTTTAAGAAATTAAATGGGGGGAAAAATCTTTATTAATATGACACACAACATAGAACACCATAAACATCTGGTGTAGTGACAGACCGGAGCAGAGGCTAAACACACTCGGCTGGTCAGAAAAACGTGAGTAAATCACAGACAAAATGACACGTGTAATTTAGAGTCCATGCCACTTTACCACTTTACACCTACAGCAGAGAAGAGAGAGAGTCAACAAGAGAAAGAGAGAGAGAGAGGAAGATCGAGAGAGTGCAACTCCCTCCTTGCTAATTACGGTTATCACTGAAATGGTAGGGCTTGAGTCATTAGTTCCATGTGCATTTAATTAGAGGCAGTCTGAAATTGGATTTAACTTATTACTTTTTCATGGATCGCTTTCTTGTCATCACTTCAAATTGGATTGCAGCCCCAGGTAACTAATTATGCCCGCCACAGGATCAGGAGTGGAGAAATAGGTAATTAGGAACAACACTTGCGGACCTTCCTTGATAGTCCACCCTCTCCGTGGAATGAGGGAAAATAAAAAAGACCAAAAAAGGAGTGAGGATTAAGTGCGGTAATGCTGTGAAAGCAGGTGTGGTTAAATCTGCGTTGCCACCTATGGAGGATTAAAGCTCGGTTGGCAGTGTTATTTTGACATGATTTTCGCCCGCTAGTATAATGCCCGTATTAGACACGTTGTGGTTTATTTGATCATTGCACAATGTAAATGTCATGCCTATCCTCGTGCACTTGTGAACTTTAGCCGTTAAAGGCAGCTTGAGCATAAGGCCGCTCGTTCACGCTCGAGTTGGCGAGGGGATATAGCAAAACAAACGTTGTGTCAATAGGCAGCCTGAAAAGAGAGGTTGTTTGTTTCCTTGGACAGTGTTGACGCTTGTTGAGATCAGCTGGTCTGTTCGCTTATTTTTGGTGGGAATGAATTAGTATCTTCCAAACATGTGCGAATCATCTGAAGGAGTTTGTTGCTGTACCAAAAACTCAATGATGGCGAAACTTCCGCGAATGTGCTTGTCGTGAAGTTTGGGATTGGTTATCTAAGCTGTCAGACTGTTTTGGTCAGGTCGACACTAAAATGTATGAAAAATCTCGTAGACTTTCAGTGAAGAAGGGACTTTTCTAAGGATCAGAATGTTATAGAGATTTAGGCCAGTAAGCAACAATTCAGAAGACTACACAGAACCTCCTTGCAACTAAAAAGGCAATGCCCTAGAAACTACCCAGAACACTCTAGCAGCCTCATAGAAACAGCCATTCAGAACATCTTAGCAACTGTATAGCAACACCCTGGCAACCACTCAAAATAATACTGCAATATTGTAAATGATTTAAATCTAATTGTAAGAATGATAACCTGACATATATAAGTGAATCAGGTATTGTGTGTGTGAGAGAGAGAGAGAGAGAGAGAGAGAGAGAGAGAGAGAGAGAGAGAGAGAGAGAGAGAGAGAGAACGAACGATTTTTAATTTAAAAAAAATGATGCAATGTTTGAAATATTTATTTAATTATTTCATTTTACTCACCTTTGGCAATTTATTGTTGGACCCTGATCACAGGACTAAAACACCCAGCAATTATATGCATTTTATTACTTTTATTGTTTGTTAAATGTCCTCTGTGGGGAACTAGACTCACTTGTTCTCTCTGGCCTCAATGGTCAAACATTTATTTTTTGTGTTTTGATGATGTCACAGGAAGTAATCAGTAGAGCTGTTTTGCACAATATTTCTCCTTCTGTTTCTCTTTGCCTTTCTTTCATGATCATATGCAGTCATTGGGAGGGCAAGTGGAGGTCAAGCGATAATGTCCTCTCACTTTAACAAACGATGAAGGGCCCACACACCCCCCCCCCTCCCTCCACACACACACACACACACACACACACACACACACACACACACACACACACGCACAAACAGACTGCAATTCCTCCTCTTCATAGAGTGCTACATGACACAGTGCAGAAGTCAGGCCTTGGCTCTCCTCACTAATACCCTCTTTCTTCTCTGCAGTGTTTTTTTTTCTCTCCAGTCTTTTTTGAACTACCGTTTTTTTGCTGCAGACCCATGGCATTGTCCTGACACATGTATACCACAGTGCAACAATCTGTAACTCATTAGCGGTGTGGTGTGCTGGGGCTCGCTGGATCTCGGCCAGAGCTTCCAGCCTCTCTTACAGACAAACCCAGCACAGCATAGAGCCTAGCTCAGCCACGAGAAACCCAACGTGGGCTGCGGAGTCTGTCAACCCCTGCTCTGCTCTGGAGGTGACCATGAGGCTCTGATAATGTCAGTGTGGAGTGGAGTTTAAATGTTTGGGGTCGGTAAGAAAAAGAAAAGTTGATTATACTCACCAAGGATGCATTGATCAAATATATAGTAATAACAGTAATATTGTGAAAAATTATTACAATTTTAAATAGCTCTCTTCTATTTTGATGTATTTTAAAATGTAATTTATTCCTATGATGGCAAGGCTACATTTAGTGTCATACATCAGTGTCACACAATCCTTCAGAAATCATTCTAATATGAAACACTACTGATTATTATCAGTGTTGAAAATGGTTGTGGTGCTTAATATTTTTGTGAAAACCATGATCATTTTTTTCTCAGGATTCTTTGCTGAATAGAAGCTCAGAAGAACAGCATTCGTTTGAAACAGAATGAAATCGTTTCTAACATTATATATGCCCTTACTTTCATTTATGATCAATTTAATGCATCCTTGCTGACTATTTTTCTTCCATTAAGAAAATGAGAAATTTTGAATAATATAGTGGATAATGAAGCTCCAAAAAAGTATAAAAAAAGCACCAAAGTATCAAAAATGAGTCCGTATAACTCATGCGCTATATTACAAATCTTCTGAAGATGGTTTTGCCATTTCTTAGCTTTGTCTGACATACTTTTTCACTGATTTCACTTCAATTTAAATGATTTTTCACTGATCATTTTACAAAATGATCTGTTAACCTCTGTGACCAGACCATTGAGAACCAAATCAATACGATTCATAAACAAATTGTTTAGACCAGTTTTGTGAATTGAGTTTAAATGTATTAATTTAGCAGACGCTCTTATTCAAAGAGACTTGCAGAGAAGGAACACAACAAGCGTTTTAAATAAATCCACTGATTCAACAGTTTTATTGACTTGATTTAAGATTTGGATGCTGCTACTTCTCTTATGATCTCTCATGAACACAGCAATGAGAGCTAGGGCAGATGTCAAAATCAATTTTGTTCTCTTCCACAAACAAAGCAATCGAATGGCTTCAAAAGAGACTATAGCACAGAAGCCGTATAGTATGGACTGCTTTTTATGATACTTTTTTATAGTTTTGTAGTTGTGACAGCCCCACTTTTACATCCCCATTTCACAAATCACCTTGAATTTCTTGAATTTCTCCCCCCACAAGCTTCTCACATCAGTACAGTGCATTACAATGCAATAAACACAATTAATACAAATAACAATACATATATACATAACTGGCTGTAACTCTGATTTAATTGGAGACCGGTGAACAAAAGAATTCTGTAATCTGTTTATTCCTGCATATGAAACGCTAAGTCTTCTGTTTGATTGCAAAAGCTGATATTCCTCATATAGAGTTTGAGAAGGGTCAGACATAATTTTGCCTGCCAGAGACAACATCTTTTAAATATAAGCATCTTGAAAACTTGACTCAAGCATTTGGCCCACAGTCTTTGAGCAAATATGTAGCAGTCTAGCCAATCGAGCTTTGTTGAACAGCATGACAGCTATACCATCCATGCACATATTCTGTATTGCACAACACTCTGTAATATGCACTCTGTTTGTTTGCTCCAAATACACTGTTATACCTTGCAACAAGACATCTATATGTCCACTCGATAATAAAGCAGCATCCACATAGACACCCAAGTATTTATAAGAGGACCCTTGTTCAATCTGAAAGTCATGTACAGTCACTGGTGTTACTTATGTATCTGCTGGAAGACCAAAAATAATTTCCTTTTGTCTTCTTTACATTTATAATAAGTGAATTCCTTTCACACCACTTTACTGATCTGAATACTAGAATCATCTTCAATACCTAATAAAGAAAAAGGCACAGAACAGCAAAGATATATTTCAAAAAAGTCTCTTTTTGTGTCTCACACAAGAAACAGTCATGTAGGTTTGGCAGCATGAGGGTAAGTATAAATGAAGACAGAATCGTCTTTTTAAGGCGAACTATTCCTTTTAAGTCATAATCGTTTTGCCGCTTTTTTTTTCCGCTCTGAAGGCCCTCAGTATTTCTCATTCCTCCATCTGCGGCTGTAGCCACGTATCATTCCTGTTCTCTTCAGCCGTGTGTTTTTTCTAGTCATATTGTAAGAATGCATTATGTGTAATGTGTAGATGAGAAACAGGTTTGGATGATGCTGTCACGATGAGGTCATCACGCTTTTTTCCAGACCGTCTGGCCCAGCCAGTGAGTAACGTCCAACCATCAGATTGCTGTCGCATCAACTCCGAGCGCCAACCCTTAAAGCAACAGTGCCATTTTGGAGACCTTTTCACTTCAGTCATGTTTCTTTTCTCCCCCCAGGCCGCCCGCCAGCCCCTTCTTCTTGTCTCCTCCCCTTCTCTCCTCATCCCTCAATTCTTTCCATCTTTTCGTTCGTTTTTCGCCACGGTATACAGATGTGTGGTCCGTGTTGCTAGGACTGATTCATTCGTCCTGCGGGGAGTTTATGGAGAGATGCATATGTCGTAATTGAGACTCCAAAACACTAACAGCTATATGAGAAGCTTGGTGAAGTCTCTTGTGTGAAGCCACATCTGACGGCCTGTGGGTTCACTGGAGAACTGACAGTTGTCAGCGGTTAGCATGAGATGCTTGGGACAGAGGAATATGGCTACTGTGATCAGCGTGTGTATGTTTAAGTGCTTTTAATAGTTGAGCTCTTTTTCTCTCACTCTCTTTTTCGTATTTTTTTTCTAAAGTTTTAAAATTGTCACTAAGAGTAGACAAAACACATATGGTGTTGGTTTATATTTATTACAGATGTTAAAATACCCTTTTGTGGCCTTGTGCTGCTTTGTTTGGAAAGGTCGACTGAGTTTGGTAAAGCAAAAGATGTTCACTGGATGTTCGCTTGCGTTTGTCTCACACTTTCTTTGATCTTCGATGATCTCAGAATATATAATGAATATATTGATATAGATTTCCTTACCTTATTTTATTTTATTTGTGATGTCATTTAAGATATTAAAAATTAAAAAAAAAAAATTTATAAACAATTTGATCATTTGAAATTAAAATTGTATTATATAAATGTATATTTATTTACATTTTTACCTAAATTTTTCCAATAGTTTATTAGTTAACTACTGTTAAAATGACTTGAGTCAGTAAGTTTAAAAAAAATCTATTTTAAATAAATTGTTCTTTTTTTAAGTGAATATTTCTATTCATCAAAGAATCAAAGTTTATATATATATATATATATATATATATATATATATATATATATATATATATATATATATATATATATATATATATATATATATATATATATATATATATAAAACAATTCTCAATATAATATTGATCCGTTCGGTACGGCATTCATGGTTCAATACGGGCTTGTGAATTGCGTTTTTTTTTCGGTTTTGCATTTAATTAATTATTTTTCTACAAATTCTATAATTTGCCTCCATCCCAATATACTGAACGTGACATACTTTCACATCACACGTTAGTGGTAGAGTTATACTCACGGAACACTTATAGTTATTCACAATCACGAAAGTTCATTTGCATGCGTTTTACAGACTTGCAGGCTAATTTGCGTGCGCGGCTTTAAAGCTATGGTCTACGATTTCAAAGATTGTTCATTATTAATAACCTCGTTTAGATGCTGGTTATGGTTCTACAGTACAATCCTAACAATATGAAGAGAAAAAAGAATAAAAAAAATCCATTCACTCTATTGGGTGTACACCCGCAGAGAAATTGACCAATGTAAGCTGTCCGGCCGGACAGCTTACATTGGTTAACTGCTCTCATCCAATCCCCTGCTCCACTCGCGTCTCCACCGCACCGCACCCCACCCCGCCCCCTCCTGCGACATGAAAGTAGGCAGCGTCAACTCAGCAATGGAGAAAAACCAACAAACAGACAGCAGCAAGCGGCCCCTGCTCGCCCCAACAGTCAAGGTTGGAAGAAAGAGAAAGTCAATTGAGGAAAGAGCAGAGATAAAAAAAATAAATGTGAAGAACGGCGGACTCAAAGCCGAATCAGTATAGGGTCCACCATTGCCCGTTGGAGCAAGCTTCAGAGAAACCTTTGGACTTAAAACCGACGCTGACATAGCTGACTTTTTGTTGAGACGGTAAACATCTATTTATACTTTTATGGTGTGGTGTATTACATAGATAGCTTTTTATCAGTCTGACAACATGATCATGCTGCCGGTCGGCATTGGAATGTTAGCCGTTTAGCATCGCCTATCACGGGTCAAAGTAATTATATTTCTTGAAGTGCTTGACTATTTCAATAGTCCTAACGTTAGCGGTTTTCTGTTCGAGCCGATAGAACATTGCAAGCGAGGTAAAGTTAGTTTTAGGTTTGATATTCGCCGCATATCGGCATAGGCTGCTTAAGGGACCGTCTGCAAATTCACCACACAGTGCAAATCGAGTCTCAACAATGAATTCAAATAAATTTTACAGGGCTATGTACAGTACCCTGATATTTATAGAAAATAAATAAATACAGTAACTCACTAAAAGGGTTTTTTCGTGTACTATGTGTACAATGTACTAATGTACTACAACCTTTGGAACAGGAAAAAACCCTTTTGGTGAGTTACTGTAATTGTTTTTCTATAAATATTAGTGTACTGTACGTACAGTAAGGGTGATATTGGCATAATTTCACCTGTAGTAAGTCAGTCATAAATATTTTTTAATGTACTACAACTTCGAATTATTTGTATTTATTTTTTATTTTAAAAGTCATTTTTAACTTATACAAATTAGACGTTTTTACGCTGTTGGGGAATTTAGAGACATTCCCTTTGTCATGAAGCCCGGTGATAGCGCGTCAAAGCATTCTCGGGTATAAATCAGGCATAAATATGCAGCTGTAATATACGTAAGTGGTTTTGAATTAATTGTTTATGTTGCTATACAGTAGTTGCATAATTGTTCAAACTATTCATGGTATTTATGTCTCTGAAAGATTGTTGACTCTTTAGAACTGTATCAAGGGAAAACGAAAATCCGGCGAATATCAAACCTAAAACTAACTTTACTCCGCTACATTGCATGTGTTGCTAATCTTGCGTGGGCGAACTCAAATCGCACATGGTACATCTCTGTTCCGATGTTTACTCCTGCTTGACTGAGTGACGTTGTTCAGGTCGTTTCCCGGTGGGAGGGATCAGGTAGCACAGAGGGGAGGGGTGTGCGTGTGGAGGGGCGGGATGAGTTTTTTAAAAATTCAGGCTTTCTCGACTGATTTTCAACATCGTAGACTACAGCTTTAAAGGTCCTGTTCTTCGTGATCCCATTTTTAAAACTTTAGTTAGTGTGTAATGTTGCTGTTAGAGCATAAATAATACCTGTAAAATTATAAAGCTCAAAGTTCAATGCCAAGCGAGATATTTTATTTAACAGAAGTTCCCTTTCAAAGCCTACAGCGAACGGCCGATTAGGACTACATCCCTCTACTTCCTTCTTTAATAACGTCACTCGAACACTGAGCGCATGCATCTCTGGTAAGAGGCGTGACCTTACCGGGCAACGTGCGCTAAGCTGCTGTCAAATCACAACCTATGATCACAACACAGGAACCGCTGGCACAATCAGAACTCGTTACGTTTTCTGAAGGAGGGACTTCATAGAACATGGAAGTCATCAGCCCGTTTTTAGGACAGTGAAAACAGCGGTATACAGATAAGTAAATTGTGTGAAAAATACTGTGTTTTTTTACACGCGAAACATGACTTTAACATGTGCTTTTCCGAGCGCGCGCACCAAACACCTGTCAAACGTGATTATTGAACTAAGTAGTCATCTTACTGCGCTAATACTGTCAAATACACACAAGGTTAACATAAACACAGTCGGTTATGTCTAAAGTGAAAGTAAAATTGCGTGTGTCTGTATATTAGATGTGTAGAGGTCTTAAATTGACAGCAGCGCAGCCTAGTGAACAGGCTGTCCTTAAAGGGACAGTTCACCTCTAAAATGATGTCATTATTTACTTACTCTAATATTGTTCCAAACCTGTATTCATTTCTCGATGACAGAATTTATATTTGAGCGAAATATCTCTTTAATGTTAATACAACAACAAAAGACAAAGAGAAAATCACTCACTGCTCTTGACTGATAAACTTTAATACAGTAGCTTTAATAAGAATCAATGTATATTTTATAGTGAAGTCTATGTAGCATTTTATTTTTACAATTATTAATTCAATTTCATACTTAAATGCTGCTGTACAGCTCTGAGCTGCCAGTATAAATATATATATATATATATATCAGGGATGGGCAACTCCAGTCCTCGAGGGCCACTGTCCTGCAAAGTTTAGCTCCAACCCTGATAAAACTCACCTGCCTGTAGCCTTCTAGTAATCCTGAAGACATTGATTAGCTGGTTCAGGTGTGTTTGATTAGGGTTGGAGCTAAACTCTGCAGGACAGTGGCCCTCGAGGACTGGAGTTGCCCATCCCTGATATATATATATATATATATATATATATATATATATATATATATATATATATATATATATATATATATATATATATACATATACTTTTTTTTTTATTTTTTTTTATATCATACAGTACACTAGGAATGTGTACAAGGCTTTTTTTTTAAGTAAAGTTTTAAGTTTAAGTAAGGTTTTTCAAGTCTTTTAAGTAAAATAAAGAAAGAGTATTGCAATAAAAAATTGTCTTTTTCTCTTAACCTCTTGCTGTTCCTGTCGCCTAAGAATTGAATAGCAAAAAAACTGATGTGACAAGCCATCAGAACCGAACCGAACCTAACCGAAAACCGTGGTTAAAAACCGAGGTATGTATTGAACCGTGGACTAACTGTATTGTTGCATCCCTAATATAATATAATATATATATATATATATATATATATATATATATATATATATATATATATATATATATATATATATATATATATATAGTGGTGCTTAATAACTTTGATTATTTGATGAATAGAAAGATCAAAAGAGGCCCTATATATATATATATATATATATATATATATATATATATATATATATATATATATATATATATATATATATATATATATATATATATATATATATATATATATATATATATATATATATATACAACAAATATATATAAATACAGTGAGGAAAATAAGTATTTGAACACCCTGCTATTTTGCAAGTTCTCCCACTTGGAAATCATGGAGGGGTCTGAAATTGTCATCGTAGGTGCATGTCCACTGTGAGAGACATAATCTAAAAAAAAAAATCCAGAAATCACAATAAATGATTTTTTTACTATTTATGTGTATGATACAGCTGCAAATAAGTATTTGAACACCTGTCTATCAGCTAGAATTCTGATCCTCAAAGACCTGTTAGTCTGCCTTTAAAATGCCCACCTCCACTCCATTTATTATCCTAAATTAGATGCACCTGTTTGAGGTTGTTAGCTACATTAAGACACCTGTCCACCCCATACAATCAGTAAGAAACCAACTACTAACATGGCCAAGACCAAAGAGCTGTCCAAAGACACTAGAGACAAAATTGTACACCTCCACAAGACTGGAAAGGGCTACCGGGAAATTGCCAAGCAGCTTGGTGAAAAAAGGTCCACTGTTGCAGCAATCATTAGAAAATGGAAGAAGCTAAACATGACTGTCAATCTCCCTCGGACTGGGGCTCCATGCAAGATCTCACCTCGTGGGGTCTCAATGATCCTAAGAAAGGTGAGAAATCAGCCCAGAACTACACGGGAGGAGCTGGTCAATGACCTGAAAAGAGCTGGGACCACCGTTTCCAAGGTTACTGTTGGTAATACACTAAGACGTCATGGTTTGAAATCATGCATGGCACGGAAGGTTCCCCTGCTTAAACCAGCACATGTCAAGGCCCGTCTTAAGTTTGCCAATGACCATTTGGATGAACCAGAGGAGTCATGGGAGAAAGTCATGTGGTCAGACGAGACCAAAATATAACTTTTTGATCATAATTCCACTAAACTTGTTTGGTGGAAGAAGAATGATGAGTACCATCCTAAGAACACCATCCCTACTGTGAAGCATGGGGGTGGTAGCATCATGCTTTGGGGGTGTTTTTCTGCACATGGGACAGGGCGACTGCACTGTATTAAGGAGAGGATGACCAGGGCCATGTATTGCGAGATTTTGGGGAACAACCTCCTTCCCTTCAAATACTTATTTGCAGCTGTATCATACAAATAAATAGTTTTTTTAAAAAAATCATACATTGTGATTTCTGGATTTTCTTTTTTAGATTATGTCTCTTACAGTGGACATGCACCTACGATGACAATTTCAGACCCCTCCATGATTTCTAAGTGAGAGAACTTGCAAAATAGCAGGGTGTTCAAATACTTATTTGCCTCACTGTATATATAACAAAAATCCAGAAAATCACATGATTTTTAAATAATTAATTAGCATTTTATTGCATGACTTAAGTATTTGATCACCTACCAACCAGTAAGAATTCCGGCTCTCACAGACCTGTCAGTTTTTCTTTAAGAAGCCCTCCTGTTCTCCACTCATTACCTGTATTAACTGCACCTGTTTGAACTCATTACCTGTATAAAAGACACCTGTCCACACACTCAATCAAACAGACTCCAACCTCTCCACAATGGCCAAGACCAGAGAGCTGTGTAAGGACATCAGGGATGAAATTGTAGACCTGCACAAGGCTGGGATGGGCTACAGGACAATAGGCAAGCAGCTTTGTGAGAAGGCAATAACTGTTGGCGCAATTATTAGAAAATGGAAGAAGTTCAAGATCTCCCTCGGTCTGGGGCACCATGAAAAGATCTCACCTCGTGGGGCATCAATGATCATTAGGAAGGTGAGGGATCAGCCCAGAACGACACGGCAAGACCTAGTCAATGACCTGAAGAGAGCTGGATCCACAGTCTCAAAGAAAACCATCAGTAACACACTACGGCGTCATGGATTAAAATCCTGCAGCGCACGCAAGGTCCCCCTGCTCAAGCCAGCGCATGTCCAGGCCCGTCTGAAGCATGGTGGTGGAAATATCATTCTTTGGGGATGCTTTTCTGTAAAGGGGATAGGACGACTGCACCGTATTGAGGGGAGGATGGATGGGGCCATGTATCGCGAGATACAAGACTTTGCCAACAACCCCCTTCCCTCAGTAAGAGCATTGAAGATGGATCGTGGCTGGGTCTTCCAATATGACAACGACCCGAAACACACAGCCAGGGCATCTAAGGAGTGGCTCCGTAAGAAGCATCTCAAGGTCCTGGAGTGGCCTAGCCAGTCTCCAGACCTAAACCCAATAGAAAATCTTTGGAGGGAGCTGAAAGTCCGCAAGCCCTGTAACCTGAAGGATCTGGAGAAGGTCTGTATGGAGGAGTGGGCCAAAATCCCTGCTGCAGTGTGTGCAAACCTGGTTAAGAACTACAGGAAACGTATGATCTCTGTAATTGCAAACAAAAGTTTCTGTACCAAATATTAAGTTCTGCTTTTCTGATGTATCAAATACTTATGTCATGCAATAAAATGCTAATTAATTACTTAAAAATCATACAATGTGATTTTCTGGATTTTTGATTCCGTCACTAATAGTTGAAGAGTACCTATGATACAAATTACAGACTTCTGCATGCTTTGTAAGTGGGCAAACCTGCAAAATCGGCAGTGTATCAAATACTTGTTCTCCCCACTGTATATGTATGTATGTATGTATGTATGTATGTATGTATGTATATATATATACATATATATATATATATATATATATATATATATACTGATGCTGGTGGAGGAAAATGTTCTCTGGCTTGCTTCTCCAAAATTCCCCAAAATGGCTCAAACCCCCAGGGTACAATGTTTGAATCATTAGGTGCACATGGTCCCCCAAAATGATTTGGTTGTGACGTGCTCATCAAGCACAGTAGGAAATGCCATGATATTGCAGCCCAAACCATCATTGATTCACCCCGTGCAGCAACGGTCCAGGTGTTAGGCCTCCTTAGGGGCTTCTCCACACTGTAACTCCCACAGATGTGAGAAAGACCGTGAAGGTGGACTCATCAGAGAACAATACACGTTTCACATTTTCCACAGCTCAAGACTTGGCACCATTGAAACCAACATTTGGCATTGGCACGAGTGACCAATGGTTTGGCTATAGCAGCTAGACCATGAATATTGACCAGGTTAGTACCTGGACGTCCCTTTTGGGCAGCTTCCTCTTACGTTGACAGTTACTCCTGTTGTATGTGGTTCGTCCTACATGGTGGTATGCCCACATTACCCTGGATACCATAGCCTTCGATACAGCACAAAGACTTGCTGTCCTGGTCACAGATGAGCCAGCGAGATGCGCACCAACGATTTGAACTCTACTTCTCTCATTATGTTGTGTGGTTTTTGTGTGATTTTTTTTACAGCTGTACTGCTTTGCTAACTCAACCTTCACACTCTGCTCTTACTGATGGAATGTAAAATCAGTGAAGATTTGCGACCAGGCTGCGCATATATAGACATGAAACCTCCAAAACTATATTGGCCTGAGTTTCCGTTTTCAGTGTCCAACCCGTTTGTGGTATTAATATACATATTTCAATATATATATATATATATATATATATATATATATATATATATATATATATATATATATATATATATATATATATACACACTCACCTAAAGGATTATTAGGAACACCATACTAATACTGTGTTTGACCCCCTTTTTCGCCTTCAGAACTGCCTTAATTCTACGTGGCATTGATTCAACAAGGTGCTGAAAGCATTCTTTAGAAATGTTGGCCCATATTGATAGGATAGCATCTTGTAGTTGATGGAGATTTGTGGGATGCACATCCAGGGCACGAAGCTCCCGTTCCACCACATCCCAAAGATGCTGTATTGGGTTGAGATCTGGTGACTGTGGGGGCCATTTTAGTACAGTGAACTCATTGTCATGTTCAAGAAACCAATTTGAAATGATTCGAGCTTTGTGACATGGTGCATTATCCTGCTGGAAGTGGTGGTCATAAAGGGATGTACATGGTCAGAAACAATGCTCAGGTAGGCCGTGGCATTTTAATGATGCCTAATTGGCACTAAGGGGCCAAAAAGTGTGCCAAGAAAACATCCCCCACACCATTACACCACCACCAGCCTGCACAGTGGTAACCAGGCATGATGGATCCATGTTCTCATTCTGTTTACGCCAAATTCTGACTCTACCATCTGATTGTCTCAACAGAAATCCAGACTTCAACTGTACAATTTTGGTGAGCTTGTGCAAATTGTAGCCTCTTTTTCCTATTTGTAGTGGAGATGAGTGGTACCCGGTGGGGTCTTCTGCTGTTGTAGCCCATCCGCCTCAAGGTTGTGCGTGTTGTGGCTTCACAAATGCTTTGCTGCATACCTCGGTTGTAACGAGTGGTTATTTCAGTCAAAGTTGCTCTTCTATCAGCTTGAGTCAGTCGGCCCATTCTCCTCTGACCTCTAGCATCAACAAGGTATTTTCGCCCACAGGACTGCCGCATACTGGATGTTTTTCCCTTTTCAAACCATTCTTTGTAAACCCTAGAAATGGTTGTGCGTGAAAATCCCAGTAACTGAGCAGATTGTGAAATACTCAGACCGGCCCGTCTGGCACCAACAACCATGCCACGCTCAAAATTGCTTAAATTAACTTAAAACTTTCTTTCCCATTCTGGCATTCAGTTTGGAGTTCAGGAGATTGTCTTGACCAGGACCACACCCCTAAATGCATTGAAGCAACTGCCATGTGATTGGTTGATTAGATAATTGCATTAATGATAAATTGAACATGTGCTAATAATCCTTTAGGTGAGTGTGTGGTGTGTATATATATATATCTATCTATATATATCAATTAGTTCACTGTTCAAATAGGTTATTTGTTTCTTAAGATTTTGCTTCTTTCCTCTGATCAAAATGTTTTGATGATGCCTACAAAAATAGTGTCTGACTCAAAAAAGGGCACAATCTGAATCAATCACAATAGCACATAAAGAAAATAACATTCCCCCACCCACTTCATTTATGTCGAACATCACCAACAAAAGCTCATGTTTTGACTGAAGTCAAAGCCGAGGCGAAGCACAGACTGTGGTGGAACACTTTTCGCTAACGTAACAGCACAGGATCAATCAAACAGGGTCTGCCTGATATTAAGCTTTTGTCATAGTGCAAATCGCTAAATGCACATGTAATCGTTTCAGAGTTTGCGGCTTCTGTAGTGATCGTCTGCTCCCTCATTACTTGTGCCAAATATCAACACCACACATACTGTACTGAAACTGCTGCCATCATGCTAGTCAGAGGTCAGAGATGACTGTTTGGTCTCTGCTCATTCATTAATAGAAGTGACATTCAAGATGCCTGTGTGTGTGTGTGTGTGTGTGTGTGTGTGTGTGTGTGTGTGTGTGTGTGTGTGTGTGTGTGTGTGTGTGTGTTTGCTTCTTCAAAATGAAGGTTGTTGCCCACAGCACCAGCTGTTTTCTGTTAACATCACACCTGTTCTGCTACAAACCATTTAAGTAAACAACAGATTACATTTAGTCACAGGACAGCGTACTAACGAGTTTATTTAGACACGCGCAAAAGGTCTACGAACAGGTTTTGAACAAAGATATCTCATCATAGTACTAGTACTAGAACCCGTCACATCTGCAGTGGTTTTGTAATGACTCTTCACGAGAAGATTCGTATGACTGCGCGATTCAAATGCTAAACTCAAGCAGGTTACCAGCAAACACTTATCTGGGATCAGTTCCCCCCCCCGGCCCAGTGTCACCCTGACAGTCATATGGGGAACTGTGGCACTGATCTGAGATGGAGCGCGTTATTGTTTGTGTGTCAGTCTTGCAAAGGAGTCAACCTGTGCTTTCCAATTATCTGTAACAAGACATAAATGAATAGTGTTGGTTCTGTGACTCACAAAGTGATGGAGTGAATAAACAGCAAGATCTATTAGACGGCTTGGATAGAAAGAGTATGGGTAATTATGGCGTACAGGCCCGAACACAGCACAGATAGATGGAGAGAGAGCGAGAGAGAGAGAGACAAGAGGAGGAGGCTTGAACTGTATGTCTGCTAAATTTATCATGAGCCCTTTGGGAGCAGTGAAATGAGAACAGTGGCCTATTACTGCTAAGAAGGTGTTTTATTGAGAATATGCCGACATTCTGCCCAGGGGAGACGGCATGGGAGAGGGGGTACGGCCAAGTGTGTGTGTGTGTGTGTGTGTATGTGTATGTGTGTGCGTGTATGTTCATATGAGCGGCTGCATGCGTTATGTGTGCATACTTGCACGGCTGCTTGCCTTTTTGCCCTTGCTTGAGCATGTGTGCGTTTTATACAAGTGTGTCTATGTGCGCACTTCTGAGAGTGTTTGCCAGAGAAACAATGAAGTATTTAATTATTCACTAAGGTACATCATGTATAGACTTTTAACTCTTCATTTCTCTGATGAACTACAGAAACTGTTGTTTACAGTCCCACAAACTATGACACTACATGCAGCATAAATTCTACTACGTGAATATAATTATTTTGTGTTGTCATTTATGTAAAGTACCATGACTTTTTTATTTTTTACAATTTATTACTATGATACTACCACTATATATATATATATATATATATATATATATATATATATATATATATATATATATAACATTTATTTATTTATTTATTTACTTTTTACATTGCTGTTGTAATGTCTTTACTATTTCACTTTGATTTTCAAACGTTTATAATCTTTCATGTATTATTACCATAATGCAAAATATAAAAATACTATTATCTTGCCTAAATATGATATTTTTATTACATACAGGGTTTTATTTATATAAATGCTAATATTCTCATTTAAAAAACCTTGACTCAGGCAGTAAGTTTAGCCGTGGGTTTTGAATGTGTAATATAAAATTTACCAGTAGAGGGCGAAGCAACTTTTCAGTGTTTTTCCCCCTCTTTTTTAATAATAATAAAAAAAAAAGTGTGAGAAGGTGCTGATGTTTTAATCACTTGCTAGCTCTGAGCACTTATGTTCTAACCGTTCGCAGCAGAAGTGGTGTCGCGGGGTGTGTTATTTTATGCTGTGGAAATTAGTGGATTTGGACAGGAGTTAGACTGTGAGTTGAACCCACACACACACAGTCAGTCTGTTCAATATTTAAAGTTTGTTTGTCATCAAATAGAATAAAATGTAGCCTACACTTTAAAGTGTCTGAAAAAATGTTGGATTTATCATAAAATTGTATATAAATATAATTATTATTATGTAAACAAATCTATTATTTTACATCTAAATAACTGCTATTTATATGTTTAAAATATCAAAGAAAACACGAAATCCTCCCATTTCTTTCTTATTAAAATGAAGGGCCGAGCTTGTGTTACTATAAACAATTCCACTTTATAAGAACAATAACAACTTGCAGATGCTCTCTGTTTTTTTCTCTCTCTCTTTCTCTCTGTCAGATAGTGTTTGCTTATCTGTTGTTTAATTAAGGGTTTCTTGTCTTCACTCTTCCATTGTTTCACCAGCACGGACAAAACCTTTACCAGGGTCAAAGGGTTAACAGCCATCAACTGTGCTGCTTTTTTCTTTTTGTTTTGTTTTGGTTCTTTTTGTTCTCTCTCTTTCTCTCTCCCCCCCTTCTCTCTCTCTCTCTCTCTTTCTTTTTTTTTAATAGGGTCCCACACAAAGGCATTGCTTCACCTGCCCCCCTCCCTCAAAACACATACACACACACACACACGGCCTGCGGCGGCCCCTGCCGCTGCTTGTGTCCCCATTTGAATTGATTATGTTTAGAGGGCTGCTTGTGATTGGTGGAGAAAGGGCGTGGTTGATTGGATAGTTTTGTATCTTGTCAGCTAGGGAGCAACCTTGCGCGTGCAATCTGTCCATATCCCCGGGAAAAAGGCTCGAGACGCGGCAGCACACGCACACGCTCGCTGTAAACGCCTCTCTCTCTCTCTCTCTCCCTCTCTCTGCCTCTCGCTCTCTCTCCCTCTCCGCTCCGCGACTCGTGTCTTCTCATCTTCCGCGATCCTCCAAACGGCCCAGCTTCACTCTGTTTACCCTGCCAGCCAAATGGAGTTTGTCAGGTTTGTCAATATGATTGATTCTGTAATTTTTCAATGAAAGAGCTGTTTCTGTTGCCGTAGAAAAGTTTTACAATGCATTACGTCCAGGGGAAAAGGAAAGGGAAAAGAGGCTGATTTCTCTGCATGCTGTTTGTATTAGTTTCTATCATGCTGGTTGGTTAGGAGATGTGTAAACACTGTGATACGATAACAAGTTGATGTTTGAAGCTTCTCGTCTCACTTGCAGTTTACAAGAGCAGGATTGTTAAATGTTATTCTGTGCTGTACATATATGTTTTTATAGTTATGCAGAAACTTTTGCAAAAAAAAAAAAAATCAGTTGAAAAAAGGTTTTTAGATTGCACATGCTATGCAGTGTTAGATTTGATTTATATTTTAAGTTAGATTGTTTTGTTCTGAATTGCATTCTTGTGAAAATAAGTGCTTGCTGATGGTGTGTGTGTGTGTGTGTGTGTGTTGGGGTTCTGTTCCCCTTCACAGTTACCCACATTTAGAAAGGGGCAGGGACACACTCCGATTTGACACTTGTATCGTGGGCCCTCATTTGAGTGTGTGTGTGTGTGTGTGTGTGTGTGTGTGTGTGCGCGCACACGAGTGTGACCGCGCACATGCCAGTGGTGTGATCATTGAAACTAAGGCAAAGTTTTGACACTCTCCTGTACTGGTTTTGAGGGCTGTTATTTTCTTCTATTGCCTGTTTTGAAGATATATTTGTTCATCTTAATAATAATTTGATATTTTAGTGATGATTTGAATGCAGAGATGCAATAATTATGACACAAGTTTCTGGTTGTCTCATTATTCCGAATGGAATGATTGTGAAGTTTGGGACTGGATGTCGGTAGGAGGATGGCGGGAGAGGTAACGACTGGACGTGTGGAAAGTAAAGGCTAAACAGGGAGCCTCGCGGAGGGTAATGCCGCACAGCTGTGACCACCGGGCCCCTTCGTTTAGAAAGCGTGAGAGCTGATTGGGCTGACAGTTTGTAATCAGACTTGATTTATTGTTCATTAGTAGTGCATTAGGGTCCGCTCTGGCTGGGGCCGAACCGCATTTATGTTGTGCCCTGACAGTCCGTGAGCCTGCCAACACCTGTCATTTCTACCGCTCGACACGTATTAGTGGCGACGACAGTGTTGGTGTGTGAGAGAATATTCACATGTGTGTGTTTACGTGAGACTGGAGAACAAGTGTGTGTGTGTGTGTGTGTGTGTGTGTGTGTGTGTGTGTGTGTGTGTGTTGAACAGATATTTCCCATAGGAAAGTTTTTTTTTCATCAAGAAAGAGAGGAAAAAAGAGTTGGGGGGGGGGGGGGGTGTTATCTGGTCAGTCGTTCATGTGGCTGACCTCTTTCACAGACGTCTTGCTCTACATTATGTGGTAAGAATCGAGAATACTTCGGTGATGACACACGGCATTGCCAGCTGTTCTTTTCTCTTGTCTTTTCCCTTCATTCTCCCACAGAGAAAAGAGATAAAGAAAGAAAACTTTAGCTTGTTTTTCTTTTCTCTAAAGAGGCATTTCTTCTTCCTTTTCTCCTACTCTGTTTCCAGAAAGCACACCAGGTGAGCATCCTCTCAGGAAAGAGCAGCGTAGTGACGAATTGCTCCGAAAGACAATTTTATGATATACAGCAAAAAAAGGTTGCGGCTTCTCCCTCGACTCGCACATCTGCAACTTTTTTCTAATTTTAGGGCAGAACAGAG
This sequence comes from Romanogobio albipinnatus, assembly GCA_023566225.1. Taxonomy (NCBI): domain Eukaryota; kingdom Metazoa; phylum Chordata; class Actinopteri; order Cypriniformes; family Gobionidae; genus Romanogobio; species Romanogobio albipinnatus. Next base: position 12,370,065 of record CM042250.1, read on the forward strand.
ATTTGGAGATTGTATTCGGTAGAAATATTTGTTAGAAAAAAGTTTTTGTTTTATTTCACAAATTACAACAAAGATAAACCTGTTTGTCTTCTTTGTGCATATTAGATCTTGCCACATGCTAACAGTATCTTCCACTCAATATGAATCGACCCTGACGACGTGGCCGATCAAAACACAAATCACAATTTACCGAAACCTTCATGTGATGTCGTGGAAACACGGATTAGCGTTGTTGTCGTTTGGCGTTGTGCAGAATGAGACCTCTCCTGTGCAAGGATGTGACGACCATTGTCTCCAGTAAATTCTCAATTTGAGGGGGATTTGTGCGACTGTGATCTTAATTAAATCTCCACCGACTCCAATAACACATCTGAAGGCATGCGCGACGTTGCGTAACCTCGCTGAGCTGGTAAACCATAAATCATATCAGTGGGATGAGTAGAGCGAGAGAGAGAGAGGGAGGGAGGAAAGAAAGGGCGTTAGGGTGTACTGGAAAGGTGTAAAGTGGTCGACACCATTGTTTTTAGTGGCACATGTCAGACAGAGTTGAGCGGGAGACGTTCAGTCTTGCTTTGTCTTGTTTTAGTGTGTGTGAGGAGAGTCATGTCAAGGGTCACCTGGGGTTGAGTTGAGGTTAGAAATGATTATTGCTGCCAGTCATGTCTAAGATTGTTTTTACAAGATCTCCACCACAATGCCATATTTACCAGTGGGAAACGCTGCTTTTTTGGGAGCATGTTAAAGAATCATGGTGGTAGAAAATTTGATTTTTATTATAAACTGTAATTGTAAAACATGTTGTAAACTGTTGGTGAAGAATAGTTAGAATGGCTTGCAAAGAAAAATATTGCTAATTTAGTCTAGTTTTTAATTCAACTTTGAGAAGAAATGGGCCTAATGACTCTTTGTGGCAGCATAATAATAAATATTGAAAACAAATGCAATAATAATAATAATACATTTGATATATTTTTTATGATAAATCGCTTGTGATGTTCCTCATTTGTAAGTTGCACTGGATAAACAAGTAGATTATACAGTTCATTTAATGCACATGCTCTTTATTTAGTTCAACAAAGCTGTCATTGTCGGAAAGAAATAACTATGAATTTGGCCAAAGCGTGCATTTAATTCTGACCACAAACGCTTGAGAGCCTAGCACGTCGTAATTTCCAAACTCGTAAGTAGGCACTTCCCAGGAGGACTTGAAGGCAGTAGATGTCAAGGGTCAGGCTATTCAATATAAAACTATACATATGCTGGTTTTCATTCAAGTTTTTGCATCCTAATATGAAATCAGAAATCTGGGTTAGTTTGTGTGATTGTGTTTATCGTTTATGCACTCAGCAACACACCAAGACACGACACATGCCCGTGCCACATTCATGATGTGTGCAAGATTAAGTGAGTATCCCCTGAGCATCAGCTCAGAGGGTCCCGGGGCTGATGGTCCAACCCTTCGGGACACCCACCTGCAGTGGGGTTGAGTTAGTGTGGGAAAGGCAAAGCTGGACCTCATGCTCTCCTTCGCCCCTGCTTGTTTGTTTTACGGCAGACCGGGCCAGCTCTGCTGAGAACTTGTTTGTTTGTGGTTTAGAAGTTAATTAAAGCGCAATCTGGATTTTTGTTTTTACAGTTGCCTTGAATGGGCCGCTTTCCCCCCGCAAAATCTGCTCGGTAAATGGGCAGAAAATGTGACTATGATTATCCTGTTTATGTGAACTGTAAACGGGCTGCGCAAGAGCCAGAGCGAGGAAGAGGGAATGGAATTATTCACCATTCAGAAGCGGCTGAGGAGATGAATATATCTATGCTTCAGCCATAGAGTTTTTTTTTTGTTGTTGTTTCATAATAATAATAATAATAAAACATGCATGTTTTCATAAATGCATTAATATTAGACAAAAATATCAATTTTTTACTTGTTAAATGATTTGTTCTGGAACTTTTTAAACATTTTTGAACAAAACTAAATTTCCAGAAATTAAAATTGTCCATTCAAAAAAGCATAATTACAGCATGCACGTAGTATGAAATACTTTTTTCCCACAACACGCCACGCCACGCCAAATGAGAGTACGGACAATGCTATTCCCTATATCTCCGGACAAGGTAAACCAAGAGGCTTCAAACAGACCAGACCTCCTCTGATTTCTCAAGGGCTTGTTATTTTGTACTTCTCAATTCTATTTGATGTCCTGACAAAACAAGATGACACCGGGGAGCTGGCATTAAAATTTGATTTTCATTTTTTTCCCTGCCCTCTTTCGTTCTTTCTTTCTTTCTTTCTTTGCAACCTGTTTCCGTGAGGCCAGTTCAATGTACGAGACGCTCTGATTGAAGTTGCCCCCTTCACTCTTCATCTTAATTGCCTCTCTCTCTTTCTCTCGTTCTCTCCGTGCATGACATTTTGCTCTCTCAGGAAGAATGCGTTCTTCATTAAGTCAGTATCAGTGTTTCTGAGGTTCGTCAGATGTGTGTCAGATGTTTCCTCGTTACAGCCGTATTTTTGGATGGCGCTTCCTGCTCATAGTCATGGACTGAAGACGAACTGGATGGTGGATTTAAGCGCCAGTCTCAAATGAGCTGGATCCGCAGATGCGCCCAGAACGCTCCATCTCCCAGCTGGCATCATTCTGTTGGTGTATCCCTTTGCGATTCAACACCTTCAAGTTAAAAAATAAATGGCCACAAATGTTTGCACTTTTATGTTTGATTAAAGGAGCAAAATGATTAAAATATATATATTTTACGTAATATTAAAAAAAATATTTATAATAATTATATTGGCTTATCTTTTATCTTTTTTTACATTTACCTATTATACATTTTATGTTTGTTTGTTTTTTTACGTTTATGTTTTGTTAATTTAGCTACTTTTTTTAAGCTATTTTTTTTTTTACACTTTTATGTTTTTTACATTTAACAGTTTCTTGACGTTTTGATATAGATATAAATATATATAAATTAACATTAGTTGCCGCAGACAAAATACATATTTGAGCTGTCTTAGCTGAAAGCAACTTGCTCTTACATATCTTAAAATATGTCAGTGCCATTGTTTTTTGTCTCAAGATGCACACCGTTTATAAAAGCTACTTAAATGTCCTAACTGAACTAAGGCCTAATCCTGGCTTAATCTAAGCCCTGTCAGTGAAACCGGGCCTAAGTGTCAGGCTCACTTATTATTCATTTTTGCACATTGCAGATGTTTGCATGTGTTGGCATGTGAATTTTGAGTGCACAGCATATGATGCATGTGTTTGTGTGTGTGTAGCTTGGGTAGGGCCTGTGGACAGCAGGTCTGCGCTAGCACATTGCCTACAGTCACATAGCAGCTGTTTGAGTATGTTACACTTTCTGTGTGTATGTTAATGTGCTACACTCACACCTGGCCTACACCTTTCCTTAGTGAAATTCATAACCGTCAGCTTTCTCACTTTCCTCCTCTCATAATAATTCTTTCTCTCTCTTTCTTAGCAAACAAGTCTTGTGCTCTTTAAAACTGTTCACATGACGGCTGAAATATGCATTCATAAAATTCCTTCTATCTCGTTTAACCAGATATATGCTTTATCTCATATTGCTTTCATTATGAGACGGCTTGAAATATGTATTTGTTCTTTCCTCACCTCTTATCAAGCGATATGGCCATTTACCGCAATTCATAATAATAATTTCATTCCGCACACTTCCACAATTACGGCCAGAGGAGAGGAGGGAAGGGCTCTGAGCAGTAAGCAGCGGTATCCCTCACTCCTCTTAAGTGCTGCTGATATAGTGGCCAGGATGATATTTTTCAGCTGAAGTGCTTCTCTTCTGCGGCAGGCCTGTCTTAAAGAGATTCCAGCTCATTCACCAGCGGATTAAATGCTAGTAGTTACAATGATCAATAGGTTAAGAGGAGGCCCATCCCTCTCTCCACTAATGACCTCAGTGGTAATGGGCAGTAAAATGTGAGCTGTAATAGCCTTTCCGCTAGGGCTGAGGTTTGGTAGAAGTGGTCACACACACACACACACACACACACACACACATACACACACACACACACACACACACACACATTCATGCAGTAAATGAGGGTGTGAAGCTGGTGTCAGTGTGTCTGTAAGGTGTGGATATAAAGGGTTTAATTGGAACAGGCTGGCATTGTAATTTGTTGTGTCCTGAGAAGTTAGTAAATGTTTAGTTGTTAGTTTTTTACAAAGCGTTTAATTTTACATCAGATGTTGAAAAGGCTTTATTTGGTGGTTGGAACTAAGTAAATGTATTTTAACATTTTGATTGGTTTCGAGAACAGTTCCACTCTTTACAAAATATATACAAACACAAATTGGTAACACTTTACAATAAGGTTTCTTTTGTTCACATAATTTAGTTCATGTATTAACTAGCATGAACGAACCATGAGCAATACATTTGTTACAGTATTCTTCTTAATCTTTGTTTTAAAAATTCAGTTCACAGTGCATTGACTAATGTTAACAATACAACTTTTGATTTTAATAATGTGTTAGTAAATGCTGAAATTGACTAAGATTAGTAAATGCTGTCCGTAGAAATGAGAAATGAGACCGTATTGTAAAGTGTTGCCAATTAAATATGTTAGTATTTTAGTACACTTTTTGTTTGGTCATTTCAGTTAAGATTTTCTTTTTCATTCAAAACCAAAGATTGTTTCATAAATTAAAAAAAAATAAGATAAAAAATGAACTCATAAATACAAAGTTTAATACAAGCTGAAATACTTTTCTGAAATACTTTATTTGGAATTTGGAATTAAGAAAAAAAAAACTTTAAAAACATGATTTGAAGAACAGAAGAAAAATGACAATTTTTTGCTGAGTTTAAAATGTTTGTGTTTATATTTTATGTGGAAAATTTAAGTCTGATCAAATCAAATTTGTAAATAAATTTAAGTTAAAATCTGTTTCTCTTTCAATTGTTACAAAAAAAATCAGAAATATCCAAATAGGCAATTATAAATTGGCCAAATTGGCAAGGATTTCATAGTCAAGTATAATTGTACAAACGTGCATCTGTGTGTTTTAGCTTGTATTGTCTCACCACCCACCCGTCTGCCTCTCTGACCTTCAGAATAGTTCATCAAAATTAGTGGCGCTGAGAAATAAGGACATGAGTGCATAATGACTGTGAAATGAAGAAATCAAGGGGTGCAGCCTATGCAAATGGTGCGCTAAGCCAAGTGAAAAATGGGCCGCATATAAAGACGTACCAAGCGTGTGTTGGGGAGCCTGCTTATGTGTTCAACTTTGATTCCGAGCACCACATATCCATTTTGATGAGTTTATAACAAATTCAACCCTGTCTTTGTGACATTGTGTGTATTTCGGAAATTCCTTCAAGGTGTTTTTTTATTTGTTATTATATTTAGATCAGTTTGAAATAGGCGGAGGCAATGTGGAAGTTAACCCCGCCCCTTACAGAGGGAACAGACTCAATTACATTCATCAAGATGTGACAAATGCCCCCTCTTGAAGCCTGAATCCTCCCATATTTGAAATAAAAGATCTTAATTGTTACAGTGAGTTGTTTCCATTTTTTGTTAAAGCATTGGGGTTGAGAACTGAACCTTGCTCCCTCAACACATCACACCAATCCTATTCTGTTACGGGTTCCTTTTAACCCTAGACTGAATAGGGACGTAACAGCGTGTCAGCAGTTCTGAATCACAGACGCAATTGGGGTAACCTTGGTGAAGGGAGACTGTCGCCTTAATGTCTAGCCAATCAGGAGCAGATGTGAGACATACATCTGCGATCTAGCACACGCTCGCTAAAACACGCTGGGGATATGTTAACAGTTGCAAATGCCCGCCGCTATCAAGTTCAGCACAGACGCGGTTTGTCACCCAATGTCACAAAGGAGATTTTAATGGCACGGCGTATCATAGAGAAAGGCTGACACTGAGACACACGCGTGTACTGTATTCACACAGCCTCTCCTCTAATTAAAGACCCCTGTCAACAGCACGAGGACCCTCTCAATGTCATCACACACCATTTTCTTTTCTGACCATAATATGTGCACCCTTTTTATTCTGCTAAAGCTTGTTTGTGTGCCCTTTAATGTGTTGCTTTGGTATAGTTTTTTTTTAGAGGCGAACTAACAAAGAACACAGTCGACAACACATCCTGCATTGACACGGTTACATTCATGTTAATTGATATTCAGCGATTTTAAGTTTATGTACACAACGAAACAGTACACCGTGAGAGTAGTGACCCATTTTAGTGAAGTATCGCAGGGACAAGACGCTTCACGCTGATGAAGAGGGGGGAAAACAATCATGAAAAAAAAAGGAAAAACAAAACGTATTCACACAGTCACAAGCAAAACATGGACAGCACTCCAGAATAATGGCCAGTGGCCTTGTCACTAGAGTGGGACGTTTGATGATGGGGACGCTCTGTGGTTGTTCGAGTGTGTGTTGTGTGTGTGTGTGTGTGTGCATGGGTTTTCTCTTTGCATATGTCAGTCTCCCATCAGTCAGTGCAGTGCAGTTCTCATATCACTGGTTCTGAAAGCTCCTCAGGTGATTTCTGAGAAACAGGTCTTGATCTCATAGCACATTCATCTGGTGACAAGCTACTGATAGGACATGTGACAGGTTATCTTTCGTGTATGTGTTGTGAGTATTGTGTGATTATCCAATTGTCATTGTATTCAAATGTCCGTCCTCTTTCTGTGTTTGTGTAGGTCCCAGTTTCAGTTGCTATGATGACACCACAGGTCATAACTCCTCAGCAGATGCAGCAAATCCTCCAACACCAAGTTCTGAGCCCCCAGCAGCTCCAGCTGTTACTGCAACAACAACAAGCACTGATGTTACAGCAGGTACTCGCCCTCGTTCTGTTTTATACCGGATAGATTCCTTCGGTTTGAATGATATTACTCAGGATTTAACGAACACTATGACATTACAAGAATTTTAATTAAAAAGTAAAATAGTCCTTGCCTCACGATGTGCCGATGTGAAGTGGAGTTCAATTAAAAATGTAATGTATTAATTATCTGAATAAACAATTTGGAACAGAGCTTGACATTAACACCCGCCAGCACTTCAGCAGTGGCGTGTAACGCAGTCACTCCTACTAGCCACTTTGGCGGGTAAAATTTTAATATATAATATAATACACTTTTCAATTGTAGTCTTTTAAAAATGCATCTAAAACAATAAACTAAGTGCACTGTAGTGTCAAAAAGTGCTACCCATATATACCCATAGATTTTTCGATACATATGCATACTGAAATATCTGAAACGCTTCCAATACTGATTTCCCGCAGAATAGATACACACTACCAGCAGCACTTTCTCGCTCTCTCATCTCTCCGACAGCGACACACACCTGCCTCCCCTCACTCGCTCGTTTCATTTGCTCCAGATTTTTGGTGTTACAGGGCTTGAATTTTGCCGTGCGATTGTGAATATTGCGCATAACTTTACTCATTCCTCCAGATTTTGTGCTCACACCCAAAGTGTGCACACATAAAGCCGCCTCCCAGAACTAAATTGAGTTCTTTTTCGCTGCTTATTGCGCTTAAACACTCAAATACACACAGAATAATGTCAAAATGCCAGTCTTCGCAAGTATTCACGTAAACACAGTGCTATTTTAAGTGAACCTAATCAGTTGAGAAAGAAAACGCATTAGAACAGTATAACAGATCCATGTGTCAGGTCTTAAAGAGACAGCAGCCTAATATACCTGCTGCTAAATTATGAGTAAAAATATCTATATAGCAGTTTTTCCCCATGGTATCGGTGTCAAAATTGTGGCCAGTGAAATGCTGAGTGGCTAGTAACTTTGGAAAACCACTAGCCACTAGCAAAAAAGTTAATGTCAAGCACTGATTTTGAATATAATATATTAAGGTGTAATGAATTATAGTCATGATCTATTATAATAGTATATAATCTATTATAAAATGGCAACAACAGCAATATGATAAAATATCTTGTTATTAATGAAATTATATTTATTAATAATAATCACAATGATTCTGATGACAAGTTTTGCAATAATTGAATAGGTAACAATGTAATAAGTCTGTTAGTCTTGTAGCAACATGTAGTACATATTTCAACACAGTTATTATTATTATCATTATCACAATAAAGAAAATAAAACAACAGGTACGTTTGTTAGTCTTGTAGCAACAAGATGTGCATATTTCAAACATTTTGCAATGTCTTCAAATGTGGCTCATCCAATCAAATTTTTGAGATAGAACTATAATTACTATTAATTATTATAAGTATATGATGCCCTACAATAGTTCCTTTCTCGTTCAATGTATCGAACATACAGTACATCACTCCCTTTCAACTGTCTTAAATGTTGCTCAAATTATGTGACAAACAAAGAGGATTTGTCATGTATTTATTAGTGAAGAAATATACACAGTTCGGTAAACCTGTGACTCAAAGAATTCCACCCATTCTGAATTTGCACAATGTAGATTTTCTCTGACTATAGGTTGGTTCTTCCAGATTCTCATGAAATGTGACTTTTGAAAGTTGTGAAATGTGAAGATTATATATCATGGAGAACAGGATGAGTCAAAAACACAAAATAATGTTGAAATGCCGGTCTCATTCCAAGACCGGCATTGTAGACAATCTTGCAAATGTTCACAATGCAAAACTCCTTCTTTATTCTCATTTATTCCTATTCAAAGTGATTTAGAAAGGACAAAAATAGTATTATCATGCACATATGTTAATGTAGAATATTTTAGGTATTTTACAGTACATATAGACATATTAAAGGTACTGTACTCTTAATTCTAAGGATCAGAGTAGAGGAAATCATCTCTTTTGTAACATTATACTTGGTCTTCAGGGGAAATAAATAATACGGCTGAAGTGTAGAAGAGACGTCTTTAATTCATGACTCTGTGTGACTTTGCAGCAGCAACTCCAGGAGTTCTACAAGAAACAGCAAGAACAACTCCACCTTCAGCTCATCCAGCAGCAGCATGGCAGCAAACAGCAGAGTAAAGAGGTATGCTGACTGCATTGCTTTACACACACTCAGCCCTGGTGTTCATTACCTGCCCCCAGTGCAGCCAGCAGCTGTTTCCCACCAAGTTCAAAAGCAAAATCTTTCCAGTGGCTCTGTGTCATTTTATTTTGTGTTTTGACAATGGGAGAACCCTGTCCTGCTCTTGTGTTTCTGCACTGCGTATAGTAATCAATTGCAACACTATAATGTAATAAGCGCAATTTAATTTTTTTTATTTGAGTTTCTGTGCTAACCAGTCACAAGATAAAACATTGATCTATTTCTATGACGTCAACCCCGCATTATAATCCCATTGGTCCGAAATCATGCTCTAGATAACTGGACACTAAAATATACATTAGATTTGAAAAAAAGTATAAAACAGTAATACTGTAAATATTCTTACACTATAAAATTAGCTATTTTCTATTTTAATATATTTTGAAGTAATGTATCCCTGTGATGGCAGTCACGTGATTCTTCAGAAATATTTCTGATATGCTGATATGGTGCTCATTTCTTATTATTATCATTGTTGAAACAGTTGTGTTACTTAATATTTTTTGTAAAAAAAAAATATATATATATATATTTTGAAGAAGAAGAATAGAGAATTCTTTACTGTCACTTTTGATCAATTTAATGCACAAATAAATGTATTAATTTCTTCAAAAAATCAAATTAAATGTAAACGGTAGTGTATGTTTTGACTGGCTGTGATTGTGCTCCATGTTCCACATTCAGTGTCCGAGGACAAAAAATCCCCACAAACTTGGTTAGCATGCGCTGAGTTGGCCCAGTATTTTTCTCTGTATTTTTCCTTGCTTATTTGGCCATTGTGTCACTTTAAAAGATATTAAATCAACCTGAAAGTACTTTGATTTAATAAACAAACATTTGGGAGAACTTCAATGGTCAGAGGATGGCTGCAGAGAATCTGTATAGATCCTTTTATGAGGTATCTGTGTATTAATATATACATGCACTATATGAACAGATTGAAGGGCACGTGAGGTTTCCCCGCTGACAGAAATACGGCACAGCACAGTTGTAAAGAAGTGTTCTACCTCTTGGTCTTTCTCTCTCTTCCTTCATTTTAAGGCCGTATCACCAGCTGTGTTTCTGGCTGTTCTAATGACAGCAGGATAAGGCAATGCTTTAGACAAAAAGAAGCGATTATTGTGCGGTCAAAAGCAGTTCAAAGACAATCAGTTTCACTTCTTAACTTCCCCAACGAGAGCTTCATTCTGTAACCGTAGAGAGCGTATAAATGAAGGCGAATGTTGTAAAACACACACACACACAGCCATAGACACACTCTCACATGCTTACTTCAAAGTCCCCCAGCTCGCTAATTAATGAACTGGGGGCTTCAGTTTGGACAAGTTGTGGTGCGTTGCCTCCATAAATCAATGCGACAGGACTGTTTCTCTTGCCTCTGACAGAAGCTGTCACTCTTTCTCTCTCTCTCTCTCTCTCTCTCTCTCTCTCTCTCTCTCTCTATCTCTCTTTCCTTTCCTCTCTCTCGTGTCAGAAGGACAGATGAGGGGAAGGGGACTCTAGAATGGGAGGGGGGTTGAAAAAAGGAGGGTGGCACCGTCAAAAGGAGAAACAATTGATCAGCTGAATGGAACGTGACGAACAGGAAGAAAAACACCATTTTAAAGAGTATTATGTATGATCACAGGAATTTGATGCAGCCCTCGAGAGGCTCTCCTCCGTCTGTGCGTGTTTTTCTCTCGCGCGCGCTCCCTCTCTCCCCCTCCTTCGGCTTTCTCTCGCGCAGCCATCAAAAGATGGAATACGAATTGTTGCAGCGACTCCCCCCACGGGGGTCAGACAATAACCCCCCGCTGCTGCTTTGTGCCTCTTTTATTTAAAAGACAACAAAATTTCTTATGGTTTCAAAGATTTTTAACTTTGGATTGGAGGCGAGGCAATAAAAGGGCCTGCCAGCGTCAGTCTGGATCATGTTGTCATCTGCTCTGTTCTCGCCTCTCTCGCGTGCCACTCCGAGTTAACCTCCCATTCACTATGCCGGGCTGGCGTTAGGTTAACGCTCGTGCGCCAAGGAAGATCTCAAGCCACCCAGGCCATCCTTCAGGGTGACGTTCAGATGAAAATAAACACGCTTTATAATACAGTTCAATTTGTTAGCATGCAGTAGGTATCATGAGCTTACAGTCAACAATACTTTTATAGTATTTATGGTTGCACTTTACAGTATGTGTACTTGCGTGTACTTAGTGTACTTACCAAAGAAAATACTGGGTAATATAACACTCAATAACACAAACATTAACATCCTGTTCCCCATGTACATACTTATTACATTAATTACAATACCAGGGTACTAAACCTAATCCTAAACCTCACCTTAACCCCTGTAAGCAATTGGGTTGTTTTAACCCAGCAATTGGGTTGTTTTAAGCAAACATTTAACCCAACCGCTGGGTAAAAACAACCCAATTGCTGGGTTAGTCCATTTTCAACCCAACTTGGGTTATTTTCAACCCAGCATTTTTTAGAGTGAAGGTAACTACAGGGGTTAAGGTTAGGTTTAGGAGTAGGTTAAGTACCCTGTTATTGTTATTAATGTTGTAATTAATCCTCAAGTATGTACATGAGGAATAGGACTGTAAAATAAAGTTTTTGTTAATATTTTTTACAAATACAGTTTTAACATTTCAAGTTTTATAAATGAATATTACACCAATAAATGCTATACAATGAAATATCTTATGCATCAATATTAATTAATTGAACCTCATTGTAAAGTATTACCATTTTTTAACAATTCAATTCAGCATGAAACTGAAGTAGGACTTTTTCAAATGAAGCAGCTTCTCGAACCAGATAAAATGTAGGGTGGGACTTGATTTTTACATCTGGATTTGATGGATTGCCCTCTCGCCAGTGTACATGTCATGTCATGCGGGTGTGAAGAGAAGAGAAGAGAAGAGAAGAGAAGAGAAGAGAAGAGAAGAGAAGAGAAGAGAAGAGAAGAGAAGAACTGTCTTTGCTAGGGGGAGAGGAAGTTATTTTGATTCAAAATTTCAAGGGCACATCAATTAAAAAAAAAGATTGCTTGAATACTAACTGGTTAAACACACCAATATCCCCAAAAATTGTCAATTTTGATTTCATGAAATCCAAAGTTGGATCCAGTTTATTAAGAAATGTTTCATGTGCACAATTCACACACGGTATTAAAAACATTTTCATAGCCTTTCGTAAAAATGTAATTTTCCCCACCTCAGAGTTGTGTATAACCAATTTTCACAATCCAATCAAATCGCAAATTAAATCAATTGGTATAGTTTTTTAATTTTGTTTCATGTCGTTTTGAAAGTGATTTAATTATAGGTAGATGTTTATGTACAACTTATTTATCCTTTTAAAAACAGTTATTTACAGTAATTTCAGCATTACATTTTTTTATGGACTTTTTGCTTATAATTGTCAGGACAGTGAAAGAAAAGACAAGGGTAGTGTGATCAGGACAATGACCCGGACATGAACCTGCTTCTCTGTGGGAGCACCACAGCTTGCATATGTAGAGCTACCGCTGCGCCATAGCTCTGACCATTGACATTGAAGCATTTGTATTTTAAAAGCCTCGTGATCAGGGTTAGAGCAGGGAGAGAGAAAAAAAGAAACAGACCTTTGACAGGCAGATGAGGATGGGTGGACCATGAATGAGAGTGGAAAAAAGAGCAAGCACTTTATCAGGCCGTTTCAGATCTGTTCTGGGTCTAAAGGTTGACCTGTCCGCGCCTGTGTTGCGGGACCTTTTTTGTGCGCCTTCTGTTTGGAGAAGTAAACACAAAGTGAAGCATCCTGTGTTTGGGAAGAGGGTGCGGCACACAGCTTGGCAAAGCCACGTTTGCGCTTTAATGTACTAACAAACACATGCACACACAAACGTGACCCTCAGAGTCCGGTTTTTCCTCTCGGGTCCATCAGAAACCTTCTGAGGTTTCACCGTCCCGTGATTATGGCAGATATTTAGTCGTTGTCATAATGCATCGAGGAGGTCATAAAAAACAGTGTTAGAGTTGAAAGAGGTCAACAGGAGGGTTCAATAGCCCTGTATCTCCATAACATCGCCCATTTGTTTTGACTAAGGGGCGATTGGGGATGTTAGATAATTTCCTCCCATTTATCGTTCTGACGACGCAGCAGTTCGTTCGCCCATTCCTCCCTCTCCTTCTGTCTTTCAACACCCTATTTTCCCTATTTCCCTTCCACTTTTACTAACTCTATCCCTTCTGCCTCTCAAAATTTCCCCAATCCTTTGGCACCTTCCTTTCTCTCTAAACTCCGTTCCATCTATCTTCCAGATGTGAGGGTGTATATTAAACGCTTAACACTTAACGCTTAACTTCCTCACAATATGATATAAATTGCAATGCATGTCATGATTTAAAAAATCAGTCAATTCAATAAACTGTTACACTTCACATCTAGATAAATTACATAATGAGACTGTTGTCAAAAAAGTTGAACGAATATCATGCATTAATGCACTAACTTTTACATTGATAATCAATGTCAATTGAAAATATCAATGAACTGAACCTTTTGTAAAATGTTAATTTTAACAATTAAAGACATCAAAATTAAAATGGACCCTTTTTATTTTATAGTAGTTTGTAATATGGCATCTAAATGTGATTTTCAATGGCATGAGAAAAAGAATTACAAATTATAAATACTTAAAATTGGCACATCCACTGCTCAGCTCTCCTCCTATTGGACGGTTACCCTGTTACTCCACACTCCTGATTTATCCAAAGGAGGCAACGGTTGGCTCCCCTGACTCTGCACTTACACGCTGCTGAATATTAAGGAGCTCCTTTCAGTCACAGGTTGTTTGCGGAGTTATGAATGGCCATAATTAAAATCCTGTGGCTCTTATTAGGAATGATTAACAACATTTCATTATTTGTCACGAGCCTCCCCGACTCCTCGTTAATTAAGAGGGTACGGGAATATGGGAATGTTCGTTTCCGCGCCTGTTTGTGTGTGTACGTGTGTGTTTATCAGCCCTGAGTGAATAAGTATGTTTGTGCTCGTGTTGACATAATTGTTTGTGAGTGTGAGGATGATATGTAGACCTCTCATCCTCTCTCCGTCTCTCCCTCGGCAGGTGTCTGCGCAGCAGTTGGCGTTCCAACAGCAGCTGCTCCAGGTTCAGCAGCTCCAGCAGCAGCATCTCCTGAGCCTGCAGAGACAAGGGCTGCTGTCCATTCAGCCCAACCAGACTCTGCCCCTGCACTCCCTCACTCAGGGTAAGAACAAGCACATCCATCACCCCTTAAGAGGATATTCACACTGAGAGCAATGGGAATTGCTGACAAAAATCTTTTGAAAAGTGCAATGAAATTACTCACAAAATTACAACATTTTCATCAGCATCCAAGAAAAGATCACTTCTTTTCACACAGCTGCTATGGCTTTCCCGTTATGTTTTTGTTTGTTTGTCTATTTATTGCTAGCCTGACGTCGTCATACTCAATTCTAGTCAGAATTTGAGTCTGATACTGCTCCGTTGGGCTGTGATTATGGGGCGTTTCAACCGAACCAGGAAAGACCTCAATTGGATAGACCTACAACCAATAAGAGCAACGGAGGGACGCATAACGTTAGTTGTCAAATGTCAACAGAACTCAACTGCACTGTGTTGCCAAGTCCGCGGGTTGAAGTGACCCCAATTATGTGATATACAGACCCAGGAATGCGAATTTTAGCTGGCAGCCCTGCCAAAATAACACATATTTTACCCCCCAAATGCCTTTTTTTCCCCGGAGAACCCCCCTGGGTAAGCTATTGGGCTTGTTTTTGGCTAGTTTTGAGTAGCAATCGGGATTGGGGCGGGTTTTGTTGTAAAAACTTGGCAACCCTGTCTTCACGCACGCTGGAATAAGTTATGTTAGAAGAAAAAGATGAGTGTAAACGATCTTTGCCAGTGTTGTAAAAAAAGAATTTAAGGATACACAGAGTACTTACCAACACGATCATCATTTCTGAGAGAAATAGTAAAGGTGAATGCATATACGAACAAGTTCTCCGTTTAGGATTAGAACAAATTCAACCCAAGCAAGCGCCTTTGATGATGTGGATGATTACGTCACTGTTTATCATCTGTCCATCATTGTCTAAAGCCCGCCCTGACAATTTCATTGGTCCGAACAGCTTCTGTTCGGGCATAAATACTTCTCTACGGATCAAGTCCAGACCGAACTGCCCGAGTTAAAATGTTGTGGGCGGGGCTAAGTTCGACTGGCATCCAGGCTAATTTATTGCAACATTTGGTAAAGAATAAGATCCATAGGGATGACATTTTTTCTTTGGTAAATGTGGGGAGGGGGAAACAATGGTCAAGGTTACAAACTCAACATGAAGAGGCCTTAAGGGGATAATCACACCGAGCGCAACAGGAATTGCTGAGAAAAATGATGAAAAGTGAAATGATTTACAGCAAGATTTCTCCAAGAAAATATCACTTCTTTTGTATTTAAATATACGGGGGGTAACATTTAAGCACTGGGAGAATTTACACACTAATGAAGAGGTCTATAGGAATACATTGTCTGTGCAGGAAAAAGTTTTGCTCTTTTGAACATTTTACAGAAATGATGTTCTCTTTGCATTATAGTTTATGTTTATGTAGACAATGTCTCTGCCACTTTTCCATTGAATACATATATCTCTGATAAATGTATTTCACATATATCTCTGTTTTATCTCTATTGTCTTATGTTGGCTCCTCGTCAGCCCCTGAACATAGTAGTGCCATTGTTTTCTAACCTCAGCCCACTAAACTAGTCAAAGATTAATCACTTCACAAGCAGTCAGTGAGTCAAAAGGTGTTTTTCCAGGAGGTGTATTGCCTTATTTTGTCATATTTACTTAAGGAGCAGCAACAGAATAACAAAGACTGCATTCATACCAGTTTTGTTTTGAGTTTTGTTTTCTTTCTTTTAAAAACTGACTGTACTCTCTCTGGCTAAGACAAACAAGCCCATAACAAGATAAGGCTGTATAAAGGCTGGGGAGGGGGTGCTTGGGTAACACGCAAATACAAACTGTGTTTGTTCAGTCTTGTTATTGTTTGATCAGGGCATAGTCGGAAAGCTGAGCCACTCCACATACTCACGTTGCCCTGGGGCTGGGCGAGGCGATGCTTTATGATGCGAGCCCACAGGCTAGTGTCAAATATAAGGCCATCTCAATGAAGAACAATTTTATTTCTTTAACAAGTGATTGAATGACATCTCAAGCAGTCGTTACCCAGGGAACATTGCAAGCATGTAATGCCCGATCAGAGGCAGTAATTAAAAACACAGAGGGCACATGCTGTTTTTCTAATGCCAAACATGAGCTATTGTATGGATATATAATACGTTTACTTAGCTGTGAAGATTATTTCCTAGTTTCCTAGAACCTGTTTGTCTAGTATTATTCCAAGGTGGAAGATAAACCTGATTGGGTAACTGTAATAGCCTGTAGCAGATTCCTTGAATTGGTGGTTAAGTGTTAAAACCAAAATAAACGTTTGCCCACTTTCAACCCAGTTAAGGCTTTTGATTTTTCTACTCATCCGTATAGTCAAATGTGTTTCTTCTGTGTTTGCGTCTTTGCGTCTAACTAGCAGCATTTCTTGTCAAACGTCAGTCGGAGATGTCCTACAGGTCGCCTGGCACAGTGGCTGGTAAAATTGGGCCCAAATTTGACTGGCATAGGGGGTAATTTCATACCCTGATTAAAACACTTGTCTGCATGTGTGTCAGTGTGTGTTTGTGTGTGTCCTGCACATTTTCTGCTTCACTGTTAAAAGTTATTGATGACCTTTTTATCTTTCACACTCCACTGCATTTTCATGCTCCAGCAGCCCAGTTTTCCATTCGCAAGATGTAATCTACAATATTCAGTAGTTAGCTAAGTAGTTAGCATTGGTGGGATAACTTATGTTACCTCCTTATGTGTGCGTGGTGATTATGCGCTTGGGCAAGCTACTAAGTAAGATTACTCGGCCAGCAACATGGGCTGAAATTGGCTTATTTATTAGACTCTCCAGCTTTGATGTGTGAATAAAATCGTTTTACATCGCGGCTTCACGTTTAATGTACAGGCACATCCAGTTATTTCGATTTGTTTACAAGTGTGCAGGCTAGCTCTCTGGCACGGCGCAGACATCTGAGACTTCAATCAAAACAATGTGTTTTAGTCTGACGATTTGGGGTTAGATCACTTATTTTACTTTTTTGACGTTGAAGTTTTGGAGAGGGTCAGCTGAAGTCTGCTATGAATTAGAACAATCTGTTGGAGGAGATAAATATCATAAACGGGGTTCAGGGAGAAAAAAATAACAGTGGACTTAGCAGTGTGAGTAAAAGAGTGAGGAAAAAAAACAGAGCAGATGAATATTCAAGGAAGGCAGAGAGATTAGGTGTATTTGGTAGAGTAAAACCATTCCTGGCTTCTTTACTTGTCCCACGTACAACAATGCAAAGTTTTGGGAGTAACACAGACATATTAGAATATGGAGTGAATCCCCTAAATTGTCATTCTGAGTGTGTATGCAATACAGGAGTCACACAAAAAAAACAAAAAAATGTTTTGGTGGCCTTATGAGATATAAATAGTTTTGTTTTATTTATTTATTTATTTTAAACTCTTATGTGCACATTTTTGTTTTCATTTTTGATCTGTTTTTTCTACTGGACAAAATGAATCCATAGGGATCCATTGTTTAATTTAAGCAATTTTTTCTTTCTAAAATGTATTGGTGGAAAAAAGCATTCCTTGGCACATGAAGTTAAACATTTTGAGTGAATTTGCTTTCACTCTTGTAAATAACTCAACTTTGTGTAAACAGAACGGGATTAGGCAGAAGAGGCCTGGTTGTCCACATTGATGTGGTGCCGGATTTGTGTTTGTACCTCATTTTCCAACACTACTAGCGCGCTTTCATCTAAATCTGTGCACTCCTATACTCGCGTTGTGAATCCCTCAAGTTCTGAAGTTCATTCTCATCCCCAGCCGCACATTAGTTAAGTTGTCCAGTCAAGGGCCACAGGACACCGACAAGACAAATTTGCCACTAATATGAAAGCAGCGAATGTGACCAGGCGTGATGCGTGATGTGCGCACGGACCCATCAGGGGACTCCGGCCCCTCGTCCGGCCTCGCTGGCAGTGATTGATCGGCTGGCAGTGCGGCACTGTTTAATAGCTTCTGTAGCATTAGGGAGGAACATATTTTAGGCCTAGGGGCTGCATATCAAAGGCCCCAGTGATCATAACCCCTTTAACAGGAGGGAGAGAAGATCTCTGCCTCACAGAACAATAAACTAATAGTAGTGTCAGTTTGCCCCCAGTGGTGCGGCGGCAGTCTCGTCGAGGAAGACGTGGTCACTGATTTCCGCGGCCCCAGCGCGGCGGTGGCATTTTTTATCGGGCTGCTGATGGGCCACAACTAATGTGGTTGTGAACCTTAAATCAACTTTCCGCTTGCTCGAACACGGTCACCAGGGTACCGGGGTACAAGGACATGAAAAGGTTGAAGCGAGAGTTCGGGGCCCCTGTCTGGGTGTCGCTGCTACCTGCTGCGGTAAAAATTGAGTTGCTTCGCCGGCGATCCGTCAAACGACTCAATGACATCCATTTTTTAAAAGCGCAAGTGTGTATCTTTGGCTTTTAATGAGAGGAGGTGCGGTGCTGAAAAATGACTTTAGGGCCGTTAAAGCGATCTGGAGATCTGGAGACGGATTTAAGGACAAAGAACTGTTTTAATGCTGTGTGTTATCTGCGAAATGTTACATCCATCATCCGCTACTAAACGACGATAATGCTGTAACATTTGCCAGATTGGTCGAGAGGTCATGTGAAGATATATGCAGACAGTTTCGGGAGATGCATCTGTGAAAAAGAGGGAGACGGGATGGAAACCAAGACTCAGAGCGAGATATAGACCTGCAGAGGAAAAAAGGTTTATGGGGGTGTCAGACACAACAAGACAGCTTCGTCCCACTCTGTTAGCCCTCTCATCAGCTCCCCCTCCCCCCTCCGGCTTGGATTCGTTTCAGTAAACAGTGGTGTCGGGGTCACCTGGACTTGTGGGTAATTGAGGGAGAGTGGGCCGCCCTGTCAAGCACGTCGGCTAAAAATACATCGCACACTGTCACTGCGCTCCAAGTGGGGGGAAAATGATTGTTCCCCTCTATGTCCAAACCCAAAAACAATCACCAGCGCCGTGACCTTCTTGAATCCACACGGACAAGTTTTCCCTCTCTCACAATGACAACAGCAAAGACAAAAAAACAAGCAAGTCGATACATTCGGACACCGCCGTCAGAATTTCACGAGGACGTTACAACACTGCAAGATGGCACAAAAAAAAGCCCAAGGAAGCAAAAGATGCCACGTGGCACGTGGGAAGGTTATTGATTCGTCCTGCAATAATTTCCGCTGGCTCTTTTATATGCAAACGATCTTGTGCGAATTTATGGCAGTCCTACCAGACTCATTTCACAGTTTTTAGTCTCTCTCGCTCTGTCTCTTTGTCTCTCTCTCTGGAGTCTTAGCCGCCTCATTAGCTTACTGTTCTCCATTACTGGCATAATTAAAATCTTTAGTAGCTTAACAAATTAAAAATATTTTCTGCTGATCGTATTGAGATCTTCACCTCGCCGTTATTTTGCCACAACAGGAATAAATTAAGACTAAGCGATTCTTGCACAAATGTATTGCGCTGGAGCGCTTGAAAGAGGCCACTTCTGGTATCTGTAAAGAGAATTATTATGAAGGAGAGAGAATGAGAGAGCGAGAGGGGGGGGGGGGGGGAGGAGGAGGGAAAACAAGGAGACGAATGAAGATAACCAAGACAAAAATTGCTCTCCATTTGCTTTCGCTCATTTCCAAAATCGATTTAATTGTGATGTTAAGCGATTGATCCCCCACCACCCAAAACATCCCCTTCCCGTTTAATTTCACACAGCATACAAAGAATTGTATAAAGTGTCACAGTGGGTGCGATTCATTCAGCGTTCCTTTCGCGTGCCCTATTCAGTTTCCACAAATATATTAAGCAGCACAACTGATGTGACACTGATGACTGCTAAAAATGCAGCGTTCCCATCACTGGAATAAATTACATTTTAAAATAAATACAAATTTGAAAATCTATTTTAAATTTCAAAACTATTTTGATCAAATAAATGCAGACCTGTTAAGCATAAATTAAGTAAGAGACTTGCCAAAGTTTTGTATGGTTGTTTGTGTGTAATGTTAAATTAATATGTATTTGTATATGTGAATCATGAATAACTCATTCTCAGCCTGCTAGCATTGAGTTGTACAGTCAGATACATGAAACACTTTGCGTATGTGGGTGTGCATGCAAGTGTTTGTGTGTCTGTCACAGAATTGAGGCAACATCTTGTCTTCAAGCCATTTTTCTTCCCACTTATCTTCTTCTCTCTTTTTTCAAAGGACGTATGAGCCGCAGTGTGCTTGACTTGTTAAATGAGGTTTAAGTCGTCTGTGTCAATTGGAGGCGGTGCAAAACTTTAAGCATTTTGCACATTAACATGCTTTCGAGAGTATTACCCTGGGGGCTTGTTCGTTCTTTCTCTCTCTCTCTCAGAGAGGGATGTTTTTGTGGTCTTGTTTTGTGTGTGTGTGAGAAAGAGCTGGCTGACTTCCTTGTCAGAGAAATAATGGTGATTATTCAGATTTCATGCCTTGTCTGTATGTTAATTATTTACTTCAAGCATGAAATGTGCGTGAATGCCAGGGAATTTTTGTACACAAACACGCTTCGCATAGCACGTAGGGGGAAAAGAGCGAGCGCGAGAGAGAGAATGGCAGAGCGAGAGGGCAAGCGCTGCGTATCAGCCTGTAGTGGAATAATTAATGCCCCCTTTTGTTTACTGAGCCCTTGTTTTTTATTTAATTATGCCATGAGTAGAACCAGATTAGCTGTTAATTGATTTAATTATCCAATTTGTTTGTGGCAGGCATGATTCCAGCCGAACTGCAGCAGCTGTGGAAGGAGGTGACAAACAGCCATGTGAAGGAGGAGAACAGCGTGACCAATAACGGTCACCGGGGTCTGGACCTGTCGTCCCCCTCCCCCGTCCCCCTCAAAAACCACAACCAGCATGGATCCACCAACGGCCAGTACATCAGCCACTCGCTCAAGAGAGAGGGGTAAGATCGGCCAGCCATTGTCCTGATAGTTTGGGAGAATTTTGGTCACAGACTTTGGTTTCTGAGCACAGTTTGAGACTCTCTTGTTAATCTCTCTATATATCTAGTTGGATTGAGTTCTTGGCATCATTGAGTACAGCAAACAAGCTTTCTCAGTGCACCTACTTAAGGTGGAAATCTCTGCAAGGGAAGCCAAGTTGATGGACAGGTGCCAATAGGGCATTTCCTGCAAATGAATAGGAATTTATTGCTTCTAAGTACCTTGGAATTTTCATTTAAGGACCGGGCCTGTCCGCTCAGGTGTTTGACTGGAATTCCCTGATGAACAGGTCTAAGAAAATGGCACTGTTAGAAAGGTTAGATTACTGTAATGAAATTAAAATCGCTCCCTTTCTTTTTTAATTATTACAGCATTACAACAGGCACGATTTATCGCTATTGCACTTCAAATTATGTTCAAGGTAGGGATGTGAGGAAATTTTCCCACTGATTAATCGACGTGTGACAACACCGGTAATACCGGTATCACCAGCGGGGGCTTTTAAATCGCTAATTCTAAACCGAAAGTAAATGTGCACAGCCGCTCGGGCATACGTAATGGAATGGAGCAAAGCGAGTGTTTTCAATGAATTCCTATGGAAGTTAAGCTTCCATAGGAAGTGGACACGCACCAGAGGACACGTGAATGACAGTGTGGCCGTGCCCGTTTTACTTACGTTTTAGAATTAGAGGCAATTCCCGGACGGGTTGCTTGAATTGTGGGTTCATTAGCCTATGATTCTTAATGAAAAACACAACAAACTCACTTAAATAGGCGCTTTTACATTTTACTTTGAAACCAAATCTTCCGCAATCATCTTGTCATTCAGCTCTTCGCTCTCGTGATGAATGAAATCTGACTCCTGCTGTGTTTGTGCTGCGACTCGTTCGGCTCACACTGTATTGAGCAGACATGTTCAGTTTTTAATTGTAGTGTCTGTTCTCTAACTGAACTAAATTATTGTATTACTATAAAAATCAAAACGACGGTGGGGCGGTGCCACGGTGGGCAAGTGATTTCGCCTGAACACCGGCAACACCGACTATCACAGCAAGACTAGGGATGTTTTACTTTACTTTAACTTTTTTTTACCATTTTCATTCTGCTTCTTATATCCTAAATTATATTATATAATTATATTGTAAATACCTTATACCGATTTGTGATCTGAAGTACGATTCATCTTTTGCCGAATCAATTCATTTTGTGTGGCAAATAAAGAGCAGTTAATTGAATACAGTAACAGTTGCACAACACAGCACAACTTCGCTAAAGCCCTGACACTTAGAGATTTATTTGGAGGAAGCATTGCATCACTGTGTCTTTAAGGAAGAGATTAATTTGGTTTATAACACATTTGCTTGTTTTCATGTGCTCAGACCTGATCTTTGAACCACTGGTGAGAAGCCTCCAGGCACTGTGAGCTCATTTATTTGTCTCTCTCTCACTTTTCACATCTGACTCAGATTTGGCTGATCAAAACCAACGTGTCATTATGAAAGCAATGCGAATGAAAACACATTTAGTGCTGCAAAACAAGCTCTAGCCGAAGGTAAAGGGGGAGTTCATGTACATGTAAATCTGCTTTTCTACCAGTGTAGAGCAGAATGGCATGTCAGGGTTATTTAAACTACCCATGATGTCACTGATGCCGTGGGGCTCATACAAGCTGCTCTTTCTTTCTTTCTTTCTTTCTTTCTTTCTCTTTTTCTCTCGTTCATTAGTTTGTGCGAAACAAATAAAAGGCTCGACTCACTATTGATTTGTTTTTACGTTAGCATGTTGCTAAGCTAATGACACAATGCACACACGTAGAAATCACACACACAATACTGACCGATTTACAATTAATAATTTTTTATAGATATTAATGAAATCATTCTTCTCCATGAATGATACATATAATGCTGCCTTAATTGTGTGCATAATATCTGAGTAATATTTCATTTAGGAGCACTTTAGATTTTTTCAAAATTGAGAAATTGAGCGGAAAATGTAATTGAAGAGACAGTAAAAGGTTTAAAGCTCTGAGAATCTACTCTTTTGTTGTTGTTCTGTTTTTGCTTTAAAATCATACAAGTGGACAGAAAGGTTCCCCTAATTGAATAATCACCCAATTATGGTCTAGGTAGGCAGCTCACTAGGTTTTGAAACCGAGAAACTCACTCGTATGCTCACTTCTTCTATTTGAGTTGCTCTTTTCCTCCCTCTTTCCCCAAGAGCAACAGCCTATCACCCTTTTTCTTCAAAGTGCACAAACATCCAGTCCTCTATCACAACACCACAACCCTTTCCGTGCCATAGCAGGCTTGAAACACTCAAAAAGACATGTTGGAAAGCTCACTGCTTCTCTCTCCCTGCCTCTCGTTCGGTGTCAGAGATTAAAGAAGATGTCAACAGCAGTTTAGCACCCATGCCGTGAAGAAGGCGTTTTGTAGACTGAGTATCTCAGATCTGTCAGGAAAAGGGAGCAGGTGATCAGCCCTCTCTCTTCCCTCCGTTAGCTGAAGAATTAGTCCTAGAAATGCTTCCAAATCATTACTATTCAAATGCAAAGGCACATTGGAAAGACAGGGCTAATAACTTAGCGCTTTGATAATTTTCCATGTAGCATTAATATCCTTGTAGTTTTATTAGTAAACGTGCTTCATCACTACACCCTATGGGCCTCCAAGAAAACACAACACGGATTTCTACCAGTTTTAATCCGTAGGAGTTCAATTGCTCAAAATCCAGGGTTCTGAGTGGGAGAAATGAAATGTGGACTCATCCTCGCACACGAACGTTAATGAACTTTTAATTGATGTGGTTTTCCCAAGTCCCTCTTGTCGTGAAACAGGCGGGCGGCTGTGCTCTGATGGACTTGCTCAGCCCTAGCTCTCTCAGATTGGTTTACCGCCGGGGTCTTAAGCACCGCACAGGCCGTTTCATGTGTCATATAAAATCTGGCCAGTCGCTGCGACGCCTGCAACTAAAACCTTAAGTGCATCCAGCGGCATCATTCACTGTCTTTTCACTTCCGTCTTAAAGGAAGGAGAGAGAAACTCAATCACTTCGTACATGTTTAGACGCGATGCTACCCTGCTTTTAGCAGCCTCCATCGGCTCCCACTGGTGCCTGCACAGAGACAACCACCGCATGCACACCCAAATATGATAAAAGCCTTCAACATGTCAGTCCACCCGACCCATCGGTGCTCAGATAAGGGACAAAAAACACTCATGGTCCTGAGTGAACCTTTCTAAGGTGATGAGGTGTCGGCTATCTGACCAAAGGCGAACAGGCCCATACCTAATTTATTTTATTCTGGGTCAGGGTCTAAAAAATATGCGGGGGAAATGTTTTTTTTAATAAATAAAAAAAACGAGACGCCTTCCATTTCAGCTTGTTTTCAGTTCTCCTCACTGTAAGGGAAAGAGTGTCACCCAGTTCGAGTCACCTCACTTCATTCTCCTCCCAGAATCCTTTAGGAATGCTACGCTAAGGGGGATTAAAACCCAGACAATTTGTTTTAAAGAGATAAATAATCAGATTTGCCCCCCTAAACGAGCCCCTTAACCTCCCTTTTAATTGATCTTCAACTCTGCAAATGATAATTAAAACATTTTGGGGGGGTTGGGAGGGGGCCGTGTGGTTGGGCATACTCTAAAGGATTGAGTCGGGGGTCTGGGGATTTGCCAGTAGACTTAGAGGAGGAGTGTGTCTTTGATGATTTCTCCCCACATGAAGACGTGAGGGAGAGTAATAGTGTTGTGACAAAGTGCTCAGTTCCTGTCTGAGCTCTCCAGACGTCAGACCTCTCTTCTTCGTTAGGTCGGCAGCGATGATACTTAGGTGCTCAGTGCGTGATAATACGATCCTAAACCATAATGTAATGAAAGATGATATGACAGAGCCGTGGTGCCTCACAGGAAAGCATTTAGGCTTTTGCTATGAGAGCCGATCGAGGATATGTAGTAGGGATTTTGATGTGCTGTTTATATACATATATATACAGTTTATTGCCATTTTTTACTTCACCTTGAATGCAAGATGTCACCTTTTTGCTTCTTACAAGATCATTTGTTTGAATTCAAGTCTGTCGGTCTTGTGGTTGTCTAAGAACCAGAGAAATTGCCACACACTTCAACAGACAGACAAGATCACTGACAAGCTTTTACTCTTTGTCTTTATTGTTTTTGTGGGTTTTTTTGTACAGAATGAATGAGGTCAGGACAAAAAGAACACCCCTGTAGTCTGTCAGTCTTCCTCTGAGTTGTTGTTTAAAACCGTTTAGTCATCCATTGTTTAAAATGAGCTTTGTTTCCTGAATCACAAGTCCTTAAGCATTTCACAACTCCACTCTTATTAATAATGTTACAGCCAATGTCGTCTTGGAATTTATACTTTAAGATGTGGCATGGCACATTTATTGTTTAAAAAGAATTAAAAATTACATATTAAGGCATAAATAAAAAAGCAGCCTTAATATATTCATGCATGTTTTGTCTTTCACTGACAAACCCCTTTTTTGTGTGTTAGTAGTTAATACATTTTCATAAATTCAGGCAGTTTTCCTGTGTTATGAAATGTTGATAATTGCAGATGAATGAGGGTTTAGTGTTCAATAAGGTCTAGACTTGATGTTATGTTCAGTTCAACTAGATTTTTAAATTCAACAAATGCCACTACATTGCTTTCTGCAGATAAAAAAAGCACAGTTGAAATCTATAGTAGTTCATATGAAAGTGTGCTGTACTGAGCTGTTGATGACCCTGTGCAAGCAGATAAATTGATATCAGGTGGGGTGTGTTTACTGTTTGTGCTTGGCGGGAGCAATCCAGATGGATTTGTGAGCTTCCTGTTGTGGGAAACACTTGTTGCTCCAGGTGGACGGCAGGGGCCACGGTTCAGTGGTCAGGGCTAAAGGACATGCTGTCTCTCAGAGCCTCGTGCTGCCCTGATCAAAGCATCTCTCCATGTGCATCAGAGGAGACCCATAATTGGCTATTGATTGGCCAGCACTGGGCTGTGATAGGCTGACAAGCAGATATCACATGGCTGCGCTGATCACACACTTCCTGTAGAAGTTAGTGGTCATGTGACAGACAGTGCTGTGTCAATAAAACAACAAGCTGCAAGGGTTTTTTGTGCTGAAGGGGAAGATTTTTTTATTAGTTGTCATATTTTAGTGGATAGGCCATTAATATTACATCAAGTAGTATTATGGAGATTAATTGCTCTTTAGCCTCTTTCATAAAAGTCCAATGATCTGTGAATATGCGTGTGTGTGTGCGTGTGTGTATCAAATATTTGCAACCTTGATATCATAGTAATGTGTCTTTTCTTCGTATAGATCAGCGTTGGATGATCATTCTCCTCATACTCACCCTCTCTACGGTCACGGTGTCTGTAAATGGCCAGGATGTGAAGCTGTGTTTGACGACTTTCAGTCGTTCCTGAAGTAAGTATCTCACACACACACACACACACACACACACACACACACACACACACACACACACACACACACACACACATCTGTAAAATTAAATGTATACAGGATTCCAATTGGAATTATCCTTTGTAATTGGGCATGGAATCATAATTTGGAACTAATCCTAAAGGAAGTTGTTCTCATATAGGATTCCAAAACTAAAACTGAACCTCTTAGAACATACAGTTCCCATTTATGAATACTAGCAGGATTAAATTCCCAGGTCAATGGGACTAAGAACCAATACAATTCAAAACCTCCTGTAGGAATTTTGAAATATCCAGTTGGATGTTATTTGATTCTTAGAGAATTCTTATTTGATCCCGTTAGGATTCTTGAGGATTGTTTTCTAAAATATCTTTTTGCTATGTTAGAATCCTATTCAATATTGGGATTATTTTTAAATCATAAATCCATACCAAATTTAAAAATAAATCCTGTATGCATTCCTTTTAAACTATAACATTTTCACATGTTCTATCTAGATCAACCTGGTCAAGCCTAGTGTCCCATCACAGTATGCTCAATCTCTTTCTTCCTGATCTTTCTCTTCATTTGATTTTTTTTTATTTTCCTCTCTGTGTGTGGGCTGGGTTCTTGACGTGGGTGTGTGGTGTGCTGGTTTTTGCCTGCTCTCTGTGGTGTGGTTTTCCTCAGGGTTCAGTGCTGCCTGTGATAACTGCAGTCCCCATGGTGATTACTGACACTTTGTCCCAAAACAAACACGTGGGGATGTTTATCTACAGTGGCCCACATTCTGAGAGTACAGAGGGTTTGCCCTTGTCTGCCTTTTTACAGACAAGTAGGAGATCTCTATCTTCTTATTTTTAGAAACATATTATTGGTGCTCGTTTTTTATATTCCTCATACTTAGGGATTTTTAATAAACTGTGAAAATTGTCCAATAAGCATCCATCCAACAACTGGTCAGAAAAAGCTAACAAGTGCTTAGAACACTTTAGCAACCTCTTAAGCCGCATTTCCACCGCAGGAACTTTCCCCAGGAACCAGGAACTTTGGGGCGGTACTCTGTGTATTTCGACCGCAGGAACCAGGGTCTAAATGAAGTTCCGGGTAAATATTTCCCCCTCCGAGCGGCCCTGCTCCCGAGGTGGTACTTTTTCAAAGTTCGGGAACTTTCGGGAGTGGGACTTGGGCGCTGAACATGCTGATTGGTTGAGCTCACGCAGCATTTTATTTCAACCGGCATTTTTAAAAGTCTTTTGCGAGGATCGTTCAGCGTTCAATATCAGTCTTGCTCTTTCTGTCTGATGGCGCGCGTTCGTCTCAGCCATCTCACGGTCAATGTCCGTAATAGCTGATGATAACATACTTTGTCTTATTTTAAATCTAGCTTTACGAGCTTTCAGAATACACTTTAGTATCAGTGCTCGTCTCTTTTCCGCCGTTTTGTTAATGACCTCTTTAGTAAACCAATATATAACCAGCAAAAGCAGCGCTGCTTGCATCTCCTCCACTTGTTATTGTTGCAGACAGTATCGCACAAAAATGATTACTGTCCGTCTCTGACTGGGAGGAGCAGTTGCATCGCGCGCAGTCCTACATCACCGGACTAATTTGTCTAATCTTCTCGGTACTTTAGACCGCAGTGGAAACGCAGACAGCAGCAGGTCTGGGGGAAAAAATGTTCCTGTAAAAAAAGTTCCTGGTACAAATTGTTCCGGGTAAATTCGGTGGAAACGGGGCTTTAGCGACAACCTGACAGCCCTCCACCACACATTGACATTTAGGCGTTGAGCTGTACCACTCTAAAAAATCTAGTTTGTGACTACTATGAAAGCTTCAGTTTAAAAAAAAAATGCAATACAATTACCTGATATTTTTGTGACATTTCCACAATCGATCTGCATCACCCTCACAAGCATGTGCACTTACCCCTGCACCACAGCTCTGACTGTTGTGTTGGTTTTACCTGCAACCAGTGTCTGTTCACCTGCCCACTATGTATTAACTCAACCTGACCTGTCCATGCTGTTAAAGTCCAGTCTATACTGGCCATCACACAGCGGCACGCTCCCTAAATAACACCTAAACCAAATATCAGGCTAAAGGTGGACAGTTTACACAGCGTTCACCCTGATCCCTTCTCTGAGGAAGACCTGGTCTCACTTAATCTGTGTGTGTTTGTGATGAGATGATGAGAACATGTGCAACTGTGGCAGCAGATCAGTGAGTGTGTGTCAGGCTGGATTAGTCCCACTCTAAACAAGATATGACACTGTTCCATTATCCCGGCTTCAAACTAAAACAAGCCCGGCTCAAAGACCCACAAGCCAAGGAGAAAAACGAGTGGTAAGCAGAACCACAGCTGCACTCCTACCCCTTTTCTCAGTCTTGTTTTTTTTTTTTTTTACTATTTTCCACTTCTGCTTCTTTTAGGGTCGTATCTTGTGTTTCAAACAGCAGGCTCCTGGTGCCAGTTTATTTGAGGGCATGTTTAAAGCTGACCCAGGCTCTTTTACAGATAGTAACATAATCTATCTCGAATCTGTGTTTACCTGTGGAGAAAAATGTGGAAAAAGTGCATTTGCGCTGTCCGCCAAGAGCTTAGAAAGAAAGTTTGCTACAGCTGGAGTTTCTAAACCACAGATCTGATATGTTTTTGGATTGTGGTTCACATCGTTGCCTTTTTTCTGTTGGCCAAACCCATGATTCACCATTTGCTTATTGAAATAAGAGAAATTAGCATTTCAGAGCTGAAAGAGAGTGAGCCGGAGAGAGAGAAGTGCTCTCTTTAAGTACACTCTGCGATGTTTACACAAGTGTTTTTATCACGGCAACATCTTGTTTACTTTTCTTGCCTGCCCTAAACTGCTTGGAACATGCTGAGAAAACATTTGGAGACGCTCTACAAAGCCGCCTTTGTAAAAAGCGAGGTTGGGTGAGAGTTCAGCTGGCACACTGAAGGTGTTAACCGTCCATGCGCTAAACATTCCCACATGTACATCCTCCACCCGACAGGCCTGAAGAACCATAAACAGAAATCAGGGAGTAAATTAGCTGGATGATAAGAGTTTTCTGGGTAGCTAGAGACGGGCACCCGGGGCGAAGTGGCGAGGAAAAGTGAGAGATGCGCGCTAACGTCACACGGATCTCCGCCAGCCGAGCCAACAACAACAAACGATGACGTGCAGCAGTGTTGTTTTAAACCATATGGATATTTATTGTGTCTTTAAAGGAAAACATCTCATACCCAGTCGTGCTGGAAGATAACAATTCCAATACAAGTAGCGGTGTGTGTGTGTGTGTGTGTGTGTGTGTGTGTGTGTGCGTGTGCGTGTGCGCGTGTGTGCATGTGAGTTTCCAGCAGAACAGGAAGGGTGGGGCAAAGGTCTATATAACAGCTTAGACTCTTTTATGACCAGGGATATTTGAAAGGTCAAACTCAATATGTGTGAGTTTCGGTGTCATTATATTTATCTTTTTTTGATTTGAATACAGTTTGTAGAGTATTAGTCTTAGAACTGGTTTCTGCTTACGGTTACCTATCGCAAACACATTGTATTTCCCATCTACCTATCGCAAACACTTTGTATTTCCCATCCTGGAAAGAGTGTTTACCTATCAAAGACAAGCAGTATGAGTAAATAAAATCAGTAGATAAGCGTAATTCTTTTACGTAAAGCAAGGAGACAAGGAAAAACAGACGGATGTTTAGCTATTGAAACAGCTGCGTGTGCTTGGGAATAAACAATAGTTCGTCCAGCCGACGCTATAGCAGAAAGACCTTTCTGGCCGTCAGCTTCCTGGAGCATCATTAAAACCTGGGCAGCTAGCTTCAGTGATATGTAAAATGCTGACTGTTTAAGTAATGTCTATTTAACTTGTTTTATTGTGGCCATTTACATTAGGAGCTGTCATCCTGCCAGAAAGCTTTTAAACAGCCTTCCTTTGAAGTCCAGAAAGTGACACATGCCAGCGCTCATAGTCTTTCCCGATGTCAATTCTGCCGTTCTCCGGAGCTCCTCTTGTCCAGACACTCTTCCGAGAGGCTGCATTAAGGGCCATTTGAATATTTCATTTCCTATTAATTATGCACTGTGACTCTACATGTCATTAGACGGAACGGAGGAGAGGACGGGGGGAAAAAGAGAAACGTCCACTGTAACAAAGGATGAAAAGAGGTAGCGGGGGCTCGCCGGGTGATGCGAACTACGAATTCCAAAGCATGTCACGTCCAGCCATGTTCATTGAAAATGCGAGACGCCCTGCACCTATTTTATCTCTTCGCAAATGAAAACTGGGTGGTTGTTTTGAAATGTTTACATGATCCCTCTTCAACCTTCCCTGACTTCAAAAGCGGCTTGTTTTCAGTTGATTAATGTTGGAAGCCAGAACAGACATAATATAGTTTTAAACAAGGTGTGGATTTATCATGGCCACATGAAAACACACGCCGTCCCTAATCCTCGTGTTATTTTTATGAAACAATCTATTCAGAATATCTTTCACGTGGTGTCAACGTTCAAAAAGACGCGTGGTATTTATATGCTCATTCTGAAGGAAAACAGAGTCCGTTTTGACGCTCGTTTAGATCGTTTCCCTTTCAAGGTTGAGTGCTCCACTTCCGAAGTCAAAACCGCTCTCGGTCACGAGTGTTGTCTCGAGTGTGTTTTCCCCACTTGTATCTTCAGCCGTGCTCGTATGTTGTCTTTATTCTTAATAATGGCGCCACTGCCATCATGTCACGCCACCTCGCCAAATTTATTACGCCATCAACATCAGCTCTGGCTCCCCTTGTCTCGGCCCCTGCTCAGGTCTGGGCACGGCATTTTGATTTGCGGCGGAAGACTGTAAACGTACATTTGTGAAGAAGAGCACGTGGAAAATGCTACTGTTCCGTTCCACCAGCCTCTGCCTCGTGACAGTGACCTACATGGTCAGCGAAGATGCGATATAATTTATGATATATATAATATATTGGATCCATTAGTGGGCATAATGAAGTAGTGAAATGAAAGGGTATTTGTGAAATCAGTTCAAACATCCTGCACGGATTATGATTAAATGATTAATGAAATGCCCCTGCATAAGCATTTTCAAACCATAATTCATGCGAGGGCTGATAAAAATCCTCCAATCATATTTCCTTCAGTCGTGAGTCTTATCTCCACCATTTTATATAAATCACCACAAAAAAAAGGAGAGGTAAAAAAAAAAGGGAAGCTTGGCCCGCTTTGCCGAGGCCAGCTACTTATTTAGATTAGTTATAAACGTGCGGGGGAGAAAAAAAGGTCTTGGCGGTATAAAATAATCATGCATAATTATATTCATAATTCAAGTTTATGACAGATTCCATCTCTTTTCTCCTTGTTGTCCTTTGCCTTTTTCCTCCTGGCTTCATTTGAGTTCTCTTAATCTAGATGACATAATTAACTGCAGAAGGCACCAAAAATAAGAAGAATCCATTTAATTTTAAAAGCTGGGAGGGTTGCGAAGTGCACGTCGGACGATTTATAATATCGCGTTTTGGCGAGGCACTTTTCCCGTCCGCTCAACTTCGTTTCTGGAGGTTTGCATGGAAACGGCCACTTCGTGAATTATGCATGAGGCATGTAAAGAGCACTTCTATTTCCGGTAATGCAGAGATCTTGTTAGAACACTCTTCATTTGTGTTTGGGGAATTTGATATTTGTGGATGTGTGGACATTGGCTTTATTTACTTTTTTTATCATTTTAGTATGCGCACATCACAGGTCATTTTCACTTTTCCAATATGGAGAAATAAATGACTGCCCTGCAGAATGTGCAGATAATGTAATTCAATATTTTACCATGAAAGTTTTATCAAATGTTTAATAGATGGCTGTAAAATATGGTACTAAAATGAAGGCTGCTCTCTCTCTCTCTCTCTCTCTCTCTCTCTCTCTCTTTCTCTCTCTCTCTCTCTCTCCGTAGACATCTGAATAATGAACATGCCTTGGATGACAGGAGCACGGCGCAGTGCAGGGTACAGATGCAAGTAGTTCAACAGCTGGAACTGCAGGTATCATCTCATTTCTTTTCGTTCATCTTCTTTTCTGGCTTCATCGAAACTTTTATTCTTGTCTCTCTCTCTCTCTCTCTCTCTCTCTATCTCTCTCGCTCGTTTTCTCTCAAGTAGCAGCTCAGAGATAGAAGAGGGAGGGATAAAATGAAATTATTTTGTACATTTGTGAGTAACCAGTCATTAAAAATGTGTTATATTCGCATGACAGCCAGGCAAAGATATATGGAGTGCCCTGGGGCTAACTCCACAAGATAATTACATTTCCAATTTTACTGGGTTTTAAAGTCGTTTATGACTTTTAACTATTTGGCACCACAATAAAACACTTTGTGAAAAAACCCAGGCGCACCAACAATGGTGCGTGCGCTACCAGTCATTTGAATGAATTCATTGACTCGTTTATTGTATTGCATTGCTTGTTAATGTAGATTAACCATGACAAATACTCACAGAATGGCATCATAGAGCTGGGGATATATGGTAAAGGGATGTAGAGTTTTGGTTTTAAGAGGAGAAGCAGGACAGATTCACTCTTGGATTCAGTCAGATCACATTGTGCAGCAGTTAACACATTGAACTGTTGTGCTCAAAAGCAAGCCTAAGTAGATCATAGAGACCAAGGCCAGTGGTGTCAAAGGTTTCTATGATCTACTCAGAGTGACTAACAATGCAGTATGTGGAGGTCATGGAGGTCCTGTAATGTTTAGTGCGGATTTACTTTGGCTGAAGTAACCATGACTGAAGGCTAGAGTGTGTGTGCTAGGGTTGTGTCTCTGGATCAAGTGTAAAGGTCACAGGCACATTCTGAGTGCATGTATGTCACGAATAAGCATACATGTGTCAGTTATTTGTTCTACTGATAGCTGAGAAAATATTGTAAAAAATTTCTCATTTGTGTTATAATTTTGATGTCTCTTTTTCTAATTATAGTTAGCGAAAGACAAAGAGCGTCTCCAAGCCATGATGACTCATCTTCATGTGAAGTCTACAGAGCCCAAACCCACCCCACAGCCAGTGAGTACTCACGTCCCAATTTGCATACTATCCATCCTAAATAGCATGTGAGATGAGAATTTGCGCACACCTACTGATCGTGTGATGATGTGCATAGATTATATACTTTCTCAGGAACTGTTTACAGTTCTTAGTCATTCACTTTTTACTTTTCTTGTTAAAGAAAATTTGGCAAGGGATGTGAAAAACAGCACTTTCAAGTTTATTCATTACACACTTTTTAAATGAAAAATGCTGATGTTATTTGTTAGTCCTAATAATTACATACTTTATATATGTAGGGTAAAGTTTGAAAGTTGTTTTTAAATTGGGATGCACCACTTTTTATTTTATTTTTTATTTACAGCTGTTCACAGTTAAAACATATTCCTGATAAACTTTTTTTTTACAATAAATCATGGTAAACAAGGGTTCACAATCTACTACAAAAATTCAAATTGATCATTGATCAGTCCCACTCTCTACTCTCTTCAGTTTGCTGAGCACGCTGATCATTTATTTACTGCTCAGGGGCCCCGTGGTGCTCAGGAGCCCAGAGATAGTGTCCTGGGACGGCGGGTGACAATAGTTCATTCAGTGGAGCTTTGCCTCTGTCACACGCTGATTGTTTGGATTAGCATTTGTACAGAGGTGTCTGACACGGCGATGCCTGTGTGTAAAAATCGGTCTCAGATATTGATAGTGTTGTAAACCGGCCATCTCTCCCCAAGGGATTGAGGGGCAGCAGCTTGTAGTGGAGAGGAGGTCTCTTATTAATGAACTCCTTTATTATGAGGTGCTATTATTGTTTTTGTATACTGTATGCTTGATGGTCAGAAGCCATTATTTAATTGTACCACTACTTGAAGACAGAGCTTCCATTTGGTGACATTTATCTCAACAGCATCGTTGTGATAAAAGCCTTGACATTTATTTCAAATTTGCTTGGCTCATTTTGGAATGTGTCTTTAGTTTTAGAGTCACGATTTTACTCATGAACAAATGAGATGTTTTTTGCAGTCTGATATATACTGCTCATTAATCTTGCCCCAATAACATTCATATTTATCAACAGCTCATTTTAAGAGACTTTTTGCCTCAGGCTACAGTTGTTTGTGCACATACAGTGTTTGTGTGTGCACATGTGCTTGCACGAGTTTACGAAGGAAGGTGTCACTAAGCGTTCTCGTCAGTGCTCTGACCTTTTCATTGTCCATAATTAAACAGCAGATTTTTTTGTTGTTTGTTTAGCTTTTTTTTAGCAGCTTGTCTTCTGTTTTCCATGGCAGCTTGGCAAGTCAAAGCCAGTATAATTAGATCACCAATTACCATTTAATTATTTTCATTCTGAAGTCTCATTTTGCGGGCATATTGGAGAGCACCCAAATGGTACGGGAAAAACAAAAGGAGGGCCATTACTCGCCTGTCTGGCCTATTGTAGGGGCTACTATTCCTGTGGATAAGGAATATAGGTAACAAAGCTAGCGGATGTGCACAGAGGTTGAATAACCTCTGTGAATAACCTCTGTAAGTCCACACTATTCAAAACCTCTGGCCCAAACTCAGACCCTTCTCTTAGTCCCCCTATTTTGTCATTATTTGTATTTTGGCCTAATAGGTCTTATATGCTATAGGCTTAGGTTTTAACTCTTGTCATTACTGTGTGTGTGTGTGTGTGTGTGTGTGTGTGTGTGTGTGTGTGTGTGTGTGTGTGTGTGTGTGTGTGTGTGTGTGTGTGTGTGTGTGTGTGTGTGTGTGTGTGTGTGTGTGTGTGTGTGTGTGTGTGTGTGTGTGTGTGTGTGTGTGTGTGTGTGTACACGCACACACACACACACACACACACTGTTTGTTATTGACTTTTAACTTTTCTTGTTAAACGTAACGTTTAACAAGAAAAGTTATAAGTCAATGACAAACAACCAGTTATTTTATATACTATTACAGTTTTTGTTCATATTTTTATTAGATTTAATGTTTATATTTTCTGTTTTCACTTTACAGTTTAGTAGAAGTTTTAGTCATTTTGTGTTTTTGTCATTGTTATAATTTTTTTTCCTTGTTTTTGTTTAATTTTAGTAGGTTTATTTCAGATAGGTTTTTTTTTTAGACTTTTTTTTCTTATGGTTTTATTTTTTAGGTAATGAAAATTGTTCTTTTTTTATGGTTTTAGTTTTAGTTAATAATGATAACCCTGCAAACTCCTATGCCGTCCTAAATAAAAATATAAAAAAATATATTATTATGTGTATTTTTTCATTAAAACACATAATAGAATCCCTGACCAAGGCAGTGCAGTTATATAGGATTCATGGTACTATATGCAAATCAACTGGTACTATATGGTGCATTTTACCATGTCTGGATCACGTTATTGACCAATCAGCATCTAAGACCAGAACTATCGGTTTTCTAATGTGATTTTAGCACAGAGAGAAACCAATTAACAACAAAAAAGGGGTTAGATTGGCATGAAGACAATGACATGTCAAGGATGAAGCTTCTGTCATCCCTCAAATTTCTTTATTATGTACCTGTCTATCAAACAGAGCATCTGTATGGTAATGACCGTTAATAGGGTGTGTGGTAATTGCGTGGCCTGCGTCGTATCCGCGTGGCGGGGGGTTAGATGTTAAACACTGTCTGTTGCTTTTCACTCGCCTCGCCGCCGTCTGCACTGTCAGCGCTGCCATTATAGAGCAAAATTAGACATCTGATACCTCCAAAGCAATTGACAGCCTTGACATTTCATTAATTTGCTCACCCAATCTGTAGGCGATTGTGGCGCGCGACGACAAACCCACCTCCGCATGCCCTCTCGTTGTTGTTTTTTTCTTTGCCCCTCTCTGCTTGTCCATGCATTCGTCGCTTCTCCACCCTCCCAGTGAAGTCATGTTTAATTTGGTAACAAGGCCTCCTTTGGCAAATTAGCAATTAGAACAATTTGGTCGGGAAATATGTATATGTGTCATTAGCTTTTTTTCCCCATCGCCTGCAAATTAATAGCAGGAGCATCGGGTCAGACTCACGTTTTCCACTCCAATAGAAGAGGAAATCTGACACTGACGACTCAATGCAGCTGTTGGAAGCGAGACTGCACCTTTACGAACCCTCTGGCTAATTAGTTTACCTTATAGCCATTATTACTAGACCCCCACATCGTGCCACTTGATAAGGGAGGAAGAAAGTATTTCTCTGGAAACTATTTCTCCATAAGAACCATCTTATGCCAAACCATCGTGATGATGAGGGTCATTCAGATGTGACGTTTAATCGTAGCATCACCCCTGTAAGTAGCCACTAATTGGGGTCCTTACAATACAATTTGAGCCTGTAATTAGTGTAGATTGACCTCTCTCTGTCTGCGGCTTATTAGGAGCCTCTTAGGGCTCGGTGAGAAACTCATTCCATCAGCCAGCAAGACTGCTACTGCCGCCCGAGAGCAAAGAGAGTGAGCTAGGCATTCTGGGAGCACGCCAGCAGACCAAACAAAGAGGCGACCAGGGGGATGTACGCTATTTGCTCTCAGAATGATGGACGCAGAAAGCGAAAGCATGGTGTTTACAAATATTTACAAACCAACATGCTCCTCTGCGGCACAGAGATTGATTGGATGGTGTGTTAACAATTAGCATCCGCAGGCATCAGTGGTGACTAACAATGCTCTGTGCTTTTCAGCTGAACCTGGTCTCCAATGTAACTTTGTCCAAGACAGCTCCCGAGGCCTCGCCGCCCCTCAGCTTACCCCGGACACCCACCACCCCGACTGCCCCCCTCACGCCGCTCTCACAAACCCACTCCGTTATCACCCCCACCAGCCTGCACAGTGTCGGCCCCATGCGCAGACGCTACTCAGACAAGTACAACATGCCCATATCTCCAGGTACGGACAGACTGCTCGGAAGCTTCCTTGTGACCAACAATACATTGAATCATTGGGGTCAGTGGGTGTTACATTTCCCCCCAAAATCTAAATAATAATTCAATAAATGATATTCATTAAAAGAATTATGTGAAATTATGTTTTGCATAAATGAAAAGATGCTCATTTGATATTTCTTTGCATTCTAACCCATTTTCAGCACAAATTAAACGCAAAATCTCATTACTGTATTTTTTTAGGAATTGTAATTATTCTCAGTGTTGATTCTCATTAGATTTTGTATTATTCTATTTTACTGCTATTTTTAATACTGACGTGATGTATAAATACTATACACTTTTAAATAGCATTACTGTATATATTTACTTACTTATATTTTTTTATCATGAAATAATGAAAATACGATTTTTGTATGTAATTTGCCTTCTCTTCTTATATGGAAAATAGTTTTTCAGTCTTAATGTTTTT
The DNA here is from genome assembly GCA_023566225.1 of Romanogobio albipinnatus. Classification (NCBI taxonomy): domain Eukaryota; kingdom Metazoa; phylum Chordata; class Actinopteri; order Cypriniformes; family Gobionidae; genus Romanogobio; species Romanogobio albipinnatus. The sequence continues at coordinate 12,408,184 of CM042250.1, forward strand.
AGTTACAATGTACCCTATACACTGTCAGAAAGGACAATTTATTGTAATCTAAAGTGTGCCCAGGTTTTCTTTGGTTTCATATTTGTTCTGTCTGGTCTTTGTGAACAGATATTGTCCAGAACAAAGAGTTCTACATGAATGCTGAAGTACGACCTCCTTTCACATATGCTTCGTTAATACGACAGGTAAGACGGCAGCCACTTTCACATGACGTATTTAACCCACCTTTTACATTGCAATTGAGCATCTTCACTTTAGATTTCACGTGCATCTAACATGCTCCACTGCAAACTTCTTTAAAGACAAACCCCTAAACCCCCACCGCCGCAGCCGTTAAATTTCAGATGCAATTTAACAGCAGAGCTCAAGATTAGCCATCTGCAAATGAGCGTGAGAGCACTTGCTGTTCATAGAGGGGCAAAAAGCCCATATATAACAATTGCTTTTGATTAAGTATTACAGCCAATGTGATTATTACGGAATTCATTTCACACAACAGTAGGAACGGGGCGTCTTTGAGATGCCCAGTCAATTATCAGGCCTGAACCGGTAATCTGTGATCACACGGGCATTAATCTGGGCCCGGGATAATTGCCGCTTTATAATCTGGCTCTGTAAAATAGTTGTTTTTTTTTTTTTTGTTCTGGTCGTTTAGCGGAAAAGGATGTACTCAAATTGCCACATTTGCATAAGGAAGCGTTCAGTAAACAAAGTAGCTCCCATTTGAGAACGGAAAAGCGTGGAGCTGTTTTACATGCACCCTCTGATCAACTTTAACTTGACATACCATGTGCATCTCACTTTGTTTTTGCTCCAGGTTTGAACGGAAATGAAACAATTTTTTGCTTATCAGCATTTGTGTGTGTGTGTGTGTGTTTTTCCAGGCAATACTAGAGTCGCCGGAAAAACAGCTAACACTAAACGAGATCTACAACTGGTTCACACGAATGTTTGCATATTTCAGACGCAATGCAGCGACGTGGAAGGTGATCTCACAATTCTTATTCTCTATTTCTTAGTGTTACTAATATACAATGAATTTGGATTTTTCCCATTAGTTGACTGGATGAAAAACAGTGAATGGAGTAGAAACTAAAAAACTTGGTTGTTGAAGAATGTGAAACTATTGAGCTCTCAATAACTCCTGGCAGTAGAAAACCACCCCGAGAATTCAGCACACACCTCTCTTATTGGACCACATACACTTTTTCGCTCATGACAAGCTTATATGAATAAGGGAGATACAGTGGAAGTCTGGGACTACATTACAGGTCTGGAATTTAAAATCTAGTTTAAACCTTAGAAATTTTAAAAGAAAAATTGAGAAAATGAGAACAAGATATATGGCAAAAAATCAAGTGCAGACGGTTTCAAAATCACTACTCAAATGTAGCAAAAAAATAGCATAATAGTAATATTTTCACTAGTGTTCTCAGACTTTTAGACGCCACTGTATATTTTAGTTCTTTAAACAAACCTTCATACTGACAAACATATGATCTGTTCCCAGATATTAAGATATCACAGCATAATGGCCATTAAAAAAAACAGCCCTAAGAGATACAAACAGAAATCATTTTAAAATTGCTACTTTGTACTTTACGCCATTTTACCCAGTGAGATTTAGTCAACAAGTTCAAATTACCCAGAGAAAGTATGCATTTTTCCCCAAATATGATTTATTTCACTTAATGGTCCTTAGAAGTTTCTGGAAGAGACCCCCTCTTCATTTGGATTTATTTTGAAAGTGTTTTTCAGTTTTCTCTGGATGAATTTCAACAGCTTTAAGGGGAAATCTGGACATTTGAGTAGGATGTTTTCCCCTGGCAGAGTTTGTTGAGCATTGGCATTTAACTCAAGCGTTTTCAGTTTCCGTTTTTGAAGTGAGGCAGAAAATTATGAACTATCTGTGACTTTTACCAGAGCTGAATGATAAAGTACCAAAGCGACAACACCCACACAGGCCTCCATCAATCAAGGAGGGCTTTATTTACTAAATATCACCCGCATGTTGTACAAATGGCCTGATGAAAGGGTAATTTATAAGAACGCAACAAGCAGAGCATGTTAGAATTACTTCTCTTCCCCTCATTGTTCAGCTACAGTGCTAAAGTCATAACTGCCAAAGAGTCATGTTTATCAGACTATTTGTGCAGTCTGGAATTTTGTTGGTAGTCCAGGGTGCAGCGACAGTTGGCTCTTGATCAGTGCATTTCTTTGTGTAGGGAGTGTTTTGGGAATAGCAAACTATTCTGCAAAGGCTTTTTAATATTATGCTCACCAAGGATGCATTTATTTGATCACACATACAGTAAAAACAGTAATATTGTTTCAAATGTAATTTATTCCTGTGATGCCCAAAGCTGAATTTTCAGCATCATTTCTCCAGTCTTCATTGTCACGTAATCCTTCAGAAATTATTTTAATATGCTGATTCGGTGCTCAACATTTCTTATTATTATTAATGTTGAAAACAGTTATATTTTTTGTGGAAGCCGTGATATATATATATTTTTTGATTAAAAGAAAGTTCAAAAGAACAGCATTTATTTGAAATAGTTTTTTGCTGTTACTTTTTCAATTTAATGCTTCCTTGCTGAATAAAAGAATACATTTCTTTCTTTATTTTCAAATCTTACTGATCTCAAACTTTTCAACGGTAGTGTGTATTTAGCGTATATAACTTCAAAACAGCTAATAAAAACTGGGAAATGACATTGTATTTGATATATTGTCTGAAAACTATCTTTTATATGTTCTGCAATTTTGCTTTTCAGGTAAATTGATTTAATTTTTTTCTGTCATCACTTACTTCAAAATGCTATCATTTGCATATCATTTCTTCAGTGGAACAAAAAAGGAGATGTTATGAAGAATGTCCCTGCTGCTCTTTCAAGCTCCAAAAAAAGCACCATTAAAAGTCATATAATAGCTTCGTGTGACAAACCCATATGCAAGTCGTTATTCTCTGTCAAGTTAAAACGAGAGAATCAGTGCCGTTTGGTGTCATTGACATTCAGAACATTCTGCAAAACATCTCCTTTTTTGTTCCACAGAAGGACAGAGTTTTGAACAAGGTGAGTAAATGATGACAGAATTTGCATTTTCTTTATGGAACTGTAATACAAGAGAATGTGGCTTTTATATAAAAAGGCTGTAATACAAAATACTGAATTTATTCCAGCACATTTCCTTTTGCACTCATTGGCCCTTTTCTTTCTCTCACACCAACTGCAGAATGCAGTGCGGCATAACCTTAGTCTTCACAAGTGTTTTGTGCGGGTAGAGAACGTTAAAGGGGCGGTATGGACCGTCGACGAGCTAGAGTTCCAAAAGAGAAGGCCGCAAAAGATCAGCGGGTAGGTGTTCCAGCGCCACCCCATACAGCATGGCTGACCAAACCCGTGTCTCGTGGTGTTGATGGATGGGCTCTATGTCATTGTCTCTGTGCTGTGCCGCCCATTGACCCCCTACTAGCTTTAGTGTGCGTCTCTGTGCCCGTATGTGAGTCATGTGCTGGCTGTGTGCACCGTAACCCCTGGTCGCTTGTGCTTATCCATTCATTCATTTCATATCCTCTTCTCTATCACTGTCTGTCTGTCTTGCTCCATCCGCATCTGGCTGCTTGCTGCCCCTCTCCCCCATCCCAGGGTGCTGTGCGCACCAATCTCTCCCTGCATAAATGCTTTGTAAGAGTTGAGGATGACTTTGGGTCCTTTTGGACCGTAGACGATGAAGAGTTTAAACGCGGCCGCCACATACAACGAGGTCGCCCCAGGAAGCATGCGGCCGACGAAAGCTGTGACGAGCCGCCTGTACAGTAAGCACCGCCTTCTGCCCCGCCCCCGCCCTGCATGCTTTGCCTCTATGTGCTCGCTCATCCTCTATGTATCTTATGCTTGTGTCATATGTGGTTTTCATAATAGATGAAATGGCTATGTGAGTGTCATCTGATTTATATTAATATATGATTTCAAAAATAACTTATGTAAGCGCATATGTAAGCTTTGTTCCAAAACTTGGCGAGCTTCCTTGTAATCTACGCTCTACATAGGAAACTACCTTCTAAGTATATAGGCAGAAGTAAAAATTCCAATCATTTTCTCTCTCTAATTATGGGATTCATTTCCATTAAACTGTAAACAATCAGTGAGTTTCAATCTTTGAACGAAAAGCATTTTCAAAAACTGGGCACAGTAAGAAAACATTATTCGAACACACCATGAAGAGCTTGAACATTTCCATAGCAATATTACAGCCGAGCTAAATATCACTTTATTAATATATGTCTGTATTATGTAACATATGTTGCCTTAATCAAAAATGCCCATTAACTGTAACATTGAGTGATAATATTTCAAAGTGATTCCATCATTTTGACAGACAATAAATATTGTAGTTACCTGCTTTAGAAACATTCCAGCAAACACTGGGATTAGAAGTGAAAAGGGGAGACAATTACGTTTTAAAGCATTCGTGTGAAAACAAACCTGGAAAGAGGATATTCTTAGATATTGCATTCCAGTGAATTATTCATGGGATATATTGTAAATTAAATGCGCAGTGTATGTTGTCGTTTTCATACTGTTACAGCGGAATAAAAATGAAAATATAATAAATAAAATGTAGGAAAATAATGCAGTGCCTGCAAGATATTCTTGTTATACCATGTCACATTAAAATACCATTTCGTTCTTCCCCTGATGTCTGAAAATAGAACATGAATGAAATTGTACAGCTCAATTCAGTCAGACTTGACAGATAAGGATTTAGCGCAAACCTTTTGATTTGAAATTATTTAGCGCAACCTTTTTGAGTAGAACTTCCCCGAACTGGAAGTTCCTCTCATAATCTAAAATTCAGTAGGAAAAAGGAGGATAAGAGAATTGATTTTTACCTAAATACTTTTGCACTCTATAAGATCTGATGCTAGCATGTTGCTAAGAATACATAGTGCACACACATATTGGGTACACGATTAATTCCATTCAAATCTGACTATTTTTAATGATACTTTTTGGTATTGAACAATTATTTTTGCTTGTCACAGTGCATTCTGGGATTGCCTCATGCACAACTGATAGATGCATTGCTTTAGTTATTAGCCCAAACAAGCTAGCATTATTACAAGGCTGCCTTCGCATTGGAAGTGAAGTAGGCCAAGTAGGCAGTTAGTTTTGGGACAGAGCTTCAGTGTTAAAGAGCTTTTGATAGTTTAGTGCCATCTATTGATTTTGCTATTGAGTTTCATTGGAAATCAGATTGTACTCTAAATACTGACTTCAGTGTAAAATCAATCTGTTCAGTAGAGCGGAGACAGTATGACTCGTTTCACCACTGAACTGAATGTGTGTCTATATTTTTGTCTCTACAGAAGTCCAGCTCTGGTAAAGAACATCCATACCACTTTGGGATATGGTCCCGCTCTTTCTGCAGCCTTCCAGGTAAAATCACACGCTTGCCGCATCCAATCCTTATATGGTTTTATTTATACATTTTTCAGTTGCTGCCCTCATAGTATGCACTCATTTTGTGTACAGTTGATGAAGAACGATGAAGCAATAAAGGTTGCCTAAAAATATGACTCTTTTAGCTGGTTTATAAGGTGACAGTCTTGCGTAATGAAACTACGGTTTTCTATTATTCCATAGGATCAAATACAAACATAAAATAATTTTCAAGTGCACATCTAATGTGCATCATTTGCTTAAAAATCTTCATGTCTTTGTTTTTTGTAGAAAATGTCAAAAGAAATTCTCTTGAACACGCATCATGCCATCATTATCACTTTAAAAACTTGTAAATAGCTCATGAAAGGACATGCAAAATGGTTATTTATTTTGGATGAGCCCAAGTATCTGGAGGCCGTTGAATGGTCCCGATGTTTTGAAGGAATTGGTCTCGCCGAGTACATCTACTCTATTCTGTTTTAGGCTTCAATGGCAGAGAACAACATACCTCTATACACTACCGCTTCCATCGGAAGTCCCACTCTTAACTCGCTTGCCAGCGCCATCCGAGAGGAAATGAATGGGGCCATGGACCACGGGAACAGCAACGGTAGTGACAGCAGCCCTGGACGCTCGCCCCTGCCAGCTATGTGAGTGGCTCACATCCCACCTTCATAATGTGTGTGTGACTGAGATAAGGGCGCGAGGTACAGGGAGACGTCCAGGAATCATTAGGCTCACGCGCATGCAGGGCGACGCTCGTACAGCTTAGGTGGTGGGAATTTTGCACCAGGAGTTGAAAATAGTCTCCGAACACACAGTAGGGTTCGATGTACATTACAGTAGATGTTTAGCCAGCCATGAAATTATATAGAAAACTGCAGTTTACAGAGGAAGCAGGAATTGTGAATGCAGTCTTAGAAAGGAAACCCCACCTTTGGCAGGTTTCTAGGCTGGGGGAGCTCGTAAAGAAAATAGTGTCCCTCCGTGTTATTTCGAGGAGAAGTTTATAAACTGGCTTTTATTGCGGGTCAATAGTGTGCAGCGTTCTACACGGTGTTCCTCCCTAATTATTGCCTCCATTTTGTTTAAATATTTACAAAAGTGGTGAATAGAAGATGACAGGACTGGCCTCCTTTTTCCACCCAGACAGGACTCGCAGCACGTCCGAAAACTCTCCGAGCCGTCGAGAGTAAAACAACGAAGGGAGGGGTGGGGGGTCGTAATTAGCCTCGAAGAAAGCACTCCAACATTTCCATGTAGCTGAGCTGCGGTCGGGGTTGGAAACCACAGCTCCCCATACACTTGTTGTATGGGAGGGACCGCCGTGTTGTTTGAAGCTTAAAATAATACGGTGCAGACAACATGGTTTCCAGATGTTGGAGGACAGAACGCTGATTTGTTGCTCGGCCAGATTTATTGCAGTTTATGTGAAACATCAGCAAATGGGTTTTTAAAAAAATGGCGCGGTAATGAACTCGTGAAGATGTGGATGAGAGAAACGCTAATGGCAGGTAACATAGCTGCAGGCCTGCCCCATCCGCAGGATACAGAGAAACAGGATGGGTGTGCTTGCTCTGAGGCGGTCTGCACCTCTCACCTCTCCAGGCATTTGCCAGCTTAACGCACTCAAAAGCAAAGATGTTGCCCAAACACGAGCTGTACAAAGTGTGAGAATGTACGAGCATACATAAAACATTCGCATAAAAAGCACTGAGGTTTATTAAGTTAGCCAGATTTATGGATCATGTTATCAAGGGCATCGCGTTTCAATTTCGGTGAGAAACTTTTTCTCTAGTAATGGAAATGGTTTCACTGATGGATGGAAAGGAAAGGAACGCTTTTTATTTTAGAATCTTTTCAAGCAGAAATTATTTATTTATAACTGTAATTAAAATATCAGTTATTATTTCCCAAACATGAGTTTTATAAAGGGTGAAATGTTTGACCCTGCATAAAACAGATAAAGGGAAATGCATATATTCGGAATATTCAGATTTTATGTTTACATTACCAAGAGCATCCTTAATACCATGTGCTTTAGGCAAGTACAATGATAATTCTATTTTTATTTTGGATAAGCATGTAAATGCTATGGAACATGAATATGGTAAACACCCACCACCATGGTATTATCATATGATATCATCACTTTACCATGGTTCCACCACAGTACTTTTTTGTAAAGCGTGTTTAACGTTTTAGTCTAATTTTATTTCAGAGTTATTAAAATGATTACATAGTATCAAGCCAAGTATATAATTATATCCATCTTAACATGCTACGACATAAACCAGGCCTGTGATTATGATGCAAACAAACAAGTACATTTTGATAATAGAACCGCTATATTGCTAGCAGTATTTCTTTTGATACCAAAGTCGTAATTAATAACATGTAATAAACGGGCTTCCATCCGCCTCACCTGTTTGTATTGTTGCAGATGTCTGCAATCTGATGCTTCAGTCCTAATTACAATGAAGGCGAAAGCAGAGTGCATCTCAGTTGCATATTAATAACAATTTCGTATTTGCCCTCCAGCTAGAGAGGCAATGGGATACATGGAGATGCTTTGATCTGAAACCGATAGAATGGGGAGAGTTTTCTTATTATTCACACACAAATATTCATTAGCGTGGCTACTTTCTTAACAATCGTGGCTGAGAAGATTGTGGCTAATTACATTTGCCAAACATGTCTTGGTGAAAACCTATAGTTTGCCATGTGAGACTAATTAACTTAAAGCCTCTGCTACAGCTGTTTATCCTTTTATTCGTTTCAGTTTTGGTCCGGTACAGTCAGCGCTCGCTCATTGGCGCTCTATTCCTGCAGTGTTTCTGTAATGAGAAATTTGGCAGATCTCATCTCTGTGGACAATCCTTTGCCCAGACTGTGGGCCGGGTTCATGTTTTGCCTTGTTTACAACTGACAGCGTTATTATTCTTGTAAGGGCTCTGTTTCTTATCACAGCCGTTTGTGTTGGGCCCCGTCGTCAGCGCCTCCCCCTTCCCCTCTCGTCTCGCACGCCTCCCCGCCACTGCTTTTCTTCCCCTTATTGACACTTTGGTTAGAAGTTGCATTAATTTTGCGCGTATTTAAAGTGTATGCCGTGCTGTCTGGTCACCGTGGGTTTTTTTTTTTTTTTTTTTTTGCACGCTTGAAGTTGATTAATGACGGAACCTTGCACAGGGTCGTCCTCTAGAGACCCGCCTCACAGGTTGTGCATGTTAACGAGAGAGAAGAGGAGCGTGCGGAGCGCCACTGATCCAACGCCACCGGGAAGCTGACAGGCCGTCCGCTCGCTCGTTCGTACGCCTGCCACCGTTCTCCGCAGTCCATTCTCTCCTCGCAATGTCGTATGTTGTTAATCTCCCTCATTTATCAATTCAAAGTGAAAACCAAGTTGTCGGGCCAGCTGTGGAAAATAAAGCCGGCTGGTATCCCGGTGTTGGAAGAGCTGAAAGGGAAGTGGAGTTATCAGGAGTGGTGGTGTGCTGCCTCTGTTAGTCTTTCATTATAGAAACAGCTGGTCCTTACTCTAGTTTTTTTCATTTTTTTAAAAAAATAATTTTGTATTTATTTTATATTTAAACAGTGGGGCTGCGCTGATACAAACATATTGATATATGTTTTTATTTAGTCGCGTCACAATATTGCCTAGAAACTGTATCCATATATAACTCTTTTTATTTGTATCTTCTTGTATCTACAGATTTGTATAGACATCCTCACCAAAAACTATTATTTGGTGCGTCAACTAAGACAAAGACAAAGCCACAACATAATATCCATACACAAAATAATATTCATTCATTAGGATTCATTCATTTTTTATTAAATGAATCTAATGAACGTTCCTGTTCAGTTTTTTCCTAAGGCATAAAAGATCTATCTATCTTTTCCTATCAGCGTAAAAGATACTGATATATGTTTTTTTGTTTTTTTTAATTGTCACAATGCCTAGATATTGTAGATCCATATATACTTTGTTTTTTTTACAGATTTGTAGACATCCTCATCAAAAACTATTCTTTGAATTTAAAAAGTCAAATTAAAGAGAAAAAAGACCACACAATACCATACACAAAAGAATATTCAAAAGAATATTAAAGATTTAAAAAAAAAAAAATTGTGTGCAAATAAATGAACGTTGCTGTTCTGTTTTTTCCTAAGGCATCATATCAGTGTAAAAGAGGAGCCACTGGACCCAGAGGAGCACGAAGGCCCCCTTTCCCTCGTGACGACAGCCAATCACAGTCCAGACTTTGATCACCACAGAGATTACGAGGACGACCACGGGAACGAGGACATGCTGTAAGCCTGGTTTCTTCCAGGTCCTCTGCCGAAGAGGCCATACTGACTGCGGTCGCCTGCGAGACCACTCCAGATATAGCAAGCCCAAGACTGGATTCACAATCCTCTTGTTGACGGCTATTAAAATGTTCCGATTTACTCTTAGTGCCATTAAATACAAAACGAAATACGAGATGATAAAATCTATTCCATTTGGAAGTATTTTTGATTTGTTTCTACTTTTCGTTTAAAAGAAGAGATGCGTGAATTTCTACTCATCGCCTGATGAAAAGACATTTGGTACTGGGGCCTGCTTCTACTTCGTTTTGGCATAAGTGTCACTGAGACCAGAGCGGACATGAAAACACAGCTGAGAAAGACTCATTGCTCTCGGAGTCGAATAAACACTGATCACAGACTCTCTCTCTCTCACACACACACACACACAAATCATTAGCGCTTCAATGAGCGTGCCACTCACAGTGTGCGTGTACGTATGTGACTTTAATTCATTGCCTCTGCCTTCAGATCTTCTTAAAGGACGGTTCACCCAAAAAAGAAAATTCTGTCATTTACTCACCCTCATGTCATTCCAAACCCATATGACTTACTTTCTTCTGTGAAACAGTGATTTGGGAATGCTCTCCCTGAGAGTTCAGAGAGAAGTAGCTTTGTCTGAATTGTGAGTGAATCACTTTTGAGTTGGATCTTTTCAGTGAATCAGTTCACTGATTCTGACTCGATCTGCTCACGGCTCACAGGAAAGGACGTTCTTCAGTGAATAGCAGCTAGGGCTGCACGATATATCGCGATGTGCGCATCCGCGATAGTCACTTCGCAGGATGTGCGATGTCAAATATAGGGATCGTATGATCTGTGCAGACCAGGCATCACGGTTTGAAACGCAAAGTTTAACCCTCATAGAGCGAAAGTTTATCACGTGTTTTAGGTGCTGTCAGTTTAAACATTCAAGCAATTTTAAACTATTAGAATGAAAGAAGACGCACACAGCGAGAGCAGCACAGACGGCACGCGAACACCAAATTCCATTTTTTTTCCGCATATATATTTGTGCTTGAACAGACACGTATGCAAAATGATGTCAAAATGCCCGTCTTCACAGTCGCTTATGGCTTACGTGAACGTGAATGATTGAAAACGGATGCTTATCATTATATTGGATCCGTGCATTCGGTCTTAAAGTGACAGCAGCCAAATATTCCTGCCGCTGTCTGTGTCATTTAATGTTAATAAAACAACAACAACAAAAAAAGATGAATTATATTTAATTTATACAGTGAAGACTGTGCCGTGTAATTTGTTCATTCTTTTTTTATTCATCATTCACTAGAAAATCACACAAATAGAGCCATTCAAGTCAACTGGTGAAATTTTCAAATGTCCGTTTTTTGTGTGGTTTGTTTCTTATCCAAATCTATCTACAACTTGGAATATAGTAAAGTGAGTGACAGGGATGCTTTTGTGTCCTTTTTGAAACTTGAAAGCTCTACTCCCCATTAATTGTAATTGCCTGATAAAAAGCAGCGAGGACAGATATAACAGATCGTTTTAGAGGTTGCAGAGAGTTTTCATGGATAAAAAGAAAGTCATACGGCTTTGGAACAACATGACGATGAAAAAATGACAGAATTTTCTTTTTTTTTTTAAGTGCACTATTCCTTTAGGATCGCTGTCATCACCGCTGGAGCATATCTGTCTGGTGTTTTGAGGGTTCCTGGGCAAATAATTGAAATGTAGTGTCCTCTCATTACTCTGTGCTGTTAGCTATATATTCTTTTTGTTGGGTTTGTTTGTTTTAGTAACTGATCAGACCTCATGAATAATGACGTGGAGTTAAGGTGTGCTTAGCACTGGATGAATGTTAAGGCTTCTCATGCTCTCTCTCTTTCTCTCTCTTCCTTTCCTTTCGAAATTGAAACAGAATGTCGCATTACCGTGTAGTATTTTTCTGTCATTTGTTCCTAGCGTTTCGGATCGCCACTTTGCAGTCGCATTGCCCTTGCGTGCCGACACACACATACATACACACACACACACTCTCTCTCTCATGCTCTTTCCCGCTCATGAAGTCCATCTGCAAATGCACTACTCGTAATGAAGGCTCCCTCTCCACGCACCAATGAAGTTTAATTTTCACATGGAATGAATGACAGAGAAATCAACGCAGGTTAACGTTTATCGTTCTGAAATTATACTTTCAAAAATCCCCTTTTGTGGTGATGCATGTTAGCGTCAACCAAATCGCTGATCGAAACCATCATCTGTATTACAAAATGAAATGTCAAAAAATGTTGAAATAAGCAGCAGGGAGAGAATTGTTAGACAAAAGCTAATTGTGATTCCTGAACATCATTGTCGGCATATATGAAACTTTTTTGGGGGAGGGGGGTGGGCTCACTTCTGTAATTTCAAAGACTGTCTGGATGACTTGAAACTGCATTCCCTCTAGTTTTGGTATATGTTTCACCACATCAATGACCGGCTCAGCCTCTGTTATTAGACATGATAATAATTACACATGGGATTAAATGGTAAAGGGATTATGAAACCGAGGCTGACGGCACAGCCATGACCACTGAGCATTACGGCACTGGGGCGGCCCACTATGACCATTCGCATCTTGCCACATCACCTTGGAAATGATTGTTTCCAACTGGCTGTTTCCACGCAGGCCAGTTGAACCCGGGAGGCAACTCCGAATTGGAAGCTGCCGCCGCCGGCTAGTTTAGATTCAAAATTTGGCACAGCGCAAGGATGACAACAGACTTTAGATTAGGCTTCTACAAATCGTACACAATCGTGTTTGTTTTTTTTAATGACTGCAACCAACCACTTTCTGTGTTCTTATTTATTACTTCCATTTTTGTTGTCATTTTGTTTTTACTTAAGTTGATGTTTATGTCTCTTATCTGTGACTACCAAAGATACAAGATACTACAAGTTGATATATTCTATGTTCCATGCAATAGCTAAACGAAAGGCCAAATATCCTTATAGTGTTCCCCGCACTGGCCGGACACAAAAATTATGAAATGTCTGAAACTGTGTCGGGCTTATTATTATAGTGAAAAAAAGCGAAAGAAAAAAAAAAGCCAAAGGGGTTGTTCGATGGGCAGCTGTATGTCTTTGCCTGTGACCAAAATAGGAGAGGAGAGGCAAAGATCGAGACCAACACACGACCAAATCAAAGCAATGTTGTCTTTGGGCCAATGAAAAGGAAAAAAGGGAGTGTTCTATCAGGAAATGATGGCTATAAAGGAGAAGGATATGGATGAAAGAGTTTAGGACTACTCGCTGTCGTCACAGGAAATTTAAATCCATTTGCATAACACAATGTGAACTGAACTTCAACTGGACCACACAATGATGAGAGTTTCATTTGTTCTCATTCTTTAGTTTTGTTTTTTTGCCATTTTATTATTTGAAAAGATTGTATGCCACTTGTAAATTCGAAACGGGATTCCCGATGTCCTTTTGTTAACCTTGGCAATGCTCTATGATTGTGTTTTAGTGTCTGTCAACTTAATACTTTTTTATATTAAAAAACACTCCTGTCAACCAATAAGCTGGGTACAAGGTACTTTAATGGCAGTTACTACTATTTGTAAATTTATCCAAGCAGTTTTTTATTGATGAGCGCTCTGTGGTTCACTAAAATGAATCAAGCATCCAGGCAGCTGAGGGTCGCCCGCAAGGGACAGTGGGAAGGATTCGGGGCTCATCTGAGGGCTGTTTCTGATTGTTATTCTTGAGCAGGTAGATGAGAGCATTCACCGCATGTGTAGCTCAGCATTACTGAAGAAATGCAGCATGAGAAACTGTTAATATGCATACCTCAGTTCAAACCCATAGGGAACGAGGAACTAAGAAAATGATGTAACATTTCACTCAGTTGCACTTAGTCGTATGTCTTGCATGTTTAGTCTAAAACTGTAGCAAACTATTTTAAGAAAAAGATTTTTAAAAAATATATAAAAATCAGAGCTTGTTTATCATGAGGGTCTCTCTTTTTTATTCTCTTTTAAACCGATCCAAACCTCAGGCTTTTTTTATCGTTAAGAAACGCCATTCGGCTTGCTTCGATATGATTTTGCTTCTCACATGCGGTAAACTGTGTCCTGTCTCTGCTCTTTTAGCTCATGTTGAAGTAGGCTGTACATACACCACATTATAGCTTGTGTGTCCTCTCATTTTCTCCTGATTCTTTTCAAAGAACAAAAAAAAAAATACTGTTTGTATCACCATGTTTGCTTTATCACATGTATTTACTATTAAAAAAGACGGAAAAACACAAAGAAATGAGCTACTGTATGTATTCCAATAGCAAACTGTGCTGCAAATGTAATTGACTTCATAATCCTTGCTTTTCTGGGGGGGAAAGGAAAACTTGCAGACATCTGTGAGCGAGAGGGGAGGGAATGGATCCGGGGATAATCCTCCGTTTTTGGATTCTAAAAACTGTAAAATACAAAACAGATTTGTCTCTGTTATCATTGACCGAAGCGTTTTGTAAGGTCTTTCCTCACGTTAAGCTGTTTTTAATACATTCGCATAAAGATCTTGCTTTTCTGGTCTAGATTAGACTTCCTCTAGAGCACATGGGGAAATTCTTGCATTTATTCACTATAATTCTCTAAATCTTAATGTGCAATTTTGCTTTAAGTTAAAAAAAAGGGAAAAAAAAGAAAGAAAATTCAGGATAGTAACGTTTGTTTAAAACATTTTGCCTGGGGGAGGTAAGAACTTAATTCGCGACATATTCTCTGAAATATATTTTCTTAGTATCACACAAATGTACCTTTTTTAAGATACAGTTGTCTTGTTTTCCAGTAAATACTGATAAAGAAAAAGGTTTGCTGTGAGGAAAGTCTATGAATCATAAACACATCATAATATTGATTTGTGTGTACTATCTCTATATAACAGGAAAACTATGCAGAAGGAAGACAATTTATCAGTTTTTTTCTTTATGAGGTATTCAAACTTAAAATGATATCTCATAAGCAGTGTTGGGGAATGTTACTTTTAAAAGTAATGTGTTACAATATTGTATTACTCCCTAAAAAAAGTAACTAATTGCATTACTCAGTTGCTTTTTATGGGAAGTAATGCGTTGCTTGCTTCTTTTTTTCTATTTTCGGCAAATGTACACCCCCTTTCACACCAAAAGCGAAATGAATAATCCTCAAGTGGAAGTGCAAATTCACATCTCTATGGTTAATAAAGTGAGATTAAATAAACAAGGTATATTTGTGTAATTATATTTAATTAATGCAGGTTCGGGTAATATTCTGAGTTTGATTTCACTGTTTTTATTTAACACTGAATCTGTTTTTGTGCGAGTGAGACGAGTAAATGCATGCTCAGATTTAGAACTACAATAACCATCATGTTCACACAGCACACACAACCCCTCTGCACCTCACGCGTGATTTAGGAGGTCAGTCCAAAGATGGAAAAAAGAAGTAGCTTGCGTTACATATTTTAAAAAGTAACAGATGTTTTGTTGTAAATTTAAAAGTAATGTGTTACTTAAGTAGTTACTTGGAAAAAGTAATGATTACTTAACTTGCGTTACTTGTACTTGTAACCCCCAATACTGCTCATAAGCAATCGTTTTTACATATTAATACACTCTAAAAAAAAAGGTTCTATATGGCACCAAAAATGGTTCTTGGCTCGTAATCATATAGGGGAACTTTTTTAAGTGCTATATAGCACCAATTTTGGTGCTTCAGTGGTTCTTCAGCGGTTCTTTGACTAAGGTGCTATATAGCACCGCTACCAGAACATGTTAAGATATGGTATATATTTTTAGAGTGTATAAATATAATCAATATTTTACATTCCGAACCCACTGCGTTTTTAAAATGCAAATCATATTACAATTTTTTAACAGAAACGCAACCATCTCTGACCTTCCTCTATCACGATCAAAGTCATCCTGCTCTCATGACACTATGAATGATTACAGATCATAATTATGGCATTAAATATGCACAATTCTTGGTGTATTTTTTCTTCTCCCTCTCTCCTTTTTTTTTGTTCTATAATTCCAATTTTTTGCTGTTCTGATCACCAATCTAAAATCTTGACTTTCTCACTTGGCTGACTACTCCGTTATAGTCCGTGTCTGAAACTCTGAATTGTGTGCATCTTTCATCACCTGTGCTGCTGTACATGGTCGCGCTATAATAAAAGATACAGATAATTGTTTTTCATACATCACGCACATATGACATGCAAAGATCAGGCATTTATCAGTTTCAGCACAACATTATTGAGTGTCTTTAATTAGATTATAGACAGCGATATTTGCACTGTTTGTTATCGAACGCTCAACGTGAAGTCCATAATGACCGGCCCTATCGTGGCAGCTCGCACATTAAATTACCTTCTAATTAAAAAGAGACAGTTAAACTGTCCTTTACCAACAGCAATTTAGGTAACTGCATTTGACCAGCTATAAATTGTTACTGCATTAAAATCCCAGAAATATTAGCGATATGGATTTCTTGATGGAAATTAATGCTGATGATGAGGAGTTTGCTTTTTATGAGGGATACACAGGGTCATGCTAGCCACTAAACAGCAGACAGAGATCAGGCCTAAGCATTTTTAATCTTGTGAAACAAGCAATTACAAATAGTTGCATTGATTTGTTAAAAAGCTTTAGGTGACATAAATTGTTTCCTGCTTAGCTTATTGCTCTGATACATAAATGTCACTGGGGATATTATTAATTAAAGATGCTGGAAGATAAGATTTAAAGGAAACAATATAAAATTATGGTTAGACTTTTTGCTGGTAATATTTTATCCCGTGTTTTGAGCTTCTTAATTTTATTGCTGTTGTCTCTCTGATATTACTTGCTCATAAGCGTGAGCTTGTTCTCTCCTCGTCCGCTGTCATAGTCCGTACTGTTCCTGTTTCTAACCAAAAAAAGATTGGTTTATTGTCATGCCTGATTGAAAAGAGTAAAAAGCCCTGCATCCGTTCACACTAAGCTGCTATAGTTTGTCTTTGGATAAAAAGTTGCTTAAAAAACTATGAATGTATTAGAAAGCAAAATATTGGGCCCCACTTTATATTAGGTGGCCTTAAGTACTATGTACTTACATCAAAAAAATAAGTACAATGTACTTACTGTGTTCAAATTGTATTGCAAAACACCTTTGCTGATATTGAGGTGGGATATGGGTAGGGTTAGGGACAGGTGTGGTGATATGGGTAAGTTTAAGGGTAGAGTTAGGTGTAAGGGAAGTGTTAACTGTGTAATTACAAATGTAAGAAATTAATTACAGATGTAATTACATGCAGGTTTATTTAAAAATGTAAGTACAATGTAAAAACATGTATGTACACAATAAGTGCATTGTATCAAATGATTGTTTTAAACTCTTAATGTATAATGTTCAAAATGTTAAAAAGGATTTGGGCATTACATCAGTGGGGTTTTTTTTTGTCTTATTAAGATACTATTCAATTAGTTCAATTAGTTATCATTTTTATATTTTCTCTTTTCATTTTAGGTAAAGTTTTAGTCATTTTGTTGTCATTTTTGTTCGTTTGTTTGGGGACACTTTGTTTTACAGTGTCATTGTTACATATGTTTCATGTAGTTACTATAGTAATAACTATAAATTATGTGTAATTACATGAAACTAACCCTCAACCAAACCCTAAACCTATAGTAATTACATGTAGTTACTTAATATTACTCAGTACTAAATGTGTCATTTAAATGTGTAAAGTGGGACCCACTTTATATTAGGTGGCCTTAACTACTATTTACTAACATTTTAATTAATCATTTGATACATTGTTGGCCCTTCCCTTACACCTAACTCTACCCTTAAACTTACCCATACCAGCACACCTGTCCCTAACTCTACCCGTATCCCACCTCAATATCAGCAAAAGTGTTTTGCAACACAATTTGAACACAGTAAGTACATTGTACTTATTTTTGATGTAAGTACACAGTAGTTAAGGCCACCTAATATAAAGTGGAGCCATAAAGGGTAACCGTGTTTTTTTAAAAATATGTCTATATATTTTTTTATACATTTTTATTTCAGTTTTAGTTATTTAGTGCATCATGTTATAGCTGAAGTAAAATATATTATTTCAGTTAATGTTTATTATATTTCAAGTAACACATTTTTTTTCAAATGTTTTTAGTTTACAATAAACTTCATTACATCAATGTGATAAACTACATTGAATACTGAAGTCCTGAAAGAAGACGTAGCATCATTTGTTGTCAATTTGCATATTATCTTATGCAATATAATTCACATTTTATGGTGTGATAAGCATCCAAATACTGTTCCATGAAGATATTTTGTACATTCCCTACCATAAATATAATTAAAAAAAATTATTAGTAGTAGTAATATGTATTGTTAAGGACTTCATTTGGAACTCTTTAAAGGCGATTTTCTCAATATTTAGGCTTTTTTTGCACCCCAGATTCCAGATTTTCAAATAGATGTATCCTATCCTAACAAACCATACACCAATGGAAAACTTATTTATTTAGCTTTCAGATGATGAATACATCTCAATTTCACAAGATTTACCATTATGACACACACACACACACACACACATTATATATATATACACATTATATATATATATATATATATATAATATTGTCTTTTTCTGATATTCTCATTTTCAGTCAACCACAACTGAAACTAAAACATAAAAATATTTTTTTTATTACTTACTTCATTACTTATTACTTAAACAAAAGTGAACTGAATTTATATATATATGTAAACTTATTTTAAGCTAGTTGCCAGGACATTTAGCATTTTAATTTAGTTTAACTTAATGAAATAAAATAACAAAATAATAAAAACTATATTTTACACTTTTAAAAAAAACTATACACTTTAAAAAAGCTAACACAACAAAATACATCAAAGTATCTTTATATATATGCCTGAAAAAAAAATCTTTTAAAAAAAAACTGTCTCTATCATGTCATTCACGCCAGTCTACTTATGTTACCAAGTGAGAGTCTAGCCCTTATTACCGAGCCCACGGTCTGCGTAGGCTTTTGGAAATGAAATGGACAGATTAGTGCATTATCTTATTTACATATATTGAATTGCAGTAACAAGACTCCGTTCCTACCCCTCGTTTCATTCTAATTAAAGTGTGGCAATGCAACAGCAATCCACACAAGAGCTTTGCTTTAATAGTCAGAGCTGGCAAATTCCCAATCCTGCGACGTGGCAATTAGCAGGGGCGGTAGTGTTTGCTATTCAAGGGTTTGATGTAAAAAAAAGAAAAAAAAAAAAGAAAAGTTTATTAAGATGAGCTGCTTCGGGCACTGGTGGGCAATAGACCTGCTGCAATTAGATTCCAATTATTTGTCAGTTTCTGATATTGTAAACCGCCACTTACCGCATCAGTTAAATTGACACACTGTGCTGCTTGGTTTAGCCTGTAATTAAAACATTTTGTGTTAATTAGATGATGACCACTTCATTCCAGGGCCTCTTGTGTTTGGAGCTTGTGTTTTTTGATTTGCATCAAGCATGCTGTTTGGATCATGGGTTGTCAGATGCTGGGTTAATCAGCCAATGTTTTGATTCAATTACTGCCAGCTGTTCTACAGGCCTCGCAGGGACGCATACACACACACACTATTGCTATTGTGTGTAAAATACATTGATTATAAACTAAGATTAATCATATGCTTAAAGTATATAAATATATATTCATTTAATAACAATTCATATAATACTATATTTTTGTTTAAAAAAAACATACATGTTAAGCATATTTTCATTATTTGATGTATTTTTGCTTTTAAAAAAAGTCAAATATTCAAGTTCACAGCATGATGAGGAACATTTTTCTCTTGTGCTAAATGGAAGCATTGTTTGGATTAATTTCCACATATTTTCCATATTCAAGCAGGATATCTGAATAATTTAGATGATGCAAAACAACATGAATAATTACGAGTCTCACCGCTTTATGCCACCACGCATTAATGGATGTGACCAAGTTTACTTTTCATTTACATATCATAAGTGCAAAATCGCATTTGCAAATGCATTCATCTAAGACCAATACATATTTAACCACTAAAGTAGGCCTGAATGACTGGAGACACATATATTACAGACATATATGCTTAATATCTCTAATAGCAATGTAGGGTAATTCCACGCAAAAATGTCACATCCATAACGCCAACTAAATACCATGGCATTGTGTTGGTGTTATGGATGTGACAGTTTTCCGCGGAATTGCCCTATATGTATCATAGCAATAACTGTAAAAAAAATATTGTTGGTTTAACTTTAAAAAGTAAGTCATGGTTGCCTTCAATTTTTAGTTTCAATGATACAACAAAGGAGATCGGTTTAATCAATAGAAACTTAAAAAATGATGTTATCTGAATCACATTCATTATCTAAGTTGATTTGACAAAAGATCAAAAGTTCAGTACATGTTATGCAATGTTTCTGTGTTTCACAGATTGCTTATTTCCAGGTTTCAGATAAATAATTATGGAAAGTCAGCGAACGCTCGGAGGACGTGAAATCCTAAAAGCAGAAGGCCCTACAGTAGCCTACATTCCCCAACTGTCTCATTAATATTTGCCACATTATCGTTTGAGATTAGAGCCTTTACTCCTGTGCACACTTTTACAGATACGTATTAATGCAGCTTCTGATGCGACTCTCCACATCTCTCATTTCAGCCCAGATTTACTGCTCTCTTCTTCAGGGGAGGGGATGGAAAATAGCTGTCATTAAAATATGTCATGGCAGTTGTTTACCTGCAGTGAACCTTGATTGAAGCAGGTCTGACTTTACACTGATGCCCCTCTAATCTGTATGACTGGCATGTTAATTTCCCCGACGCTGCCATTCAAAAACACAAACATCAAATGTTGGTTTTAGGTCTGGGAGCCCAGCTAGAGTGAATTTCAAGTACTTATTCAAATATTTCATTAAAATGTAAATTTTACATTGGTCCAACGCCTAGCTGTGCACAAGGCATGACTTAAGAAGTTATGAAGTTATAACACCAATCGTTTTTCCCCCCTGCTTTTCCAACGCCAATTAACTTGGACTATAAACGTCCTTACCTTGTTTTATCTCTCCTAACCGAGTGCCAAGAAATGCATCAAATGCAACAGGAGTGAGACGGCTCGGCATTGACCAGTATTGGGGAGGGAAAAAGACAGGAGCCAATTAAACATCAAGCTTCCTGCAGACTGGTAGCTAATCAATCCTCTTATCGGCACTGATGACAAATGAAGCCGTGCGAGGACAAAGGCACGGCGTCGAGGAATTGTAAATTAGAGATTGTCCCTAAATGCAAATGCATGGTTTGCCAGCATCTTTGCGTGTAGCATCAGTGCATGTATATAGTACGCAGCGTGACTCCATAGACCTCTAGTCATTTTCAATATATTAGGCAAATATCAGGTATTTAAGATTGCAAATTGCCGTTCAGCCCAGATTGGAGATTTAACAGTGTATTGACAGGAATGATGTGTTCACAATGCATCTCCAGCTTTAATATTCCTATATGCGAGGTGTGGGTATAACTGGAAATGGCAAACTGATTTAATCTGTCACTTCCCGACTCGCAAGCTCTCGTTTTTTGTGTGTTTTCCTGCCAGGAACAAACGCTCAAACTCGGCGGTTTGCAAATTCTGGCACGTCACGTTCCGTCTCCCTTCCACTTTATTTCGATGGCGCAGACAACAGTCGCCTCCTGTTTCTTTATCTACTTCCCTCTCTTTTTTCTTTCATTTTTAACATTCAGGGGGAAGATAAAATGGTTGCAGGTGGTGATGAAAATAAAAGCCATCCATCATTATTTATTAGGCATGAAAAAGATACACAATAATGTAATTTAATCTCTCAGCAGACAATTATTTCCACATATTGATAATGCAAAGCGAAAAGTGCCATGAATCCTAATGTGATGTTTGCTTTTATTGGTGTATAATACAAGCAGAACAAATAATGTAATTGTATCAGGAAGAGAATGTAATTATTTGCACATGCTAACATTATAATAGCAATCTGCCTCAGACAATGGTATCATATTATTTTGCTGTGCTTAACTAGTTACAATTTGCATTTACTTATTATGTCTCAGTGGCAATAAAGCCGCCCCCTCTTGTGCTTGAAGTAGACCGCTGTTATTATTTGAACCCCCGTCTCCAACTTTTGATTGTTTGCAACTTGCTGAGATTCGACATCATGAAAGTTTAAGTTTACACCCAGGAGGAGCGTCGTCTTTATTGAAGAGTTTGATAATATCATCTTGCATTGGACTGATACCTTTCAGGTAGTTGTATGCGACGTATCAAAAACTCACTGTGATTTCACCTCTCTTCTCGTGGCTTCTGCTACTAATGGGGTCCAAAAGTCTGAGACCAAACCATCAGAACCATTGGACCCTCACGTTTTTTCCAACATGATCATGGTTTCAGAAAGGACGACCAAGGCAAAGGCCATCTCATAACAATTCCTCGTGGGCTACCATGCTACGAGAAACAAGAATCCTCTTTAAACAGATTTTCTCTATTATTTGTAATGATTAGCCATTAAGCATACATTAAAAAAGCATCTTGATGCACGGACTGTCAGGGCACATCAGGCATGCGTCCTTCTCGCCTGTATCTTTAATAAAATGGTGTTCATGCCATATTGAACTAATGACCAGGAGAGTCAATGTAAAATTAGATCAAGCATCCACACTTGTGTCTCCCTGACATTATGAAAATGTTTTATTGATGACTCATTACAGGCCGTCCGGCATGAGGTGAGGGCTTTTTTTCCTCCCTCTCCTCGATCCATCCTAATAGAAGATGCAAAGCCTAATAATGATAATGCCTCCTGAATAATTAATCCCCCCAAACCCAATCCATCTCGACACGGGACATGTACATATTTTAGCGCCTCATTTGCATATTTAGAACAAACAGCAGCACAAACCCATTAAAGGGCCAATGCTCACCTCTTGTGTTTGATGCATAGTAATGAAGGGCTTTTGAGTGATTGGCTTTTAAGAATTAAGACGAGGCCGAAAAACTCCCAGCGCTTCTTATTTCAGCGGCTGCTCCCATACTGTGTGCTGCGTGCATCCTCCACCGGAGGCTAGAGCAGTGTTCTGAAGTCATTAGTGGTTTGTAAATGATATTTGCTCCCTTGTGACATATCATTTGAAATGCTATTTCTAATAATAACTGATATTAAAAACAACCGTCGCATATTCCACAAATACGAACATCTTGAGGGGGGCGAGCACTTCTTAATGTCAATAGGAATTGTGATTCGAAAGCACATCTAACAAATATTAAAGATTCCCTGAGGTTTCGTCTAAACATTTAACCGCCTTTCGCCACAAAGGCGCGAATTATACAGGGGAGATTACGCTTCCAAATTGGCCGAGGATAAACTTGACTTGGAATGGAAATGGAGGAGCGAACTCATTCTGATATTTTGTGCTGCGCTTTCATCCATCAAGCTAAAATAATGGCATTGTGGCTGATTCCGGTTGCTGTAGCACAACGAATCAGAGGTGTGGTGATAAAGCAGCCAGCGCTCCCTTTGGCATTGTGCATTGTCGGCATTGTCGCCGCCTCAAAACCACTCATTTGAACTGTCACCTCCTTTCTTAATGAGTCCTTACAAATCCACAGCTTCCTGCGGTGCGTTTCCTGTCGACTTCATCGTGGGGGGAGAGGAGAAGGGAAGAGAAAGTGAGAGAGATACAGTAGTTGGCACGACACCCTACGCCAGCTCAACCGGAAGCCACACCAGCGCTGTGGTCCTGTTACACCGTGACGCCAGGTAATGCTGCCAATCGGCACCAGACGAAGCCCGCAGACCTTCTCTGGATACGCCACTGGTCTTTGAAATTAAAGTCGGCTTTAGTAATCCACAGAAATGGCCCCCTCAGACTGCTCTTGCTTGCAGTTTAGTTTCACCCAGGCTGGCGATAAAGCATGACAGAAATACAGAGCGCTATCTGCTAGCGGAGGAGCTGATAGGTTCTGCCAGCTTATCGTACAACAGGCAGCTAACCTTCCTTCCCCTGTGTCTGGCCCCTGAACAGAATTGAGGAGTCAATTTACAAAAGCAGTCATGTTTGGTTGTAAATAAGACCGCGTGTTCACCCTTCAAAAGCGAACGGCGGCGAGGAAGAAAAATGTAAGTGCACGAAGCATGGAAAGTTCCCATTTAACCTCGTTTCTACCCTAAAGTCACAACCTGGTGTAATACCACAGGCTGGGAGCAAGCGTTAGCAGGAACGCATGCAAATCCGGGCCGAGGAAGGGGCTGCAGATTGACATGGATCTAGCCGAGCGGGTTTCGTCTGTACCAGGGTGGGATTAACAAGCTTAAAGAGGGCTTAAACACCATCCTCCAAGTTTACCTGTTATACTGCGCAACTTCATCAAAGGACGGGTGCAACGCTGCCTTTTAAAACCTTTTTATGTTTGTTCACAGTTGTCAGTGTCGGGAATGAACTCATTTGCAGGGTTAACGCTGGTAATCGCTTCAGAAACAAACCTCAAACTTCAAGGCGTAAGTATTATTGATGTGAAATGGACTAAAATGTGGGATTGTGCAAGTCATATTTTGCCTAAGAAGATCATGAATTCAGTCACTTCTGCCCATCAGGTAAACATCAAAGTTCAGATTTCTGAATGTTGAATGTCATGAAACTTTCTGGTTTATAGTGATACATGGATGTTCTGGGCATTAACAATAAGTTGATCATTATTTTCTTATTATGGCTTATTAACCAGTAAATGGCCGTCTGTAATTAGGGTTGGGTACCGAACTCTGTACTTTTAAGGGCACCGATCGAATTACGACGGTACTACCGAGTACCAATTCACATTAAATCAATCGGTGCCAAATTTCGGTACCTGAGAACGCATCTGGTGATATAGAGTGTCTGTGAGTATTAAACCCCAAAAAGACTAATTACAAATCCTCCATGTCCTGCATGTCTTTGTGTGAATGAATGGCGCAGACGCGGTTTAATTTAACTCACACACACACTCTGAATCGCACGTGTTTCCATCTCATATTTATTTATTTTATTTATACAGTTGAGAGTTAATAACAGTGCACATTAATAAACATTTATGTAAATGTGGCAGTTTAGCCAACTTGGCTAATTTTCAACTGTAGTCCCTATGAGGACATGAAAGCATGAGCGTCATCTCCAGAGCCGCTCCAGAGTCACTTCATGAGCATTTTACCGTTTTATTTTAGAATAGTGTCTTAAAAATGAAAGTTCGGT
This sequence comes from Romanogobio albipinnatus, assembly GCA_023566225.1. NCBI lineage: Eukaryota > Metazoa > Chordata > Actinopteri > Cypriniformes > Gobionidae > Romanogobio > Romanogobio albipinnatus. Next base: position 12,433,263 of record CM042250.1, read on the forward strand.
TTAACTTGACAAATATTGAATACTGTTGTACAGTAGAATTTAGATATGTCTCAATGTAATAATAATAAATTATCAAAACTTTATTTTTAATTTTTTAATTTTAACAGTATAACACTACATTTAAAAAAAAAATGTATGTCTTCATTTGATTACCAGAAAATACACATCACAGAATTTGTGGGAAATCTTTTCATTGAAATTAAATAAAAAAATACATATGTATATTAAAATGGTTGTTTTTATTAATTCAATTAAGTAGCCAACTATTTACTGGTAAATATTACAGTATACAAACCTCACAGAGAATGGCAGACAGCGACCAAGGCAGCTCTGATATAATGTTAATAATTCTTCTATAAATTAAAGTACCCATTGGGTATCGAATTTCAGGTACCGGTATTGGTTAAAATGTGAACGCTACCGAACCTTATCTATAATACTGCACTGCCCATCCCAAAACAAAAGTCGCTGTTTGGATTTAAATAGGCAAATGCTTGTGTCTATGATTGGATCATTATTGCAGTGATTATTATGTTTCTAGCACGTTATGTTTGCCTTGATGAACCATGCAGGAAGACACATCATGGCTATATTCCAGGATGACAAAGCCAATAAAAATGGCACACCTCTCGATGAAAATAAACGTTGTGCTGTTCTTTCCATCAAGAGGAGCATCAATGTTTGGTCCAGATCTTGTATTGACAATGCAAGAGTCCAGCACTCTGTAAAGTCTCCTCCAGCACATCCCAAAGACTTTCAATGAATTTAAGGTCTGGACTCAGATGTGCCAATTCATGTGTGAAAATGATTGTTCATGCTCCCTCCCAACCATTCTTCCACGATTTGAACCTGATGAATCTTCATCCTGTTATATAGCCATGATGTTCCTACATGGTTGTTTAAGAAATAAAAAACTACAGAAAAAATTTAACATGCTAGAAACATAATAATCACTGCAATAATGATCCAATCATAGACATAGAATATTTATTTTGCTATAAAAAAGCATAGAGTTTGAATTTAGTTTAAATATAGTCAAATAAATAAATTAATATACACTAACTAGATTATAGGAAAAAAGAATACACATTTTAAAGGTGGGAAAAATGTCCAATATCAATCCAAATTTGTACAATTAAAAATAAATCAAATATATATAGTGCTATGTTTTCATAAGTTATCTAAATATTCATTATCGATCAATACCAGAACAAAAAAAATGAAATTATTAATACATCATAACATTTTTGCTGCCTTTGTTACACGCAAATAGTTCTTGCCAAATACTTTGTTTCTGCATGTTACAAAAGTGCAAGTGTGTTCCCTTTGGACAGGATGTGGCTCTGGGCACAGGGGCTTTGAGCGCTACCTCCAAGGCTCTGCAACGAGAACTAAATTTCAGACCCTACAGGCACCAAAAAAGAAAGACAACCACAGTTAGCTGAGGTGAAGTTAGAGAGAGAGAGAGAGAGAGGGAAAAGCAAAGCCATGCATTTTTTAAGTCTCTGTTTTGACTGTAAACAAAAAGGGTGCCAACTCAAACAAAATGATTTGGAGTTTGTTTTCTGCTTAGAGTTTTAAGAGTTCTCTGGGCGCTATTTCAATGTGGGCTCGCCTAGCATTTTAGTATCTCTCAGGAACCAAGTGCCATTTTAAAAAGCACTGCATTTTGTTTTGTTTGGGTTTTGTATTTTCCTCCTAAACAATGATAAGATTTTTCTAAACCGGAGTCGCTGCCAATGAAATTAATGGGAGGTTTGTCAAGTGCATACAGGAAGTGAGCTTTTTAAATAAACACATTGTTTCAAAACTAATCCACACCCTTATTGTTTACTGTTGGAGAGCAGAGTCTGGGTGTGTTGTACAGACGGCTTGACACTGGCCTCCCCCAATTAATCCTCCCTGACAAGGCCATTCTGATTTAGAGGGAGGGGGAAAAAAGGAAAAGAGAACGCGGGAACAGGGTGGGGGAGTCGATAGTCGAAACCATTCAAGTTTTCTCCTCAGATAGAGGGCAGACAGAGTCTAGATCAATGGAACACCTTAATGACTCTGTCATCAGTGGGACGCTCTCGGGAGTTTTCGGAAGGTCTTGACTGCTAGAGAAATTTACACAAGACAATCAAATATACAACACACGCAACTAGAAAGGGTATACTGTTAATATATATTTCATATGTTAAAATGATTATTCATTTTTTTAAAGAACGTTCTGTTAAAGTATCTGAATAATACTAATCATGTGAATAAAATATTATGTGAAATTAAAACAAAAAGAAAAAAAGAAAGTGCCTGACATTTCCAAGACAACATATTGATGTTATTAAGCATACACTCTAAAAAAAAAAAAGGTTCTATATGGCACCAAAAATGGTTCTTCGTCGTAATCATAGGGGAACCACTTTTGGTGCTATATAGCACCATATCTTAACATGTTCTGTATATGTAGCGGTGCTATATAGCACCTTAGTTAGCGGTGCTATATAGCACCTTAGTCAAAGAACCGGTGAAGAACCTCTGAAGAACCGCTGAAGAACCACTGAAGCACCAAAATTGGTGCTATATAGCACTTAAAAAGGTTCCCCTATGATTACGAGCCAAGAACCTTTTTGGGTGCCATATAGAACCTTTTTTTTTAGAGTGTAGTGTCATTTTATTTGTAATTTCAACATGTGAAATCATATCAGATTGAAATAATACAAATCTAATTTCAACACAGCATCTCTTTTTATTCTGAACTAACATGCATGAAAACATAAAAAATGGGAATGCCCTTCCTGACATTTCACAAGACAATATATTGACCATATGAAGCATAATGCATGTAATTTCACATGTAAAATCGTGTGAGATTAAAAACTATAAGTATATTTTCTAAGCCTAATCAACACAGCATCCCTTTTTTATACATGATTAATATGAAAACATAATGATGACACTTTACAATAAGGTTTCATTGGTTAACATTAGTTAACTTGAAGTAAGAATTAACAATACATCTGCATTTATTAATCTTAGTTAATGTTCATTTCAACGTTTACTAATGCATTATTAAAATCAAATGTTGCATGAACAAACAATGAACAGCTGGGTTTGTATTAACATTAACAAAGATTCATAAATACAGTAACAATTGCTCATTGTTAGTTCATACGTGATCTAATGTTAACAAATGAGACCTTGCTGTAAAGTGTTACCAACATAATAAATGGGAATGTTCAACCATCAATAAACCAACGTAAGGGGATCAATTATATATGCTGTGTCTACTATTCATAAATACTAAGAAATGTTTTTAAACATATACAGTCTGTTAACTCATGCACACAGTTATAAACAACACTGACATAGATTTAGTAGGCCGCAGGTTCGTTTTGATCATTCTTTCATCTGCCAATAAGCCCTGTTTAACTCATTTTATCATGTTTTATTTCATCAGAGCAGAAAAAAAAAGGGTGCGAGTGCTATCATTGCTCTGAAGTCTGCATAGGAAACTACAGTCACTTTGGACAGCTTTGTTTCCATGCGCTCCAGAGTTGGCCGCTCTAAAACAAGCTCGAAACCCATGAAACCTGACCTCCAACACATGAATCACAATGACCTCATCCTCCACTTCTCCTGCTTATTGCCTTTTAATGACTCCTGATTCATATTACCTTGGTATCATGGCCGACATCTTTTCCCTTCACCCTGATTCGTTTATTTGTTATTCTGATGTGGGCCAGCTACACTTAGCTTGAAGTCTTGTCTGGTCCTACCATATGTGCACAAATAGATGGCAACAAGAAATGAATGAAAACAAATAAAAGGAAAATATACTCATCACACGTCACCACAAACTGCTCTCCGAGGCCTTCTGTTTTCCAGCCCCGGCTCCACACGTGGCCCGTCTGAATATTCAGGAGACATTTATAGGAAATAAATTAAGAGACGAATTCAAACCATATGGCGGCAGGGGGTGGGGGTGTTTGTGAAAGGTCCTGCATCAAAGCTCGCTTTGCGGATCACACTATATTAGCTCTGTTTTTCCAGTCCGGTAGAATCAGGGAAGGGAACCACAGCCGTGCTGGCGATAGAAAACATATGAGTGTGGACAGCAGACGGGGAACCCAGAACGCAGGGTTGAGGGCAAGGCGTAAAAAACGTGTCGGTAGAAACGATTAGTGTGTGTAAGACGTATAGTGGCATGGCTGTGTCATTCATATGGTGTGAGTTTGTATGTGTTTGCAACATGTGAGCTATCTGTTATATTTGCAGGGTAAGGTAATGTGACTATGGTGTGCTTATACCTGCCTTCAGGCTTCTGATCTTTATAGAGGAAGAGAACGAATACATCATACATTTATATATAATATTCTATTTTTGCTCATTTTTAAAAGAAATTAATACTTTTATCAAAAGAGAGTGATCAGAAGAGACACTTATAATGTTACAAATAATGTTTCTATGGTTCTTTAGAACTTATTGTTGATCAAATAATCATAAAAAAGTATCAGGGTTTCCACAACTGTTTTCAACATTGATAATAATGTGTCTTGAACACCATATCAGCATATTAGAATAAGTTATCATTTCTGAAGGATCATGTGACACTGAAGGCTGGAGTGATGATGCTGAAAATTCAGCTTTTAACTTGTAATAATATTTCACAACATTACTTTTTCCAGTATTTTTGATTAAATAAAAGCAGCCTTAGTGAACATTAGAGGCTTCTTTCAAAACAAAATTCTTTCCAACATCAAACTTTTGAACAGTATATACAACATTTAATCATTCTATTTATGTACTTATACAAATAAATAGTACCTAATTTAAAATAATTAAACATTCTTTAATGTTGCTAAATGATAATATTTTAATTTTAAATAATAATAATAAAGTTAAAGTTAAAAATGACAGACTATAAATAAATGCATGCATAAAATGAAGAAATACATGCATACATACTATTTCATTTATAATTTTAATTCATGTCATGTTGAATTAATGGTAGCACTAGTCCTGTTTTGCAAGTGCATACTATATACTTATTGTAGTATTTACAATAACTGGGTAATAACTAGGTGGCACTCCTAAACCTACTCCTAAACCTAATCTTAACCCATTTAGTTACCTTCTATTACTCAGTACTTTCTTAGTAAGTACACTGAAAATGCACATACTGTAAAATAAAGTGCAACTGGAAAAATATAATGTCAGCAATACTACCAGTTATTAGTGTCTTAAAGGTGCACTATGTAATTTTTTTTTTTGTAAAATATCCAAAAACCACAAGGCCAGTGTTATACATTTTGTTCAGTTGAGTATTTGCAATATCCCAAATGTTTCCAACTATTTGTAAATCGTGAGAAATTGCTATTTTAACCAAGGAACCGGGACGTGTGAGGGAGTCGTCTGTCAATTGCGTCATATCTGCGTTACCCTTGGTTTCTGGTTTGCAGATACGCTTTACTCTCACTGCAGTGTAAACAAGTGTCATAGCAGCCGCTGAGCCAACGCACAGAGTAACGTCATAACATAATTTTCAACACACTCAGATGTATCTAATATGATAAACAGAGCTGCGTTACCTCATACTCATGATCGAAAACCGGAAGTGGCGCCGGTGACTGTGTCATAATAAAAGTCCCGCCGCTCTTCTTTTTAACAATCGCTCCAGCGGCCTGGCTCAGCTCCACAACACTCGTCCTGCTCTGCTTCATACTACAGTAACTTTAATAATCGCATCCATGAACATGATTTCTGCCCGAGTCCTATATCCCGATTCTTTTCCACTGGCTGTGAGGTGAAGACCACATGTCCCAAGATTCTGCGCTCAAACGTGGCGTCATCAAATTACGCCTTTGTTTTGAACAGGCGACCTCTAGTGGACGGAAAAGTTACATAGTGCAGCTTTAAGTCTCTCGGATCATTGATAGCATCACACCATTTCCGTAATATAGCAGATATTAAGTAAACAGTCTACAAATACTCTAATGAGAGTTAGTTGACATGTAGTTGCAAAGTTACTTATAGTTCGCATGTCTTAAGTGGAAATAAAGTGTTACCCAACTGAGATATTAAAATGATGTTATTTGTCATTTTTGGTGAATTCTCCAGCGAGTTAAATGCTGTTACGGGAGCATCCTCAAACTTCAAAGTCACCATTCATCAGACACACTGGTTGCTTCTTTCGCATGTATGTTAGTTCTGCATCGTCCCATCATTGTTCTTTCTGTCAGGAGTCGAGGTCAAAGTGAGTGCATGAGGGCGGCTGCTGTGCTACAGTCTTTTAGTCAATTTCTGTTTGAATAAACTTGAATCTCCTGCTTTGTCTGTCCAAGATCTGTTTGCCTATTGTTTTCACGAATTATTTCACTCCTACTTCATGTTTACACCTTGAAACTGGATATCTTCCAGATTCCAGTCCAATCAGATTTGCAACAGAGGTGTCGACAGACATGACTGACATGGCAATCCTGCAAGCAATCAGGGCAGGTTGCCACTGTCAGCATATCCCGCTGCAAGTCGTCCGCAAACCCCGATTGTTTACACTCACCAGCCATGTCAGTCACAAATAACGGCAGCAACATGTTAATGAAAGGTGCATACAGGCTTATTTCATCCATTTTCAACACAAAGACAGGGCAGACAGCCAAGGGGAATTAACAGTGGCTATGCTTCAGTCAAGAACCCAATAACTCACAGCCCTTAAGCATGACTCCTCAGAACACACAAATGCAACACTTTTGAAGTTCAAAGAATTCTTAGAAGAAGGTGTAAACCCTCAAAAAAAGGGGAGAACTGTTTCTAACCTGTTGATTTTGGAAGCAGTCTAGGAATAAAACAAGTAATACAAACAGACTCGCTTGTCTTCATCCATGATAAATCAACAACAAAGCACAGCTCAATCCTGTGAGGGCTATTTTAAACAGGGCAACAAATTATGAAGCCCCAGACTTATCTCACAAGTTTTGCCGCCCGTGAATTGGTTGAGTCCATATTTCGGATTAAGCCCTTCATTAATGCTGTGCACGTTAATTCATACGCACAATGCAGCGTATCACAGCAGCGGTAGCATCAGGAAGCCTGCTGAGAGCCAGTGGGCTAGTTTACCTCAGGACCTAAAGAAAATCACTTCCAGGAATAGATGGAGGGAAAGAGGGTTTCATCAAAGCCGTAGGCCTAAGGCGATAATTAACTGCTGTTTAGTTTGAAATGTGGAAGAATCTGCAGAGATGGTGACATTTATTTATTAGGGCTGCTTGCTAAGGCAAGCATCGCTATTACTATTGCTCATACTTAATGAACAAATGCCTATCCTTAAGAATTAAACATTGCATGCTATGGCAATGAATGACATCCCAAAAAAAACCATTGCGGTTTGATGAGGAAAGAAGCGCTTTTTGTTTCCAGACATGCAATAAAAGAGGTCTAAATATCTCATGTACTTTCATTGAGGAAGTGACAAATGCACATATAAGATTCTCAAGCTTCATTTATAAAATGTTGCATAGAAACCATCCTACATTTAGGGCCAGATTTACTAAACAAGGCAAATTAGCTTCAGAGCACAATTCCATAAAAGCGCACGCGGGAGTGGAAAGTATTGCATTTGAAGAACACAGATGCAACCGGATCATTCCCATAATGACCAATGCACTCTACCAGTTAGCGTCTTGTTTAAGATGTGCTTTTTTGGGCGGTAAATCATGGCGCAAATCCCAGTAAATTGACTAGCGCAACCCTTAGCGCAAATCACCTTGCAAGATTCATATAAATAATCTCTGCTCATAAATGTTGTGTCTGAAAGGAAAACTCCTACAAATGTTGAGGTTAGCCGCAAAAATATACCCGTCCACACATCTTCAACGCCATTTTTTCACTGCATATCTTTAGTAAATCCTTACAGAAGTTTTTTAAACGCCAAAAGAGGGTTTGCGCAAATTGCGCTGGCGCAAGCTGTTAGTAAATCTGGCCCTTGATATTACAATAATTTCTCTGACGTGTTTATTCGTGTGATTCAGAGAACAAAAAATGTGCATACTCCTCTCTTAAAGATTTTAAATCTATAAACCGCAATTGATCTTGAAATTGTGTGCAGCTGAATGGTTTCAGATCTCAGCCGCCTGATTAATGTCATTTACATATAAAATGATCACCAGTCAATGTCCAAATGCAAGAATTACAATACATGAAGTACATGAAGCATGGTGCTAAGCCCTTTTTCACGTCAAAAAACTTTTTTTATAAATATGAACATTGGCGTGGAATTTAGCGTACGCTAAGTAAAGACGTGGGTCAGTATAACACACTAGCATCCACTACCATTGTGATTAAAAAATGAGGTTCATTCTCATGTTGCGCAGCACATTTGAGCTTCCGCAAGAACCAATGAGGTTCATTCTCATGTTACGCAGCACATTTGAGCTTCCGCAAGAACCAATGAGGTTCATTCTTGAGTTACGCAGCACGTTTGAGCTTCCGCAAGAACCAATGAGGTTCATTCTGATGTTACGCAGCACATTTGAGCTTCCGCAAGAACCAATGAGGTTCATTCTCATGTTACGCAGCAGGTTTGAGCTTCCGCAAGAACCAATGAGGTTCATTCTCACGTTGCGCAGCACGTTTGAGCTTCCGCAAGAACCAATGAGGTTCATTCTCATGTTACGCAGCACGTTTGAGCTTCCGCAAGAACCAATGAGGTTCATTCTCATGTTGCGCAGCACGTTTGAGCTTCTGAAGGAACCGATAAGGTTTGTTCTCTCATGCATCAAGCAAGTACGGTTGAGCTTCTGTTTATGTTCATGATAAAAAAGATCTTTATATGTGTTCAGACGATGAACGAAAGATGACATTAGGTTGAGAAATTAATGAAAGAATTTTCCTTTTTGAGTGAACTAACTTTAAAGAAATAGTTTACCATTTCAACAAAAATGTTGTCAACAAAAGTTGTTTTCACTAAGAAAACGAAGTAAATCTTTTACAAAAAAGATACAGGGTAACAAGGCGACAAAAATAAGGACATTTTAGAGCACACAAAATCCTTTATTTCATATTCTAATGCAATATTTATACAATCCTCAGTGTTTCCTGATTAAACAAAGGCAAAATTCTGGTGCCAACCTTCACGATTTAAGGCTGTTGCTAAAGCTTTCAAACTCCAGCTAAAAAAAGTCCCCTTGGCTTTTGCATGCAGCGTACAGCCCATGCCAGGCAGGTATAGAGACACGCTCTCGTTTCTTTCTCCTCTACTGAACTGCAAACTCTGTTCTCCTTCTTTCCCCTTTTCGTTCCCCGTGTGCCACCCGCACATCTGGAGCGGGCGTCCTGCTTCACCAGTTTCCAGGAGTCACCTGATTTATTGATATTTAAAATGTTCTGATGGCTTTATGTGCTTTGAATGGATTCAAAATAAAAAGGCTTAGTAAGAAACCTGCATGAAAAACATCTACGGTAGTAAAAAAGCCTTCAACACTATATAGAATGCGTTTAAAAAGAACGGGTTGATATATAATGATAATTTAATAGAAAATGATTTGAGCTGAAATATGCACACACGCCAAGATGGATAGCATCAGCTTTCATCTTTTAGCCACACTGACCTATTCAAACAAAGCAAGCTTTAATGCAGTCGAAGCATTGTTTGTACAAGCAGATAAAGACAGAGAACTGTTGCCCATACACTCTCCATTAAGCTTGTCACTCTCATTGGTAATTTGTATATGTTGGCCATCAGTCTTGTCTCTAATATGTGTTTGAATCTAATTCCTGAGATAGTGCTCCACGAAACGAATAATATCCCCTTTGTTGCCACTTCTAGATTTATCAAATCCCGCCCTGACATTTTTCTTGACTTATTATGTTTGAATAACCCTCGTTTGCATCATTTTCGTAAGCTCCTTACAGATGAGGTAGTTGTGTTTTTGCTTCAGAGAATGTGGGCTATGCAAAAAAAAAGCCAGAGATGGCTTTCAGCACATGTGAAGTTCTGAAAGATATCCATAACTCTTAAAGACTCTTAATTTGAACCAGGTATTTGTGCTGGGTGGGGAGGAAAGCACTGTTTATAAATTGTCTAGCACGGTAAGTCCGTGTGGCGGAGTCCAAGAAGAGAATAAATTTGTTTCTGGTTTACAACTGCGATGGCTGATGGCAGTAGCAAACTGGCTTGTGCGGAGGTTCGCCTGGAATTTTTTTTTTTTTTTGGCTTGTCCCAGGTTCTCTCTCAACATGCGCAAGTGTTTTTTTGTTGATAAACACTAATTTTTGGAGACCAAAAAAAGTATAAATTGATGAATGTGGACATCTTATGATAACATGCCATGCTTTTAAACAGTCTAAAAATGCCAGCGACACACAGTAAGGTCGAACGTAAAGAAGAATTTGATTCTTTGTGCCAATACAAACAGCCCTGCTCTGTGCGCGTCTGTACATGTCATTCACTAGCCTGAATGAAAATAAGGTCCTATATTAAATATTTGACAGAAATCAAAGAAAACAAAGCAACATCTGGTGTTAAAATTGTAATGAGTCCAATCACATGACATGTTTGCTTAATCTACGATTGCAAAGGTCTCATTATGGATACGGCGGCCAGTATTTGCAATCCAAGAGCTCAGCCTTGTTAGGCTCGCCACTGACTCATTACTGCAGACGACCAACAACTCTGACAGGCAAGCGTTTCCGGAGTACTGCTATCTAGTATGCACAACATTTAATGAAATACACTTTATAAACAAATCAAATGGGGAAAAAGCGTCAACCAAATGACAAGTAACTTCGGACTGACCTTTAAAAAGATTGTTTGAAACGGAGCCAGTGCTGTAGGCTCTTGAATGGGTTGTTGACAGCTCCGAAAGGCCTTGCAAATGAAAGGTCTTGTTATCTTTAGTGGTAGTAAACCTATTATGAAAAATCTGCAAGCATGGAGCATAGAAAATAAAAAAGCAGAAATTGTGGTCAATCATTTGTTTAACAAAACATGTAGGAAAATATATGATATTAAAACATGGGGAGATTTTTGATTTGCATTACAAATGCAAATAAGAAAGTGTTCAAACTTCTGTCTGACAAATAATGCAGGGAACCGATATGCGATGCATTCAAGCCGACCCTGTGAATACAAAACAACAGACCATTGATTTAAACTTGCTAGAATATGAGACGGCACATTAAAGGTGAGAAAAGCTCACCTTTTATTCATACAAAATGTAAATGTCACTAACGTACTCTGATTTCACACAAAAAAATGTATGCATTAAACATATTTAGTGCAATATACCAAATGCATTCATATTTAATATTCCTTTAATCAATAATTTTGAGTGAAGAAATGTAAGATCTTAACATAAAGATGTTCTCAGGTTAAAAAGGAACTTCATTACTACAATTTCAGTGATGTCAATCATAATACTTTTATGACCTCAGTGTCCTGTTAATTATTCAGTGTCAGAGGTTTAATAGAAGAGGGCACATGTACAGTGAACTATATATAGAAGAAATGTGACCTTCTCTATTAGCTCAAATGCTTTTGAAGGAAAGACATGAATATATCATTACAATTAATAAAAAAAGGGGAGGGGGTGATGGGGCAAGTGAGTAAATTAATATTTTTTTATAAAATAAAATAAATACATTTGATTTTGTATAAAGGAAGGTAATACATTTTTTGTTAGACCAAATTGGATTAACTTTTCTTATTTGCAACAAATGGAAATTAATAAGATAATCTAATAACATACAATAAGAAAAAATAAAACAAAAAATGACAACATTATATTATATTTATCTGCAGTCGAAAGGCTCCTTTATTAAACATCTAGAAATAATGACTCTCCTTAGCCTGGATGCCAGCCGAACTTAGCCCCGCCCACAACATTTGAGTTCGGGAAGTTCGGTCTGGACTTGATCCGTTGTGGAGCAACTATGCTCGAACCAGAGCTGTTCGGACCAATCAAATTGTCAGGGCGGGCTTTATACGACGATGGACAGATGATCAACCATAACGTAATCATCCACGTCACCAAAGAGTGCTTGGGTTGAATTTGTTTAATAAACGGAGAACTTTTTACTATTGCTCTCAAAAATGATGATCGTGTTGGTAAGTACTCCGTGTATCCTTAAACTCTTTTTACAACACTGGCAAAGATCATTTACACTCATCTTCTTCTACTTCTTCCAGCGTACGTGGAGTTGAGTCCTGTTGACAACTATGCATTGCTCAACATACGTCACTTACTCCGTTGCTATGATTGGTTGTAGGTCTATCCAATTGAGTGCAGAGGCATTTTCATTCCTGGTTCGGTTGAAACATGCCGCATAATCACAGCCCAATGGAGCAGTATCAGACTCATATTCTGACTAGAATCTAAGTATGACGACGTCAGGCTAGATTCATTTACCCCTCAAATTCTTTTTTAAATTAAATTAAAGTAAAGACTAGATAATCGAATAATAAAATAAAACAAAATGAAAAAATAAAAATATTATATGACAATTTATCTGCAGCCTTTATTAAACATCTATAAAAAATGTCTCACCGACCCCTCAAAAAAATAAATACAAAATACAATTATTTCACCTCTTCAATTTAAAAATTGACATTCATGTGCCTTGGGCAGGCCTAGTTGTTGCACGCTGAGGCCACAAACTATGAAATAATTCTGTGTGTTGTTGCATTCTTCACATCAAAAGCACTTTTAATAAGGCCATTATAAATACATCAGAAAAATCTACTCTGATATTCAGCAAACAAGTCAATCCAGGAAGCACAGCATTCACCGCTCTTTTACAGGGGTATTGCGCCTGTTCATCCAAGACTGAGAGGGATATAATGAAGGCCAGTGTACTAGTTTTCAGGTTCCCACTGTGTTCAAAGATGCCCGTCATATCAAAAGCACTTTATAATGGAAATAAAGGTAATCTTTCCATCCCTTTGAAACAGAACTTCTCCTGTTGACTGAAAGCAAAGAAAACAGGAGATTTAAGGCTGGAAGGAGTAAATCAAACGGAAGAACGAAGCTTGAGGAGAGGTATGGTCCTCTTACAGGTCAGAGCAATTGGCTGAAGAGGTGTTTGACATTGAAATGATTGCACAGTGTGTGGTTTTTGTGCGTGAGTGTGTTTTGATCAATGCCCGTGCTTCAGCCAAGCATGGTGTTTTTTGGAAATACTGTTAACACAAGAGTCTTCTTCTACACGTCTGCGCTCAATGTCAGAAGCTCAAGCGTTGACTGCTGACAAACCCGTAAGAGGGCCTTTTGATCCCAGACCTGGAGTGATGCACTTATCTCCTTTACCCAGCCAGAGCCACTCTGAAGGCGTGCAACACGCCTCATATTCTCATGATTTATTAAGGACCTGTGTTGGGCTGTACATAGACCTTGCCTACGGAGATCAAGTCTGCTCTGTGTATCCTTTTCTTCCTTTTTATCCACTTTCCTAATCTCCCTTTGTGTAGCGTAGCACGTGTTTGTACATTAGGCTATGGGGACCCTCTATCTCCATGCAGTTTCATTCCAATGCAATATTTATAGGAGTATGGTGGACACTGTGGAACGGCGCTCTCTAAAAGCATCTTCATGCAGCAAAGCCTCATGGGAAAGAGAAAGGTGACTCATCTGTGACTGTAAGAAACAATTCAGGGAAAGTAGGAAATAAAAAAAATAGCGAGCAAGAAAATGTACACTGACGTCAAAAGTTCGGACCTTTTTTTTGTTTTAGAAAAAAAAAAGTGTCATGCTCATGTTTTGATCAAAAATACAGTAAAACATTAATATTTTGAAATATATAAAATATAAAACGGGTCTTTTAAATTGTAATAATATTTTTAAATGTAATTAATTCCTGTGGTGGCAAAGCTGAAATTTCAACTTCTTCAGTGTCACGTGATCCTGCAGAAATAATTTTAATATGCTGATTTGCTAAGAAACATTTCTTCTATTCATCAATGTTGAAAACATATTTTTCTACTTAATATTGTTGTGTAAACTGTGATCCTTTTTTCAGGATTCTTTGATGAATAGAAAGTTCAAAAGAACAGCATTCATTTGAAGTAGAAATCTTTTATCATAATATTATAAATGTCTTTATGGTCACTTTTGATCAAATGCCGAACTTTTGAATGATTCAATAAATATTTGCATGTATATACTGTATATATATATATATATATATATATATATATATATATATATATATATATATATATATATATATATATATATATATATATATATATATATACACTCACCTAAAGGATTATTAGGAACACCTGTTAAATTTCTCATTAATGCAATTATCTAATCAACCAATAACATGGCAGTTGCTTCAATGCATTTAGGGGTGTGGTCCTGGTCAAGACAATCTCCTGAACTCCAAACTGAATGTCAGAATGGGAAAGAAAGGTGATTTAAGCAATTTTGAGCATGGCATGGTTGTTGGTGCCAGACGGGCGGTCTGAGTATTTCACAATCTGCTCAATCTTTTCACAATCTGCTACTTGGATTTTCACGCACAACCATTTCTAGGATTTACAAATAATGGTGGGAAAAGGGAAAAACATCCAGCATGTGGCAGTCCTGTGGGCGAAAATGCCTTGTTAATGCTAGAGGTCAGAGGAGAATGGGCCGACTGATTCAAGCTGATAGAAGAGCAACTTTGACTGAAATAACCACTCGTTACAACCGAGGTATGCAGCAAAGCATTTGTGAAGCCACAACATGCACAACCTTGAGGTGGATGGGCTACAACAGCAGAAGACCCCACCGGGTACCACTCATTTCCACTACAAATAGGAAAAAGAGGCTACAATTTGCACGAGCTCACCAAAATTGGACAGTTGAAGACTGGAAAAATGTTGCCTGGTCTGATGAGTCTGGATTTTTGTTGTCATTCAGATGGTAGAGTCAGAATTTGGCATAAACAGAATGAGAACATGGATCCATCATGCCTTGTTACCACTGTGCAGGCTGGTGGTGGTGGTGTAATGGTGTGGGGGATGTTTTATTGGCACACTTTAGGCCCCTTAGTGCCAATTGGGCATCGTTTAAATGCCACGGCCTACCTGAGCATTGTTTCTGACCATGTCCATCCCTTTATGACCACCATGTACCCATCCTCTGATGGCTACTTCCAGCAGGATAATGCACCATGTCACAAAGCTCGAATCATTTCAAATTGGTTTCTTGAACATGCACTCTAAAAAATGTAAGGCCTCTCCAATTCAAAATTTTCTAGTGACCGATCACATCAAAATTTTTCAATTGGCCAAATTGAATTTCTGTGAATTTAATTTTATCCATTGTGGCAACAGTCTGTTAACATGGGCTCAATTAGAAATAATATGTTGAGCCAATGGAGCCAATTTAACAACATTGTGAAAAATTTCAGGCCTCTCCAATTTAAAATGTTCTAGTGACCGATCACATCTTATACATTTTTCAGTTGGCCAAATTTAATTTCTGCGAATTGATAAAATTTAATTCACAGATATTTAATTTGGCCAACTAAAAAATGTAGATGTGATTGGTCACTAGAAAATGTTAAATTGGAGAAATGTTTTACAGTGAAACTGTGAGGTTGGTCCAATTAAATGTTTTAAATTGTAGTAACAATTGTTTATTTCTCACTGTCCCAAAAGACAAAAATGACTAAAAACATAAATATATTAAGCAAAATGAACACAGACAACAGGGTTTACATTTTATCACATTACTTTATTAACAAGTAATTTCCAACACAGGATATTTGGTGAAAATACCTTATTTTCAATAAGGAAAAACTCAAGAAGTCTTCTGCATAACAGGATGTGGTGAATAAAATGCGGCACTGCATAGGCTAAAAATCTGCAAATAAAAAAAAAAATAACATTAATGACAAAGTTCCTCTGCATCACATCTGGCAAATGACAGAACAGAAGTTACTTTATTATATAATGAGGATGAGATGAATGAATGGATGAATAAGAAAATCACAAGCTCGACGTGTTTGATATTAAAAGGCAATAACTTAAAAAGAGGCCGACGCCAAATGCAATCGAACCGTGTTCAACGGTCGCACATATCACACAAATAACTTAATTGACTTATTACCTATTATTTTATACATATAAGACATGAGGAAAATAAATCTATTGGCTACCATTAGATAATTATGTGGTAAACGAGAACACACTCGTGAAACCAATGAATGCATGAACTCGTGATTATACAAAATTTCTTTTAAACTTCATACCGGGTCATGAAGCAAAACTCTGGAGAATAATGTCAGTGCTCAATACTCACCAACGTCTTGTGACGATGAATATCTCTCTATTCTCTTGGGAATGTTTGTTTCTGTCTTCAGCACCTGCTGGTTCGGCTCCGCTCGCGCCCCCGCGCTTGAAATCAACACACAAACGGTTATCTTCAGGCGCATTTTGCGCATGCGTATACAGTTTTTCGGATGTAGGACTTGTTCATCCAACATGGATTTTTCACTTCGACTTCATAGATTGACTCTGTGAATATACCATTTTAATTTTGAGTGAAGACCTTAAAGGGTTAGTTCACCCAAAATTGAAAATAAAGTCAGTAATTACTCACCCTCATGTTGTTCCAACCATGTAAGACCTTCGTTCATCTTCGGAACATAATTTAGTATATTTTTGATGAAATCTGAGAGCTGTCTCACTCCTCCATAGGCTTTCAGAGGGAATGAAACTTGATGGCCCAGAATAGTAAGTAAAAACGTCATTTAAGGAGTCCAAATGACTACAGTGGCTCTGTATTAAGTCTATCATGCGACGAAAATACTTTTTGAGCGGAAAAACAACAAAAATAACGACTTTATCCCACTATTATTGTTGTTCAATTTGAGCCTGAGATTACGGCGTTCTTCTTCTACTACTACTAATCTCAGTTCTCGCGCATGCGTCGTGGCACTCCCGCGAACTCTCGTCAGAGGCTCAAATTGAACAACAATAATAGTGGGATAAAGTCGTTATTTTTGTTGTTTTTCCGCTCAAAAAGTATTTTCGTCGCATGATAGACTTAATACAGAGCCACTGTAGTCATTTGGACTCCTTAAATGACGTTTTTACTTACTATTCTGGGCCATCAAGTTTCATTCCCTCTGAAAGCCTATGGAGGAGTGAGACAGCTCTCAGATTTCATCAAAAATATACTAAATTATGTTCCGAAGATGAACAAGGTCTTACATGGTTGGAACAACATGAGGGTGAGTAATTACTGACTTTATTTTCAATTTTGGGTGAACTAACCCTTTAAGCTATGATTAGTACAATGCATCTTTTTGCATGGGGATAATTATTTAGAAGTCATTTATTGGGCCAATAGGTAATGATACATTTTCACAATCCCCCCCCCCCCCACCCCCCCCCCCCAAATTTTTTTTACAGTGTGACAATGAGTTCACTGTACTAAAATGGCCCCCACAGTCACTAGATCTCAACCCAATACACTCTAAAAAAAAAAAGGTTCTATATGGCACCAAAAATGGTTCTTCGTCGTAATCATAGAGGAACCACTTTTGGTGCTATATAGCACCATATCTTAACATGTTCTGTATATGGTAGCGGTGCTATATAGCACCATAGTTAGCGGTGCTATATAGCACCTTAGTCAAAGAACCGGTGAAGAACCTCTGAAGAACCGCTGAAGAACCACTGAAGCACCAAAATTGGTGCTATATAGCACTAAAAAAGGTTCCCCTATGATTACGAGCCAAGAACCATTTTTGGTGCCATATAGAACCTTTTTTTTTTAGAGTGTAGAGCATCTTTGGGATGTGGTGGAACGGGAGCTTCGTGCCCTGGATGTGCATCCCACAAATCTCCATCAACTGCAAGATGCTATCCTATCAATATGGGCCAACATTTCTAAAGAATGCTTTCAGCACCTTGTTGAATCAATGTCACGTAGAATTAAGGCAGTTCTGAAGGCGAAAGGGGGTCAAACACAGTATTAGTATGGTGTTCCTAATAATCCTTTAGGTGAGTGTATATAAATATAACACATTTTTCTTAAATATACATGCATGTGTGTGTATTTATATATACATAATAATTATACACAGTACACACATATATTATGTAAACACAAACTTTTATTTTGGATGCGATTAATCAATTTGACAGCACTAATACATAAAGTGGGGGAAATTATTATTTGATCCCCTGCTGATTTTGCAAGTCACTTACCAAAAAAAAGTGTTGGGTAGGTTTATGGTAGGTTTATTTTAATGGATAGAGGCAGAATATCAATCAAAAGATCAAAAAAAAAAAAAAAACATGATATAAAGGTTGTACATTTATTTGCATTTCAGTAAGTGAAATATTAAGTATAATATTATATGAAGTATTTGATCCTCAGGCAAAATATGACTTAGTACTTGGTGTAGAAACCCTTGTTGGCAAACACAGAGATGTCTCTTGCAGTTGGTCACCAGGTTTCCACACATCTCAGGAGGGATTTTGGTCCACTCCTCTTAACAGATCCTCTCTAAATCCTTAATGTTTCCTGGCTGTCGCTTGTCAACTCGAAGTTTCAGCTTCCTCCACAGATTTTCTACAGAATTAAGGCCTGGAGACTGGCTAGACCACTCTATGACCTTAATGTGCTTCTTCTTGAGCCACTCTTTTGTTGCCTTGGCGGTATGTTTCGGGTCATTGTCATGCTGGAAGACCCATCCACGACCCATTTCAGTTTTCTGGCTGAGGGAAGGACATTCTCGTCCAAGATTTTATGGAACATGGCCCTGTCCATCGGCCACTCAATGCGGTGAAGTTCGGTCTGTACCCTTTGCAGAGAAACAGCCCCAAAGCATAATGTTTCCACCTCCGCGCTTGACTGTAGGGATGGTGTTCTTGGGGTCATAGTCAACATTTCTCTCTCTCCAAACACCATGAGTTGAGTTGATGCCAAAGAGCTACAGTTTGGTCTCATCTGACCACAGCACTTTCTCCCTGCAGGATTTCAATCCATTGCGGCGTAGTGTGTTACCAATGGTTTGCTTGGTGACTGTGGTCCCAACTGCCTTGAGATCATTAACAAGCTCCTCCCGTGTAGTTCTGGGCTGTTCCCACACCTTTCTCATGATCATCCTTACCCCAGCGAGATCTTGCATGGAGCTCCAGGCCGAGGGTGATTGATGGTTATTTTGTATTTTTTCCATTTCCAAATAATCGCACCAAAAGCTGGGTCCTTCTCACCAAGCTTCTTTCTGATGGTCTTGTAGCCCATTTCAACCTTGTGCAGGTCTACAGTCATGTCCCTGACTTCCTTTGACAGCCCTTTGGTCCTGCCCATGGTGGTGAAGAGGTTGGAATGGAAGATACAGAATCTGTGAACAGGTATCTTTTATACACATAATGAGTTGACATTAGAAGTACTTTCCTAAAGTGACAGGACTAATCTGTGTTCCACATGGACACATAACCAATCTGTGGGAGGCAGAATTCTTGCTCGATGGTAGGGGATCAAATACTTAATTCACTCTATCAAATGCTAATCAATTTATAACCTTTATATAATGTGTTTTTTCTGGATTTTTTGGTTGATATTCTGTCTCTATACGTTAAATGTACACTAACTAAATATATATAATTATATTATATAATTATTATTTAACAGTATTTGAATAATAATAATAAAGAAAACAATAATAGTTATTGTATTGGCTCATTTTAAATCAAATAAATTACATAATCTATCAAATAAGTTATCGCAAGGGAATTATATTTTTCTGAGAAAAGACCTAACATGAAGACAATTCGAAGACATTATATTGTAGCAGAAAGTAATGTATAATAACTCATTTATGCTTTGTAGAAAATAAGGGTTAAAACCCCTCTTGTTTGGCCTACACTATCTCAAGAACAAACACTTAGTATGCTTTGAACTCCAAGACATCATTGGAGAGTGTTTAAACAGCAATTCAATTTTAATGTAGCGCCCTTTAGTACATTTGAGAAAGCAAACTAATAAAGTCTTAGAGAGGCATGATGTCGCTGGACACTTGGTGTTACACAATATCTTAAAGGCATATTGTAATATGTAATAATGTGTTTGTGTGATGGGTTATTGTGATTCCAGGACCCTGCGGGGGTGATATGAGTTTATTGACTTCCTGTGATGTTTTCTTCTTATCCCTCGGTTAATTGAGCAGGTTTGCTGTGCAGGAGAGCAGGTGTGCTCGGGAGGGGTAGAATTAGAGCAAATCTACATTCATCTGATCACAGTCTACACAACATCTGCAACACACGGATGATGTTCATGCATTCTCTTATTAAAACCTCACAGCTCAAGAAAAAAAAGAAAAAATAGTGGTTGAACCCAGACGAGGCGCTGGCTGTAGATCTGTGAAGAGGAAATCATTCTTTTATCCACATAAACACACCAATTTCTGAAAAACAGGATCTTCCAAAAGCAGAATAGTGCCAACGAACATCGAAAGTCTTGAATGTCTCATATCTTACACAAACCCATCACGGCCAAATGCACAAGCAAGAACAAAGGATCCGGGACAGGTTATAGGTTGTTTATGAAAATAAAACAGGTCCAGAGTGGCAAGAGTATTGATTTTCCTGCCAAAACATAATCTTGTTTTGCCATTGTAATTCTGATGTTGACATCAGAACACGCCGCTTTTCACCCAAATGCTGCCAAGTAATGGTGTTTACCCCATGATCGGCTGATAGTCGCCATGACAACGCACACCACAATTAGACGAGTATAATCCCACCTTCAAACATGTGCGTAGTTAATCACCTCAGCATAGAGGAAGTGCAAGAAAAAGGCAAAAAAGGGTTGAGTTCTCCGTCACAGTTCAAAACTAGAACTTTTTTTTAGTAAAATACAATTATACAATGCAGCTGTGAGAGCTATCCCCGGTGACCCTGAATTTGCAGGTTTGATACAGAGCAAAATAGCTGGGAACTGTTCAAGGGGGTCATTAAAATAACAGAGATATAAATATGATTCTGCCTGTGTGTTCGTCAATGTGTGTATTTTTCATTGAAACTTGACTGTCTTTATGAATGTGTCATTCGATTCTTAATTCAACCGATTCGTTCAAAACACTGATTCATTCAGGAACAAGACAAGTGAATCATTTGCTCAGCTGATTTGTTCATTCAGGAACTAAACACCAATAATTTGTTGCTCTGAGGCTCGCAAGTGTTATTCTGGACTGCCTTTCACAACAAGGACAATAACTATAACTGTAAAAACTTTGACATTGAATCAGAATCCATTTGACTTTAAAGAGCTTGGGCATTTAAAGAGGCAAACGACATGACTGCAGCGCACTTATAAAAAGACAGAACACTAATGTCCCTGGTGTGGACACAAATATAGTTCTGTCATGCCAACTCTGAGTGTTTGGCATGGTAGTGGATATGACAATATTATGTTTGGTCTTGGCAGAATAGATCTGCTACGCTGCTGCTGCAGAGCAAGTACGGGACGGCTACATTGTTGAGAGCAAGACATGCTGCTGTTGTACAATATAGCGTACATGAATTACCTGTATCAGATCTATACAGGTGGAGCTGGGGAAGGTGAGGGGTTCCTGAAAGTGTCCTGCACGGCTAAAAACCAAGTATTTGAAGTTGAGCAGCGAGCTCATTGGTTACTGATACAGCAGGAACCAAATCACCCTATTCACCTTATTTTGCAATGCAGACGTACTTCTGATGACGTAATTCCTTTTAATGTGTTAGGCTTCTGTTTCGCTAGCCGGTAGGTAAGGAGTACACAGTTTAAAGTTTTACAGTTTACAGTTTTAAGACAAACCATAAGCAAAATCATAAGTCAACACTATTGCGGTATTTTCTGCAGTTTACCAAAGACCATCTCATGCGGTTTGAAATCGCTGGTGTTTTTGACGTCACTAACTACCTTGTAACCAATCACATCAATGTGCTGGCAGGCTTTAGCATATGATTAACAGCAAACAAGCATGGGAGTCTCGAAGAGAAGCCAGGTTATCCCGGTATATTTTTCTGTTGATATGAAAAATTGGGTAGATATAGCAATATAGCGGGTGTATGATGAATATACTGAGTTGTTCAAAGCGTTTCTAAGAATGCATATTGTTAGAAGGCAGCTGTCCGATGGTGATGGTGAAGGGGAACATGGTTTGTGTAACATTAGCAACACATGCCATTTTGGTGATCAAAGATGAGTTTTAAGGGATAAAATGATTGACTACAGGAGGACTTTAAAGGGATGATCTTCCGTGGGTCTGCCATTAAGGAAGTGGGGAGACCAAACATTAGATTAGATTAGATTAGATTCAACTTTATTGTCATTACACAAGTACAAGTACATGGCAACGAAATGTAGTTTAGGTCTAACCAGAAGTGCAATAGCAGCAAGTGCAGGATATACAGTGGTTGCATAAGTGCAGGACATGGATATGTACTGAATATATATAAATATGTATAAATAGAGAGATGGTTATTACTATAAACTGAACTGAATTTACAGGTGAATATGTACAGTGAATAAATATACAGATGGCTTTTACTTTAAACAGAATTTTACAGATAGAGGTATACAATAATATGTTAGGCTAATATGAGGAATATAGCAGTGGATTAAGGTAGTGCAATAAATTATGGACAGAGCTATCCGAAAGAAAGTGTAAAAGTGCAGTGGAAGTGGTTGCATGTTACAGTTAGAAGTACGGTGCAAAATGCAAATGTAAACAGTTGGTACTATAAAATACAGTCGGCAGTGCAAATGAGCATAATCCAGTTAAGATATGGTAGTGCAAGATGCATAAGTAGACCGTTGTTACTGTAATAAACAGTCGGTAGTGCAAATAAAGTGAAGGCAGATGTGAGGTAGGAGAGTTAGCAGTTTATGAGGGAGTGGATCAACGGGGGTTTGAGTTCAGTAAAGAGACAGCTCTGGGGAAAAAAAACTGTTCTTAAGTCTGCTGGTCCTGGTCCGGAGGATCCTGAAACGCCTGCCGGAGGGCAGGAGAGAAAACAGTCTGTGGGCTGGGTGAGAGGAGTCCTTGAGGATGCTGCGAGCTCGATGCAGACAGCGTTTCCTCTGGATGTGCTCGATGGCAGGTAGTGGAGTCCCTGTGATACGCTGGGCAGTTTTCACCACCCGCTGCAGTGCCTTGTGCTCCGCAACAGAGCAGCTCCCATACCATACTGCGACACAGTTGGTCAGGATGCTTTCTATTGCACAGCGATAGAAGTTCACCAGGATAGCCGAGGAGAGCTGATTCTTCTTCAGTGTCCTCAGGAAGAAGAGGCGCTAGTGAGCCTTCTTGACCAGGCTGGAGGTGTTGGTCGTCCACGACATGTCCGCCGAGATGTGGATCCCCAGGAACTTGAAACTGGAGACACGCTCAACAGCCATTCCATTGATGTGGATGGTGTCGTGTGTGCCTCTTGACTCTTTCCTGAAGTCCACGATGAGCTCCTTCGTTTTGGTGGTGTTGAGGAGCAGGTTATTATCAGCGCACCATGTGGCCAGGTGCTGGATCTCCTCCCTGTAGGCAGTCTCATCGTTGTTGCTGATGAGCCCAATCACCGTAGTGTCGTCCGCAAACTTGACGATGGAATTAGATCCATAGACAGGCTTGCAGTCGGAGGTGAAGAGGGAGTAGAGCAGGGGTCTCAAACTCGCGGCCCGCGGGCCACTTGCGGCCCGCAGGATGATATTTTGTGGCCCCCTACTTGACATCAAAGTTTAGTGTTAGTGCGGCCCGCGCGTTGCTCTGAAAAGCACCTTGTTGCGTGAGCAGCGCTTGCCGCGCTTGCTGCCCCCTTTGTGCGAGTGTGTGTGCGAGAGAGAGAGAGAGTAGGCTCGCCCCTCCCTCGTGCAGTATATTTTGGTTGACACCGCGTGATTGATAGGAACAGACGAACGAAGCTGATCAGACAGTTGAAACGAATGTGGTCTAACAGCGCTCGTCAATGTCAAAATGATTGAGATGGCCAATCAAATCTAAGTAGGCAGGGTTTAGGTTCTTTTTTGGCTCGTGCACATTGCACAGTCTTCATACACGGACGAGCAATCTATCGCTTAATGCCGTTGCTGAGAGAGACTCTATTCTTTCTGGTGAAATCACAAAACAAAATGCAAACGTGTCCATGGTCTTATTATACAATCATTGATGGACATCTTTGATTTTAATGAAGAAAAACTACATGAGGGCGGATTAGAACCTGGAACCTTTGACACTGTTGACAAAAATTCTACCACCAGACCACAGGAGAATTCTAAAGGTTGTTGCTGATCTATGTATTTATTCACTCACTCATGCGAAGAATATCGGGATTAATAATATATTTGACGCAAATTAATGCAAATATGGTTTACAAATAGTCCTAGAATTAGACCTAGAATTTCGTTCACTGTTCTATTTGACCTGGTTACGGCCTTGCTGTGAATTAGTCTATTATTTAAAATAAAATTAAAATCAATCATTATTTCATATTACATTTAATTTCTATAGGCTATATAATTTAGTTCAAATTCAGAGGAACAGTTCATGTTCAGAAGAAACATTCATGTTGAAGAACTGTTAATAATAAAGATTGAGAAGATTGGATCAGTTGTGCTACTTTTTCTTTGAATACTTGAAACACTTTTTATGTGTAATACTTGATGCGGCCCAGCCTGACTCCAGCGGCCCCCAGGTAAAAGGAGTTTGAGACCCCTGGAGTAGAGAAACGGACTTAGCACACAGCCCTGTGGTACACCAGTGTTGAGTGTGATGGACGTGGAGCAGGTGGATCTTGATCGAACATTCTGTGGTCTGTCAGTTAGGAAGTCCAAAATCCAGTTACACATTGAAGTGTTGATGCCCAGGTCTCCAAGTTTGGCTATTAACTTGGTTGGGATGACAGTGTTGAATGCTGAGCTGAAGTCAACAAACAGCATGCGTGCATAAGTGTTTTTATTGTCCAGATGGGTGAGCACAGAGTGCAGTGCCATGGAAACTGCATCCTCTGTGCTCCTATTGCTGCGGTAGGCAAACTGGTGTGAGTCCAATGTGGATGGTAGAGAGTCTTTTAGGTGTTCCAGGACCAGCTGCTCAAAGCACTTCATAACGATGGGTGTGAGTGCTACAGGGCGGTAGTCATTAGGGCACCTCGGGCTAGAGTGTTTCGGCACTGGCACAATGGAAGTGCGTTTAAAGCATGTTGGAACAGATGCTTGGGCGAGACAGGTTGAAAATGTCTGTAAAAACCCCAGCAAGCTGCTCCGCACATGCCCTGAGAACACGTCCAGGGATGTTGTCTGGTCCAGCAGCCTTGTGTGCGCTGATCCGGCTCAGTGCCTTGCAGACATCTGTGGAGGCGAGTGTGATTGGTGGGTGTTCAGCTGAGGGTTTGAGCTTGGTGGCAGTTTCTCTGTTGTCTCTTTCAAAACGAGCATAGAAGTAATTTAGCTCGTTCAGGAAGTTGACATCAGTGGCTGCGGGGGTGGACCGGGTGGGTTTGTAATCACTGATGGCCTGAATGCCCTGCCACATGCGTCGAGGGTCAGAGTTGGAAAAGTGTCCCTCTATCTTTAGCTTGTAGCAGTGCTTGGCCTTTTTGATGCCCCTCTTCAGGTTTGCTCTGGATGTGCTGTAGGCTTGTGCATCACCTGATCTGAAGGCAGTATTGCGTGACTTCAGCAGGAGTCGCACTTCCCTGTTCATCCAAGGCTTCTGATTTGGGTATGTGGTGATCTGTTTCTGGGTTGTAACACTATCGATGGTGGTATTGATATGATCCAATACAGTCAATGTCCGTGTGAGCGCCACTGGTGGCTTGAGAAGCAAACATACTCCAGTCTGTGTTTAGAAACCTTTCCTGGAGTGTGGAATCTGCCCCCGCAGGCCACACCTTGATGGTCTTCACTGATGGCTTCACACGGTTGATGAGGGGTGCATATTTCGGGGTGAGAAACAAAGAGAGGTGATCTGACTGTCCCAGGTGGGGGAGGGGTGTTGCAACGTAAGCTCCAGCCATGTTTGTGTAAACATGATCTAAGGTTTTGTTTCCTCTGGTGTGGCAGGAAACATGCTGGTGAAACTTGGGTAGCACTGACTTTAAGTTTTAGTGATTAAAGTCACCTGCAACAATAAACGTAGCATCCAGGTGATCAGTCTGTTGTTTACTGATGGCTGCGTGAAGTTCATTCATAGCAAGCTTGGCATCAGCATCCGGGGGAATATAGGCTGCAGTGATAATGGTGGAAGTGAACTCCCGCGGTAGATAAAACGGACTACATTTAACCATGAGAAACTCAAGGTTAGCTGAACAATGACTCCCAACAATAGCAGAGTTTGTGCACCAAGCTTTGTTAATGTAAATGCACAATCCACCGCCTCTGATTTTACCGGAGCCATCTAATGTTCTATCTGCCCCGGAGTGTGTGGCGTCCCGCTAGCTCAATAGCGGTGTCTGGTATTCCGCTGTTTAACCAGGTTTCCGTGAAGATTAGGATGTTACAGTTCAAAAGTTTCTTACTGTGTGTGATGCTGAGTCGAATCTCCTCCATTTTGTTCACTAGCGATCGTACATTGGAAAGGAAAATGCTGGGTAAAGAGAGCCGATGTGGAGTTAGCCTTAGCTTAGCTCGTAGTCCTCCGCGCTTTCCCCGCCTTTGTTTACGGTCTCGGCGCCGCCTGCGAGCACTTCCGCCCGGCCGGGTAGAGTGCATAGCCTCGGGTGTCCTAGCGATCTCAGGAAGGAGTTGAAGATTGTCCATAAAACTGTCGGAAATTCGCAAACCAATATCCAAAAGCTCACAACGGGTGTACGATGTAAAGGCACAGCTGTTCTGTACGAACAGACCCGATATGAGCAAGAAAAATACCGCAAAATTGCAGAATCTGGAGAGACACTGAGCCTCGCGATGTACTCGCGCCGCCATCTTGGTCAAACAAACATACAGAAATTTGGGCGGCTTCTTTGGGTTTAATAATTCAAAACAACATGGTCAAAACTAATGATTGACAATACAACTACGATTAGCGGAAGGTTCAATTATGGTTCAAAAAATGGCGGTGCCCGTTCTTATGTGAAAAATAAGGTGGATAGAGAATGATGTGATTGCAAGCAGGTTGAGTTATGGACCTATTAACTTGTGCCATCTAGAGTTTCATGACAGAACATTGTATTTATCATTATCATTCATATTATCAGTTATCATTATTATTGTTCTTGGTGTGAATGCGTCTTAACTAGTAATTAATTGCCTAAAATGTATGTGTATATCTTAAGCAATATCACACTCGCAATTAAGCATTTTTTTAACAACATTTTTATTAGGCTTATATATAATAAATCAAGCATTGGGTAGAAAAATTAAGCAGACTTGGCAGCAGGTTGCTTCTGAGCAGCAGAGTTCAGACTAACCAAACTCTGCTAACAAATGGACTTGGATGAGCAGCACCAAAACCTCTAGTGTGAAAGAACCATTAGACATCTTTCGGATGAGAGGTCTTTCAGAGTAAATAAATAATTGGTGGCTCTACCAACGAAGCATTCCGTAAACTGCTGTCAGCTTCACTCAAACACATTTCTGGCCTTAGCACCGGCTTTCCTCACGACAAAACAACAGAAAAGGAAAAAGAAAAGGCTAGCCCCCATTCCCCAAAAGCCCACCACAGATGCCATTTACTCTCCCCCTCTGCCGTGTTAACAGAAAAACTTCATTTGGCATGTATTGTTAAAATTTTTATTAATGGCAATTTGTGTCACTCTGACAGGCCTCTTCTGGAGAAAACATCCAGGCCTTGTACAAATCTATCACTCAAGTTGTCAAAAAAATTTGTTCTCATGCAATATGGATAGGTTGTGTGCTGGCGGAGATCGGGAGAGAGAGAAGGCAGGAGAGAGACGGGATCTGTGTTCGGAGACTTCTCCAGAAAAGAGGTCATGCTGCTCGTATTGGGAAACCTCAATCACAAACAAATGTTTTATTTAGAGTACTTAAGCGTTGTTTACTTGGCACTTGCTCTCTCTCTTTATCTCCCTTGCGTTCAATCTCTCCGCATCCATCTCTCATCCACTGTTGCCTTTCAGTATGTTTTTAATCACTAGTGTCATATGAAATGATGATAAACTCATGTTGACAAAGCCCTCATGTATATCCTTGAGGAGAAGAGGGATAAAAGCCACCTACAGTCAAATAAAGCAACTATCCTCATTTTATTAACTAGTTAAATCCATTACCTTAAATTATGTATTACTTTATTTTAAGGTTTGTACATTTAAAAAAATACTGCAGTAGCTTCAGATTTGCATTCCACGCAGCTCATACTCAAGGAGGAAAAAACACCTGAGTTTTATTTGGAAGACCAAACTGAGCAAAGATATGCAATTTGGTGCAGTTGCTGATATTTATATGGCCAAAAAGTAAGATGAAATTCTGATTGCTTGTAATGTAGATCAATGAGATTTTTATAACAGTATACCATATACACTCACCTAAAGGATTATTAGGAACACCATACTAATACTGTGTTTGACCCCCTTTGCCTTCAGAACTGCCTTAATTCCAGGTGGCATTGATTCAACAAGGTGCTGAAAGCATTCTTTAGAAATGTTGGCCCATATTGATAGGATAGCATCTTGCAGTTGATGGAGATTTGTGGGATGCACATCCAGGGCACGAAGCTCCCGTTCCACCACATCCCAAAGATGCTCTATTGGGTTGAGATCTGGTGACTGTGGGGCCCATTTTAGTACAGTGAACTCATTGTCATGTTCAAGAAACCAATTTGAAATGATTCAAGCTTTGTGACATGGTGCATTATCCTGCTGGAAGTAGCCATCAGAGGATGGGTACATGGTGGTCATAAAGGGATGGACATGGTCAGAAACAATGCTCAGGTAGGCCGTGGCATTTAAACGATGCCCAATTGGCACTAAGGGGCCTAAAGTGTGCCAAGAAAACATCCCCCACACGATTACACCACCACCACCAGCCTGCAGAGTGGTAACAAGGCATGATGGATCCATGTTCTCATTCTGTTTACGCCAAATTCTGACTCTACCATCTGAATGTCTCAACAGAAATCCAGACTCATCAGACCAGGCAACATTTTTCCAGTCTTCAACTGTCCAATTTTGGTGAGCTCGTGCAAATTGTAGCCGCTTTTTCCTATTTGTAGTGGAGATGAGTGGTACCCGGTGGGGTCTTCTGCTGTTGTAGCCCATCGGCCTCAAAGTTGTGCGTGTTGTGGCTTCACAAATGCTTTGCTGCATACCTCGGTTGTAACGAGTGGTTATTTCAGTCAAAGTTGCTCTTCTATCAGCTTGAATCAGTCGGCCCATTCTCCTCTGACCTCTAGCATCAATTTTCGCCCACAGGACTGCCGCATACTGGATGTTTTTCCCTTTTCACACCATTCTTTATAAACCCTAGAAATGGTTGTGTGTGAAAATCCCAGTAACTGAGCAGATTGTGGAATACTCAGACCGGCCCGTCTGGCACCAACAACCATGCCACGCTCAAAATTGCTTAAATCACCGTTCTTTCCCATTCTGACATTCAGTTTGGAGTTCAGGAGATTGTCTTGACCAGGACCACACCCCTAAATGCATTGAAGCAACTGCCATGTGATTGGTTGATTAGATAATTGCATTAATGAGAAATTGAACAGGTGTTCCTAATAATCCTTGTATATAATGTGTATATAATGAATATATTATATAAGAATAATATGTCTTAGTAAAAATATATGATACAGTAGAGTTCTGTAGTTTTTAAAATGCAATGCAATGATGATTGGCATAAACTTTCCTCAAAAAACATGATTTTGTATAAATAAATAACTAAATTAATTAATTAATTAAAAGAGTGTAAGGATAATCAAGTTGCTTCAGTCCATTAAGTGTTTATCTTAAAATATCACTAACAATATAAAAGTTATTCTATTATATCTATTATATACAAATACATATAAAAATAATTAAGATTCACAGAAAAAGACCTGACCTAAATGGGGACATATTAGCATTTTTAGAGGCCTTTGTAAATTTGTGTATCAAATATAATACAATTGTATTTTGTTAATTTCGTTCACTAAAACAAACACAGCGATTACAACCCACATTACAGAAAAGATAAATAAACGGGTATTAACTTTCATAAAGTCTTTTAGTGTTTAATCAAATATTAATTTCGCTTTTTACTCTCCCTGCTTTCGTATAATTTTTCACTCCAAGTGGTTGACCAGCACTGACAAGAGTGACAACATGAATACCCGCTAAACAAAGGAAACACTTGTACAAGAAAATACAATGACAAACAATGGATTGTAATTATATGACATCAAGCACAAGCTTATGGGCCGAGAAGCAGAAATAGAAGCAGAGGTATTCACAGAGATTCTCCTCTTCAGAAGAGGTCATTAATCATGGAAATGTGGCCGTGGTTATGCTCTCCTCTCGTGGAGTGACATATCGCTGCTCTTCCTGCTTTCTTTAATTGTGGCCGCTCTCCCTGCTGGGCCATTGGCTCCGGGGCTGATGGACAGAGGAGGCGGGGCTGTGGTGGGGTGCCGTTCGGGCGAGTCCAAGCATTTTCTTTCTTTCTGTGACCATAAACAGCACTACCCACTAACCCCCACTAACAACACACATGCATAGCAGTGCAATAACAAACTCAGACAGAGGTGAAGGTCTAAGTAAGACGCTCTCTCAACTCACTTTTGTTCTCATCTAATCCTCTCCATCTTTTAATACGACATTGAATGTTCAACAATCTGAGCCAATGAACATGGGTGGAACACAAAAAAATCTCTTTGACACATGACACTTACAAATGGAAGCACCAGAAATGTATTTTGACTCCTGTATTATATTACACATCTTCTGAAGTTATACGACTGCATGATCTGGTGAACTGACCAAATTTTAAGTTGATATATTACATAAAAATAGCTCTATAATTAAAGATACCGCAGGACTGTCTGCCATGGCATCAGACATTATGGGTTCTTGCATGACTTGTGACATCGACAATTAATCAAAATGCCTTCCTATTGGATTTAAAGTTGAAAAGTTGAAAAATGGCCAAGCGTAAGGATTTGAGAGAGTTTGACCAGGGCTAAATTGTGATGGTTAGATGACTGGGTCAGAGCATCTCCAAAACTGCAGCTCTTGTGGAGTGTTTCCAGTCTGCAGTGGTCAGTATCTATCAAAAGTGGTCCAAGGAAGGAACAGTGGTGAACCAGCGACAGGGTCATGGGCGGCCAAGGCTCATTGATGCACAAGGGGAGCAAAGGCTGGCCCATGTGGTCTGATGAAACAGACGAGCTACTGTAGCTCAAATTGCTCAAGAAGTTAATGCTGGTTCAGAAAGGTGTCAGAATACACAGTGCATTGCAGTTTGTTGCATATGGAGCAGACCAGTTAGGGTGCCCATGCTGACCCGTGTCCACCGCTGAAAGCGCCAACAGTGGCCATGTGAGCATCAGAACAGGACCACAGAGCAATGGCAGAAGGTGGCCTGAGGTTTGAGGAGCACAACAGTGAGTTTGAGGTGTTGACTTGACTCCAAATTCCCCTGATCTCAATCCAATGGAGCATATGTGGGATGTGCTGAACAGAAAAGTGGAGTCCATGCCTAGTCACAGGTCAGGGCTGTTTTAGCAGCAAAAGGGGGACCAACACAATATTAGGTCATAATGTTATGCCTGATAGGTATATAGGAAACGTTGTTGGTGCTTTATGGTGTATTTGTGTTTCTTGGTAAATCAGAATAATGACACAAAAGTTGTAATTATGATTAAAAGTAAAAATAACAGTGAAATGAATATAAAATGCGACACAAACCTGACAAAATGAAACTGACATAAAATGTCGTAATTGTGGTGCATGAAGTCAAAATTTACATAAAAGGTCAATTATGAGATTAAAAATGTATAATTACAACAAAAATCGACTTTTTCATACAAGACAGTATGTCATAATTTTGCATAAATATGACTTCTCTCATAATTTACAACTCTTTAAGTTGTAAACCTTATTAAGATTTACCAAAGATATTTATACATTTTTATTTTATCTTATTATGTATGTGGCAGAAATGGGCCACACTTGTCAGACATGGTTTTAGTTCATACTATCCGACTACTTTTAGCTAACTGGTTTATCACATTGAATTGAATAGGATAATATTGTACCATATAAAAATACAAAGAGAAAGAAAATATATTCCATTCTTTGTTATCAACAACATGAAGTGCATTAAACATTACATTACGTCAGGATTTCCCAAACTGGGGTTCATTAAAGGAACTGCAGGAGGTTTGAGTTTAATGAAAAGCTATGAATTAAATCATAAATTAAAAATAATAAAAATGACAATAAAAATGTGTTCCAAAGACATAGCAATATCATGACTTACGGAGTGATCATTCAAATAATAATGTTTGTCAGGAGTTGATTCGATATGCAGTGTTGCAAAATTGAGAAAACACACCTTAAAAGTGAAAGGATTTCATACATCCAGTGATCAAATGCTTTGCGGCCTCTAAATGATGTTTTATTAACAAGGTTCGGGAGGAGCACGTTCAGATAATTGACACAAGCGGAGAGCACTCAGCTAATCAACAGTAAGAGGTATATATACGCGCAGCAGTCCTACCTCAGTTTGTTGACAGTTATTGGCATCCCTCCACCACCCCTTCTCCACACTTTTAGGCCCCGTCCACACGAAAATATACGGTTTGGCTGTACACACGAAAACTCAAGGGTGTCGCTTTCAGATTTATCCACTCTGGGACCCAGATTAAAAAAATATCGGTTTCATGCTCCCAAAACGCCGGATCCGTGTGGACGAAACGCTGATACGGTTCAAAAATTTTACGTATACAGCTGAACGCGTCTCCGTGTGGACGGGGCCTTAGTTCTAACCACTTGCATAAAGGGGGGGTACTCTGGGTTTGGGCCAAGTTCCGAGCCCGAAGCCCTCCCCCCGGACAGCATGCCAAATAAATTGTCCATGTAATTATAGCAACCTGACTACAGTGGCTGGTCTGCATGCAATTTCACAAAACTAGAAGACTTTCTGAAAGCAAATAAGCAATATGCTTTTTTTAGAAAGGAAAATTTAAAACATGAAAAAGAAGAATTAGGGAGAATTAATAAATGATGAATTCTTTCCTGCCGTTGTGTGAATAATATGCAATCAAAAAAAATAGTACCTGTAGTCTGATTACGAGTATTTTACAATGTAATATAATCTAATTACAAATACTTAATTTTTGGAATCTGAATACATAATCCAGATTACATGTGATCAGTTACTACCCAGCACTGATAAAAAAAAAATTGTTTTCAGGGGACTGTTCCTTAAATCACTGCCAAGACGCATTTAAAAAATACAAATAAAATTGAGACCTACTGTGGCAGGCCTTGATCGTGGATGTTGAAGATTTGAACTGATATATTTATGTGCACTGGCAACATGGACAGTCTATATGCACTGTAACACACGTGAGAACTCAAAATCAATGACTGTCAATACGGAGTGTCTAAGTGCAGAATTAAAGGAGAAAGATACGGCAGGAGAGAAAGAGAGACACATCATTCGATCAGGACATTCTGAGAGTTATTTACAAGCACATCCCACTGCTGGGATCATTTTAACAGTGCATCATTTTAACAGTGACTGAAGTCCGTCTCCCAAAGCAGGGAGGGGGGCATCTTTACCCTTAGGGCAAAAAACATCATTAACATTATTATTGTTTGAATTCTCTTTTTTCCTTACCGTTCTCCCTCCTTCTCTCCAGTAATTCAAAGGAGTCATATTTATATGCCCATCCTATTGAGTGTATAATTTCTATAGAGCTTGCATATGCAAATATGCAAGGGTTTCAAACAGCAGAAAACACATAGCCTACGTGCAATTATGTAAATTGTATTTTGTTATTCATGCAGTTATTCGCTTGCATATTCGGTCATGCATTCATTTGTGGTATTAATGCCTAGTAGAGCTGTAACAGAGGGCTGTAGGGCTCTCTCCACAGGATCGCATGCTGAGACAATAGACTGATGCGCTCACGCTGCACAGAGAGCTACTAACTTGACAGAGTCAGAAGAAAAATGTTGTCCTAAAAGTGACACAGGCTCACAACAGAGGAGGAAACAACAGAAAGACACACGGTTTCCCTTCTCTTATTATTACTTTCAGATGTCCACATCTGGCATTGCACATTGTTATTCTCAAAAATGTAAACAGTTTTTGGAAGAGGCACCTGCTGGTCCTCATATAATGGTGAAAGAAATGTCTGAGCCAGATTGGATTTTTTTATTATTATTATTTGTCTAAAAAAAACATTTAAACTTTCTTAAAAAACGGGGGGAAATGCTATAAAAACCAAGAAAGAATGCAGTTCTTTTCAGCACAAAGCACTTAAACTTCACTGGTTTTGTATCGATTCAAGGAAAACTTCCTTAACGTGTTCTAATCCTTCTTTCTGCAATACAATTCGGTTTTAATTCTTTCTCCACTTCACAGTCACTATATTCCCTGTTCGCTCTCCCATCTGAGCAAGCCACAGCATGCTCTATGTTTGGCTAAACTGCGTAACAAATTCAAGAGAAAAGCTTCAGTCAAAGACACACCACAGACTCCCAGCAGAAAAATATTCTTTCATAATTTATGATGCCACATGGGCCCTGACATTGTAGCCTGCAAAACCCCAAGAACATCTCTAATATTGAAGGTGTAATGGCACAAATTTGATGTTAAAAATAATATGATTTTTTTTATAAAGATATTATTTATCATTATAGAATAAAATATAATGTTATTGCTTACCACAGAAACTTGGTAATTCATTATCGATATCCTTGAGATATTATTATAGTTTCTATTCATATTCATATGTCTATATAGTTTTTATTAATATTTTATTAATTATTCAAGTTTTAGTTATTTTAGTACATCAAGTCAAATTACATGAGCATGAGAAATGTAATGTAACTAGCTAAAATAAAGTTTTTTTGGGGGGGGGGGGGGGGGGTTCAGTTAATGTTTATGACATTTTTAAAAAGCGAAAATGCTGATGTTTTCAGTTTCAGTTTTACTTAACTATAATAACTGTGACAAAGACAAATGTTCAAATATGAACTGTTTTGAAAGTAAAGCAAAAATATTAATCAAATGTTTTTCTGAATGTTGCTGAAAGAGACAAACTTGTTCTGTGTTGCGTTCGATTACTGCACATGAGAGAACCCACATCGTCTTGCCTTCAGTGGCATGGGTTCCCATCTCTGAAACTGGACATGGCCTGATACAGGCTGAAGATTCAGTGAATTACAACTTTAATTTCGTTCTGTTCGTTACACAAAGCTATATAATGTTAGCTTGTTTCCTCCATGGAATAAAAACAAAAAACAAAAAGGTAATTGTGACTTTTTATCTCACAATTCAGTTTTTTTTTCTCAGAATTGCAAGATATAAATTTACAATTGTGAGTTATAAAGTCAGAATTGCGAGATATAAACATGCAATTCTGATTTTTAATAGTTAATCGAGGTAGAGCCAAATACCTAGGACTAGTTCACGAACGTAGGTTTTTCCTTGATTTAACGTACGTTTCGATTGACAGCGGTGGTCCTAGAGGCAATGTTGCTCGGAATGAGGAGTTCTACCTACCAAGAGTGTTGTAGGAAAAATCATGTGATATACGATCCTTTACGCACGTGGAAAAATGCGAAGGCGCCCCTCCTGGTGGCCAATTTCTTTTTAATTTCTCACAGGCCTCTAGGAACATGAATCAAACAGGCCCAGTGAGTTTCGTTCCGATCTGCCTACATTAACCTTGTCGGATCTTCATTGGACGACAGCGGCCGTGTTTTTCGAGATACGGAAATGTCTACGAGACACCTTGGACAAAGACACAGCATGCTAGTTTTCAAGTCAAGCGGACTGACTGTTGAAGCTGTCGCCGTTTTCATGCTCTGTTTTGTTTTTCGATCAGAAACGTGCGCTTGTTTGTCTTAAACCACTTGAGCCTGCGATGAGCAGTTTAGGAGTTATGAGCCATTGCATACTTTTGATCAGTGTAGTGCCACCATCAGACCAATTGGGGCGAGCCTTGGTGACATTGTAGGTGGGAACTATCATCCCTCAAAGTTTCAAGTCTGCCCGATCACTTTTAGGGGAGAATGCTGATCCTTGGAAATTCTAATAATTACAATAGGGCTATGTGCTTTAACCCCTAAAGTGTCAGAATTGCAAGACATAAGAACACAATTTGCGAGTTTATATAGTGAAAAAAGAAAAATTCGCAACTACCTTTTTAATTTTTTATTGAGCGGCAGAAACAAGATTCCATACCTATAACACAACTTCAGAAATCTTGAAATACATTTTAAAATTATTTTCTGTGGTAATCAGCAGCATGCCACAAATATGCTTGTTTTGAACCCAGAACATTTCTTTTACATGCTTTAACCTCCCTGACCGTTTAGTCTTGAAGACACATTCTATTTGCTAATAATGTTTGTAGCTATATTCATTATGTTAATAATGAAGAAATCTATATGAATAGCTACAGTAAAGTAAATGTCATTGGCAATTAAACTAAGAACAACACATTATCACAATGGCGTACCGTAGCCCTATTTATATTGATCAGTGTTATATGGGTCAGCAGTCATTGTAATATATTTGCTCCATTTCTAAAGATGCTTCAGAGATTCTAACACCCTAATGAAGCCAAGCACTCACCCATTAACTGCTGTGAGATTTCCAGTATAATATGAAGTAACGCTGATGGAAAGAAAAGAATAGCATGATATTGTAAAGTATCAGATGAAATTACTGACTGTCTAATATTGCTTATGCGCACATGGATATCTAAATTGCAATGACTCCATTCTGCAAGCTTAATGATGGCTAAGACCGCCTGTACTTCACTTATGGAATAGATTGAATTACTCTCTCTCTCTCTTTCCTTTTCTCACTCTCCAACACTCATCCACACATAAACACCCTTCTTACCTCGTTTAAGCAACACAGTCATATAGATCATTTAATATGAGAGATAATGACCAAGAGGGAGAAGTCGCAATGAGCTTGCGTTTCATTAGAACAATTCCTTTAATTGCGTCTCTCTATCTCATCCTTCTGTCCTACTTTGTGGAATCAGCAACAATGAGCTAAGGGTTCACACACGCACGCTGGGTTTATTATTTAGTGTCTTAAGGATAGCGACACTTGGGCTAAATTGCTATTTCCCTCGGTACTTTGACAGAAAGCTGAGGGCACAGGATAAAGGGCATATTGAGTGCTCTACCTTAGAGATTTTGATCAAAATGAACAGTTGAGTGTTTAGTCGATTTCCACCGACAGGGTCCCAAATAATACCATCTAAATCCCTCTGACCTCAGAGAGTAACCTTTGTAAATGGTAAACCAGTGTAAAGTACAATAGGTTACCCTGCTGAAAAAAAATGCTAAAACCAGCCTAGGGTTGGCTGGTCTTACAGCTGGTTTAAGCTGGTCAAGCTGGTGTTCAGCTAGTCTCCCAAAGAAGTGGCCAAAACCCCTCTAAAACCAACGTGCTAAACCCTTTTTTTCAAGGATATTTTAGCATCTAAAGTCATTTAATGCAGTTTCTTGATATTGCAAGCCACATGCTTTTGATACGTTCATAGCAAGATATCTGTAAATAATGGCCTATCATTTTATTTTAGATGGACATCTCTTTCTTTGTGTTTTCGGTTTAATAAAATAACTAAGGATAATGCTAACAGGGGCTGGAAAAAATTCCCAGCTTAAACCAAACAAGCTAAGTCCAGACAACCAGATTTGGCTGGTTTAAGCTGTTTTTTCAGCCCTTGTTAACATTATGCTAAGCTATTTGTTAAACTGAAAACACAGTTTAACAAATAACTTTAAACTATTTTAACAATCTGAGCGCATGGTTTGAAGCAAATGGCGCAGGTGCACTTAGGGCATGTCCGAATCCACTTTTGCTAGTTTAACGATGGAAAAAATTGCCACAAAAATATTGCGCGCCAGGCGCATGGTCCTAAATTGTTGTACGTAGTCTCTTAATAAATAAATGGGTGTAACGTGCAATAAACCAATCAGAGTTTCATCTCCCATTCCCTTTAAAAGCCAGTTGCGCATCACCATGGCAGATTAGCTATTTACATGGCGGAATTTGCGAGTGGAAAGACTGAACTCTCTTCTCCAGAGAGGAATCTTTTTATTTTAAATTTTTAAAAATGTTTGTGTGCTGCTGCGCATCTCTGGTGTGTAATAAGCAGAGTGGACATGCATTGTGCATAATACTAATGTGCCCTTTAAATAACACAAAAAATGTCAGGTGTCAGGTTTTTGTTGGTCAATAGCGCTGTCTTTTCAATTGCCTCAAAATAACAACGCGCCTGAACACACCTCATTTTCAGACCAGCACGCCTATGGGCGAAAAGATGGGCACGAGTGCATTTGCTATTTAAAAAACCTGGCGCTGGACTTGATAACTGCATCGGCTGAAACTAGCAAAAAAAACACTTGCCTGTCACGCCTGGCGTAGCATTGCACCAAGTGTATGATAAGGCCCAAAGAGATGTCCATCTAAAATAAAATGATAGGCCTTTATTTACAACTATCTTGCAATATCAAGAAGCTACATTAAATTACTTAAGATGCTAAAATATCCTTACAATACTTGTAAGAGTCAGTTACGTCTTTGTTCAGCTCTCTCAAGTCAGTAGAACATGGAAATCCTCAGATCCTCAAGCACCATTTCTATCTGTGAAAGAGACTGAGAGCAAAATAGAAGCTTGAAGCACAGCACAATTTTTACCACAGTGGAAGAGTTATAAAGCCTTGTATAAACTTGCTGTTCCAGAGAGCATTCTGTACACAGAAACTAAGCCACACACAAAACTAACCACATACAAATACACACGAGGAGATCATGATTTAATATGACCCATTCTAAATTAACGGGTTGGTAAGGTTTAGGAAAAACAAATTGAAAGTTAAAACAATCCAGGAAAGTTTAAACCAGGACAAATGATGGAATCGTCTTACCTCACCATGTTCAAAAGTCTTAAGCATCTTTTCTCTCTAGACACTTGACAGTTCACCCAAAAATACAATTTTGTAATTATTTAACCAGTAAACTATTTTCTTTTTAATAGTACCTTTTTTGAAGCCCTTTACATAGCTCTTTTTAATACAACTACAATTGATAGTGACAATGTTTGTAAAAACATTTGTGCAATATTTCAAGTCTTCTAAAAGAGCTATCATATAGCTCTGAATGAGGAAAATAATATGGACTTGAAAATCATGCAGGTTCGGACATGAGAATGAATTTACACTTGTGTACAATGTACAAAAACAGTAAATCTTGTTTTGTGGCATATTAAAACAAGACTAACATATTACATCCTTGAAGTGTCTACAGTACACTTTTACTAATATCTTCAGTGAATCAGTTAATACAAATTAACTGTATCATTACCAACAAAATCCAGTGGTTAGCTGGCATTCTCAGATAAATACATTAGCATCTTTTTCTCCCCCATGCAGCTCCACAAGGTGAGTTCTTATCTTCCGCCTTCAAACTGTGACTGAACACTATTGATCTAAAGCATGTTGTCATTCAAATGATAATTAGGACTGGGTTACAGGTCAGGCTAAGATCCGCTTGAACATCTGGATGAGAGTTCCTCAAGGACAATGCAAGCAGCAGGACTTCTGAACCTCTTCAGGCCGTGGTCCATTATACAAATTATCTAATTAATTCCATCATTCCGATGCGCGCCAGCTCACTGGCCACTAAACCAGGGAGAAAATACTGCTCAGGGGAAAATGACAGAGATGGAAACATGTTTTTACTATTTTCATCTGTTGGTGAAATGTATACTATTTATACTGTCATGGAGCAGCAGCAAGTCAATACAGACACCTGCTACAATAATCAATTTAGTAGTCAATCTACAGTGAGGTTTGTCTGGAAACGATTCCAAGAAGTTAGCTCTATAAAATCAAATAAAAAGCAATGACTAATAGCAATTATATTTTTATTTGTATGAGGTCATTGCGGCAGAACTTAAATTTGCCAACATAAAAAACTACATTTTGCTGTTCCATGATGACAACAAATTGTTCAAATATATAAAATAGATAAGCAAACCCACTTCTCTTCAAGATCATCCCAACATGTTCTATAAAATGCAAAGAAAGACCTTAAAACTTTGTTAATCTCATTCTAGTGTATGGAAGATAAAAAGAATGTTCAGACACTGAAATGCGAACAAAGGGTGAATGTAGTCAAAGAAAGGGGAAAAAACAAGGCAACCTATTTTGCAAATTGACCAGGTCCTGATAAGCATTAAAACACATCTGTGAAAGGGAAAAACAGTCTAATGTTTGCAGGTGAGGGTTGCCAAATAGAGATAGTTGCCTTTGAATGCATGTCTGTGTGTGTCAAGTGTGGGCAGTGGACACTGGCGGAAATGTTTTATCAGACTTTACAAGTGAACATATTGTTTGCATGTTATGATGTAAATGAACAAACTAAACTGTTTTTGATCACAGCATGCAAATACACAAGTCTGATGTAAATGAGAGTGCCTGGGGAAGAGATGGACAAACAATGCAAATGTTGCCCTCTTGTGGTTCCCCTGCTGCCAAATGCAATGTGCAAGATCCCTCTGTCATACCCTGTATCAAGTTTTTGTTTCTGAGAACAGCATGATAAGTATATGTTTAAAAGCCATCTGCCAACCATTATGATGTCACCATCATATTGATACACTTAAAAATGTACTTTTGGAGTTATATGCAAAAACAAAACAAAAAATCTAATCTAATGGGGAATCAGTATTTTATTGTTTCTTTCTGAAATTCTTTTTGCCTTAAAGCACCACAAATAGCAATTTATGAATGATTGTAGCCTAGCACATAATTGTGCACATAATCAATGTATCGTACAGTAAGTAGTGTTAGATAATAGTGTGTGCAAAGTCAGTTACTATCGCCTGGTGGATCACGATTCAAAAAGGGGACACAGTTCACAGTTCTGATAGGGTCGCTGACAGCAGAGAAAAATCTAGAATGAACTGCAAAATGTAAAAATATCAAATGCAACCATTTGTGCATACTTAGGATAGCACAATAAATAGTCTTGTTGAGTTATGAGAGCGAATATGGGAGCGAGTTGGGTTGACATGAACTATATGAATATACATATCCATATCTATATATATACTTTTTTTTTTTAATGGCATGGGGTCAGAGAGTGAGATCAAACCGGCATGTGCTTGTGCAAAAAAAAAAAGTATTATAATATTTATCATTGTATTAATTTAAAATTAATTAATATAGCAAAGCACCGTGTTAAATGACAAGTAACTAAAAGAAACTGAAATAACATTAAACTTAAGAATTTAGTCCAACCTTCCCCTCTTGCAATGTCACTTAAAGTCACTGTTAATTTATTTGTAGCTTAATACTGATGGACAAAGGTCTCCATTTCAGCTCAGAGACACTGAAACAGGTTTATCTATGCGGGTTATTAACCTTGACCCACTGCAAATACGCTGCGCTTCCAGGGGCCTCCGGTCCCATGCCATACATTTTTATGCCCTTAAGAAGTTCGCCCCAGCAACAGCTACAGTACAGGCTGTCCCATCGCTCAAAGCGCTTTAAACTCATCTTAATTGTCACATGGGAGCCGGCGACGGGCACCTTAATTGATCTGACCTTTAGCTGTGCTTTTTAATTTCCAATCCGCCTTTCATTGTTCCATCTGCCACTTTTAAAACGACATCTGGTTAACTGTACTTTACCGGGTGATCTCTGTTCGGTTATTTTTAAAACGTAAATGTATGCTTCAACAGATGTTAGTTTTTATAGACTAGGAGCGAAACTGTGCTGGGATATATATATTCGCAGTGTCTGCAATAGTTCCCCAGCAATTCAAATATTGACACCAGGAATTACAAGCCTCTTGGCCGCCAGTGAACTCCGCTATTATGTAGAGGCTTCTTATTTTGCAGCCTATTAGCAAACATCAATTCAAGCTGTATTTTCTCTCATCATATGGCATAAATAAAACATAAGCCTGCAGTTTATAAAGCGATAAACATTATTTTGCAGCGCAGGACTCATTTTTACAAATATGACTGCTGTCAGCAATAAAAGAAGACAATTTGCTTGAATAAATAACATACAGATGCCGTTGGAGAAAAGATTAAAATATGCTTACTGTAAAACAATTGTGTTGTCTATTGGAAGGTCATACGGCTGAATATCATAATGGGGGCCAGTCATGTACAGTTAAGTCCTAGAGGCGTTCCAAGTATTATTGTTGTGGATGTATAAATAAGCCTTACTGCCTTAAAGCCTTTTCATCTTTTAGCGCACT
Organism: Romanogobio albipinnatus; assembly: GCA_023566225.1. Taxonomy (NCBI): domain Eukaryota; kingdom Metazoa; phylum Chordata; class Actinopteri; order Cypriniformes; family Gobionidae; genus Romanogobio; species Romanogobio albipinnatus. Next base: position 12,475,628 of record CM042250.1, read on the forward strand.
ACTGTAAATAGGATGTAAATAGAAAAAAAGAATTATAATCCTGGCACATACTCAGGATTTATTTAATATCTCTTCAAACGATTATCTTCAGTGTTGGGAGTAACATATTACAAATAAAGTGTTGTGTGTTATGTAATCATATTACTTTTGGAAGTCAGAAGGAAATGTGTTCATAAAAAAAACAACAAAAAGGATGGCCCATAGTGGTCACGCAGTTACGTTATGTGATTTCCCTTTATACAGAATTACGTTTTATTATCATCTGTATAGTAATATGTTTGTGGTAAAGAAAATAAATCAATAAATAATATATTGGTCTGACAATAAATAATAAGTTGCCTTTTAATGTATTGCATGTTTTACAAGTGAAATTCCACAACACAAATGATCTTTCAGCAAAGATATTAAAAGGAATCTCACTATCGTCAGTCGCCATTGTTCATCTGCCCCTCCTCTGTCTCTATGATAATAATAATAATAATAATAATAATAATAATTTTTTACATTTATATAGCGCTTTTCTAGGCACTCAAAGCGCTTTACATATAGAAGGGGGAATCTCCTCAACCACCACCAATGTGCAGCATCCACCTGGATGATGCGACGGCAGCCATATTGCGCCAGAACGCCCACCACACACCAGCTGATTGGTGGAGAGGAGACAGAGTGATGAAGCCAATCTGTATATGGGGATGATTAGGAGGCCATGATGGAGAAGGCCAATGGGCAAATTTGGCCAGGATGCCGGGGTTACACCCCTACTCTTCATAGAAGGACATCCTGGGATTTTTAATGACCACAGAGAGTCAGGACCTCGGTTTAACGTCTCATCCGAAGGATGGTGCTTGTTACAGTATAGTGTCCCCATCACTATACTGGGGCGTTAGGACCCACACAGACCACAGGGTGAGCACCCCCTGCTGGCCTCACTAACACCTCTACCAGCAGCTACCTGGTTTTCCCAGTTGGTCTCCCATCCAGGTACTAACCAGGCTCAGCCCTGCTTAGGTTCAGTGGGAAACCAATCTTGGGCTGCAGGGGGATATGGCTGCTGGTTATGATGAAACCACATTGAAGAGATGAGATGCCAGTGCTTGGGTTCCACAAACTCTCTCTTTCACATCCTCACACGACAGCTTGTCGATTTTTACATCCCTGCTTGAGAACTTAATTGTCTGCCTTTACATTTTCCAATAGATAAATTTCGTAAAGCATTATATTATCATGGAGATGACTGTACCTTCAGGGGTGTTAAATTAATGGCATATAATTGACTAATTAAATGCTTATTGATTAGCAAGTTCCTAGGTGATGAGGATGCAGGAAATGGCTACTTTTACGCATGAAAAAGTGCCCATTTTATTCCAGTCTCCATCCCAGGAGTACCGGAGGCCATGGACAACAGATTTTGTGTGAAGAACAGGGACATCAGTGTGGTATTCTATAGTCATATTTAGATACAAATTTAGATTAAAAAATATTTCACCCAAAAATGAAAATGGTCAGCATTTTCTCACCATCATGTTGTTCCAAAAACATTTGACTTTGGAAAACAAAAGAAAAACAATGAAATTACAATGAATGAGGTAGTGTTGGGGAAAGTTACTTTTAAAAGTGATGTATTATATTGCGTTACTAAATAAACAAATTATGTTACTTAGTTACTTTTTATGGAAATGAATGCATTAAGTTACTTTTGCATAATTTTTTTCTCACCTAGGCTGAGTTTGCTTGTTTGTTTTTTAATACCCAAAAAATAAATAAAGGATCTTTCACACCAAATGTCCTATTTTAACGATCTAAGCACATGGTCTAAAGCGCACGGTGCAAGTGCACTTAGGGCGTGCCCGGAAAAATGGTTGGCACACCTGGCGCATGGTCTAAAAGGGTCGTACCTAGTCTCTTAATGAGTCGTGGGTGTGTTTTGGGCATAACGTACAATAAACCAATCAGAGTCTCATCTCCCATTCCCTTTAAAAGCCAGTTGCACTCGCGCCATGGCAGATTCGCTATTACATGGCGGAATTTGCAAGAGGAAAAACTGAACGCTTCTCTAGCGAGGAAATGGATCTGCTAGTCCAATGATGCCTGCTTGCTCGTCATTACTGCAAATAGGTAGGCTAATTCTGATACATGCAATGACTATCCATTATGATATGTAGGCATTTTTATATTTATGTACACAATAATAATTTTGTAAATTTCAATTCTTTAATTATTCATATTTCATTTTTGTATGCTGCTGCGCATCCCTGTGTGTGTAATAAGCACGTGTGTGCGTTGTGCACCCCCCTATAGGCGCATATTACTAACGTGCTCTTTAAATAAATAAAAAAATACTGCGATAGCAGTCGTTTTCAGTTGCCTCAAAATAGCAACATGCCAACAATGCGCCTGAACGTTTTCAGACCAGCACGCCAATGGGCGCACAAATGGCCGCAAATGCATTTGCTAACTAAAAAACATGGCGCTGATAACTGCATCAAGCTGAACCTAGTAAAAAACACTTGCATCATGTCTGGCGCCGCATTGCACTAGGTGTATGATACACTCTAAAAAAAAAGGCTCGTAATCATAGGGGAACCTTTTTTAGTGCTATATAGCACCAATTTTGGTGCTTCAGTGGTTCTTCAGCGGTTCTTCAGAGGTGCTATATAGCACCTTAGTCAAAGAACCGGTGAAGAACCTCTGAAGAACCGCTGAAGAACCTCTGAAGAACCGCTGAAGAACCACTGAAGCACCAAAATTGGTGCTATATAGCACTAAAAAAGGTTCCCCTATGATTACGAGCCAAGAACCATTTTTGGTGCAATATAGAACCTTTTTTTTTTTAGAGTGTAGGGCCCCAAAAGGGAAATTAATAAGCCTCAGGCTGAAGTGAATGCAAATTCACACCTGTACTGTAGAGGGCGCAGCTCAAACAAACCTTTCAGCTGTGCTGCCATTCTGGATTACAGAAGTATAGGAAGCAGGAGAAAAAAGTTCAACACTCTTACTTCAGCAATAAAAAAATAGAAACACAAATGTGATGTTTCATTAAAGGTTAACAGAAAAGACATTGGTTAATAAAGTGAGATTTAATACATAAAGTATATTTTGTTTTATTTAACATTTTATTTTTGCAGGTTTGCTTAATATTCTGAGTTTGCATTTCACTGTTTTTATTTATTTTGAAGAATAATGAATCTGTTTTTGTGCAAGTGAAATGAGAAAATGCATGCTCACATTTAGTCTACAACTACAATAACCATCATGATTACACAGCGCACACAACGCCTCTGCAAAGTAATTTGTGTTAATTATTTGAAAACGTAACTCAGATATTTTGTTGTAAAATGTAAAAGTCATTTGTTACTTTACTCGATACTTGAAAAAGTTATCCAATTACGCATCTCACATTAACTCACTCATGTAGCGTGTTACCACCAACACTGGAAAGAGGACTAAAGCTTTCAAACTTCAAAAGGACACAAAGGACTGAACGAGTATCAGAAAGATGATACGCTAGCTTTGTGTGAGAAACGATTCAAAATTTAAGTCATCCTTTACTAATAATCATCCTTTTAGTGAACTGTTACCCATCAGCAGGGCTGTAGCTAGAGTATGGGGCCCCGACGGCCCTGCCCATTAGTTTGATTTGTGAATGAATCATTAGACCATTTTTTGTGAACTGAATCAACTGATTTCATTGAATGATCTGACAATTAATTCATGAATCAGACATGGCTACATCTCTCATGAACACACCAAGGACTAAATTAGTAAGAAAGACTTAAATATCTGAATAACATCTTTCTGTATTATATTAAACTTGGGATGTAACATCTACAAATCTAGAAATTGCAATGTGGTATTGGTCGTGGCCTCTTTTCCCTGACATAAATGTAAATACAGAACAGGTTAATCCCCTATGAGGTCTGTGTGTTTGTGTGCGTTTGTATTTTAGAGCAGAGAGACTTTGACATGTTTCCTTGCTCAAGGTCAGAACAGCAGCACTCTCCAGCCACTGATGGACACACGTGGTCCCTCCAGAGCGCGTTTGCTTGTGTGCGTGTTCACCCCAGAACATCTGTTCACCACCAGCCCTGACCGCTCTGATCTGACACCACCCTCGGCTTGATCGTACCACCCAATTCCCTCTCCGGGGCCAGATGGCGGCCTGCTCCCTCCTTCATACCCCTTCTAGCTCTCCCTTTCCCTTTCTCTCTCTTACTGGAGCTGCTTCTGCAGTACCCATTCAGCCACCCGCCCCACAGGTATCGCCCCAGGCTCGAGCCCTGCCACTCACTGTTGACCAGCCTCTGGTGGCTTTATTGGTCCCTCCTGTCAAAAGACAAATTGTTCGACAGCCTGAGCTTTTATGAATTCAGCCCTGAGGTCTAGGGCTCGGGAAAATAGGTTAAGGAAAATCCTTGGCCCGAGCTATCCAACTTTGAGTGGGAAGTCGAGGTTTTCAGAAAAGTTTGAGCAAGTAAATCAACAATGAAAGCTAAAGTTAATCACTTCAATTTGGCTACTAAATGCAGTTTGTATCAGGCTGACCACAAGAACAGCGAATTACCATGAAGTCAATCAATCAAATCAGTCTATTCAGGTGCTTTCAGTAGTGGGAGAAAAAAAAAAACATACTGGGGGAATTCAATAACGATGATTTTAGTTGAATATTTGAATGTTCCGTTTTAATATCCAATTTGATAAAATAATTTTCCAGCGCAGCAGCACAAACATTTTTAAACATCAGAAATAAAACGAATTCCTCTCTGGAGAAGCGTTCAGTCTTTCAACTGGCAAATTCGCCATGTAAATAGCGAATCCGCCATAGTGCAAGGCAAGCACAACTGGCTTTTAAAAGGAAAGGGAAATGAGACTCTGATTGGTTTATTGCATGTTACATCCAAAACACACCCATGACTCATTAAGAGACTACGTAAAACCCTTTTGGACCATGTGCCTGGCGCACCAAACATTTTCCCGTCGTTAAACTAGCAAGAGTGGATTCGGTCGCCCTAATGTCGAAAGTATACTTTGTTTTTTTATGAGTGTGCGAGCGTGTCGAATGCACAGCCTTGCAAAAAATACTCGACGCATACACAGTTGAGCAGTCTCTTGTCACGCAAGTACAAAAATCCAGTGGTAGCCAAAAAATCTTGTGTTCGCGTAAAAAGTAAAGTATACTTTGGCCTTTAGTGCACCTGTGCCATGCGCTTCAGACCATGCACTCAGATTGTTCAAATAGAGTTTTATATGCTTAATTGCATTAACACAAATTTACATTCATTTACAAAGAACAACTATTTAAATTTACAAGAATAACAATTTAAATGGCGAATACATGGCAAAATTATATATGGCGCAGTGATATTTCTGGACATATTAAACGGGACTGCAGGTATTTAGTGAAAAGCATTCACTAAACGGTTGTGCCACTTTTGGTATTCAAGCGCAAACCTAGGGTGTGTTAACACTTGTAGTTTGGTTCTCTTTGTTCTTTTGGCCCAGACCAAAAAAGAAAATAATACATTTATACACCGAAGTCTATATACACACGAAACCAAAAACGGAGTGTCTATTTACACTAAGTGCAAATCGCCCACCTTGTTGGCAAATGCTATTTACACTAACTCTGCCCACTGACGTCTGGTTGGGCCAGACAAAATTATGGAAAACACTAGCTTGTTTACAGTAGCAATGGTTTAGGGGTAAGGTGTGTGGCATGAAGTTTTGACGCAAATCAATTAGAGGTTTGAATCCACCTTTTGCCGTACTTGCTCTACTCCCTTTTCCCCATCACATATCAGACTAGAAAGGCATTTATTTTCAATAGAAGAAAAGTCGATATAAAAAGTGTCTAAAGTGTGTTTAATATTAAAGTGTTTATCGGTTAGGTTTAAAGGTAGGTTTAGGGAGGGCTTTATTGTCCCAATAAGGTGGCATCCATTTAATAATTTTAATAAATATAATCATTTACACTCAATGTTGTTATTGCATACCAGTGTTTAAATGTACAACAACACTGAGGTGGGAATAGTATCTGCCACTGTTTATATAAATATCATCTAACTATTACACTTATTGCAAAGAAAATACTGCTATTTTGACATAGTGTAAAAAGCATGCTTCACTATTTTTACATCAAAAAGCTTTATGATGTATATTTTGCATGTGTTGGGCTAAATGTGTTTGATGTATGTACATACATGCTGGGTTTTTTTTTTTAAACTCACAAAGAGATTATAAAATGTGTAAAGGAGTGAAAACAGTGCCAGAAATTCCTTTGTTGCACACATAAACAAAGATCTTGCTTTGCTTGCAAGGGACCGATGCCTGTACTGAACTGTATGGACAACATAGCTCCTATGCCGAGAAGAACCATGTATGCTTGAGCAGCCTGTCTGTTTAAGAGCCACATTGACATCACATCCTATTTTTGGTTTGTTTATATGTCTTTGGTCAATGTTACATTCATATTTCAGTCAAACCGCACCAAAGTGCATTTGGAAGCGGACAAAGGTGGGTCTCGGTCTGCACGTTTGGTGCGCACCAAGGTTTGGATGGCATCACATATTCAAGTAAACAGAGCAATCGCTCCAGAGTTTGATTTAATGAAAGCAAACCAAGTGTAGCAGTTTAGTGAATTTGTCCCATTACTGGAGAAGAACCAGTCTACTACTGAAGAGATGCACCTAACAAACATAACAGCAATATTCACAAAAAAGTCAGCAACAAGTAAATAAAAGATATGCAAAATCATCAACATAATTTAACACTTAACATTAAACCGTCCCCTTAACATTGCTTTGCTTGTTAAGACCATGGGACGGTTTAATCTACTGTAAGGACTATATATCTTTATTTCACCTAGAATTGTGATCATCATTCAATGTTAGAGCTCTCATATTGTGGTTGCCATCTACAACAGGAAATGACTCTTGAATCACCTATAGCCAGTGAACATTCAGACGCACCCTCAGGGAGAAAGTCTGATTTCTGTTGAAGTTCCAGATTGCACTAATTAAAACCTTTCTTCACTGCACACTTCTTGCGCACTTACATACTCGATAGCTCAAAGAATTTCTTCCTGACCTGAGCTTTCAGGTATGCGGACAGGCTGCCAAATCCACGCAAAAGACTTAAATTCTCGATTTCAACAACTGAGTAACCCAAACACACACAGTTCCTATGCAAGCAGCCTGTGTGCTCTCCGGAAGTACACATGTAGCCAAAGGCATTCGAAAAGCTGAGGGAATTTTGGTACAGTGCCCTCCTTTAAATGCTCTGGTAACTACAGATGAGGCACAAAAAAAGAGAGAGGATCATTAAGTGGCCACAACATGAATCTTTTTAATTACTCATCCCTGCCTTAGTCATTAACGAGAGGGGGAGTCTCCACTGATAATCCGTGTAATTGGACAATGGGCCCTTCTCATTCAATTATTGACCACTGGCTCTGTTAGTGCACTGATATCTTGCTTTGCTTGTTAAGACCATGGGACGGTTTAATCTACTGTAAGGACTATATATCTTTATTTCACCTATAAAGACAAAGCACACTGGTTCACTGTAGACATATGCAGTAAGTAGAGTATGCGTACGAGCCGATAAATTCCTTGCACTACATATATGGTGAAATAACATTCACAAATAGCATACATGATGATCACAAAGAGGCATTTTGAATTAAATCTTGCTCTGATGCAACTCAAATGCATTGATGGTTTCATTGACAATGCATGGCCAGTGTTAATTCACTCTATACTTGCAAAATCCACACCTTCAGCTACAGCTACTCATAACGATTCCTTTTAATTGCCAATTAATTCACTCAAATGAATATTTCCCTAGCAAAAATAGCCAATTTCAAATTAACAGCTTTTTCAAATCATTCCACATAAATACAGATAAATACACTAATGTTCCTTTAGAAATCAATGTGGCATGAAAATTATTCCAGTCTGCTTCAGCAGAGAAAGAGGAATATGATTTCAGTTAATGAAAGCCTTCCCTTAAAACACTTTATGAAAAAGGCTTATTTAGGTCGATGATACATTTATATGCTATACGCAAATACCTTTTCAGCTAGAAAAGAATCATTACGAGACCATTTTCTTTTAGCAAAGAGCATTTGTGAATATCTAGCACTAAGATGATGTAGCTGGAACAATAAGTGATCATTTATGCCGATCATCAATGCACTGCTTTAGGGCCAAAGTACAGCATGTTATTCACTACAAAATCAAGCTCTGTTCTTTGCAAAGACAAAAGTGTCATTTTTCAGGGAAAGGCAATATGTAAGAGTACAAAACCTGTCGTTAAAATTAAAATAGATAAAAGATGTAAAAAGTCTCATTAATTGTGGTCATTACTGATGGCAATTTATTGATTTTAACAATGCAATAGGCTCAAATAATGTCTCTAGTAAAAGCTATTCTCGGAGCACAGCGTAATCAACAGATTGTTAGACATGCATTTTCTGGGCCTATGACAATGCCTGATATATGGGGTCGATGAGAGTGTTCCTAATCCATCCATTGCTACAATTTATTAACTTATTATAATTGTATACACAAACATTGTGGTGATTTAGGTGACACAGTGGAAAGATGAAATCCGTTTATATTAAAAGGGGTGCTCACCCCTGAAACACAGTGCTGGCAACACCTTTCAACGGCTGCTTTTAACAACATGGTTATTGTTTTATTGATCAGGATTTTATTACATATTTGACACCCGTGTTATGTGTTAATCGAACGGCGTATAATTTTCTGACACATATTTTACGAGATTACGACCGCAATTAATTTAATAACTATTATTTTTTTGCACTTTTCTGTCTGAGCGTGGTTTGTGCCGGAGTGGGCCGTTTGTCTTCCGGGTATTGTCAGTCATGTACGCGCTCTCTTGGCGGGATAGTGCATGACCTGAACAGAGGGGACGGAAATGGCCGACGGTGCACGGATCACATACTCACCTCCACTCCTCTCTTCTCGCTCAGCCTCCTATCCTTTTGTTCCGGGGAGTGATATCACTATTAGCAGGGCCATTCATTGATGTATAATTCCACAGCTCTACACTTAAATGTTCCCATTTTATGGGAAAATTATACGACAGCAAAAGCTTTGCACCTGTATACTTTGGTAATGTCACATTTTTCAGCGAAGGACGAGTTAACCTATAGGATAAAAGAAAAAAAATGTGTCACAAGAGCAAAAAGTAGCATCGATATTATTAATTACAGCACTTTTCTTGCACCTGTGCTACAGTTATTGAAAACTAACACACACAATATCAGTTCTGAAAAGCACAGTGCAGGCAATGCTGTGTGCTGAAATAGAAATAAGGGGGAAAAGACTGTATTCACACAAAAAGAAGAGACAAAATCAGCATGTATTTCTCAAGAGTACATTTGCTGAAGGTGGCAAAAAACTGTATCAGAACTATTAATTAATTTGTTCATCTCATTCTCCATAATTGAAAGATCTTATTAGCCCAGATAATAAAGGCTCTGATACTCTCCCACCTGAACATACAGGCGGCACTATGTGGCCCTCATACTCTTTAGTGGCCTTGTCAGCAAATGTATTATTTGGCACAGAGTAATAGGTAAGAACTTGCAGGTTTGTCAAACTCATTTTCTGTCTTTTTGAAATCTTCACAGCGAATATGTTCCGCAATAATCAGCTTCAAGACCTTGAGTGCCCAGAGGTCCTTTCAAACAACTGTAGAATAATTGTTCGTCACAGGTATTTGAAGTCCAAATTGCTTAATAATCATACATTTAAAGTCAAAATATGAAAGGGAAGAGTCCAGGTACTTTAGATGCCATTTGGCATATTATTCACTCAACAACCCTTACGAAAAACAAAAATATATTGCAGTATATTGGAAAATATCATGTAATACATTAGGCAATATATTCCCATATATGGGATTTAATATTTATACTTTCCAATATATTGCAATTTATTGAAAGCAGCAATCATTTGTATATTTTGCAATATATTACACAAATATATAATATATTGTATATATGTACCATCAATATATTAACAATATATTATAATATATTTCAAGTAATATATTGGTAAATATATTTTCCTTTCATAAGGGTAAGGCATTTGTAGTCATATTCCTGTTCAAATCTGTCACATCTCCAAAATTATAATGAATGTTATTGCAAATCTAAGATGAAATACATAACATTTCCTCTATCTTGCCACAATGCTAAATGTAATTAGTAAAAAATATAATTAAAAAGGCACATTTCAGGCGCAAACTCACTATAATTTTGGAAGTTTTAGCAGATTTGTGTAAATTTGTTTATGACAAATTTTGCTGAATTTCATACACTTTTAACTACCACTGTGAGTGAGGTAATCTCAGCTCAATTTTAAGGTCGGCATAAAACAGAAGTTGCAATAGTCTTTTCTTCCCTATATATTATGACGTACTGTATATCCGAGTGAAAAATCTTCTCGGACAAGAAAAGGTAGGCTGGAACTTGCACCCTAAACCTTTTATGACTCTGCAGGCAGCGTTTGCGCACTAAGGTACCTCACAAAACTGATTTCGGACAGACTTCTGAGACAGCTTGACAGTTTAAAGATCTACAGCAAAACAGAGCGAGCTTTGGTGAGAACAAATATTTAATTACTACAGTAGTAATTTCTCACTAGAAATGACATTAGAGTGGAAACCGTTGGTGAAAAACGTACATTTACACACAAACTGACCAGCCACAAATTTTAGACGCCATCTTTCTTTTTCTAGCTCACTGAATGGAACACATAGGATTGTGGGATATCAAAGGCAGCGAAGGATACGTCTGTGCTGCCTTCAAATATCCATCAGATCTCAGGAGACAGGAAGTGAAGCTAACATTGGATTCGGACGAGCCTTGGTTCCTGCCCTTCCTACCTTGGAATGCGTCCTCCAAAGGCACCATTTTTAAGTTTTCTGATGCAGCCTGGAACGTTGGATTGTTGTTGTTTGATCTCATGTGAGTGACAGGTTGCCCCGCCTTCTCGTCAGTAAACGTCATCAGAGAACAGATGTCGCTGCAAGAGGGAGGAGAAGTTATTTTGGTTGAAGATTACAAGGGCACATGAATTTTAAAAAAAAAGTATGATGTGCATTGTGTGTGGATAAATACTGCAATATGCCATAAAAAAACAATAATTGTCCATTTTGATTTCATGGTGGCTTTAACACAATGTGTTTAAATGTATATTTTGCAGATTTCTTTCCCCAAATCCCCAGAAAATGCATAAAAAGCGTACAGACTCTGCCTGGTACAAAATAGGCTGAATGGCATCCTTATAAGTGACACCTCCTCCACCTTATTCCCAAATCAGTTTGAACATTTGACAACATGCAAGCAGTTGGTTACACAGCACTGTTAAAATCATTTAATGATCAATTTGGCACATAGACGCCACCATTAAAAGCACATTCGAGTATAACAGTCCAAGGTAAGACATCAAACAGACCCAGGAACACAATAAAACACTCACTGTTGGAACACGCCAATCAATGAATAGCAGCTGTTGTGGACGTTTACATTGCACTAGAGGGTCTTTTACGTGGTTTTGTAGTTGTGGTATGCAGTCTACCTTGAGCTATGAGTATCTGAGACATATCACAGTAAAAGATACAGAGGGATATGCTTCAGATTTGTCCCAATTAACCTTGTAATAAGATGTATCAAAGGCCTTATTAATGATGGTAATGAGAGAGATGAATTGACAGTGTTTAAAAACAGCGCTGTATGAAGATAAGCCTGCAGCACTAGTAGACGGAGGGAGACCAGACTCATGAAAATGTAGGACAAAAGAGATCCTTACAAGCAAGGACACACACACATAGATGGAGAGAGAAAATACAAGGCTAGCATTGTGTTACCCTTGACTCTTAAAGTATATATGAATCAAGGAGCTTATTATCTGGTTGACACCATAAGAGAGTTGTTCCCTCCTCAGCACTACTTAGGGCTCACCTCATAATGTGCCTGCGCTTAAACCCAATCATAATCCGTCTTACGTAATAACAACAAGACAATACTTTACTGAGAATGTCTGATGTCATATCATAATTACACTAATGGTAAAAGCTCTCGTTGCATAAAAAAAAATCATTTTAATTCGTTTGGTCGTTTTCTGCTGATTGCTGGCATAGTATTCCTTTCATCAAAAAGAACAGAAAAAATGCCATGAGGTCAAGAAAGAAAAAAAATAATATGAAATTTGGATTATGGAAGTCCAATAATATAAAAATAAGTTTAAAAAGAAAATGTGACTACAAAGTGTCTAAGCAGGTTAATATAATCTGCTCCTCAGACTGGAATATCTATCTGGAATATCCATTTAGTGCCAAGACAATATTGCCAGGAATATCAATAATTCAAAAATATTCATCAAAGATGATCATTTTGACTTTGACATCTAATTAAATAAAAAACAGAGAGTCAAATCGTCTGCCTTCCACCAATGTGGGGCTATCAGTTAATAGAAAAAAAATCTATTTAGTCATTTACTGGGTTGAATAACTTCAAGGGTTTTCCGATCCCCTCTTGGATCACCCTGGGAATTCCCAAGTGAAGCCATCGCCTTAGGAAACCTTCACTTTCTTTGTTTGAGAGAGAATCCCCAAAAGATTTAAGTCATATACTGTTTAACTTCACCAAATCCAATTTCCTCCTTTTCTCATATTCCTGCTATATTTTGCAGTATTGTGAGGCCATTTATCTGTAGTCTTAATTGGAAATTCTGATATCTATTTTGATTGTCCTTGAGAGGGATATTTCTTTGTCATTTTCACTGGAATAAGCTGGTATGATGGCCTGGTCAAGTAGCTGTCCTCAAACATCTGATCGAAGCTGACGAAACCAAATAATACAAGGGAGATGTATTGGTATTATTAGCAGCCTGATGACGTCATAACCTTGCTTTAAAATTGACTGTAACTTAAAGCTGAAGTGTGGAATTTTTTTCAAATATTTCTCTTAACATAGCTTAATGTACAGAGGCAACTCAACTGCTTGCTGACATATAGCAGATAGGGTGTGTTCAAGAAACTTCAATCCATATTTTTGTCATTTCGTGATGCAAGTGGTGCAGAAAAAAAAAATCACACACTTCCGCTTTAAAATTCTTCAAGTAACTTCATTTTACTCAAATCAATCCATGAGAGTCTTAAGTATGAGTCTATCAAAGTCATTCTGTTTCAACTCATCCATCAAGATGTAAATCTTAGAACTCTGTGTCTGTACATGGGGGGTGGGAAGCTATATTTATCATTCAATTTAAAGCAGCAAGGTTTTTCTCCTTTTATACAAATGAATTAATCTATTTTTGTCATTACGCATAATGTATTTCATTACTGGAGGATAAAAGAGGGGTTAACTCATAAATAATTTAGAGGAAGGGAATCGGGTTGCAGTATAATTAATTATCAACTGGATTTAGAATATGACTCCATGGAAGATCATTTTATCTGTCTTTGTCTCAAGGTAAGAAGGAAATATTAGCTCTGAGTATTATGAGCTATTCCAACATGTCAGACATTTTACAATGTAAAAATATATGCAAAAAAAGCAAACACATATACACCATTGTTGTCCTCATGAAATATAGCTTAAAGATACACTGTTGTGTTCAAAATTGCCCCTATACCTGTTCATTATTCCCTACATTATTTGACTAATATAGTCCACTTGAAGGAGTGAATGAAAACGAGTTAGCGAATTCGGACACTGAGTGCGCCGGAAGGGCTGCCGCTTTTGCATAGTTTGTGCTTGCTGTTTAATAATCATTTGAAACTTAGCAAACTGGCAGCTCCAGTAAGATGAAAATATGCATCTTGAACTCTGTCATTAAACCTTAATTAAACAATTTAATAATCAATTAAAAAGGATTTTATACCACACGCTCTAGCCACATTGGACCAGCGATTTGGAAAATGGGCGGATGATTCAACAGCGGGCGCCACATTTTGGCGAGACTCAACTGTTAAGTAATAAAAACGTGTCGCTCCAAAAAGCAATGCCAATGTTGATTCGTGTTTTATTACGAGCTCTGTCACGTTCTCTTTTTGCCAGCAGACTCTCCTCTGTTCGACCTTTTTTTAAAAACAGGTGATTCCCCGGAGGTTCGAGATTCAGTGTGCTCCATGTCAACATTAAACCTTAATTAAACAATTTAATAATCAATTAAAAAGGATTTTATATATGGGATAATTTTAGACTCAAAATGATTAATAAATGCACACACAATTATCCATGAACTTGATAAATATTGCAGACATGTTTTTCAATTTGCAATTATCGCTGTCTTAATGTATTAATGCATCCTGGGCTCATCATGTATAGTAAGCGTTTTCTCCCATAAAGTCTATTATAAAAGAAAACGCTTAATGTGGCTTCCTGCAGTAAAACGGTGATATTAAAAGTAGGCTACACTTTATTGAACATGCCCTATATTGCACATTAAAGGGATAGTACACCCAAAAATGAAAATTCTGTCATCATTTACTCACCCTCAAGATGTTCCAAACCTGTATGAGTTTCTTTGTTCTGCTGAACACAAAAGAAGATTTTTTGAAGAATGTTTGTAACCAAGCAGATAGAGCAACCATTGACTACCAGGGAAAAAGAGCAACCATTGACTACCATAGTATTTTTTTCCCTGGTAGTCAATGGTTGCTCTATCTGCTTTGATACAAACATTCTTTTTGGGTGAAATTTAATCTGCTTGCCTATACAAAGTAGCTTATGCGTTATTAACACCTTTTTGATGCTAGCCTACTGTTAAGCGTTTTCCTGTCTTTATAACGAGGACACATATTAAAGCGTCTTATAGGCAGAATAACGCTCATGGTGCCGTTGTCTGTTTTGGCAGAATATTGCAAATTGAAATCCAAATGAACCAAATAGGATCGACTCACCTTCCTCGTTGCACGCACAAATTCTGACTTACATTAATACAGAATCGAAGTTGTTTTCACAACTATGCCTCGATTTGTACAAATCGCTGCACATTCATTTAATTCTGTATTTTGCAGACACAAGTTAAAAGGCATTTGTTTGTGGATAGTAAAACATGTCTGCAACATTTATCAAGTTCATGGATAATTGCGTGTGCATTTATTAAACATTTTGAGTCTGTCTCGATTTGTACAAATCAAAGAGACACAACTATGTCTCAATTTGTACAAATCGCTGCACATTCATTTAATTCTGTATTTTGCACACACAAGTTAAAAGGCATTTGTTTGTGGATAGTAAAACATGTCTGCAACATTTATCAAGTTCATGGATAATTGTGTGTGCATTTATTAAACATTTTGAGTTGGTTGTGCTTCAGCAAATATAGATTTTAGATAATAGATATTAATAGATATTGCTTTACAATGAACTCAGTTAGAGAGCTACGTATGGCGATTTATGTTCAAAACCTTACTCAACTCTTAAGTAATAAAAGTGTGTCGCTCACAAAAGCAAAGCCAATGTTGATTCGTGTTTTATTACGAGCTCTGTCACATTCTCTTTTTGCCCGGACTCTCCTCTGTTCAACGTTTTTTTAAAAACAGGTGATTCCACGGAGGTTCGAGATTCAGCATGCTCCATGTCAACATTTCTCAGTTGTTGTAACAACTAACCTATGCTACTTTCTCTATTTATGGATATGATGAGACATGCATGGGCGATTTACATACTCTACGCAATTTCCCGCTAAAAAAATCCTGTCTTAATAGGTCTAAAATGTAAAAACTTACTGTATAATAGGCATACCATAGTGAATCAGGGACAAAAGACAAAAAAAAGACATTTTGAAAGAAGGATTGATGATGTATTGACATTATTTAAATGAAAGGAAAAAAAATCGTACATTTTGTACCTTTAAAGACAGCACATACTCAGCGCTTGATTTGACAAGGCATCTGGGGGGTATTTCAGAAAGCAAAGCAAAGCTAACCTATCGTCACATATAACTTGACCTCTCGGTTGATTAACCCAAACCTTGCTTACTCGAGGTATGTTTGGTTCCAAAAACGCATCCGTAAGTAAGTTTAGACAACTCAGAGTATGTTAACTATGAACAGACAAGACATCCTCAACAGAGCAACGAATCGATGATTCACCATGGAAACAGACGCTAAGAAAAAGCATACCATTCTACTTCCTTCTTCTTCTTTTGTTTAATGGCGATTTACATACCCTACTTAGTGCACATCGCCACCTATTTGGTGGTTTTGCAATCATTTTTTCAATATCTGCATTTAATAAGTAATCTTTATTCACTGAGAATAAGGATTATATTGTTTGGTTGATGCTAATTAATTTAATGCAGATCCATGTGTGAGATTACAATAAAATAAATAATAAATATATTTGAATTGAATTAACATTTAAACATTACCTTGTTATAATATTGTATATTATAACTGTAACTATTTAACACATTTAGTTATATTAATTTAACTATATGAATTATATTAAACACATCTGAATACCTCTTAAAGGTCCCGTTCTTCGTGTTTTTTTGAAGCTTTGATTGTGTTTACAGTGTGCAATATAACATGTGTTCATGTTTCGCGTGTAAAAAAACTGTATTTTTCACACAATTTACTTATCTGTATACCGCTGTTTTCACTGTCCTAAAAACGGCTGATGAGTTCCTTTATTCTGTGAAGTCCCTCCTTCAGAAATACGTAACGAGTTCTGATTGTGCCAGCGGTTCCCGTGTTGTGATTTGACAGCAGCTTAGCGCACATGGCCCGGTTCCTGTGTTGTGATTCGACAGCAGCTTAGCGCACATAACTTGCATGGAAAGGTCACGCCTCTTAACGGGAGATATATGCGCTTAATGATCTCTACAGCGTCCCTGGGAAAGCCAAACAAAGGTGATTTGACTCCGGGATGAAAATATCGACGACATGGCGACAAACACACTAAAACGCACCACTTCCTTTTCTCCACGCGACCGTCCTCTTCTCCACGTGGGACAGCAACAAGACCACGCCCCCTTTTTCGCGTATTCTTGTGGGCGGAGGTTAGTCTGTTCTACTGTTCTACTGACTGACGTAATTAATGAAGGAAGTACCAGGATGTAGTCCAAGCCGGCCGTTCGCTGTAGGCTTTGAAAGGGAACTTCTGTTAAATAAAATATCTCGCTTGGCATTGAACTTTGAGCTTTATAATTTTACAGGTATTATTTATGCTCTAACAGCAACATTACACACTAACTAAAGTTTGAACAGTGGGATCACGAAGAACGGGACCTTTAAGCAAACTAACCCTGGAACATAACCTGCTCCGGAGCAGGTTATGTTCAGAGGGTGAGTTGCTACATACCCTGAAAGTTACCTCCATTTTTGGAACCAAAAGTTGAGGTTATCCACTTACTTACTCTTAAACATACCTGGGTATGCCACATAACCTGCTTTGTGGAATACCCCCCTGGTATAGTCAAGCATTCTTATTTTTAATTTATTTGTTTATTTTTTCAATTAGCAGACCTCTTGTTCTGTAAACATATGCAAACAAAACTGATTAAAACTGCGTATCATTGCATGTTGGCCTTTGATGATATATAGCTTTAAAACTTTGTAAAGTTTGGTATATTTATCAAATCTTAACTTATTAAGATTGCAATCCTTCAAAATAATGTTATGCAGTTTTTATGTATTCAGTTTTTTGGGGGGGGAAATGAAACGCATTGCACTGAACCTACAGTGTTTGATTAATTCATTTTAATGTGAAGTGTGATTTTTTTTTCAAAGGAATTGGCTTGTTAGCGTCAACAATCGCCCCCGGTGGTAGATATAATAACTACACCTTTATAATAGCAAAAATATTGTTTACCTATGACAGTTATTCAAATGTAGCTAAGTATTCTGACTATTTTTTCTTAAGCAATTTAGTTGTATTATAGTTTATGTTTTACAGTGGCTGATAATTTTCAGATGGCTCTTAAAAATTATTTATATTTTTGAACCCATATCTACCACTTTAGATGAGTGATCAGCTACATTCAGAATACATTTTATTTTATAATCAGCACAAAGCAACATATTGAATGATGGAATCCTAGTGATCTTAACCTGTTCAATCTTTATCCTGTCTGTTGTATCCAGTGTGTAATATTCTTCCACAGGGTGTTCTTAACCAGCACGCACTGTTGAAGAAGGCATCTGGCACAGTCCACAAACATTCCCACATCTTAATTTTTCAATTAGCAGGCCCCTTGTTCTCTAAACATATGCAAACACAGCAGGGCATCCTTTAAAATGCAACTCTAATCTGCAGGCTAGTTAGAGTAAATTGGCAGGCTTGTAAACCTTGAAAAATCTGAATAGAGCTCATTATCAGTTTATCTCTGCTGAGTGGCTTTCATATGAGGAGCATACATGTTGTAAACTGAACTAGATTGTTTTGTGTGAACAGGGGCCTATACCATGAAGCCGGTTTAGCTGGCTAGCCAGATATGTTTAAGCTTAGTTTGTGCCAATCCTGGGTTTTAGGTACCATTAAAGTGGTTTGGCTTTTAGCTGTGTTCATCTCCATAGTAACTTACGCTCCATGGCTAACCTGCTCCAGGGCAGGTTATGTTCTGGATAAGACATCTCAAACTGAAATTAGACCAATCAGCAGTGAGCAAAGTGACACACCTCTGATGCAATGAAGTCACTCCCCCTGTTTCTACTCCAAATTAAAGGTCACTGCATAGCAAATGGTTTTTAAAGACTAAAGTGTCTGGCTTTTAACAATGCTTATTTATTATGATAATAATTTTGAATGACTTAGATATAATTTAAGTAATTATTATACCCTTAATCAATTACACATGTATCATTTTAGTTAATCAATCATTAATAGGCACATTGTTAAAATTAAAATAAATAGCCTATATAAAGATCATACAAATAAGCTTTAAAATCAATAAATAAATCTATAAAAATGACAACATGTGAGTTTAAATGTTCAATTCTCTCTATATATCAACTAAATTAACTTCATAACTTTTACTTGCACTGACTAAGTAAGATTTTTCTTAAAGTTGTCCACTTTCATAGACAGCTCTTTTCTTCATCCTGTGTAAATTAGTTTAAATTCTTAATATTTTCAATCATGTAATATTCTGCAGAAGAGAGAAATAAATTTCGCTGCTTCTCTCGTGAGAAGTAGATGTCAGTTTCACTGATCACAGCATGTGATTGGCTGTTCACTACTGATGTCACAGCTAAAATCCTAAACTCAGGATAAAAGCCTGAGTTGACAGAGAAAGCTGATGATCAGCATCATGGGACCAACAAAGCCTGAATAGATTGTTTTTTACTCTAAACTAATCCTGTAACCCTGAGTTTGTTAAACTACCATCATGGTACAGGCCCCAGGTATGTGTAGACATGTTTGTGTGCAACGCAAAAGCTGAACTTCACTGCAGTAGTGCTACAGGCTAAAGTATAAGGCTCTGAATTTAAAAAAAAGAATACGTTTTTTTCCCCTTGTGAAACTGTGTGAATAATGCTGGAAGAAAGTAGATTCATAATTGGGTTATTTCAGCTTCTGACACTTTTATGTCCCAAGGGTTGATTTTTATTAACACTTACAACTTTTTTTCTTTTTGTTATATCCAGTTCACATTAAAACTGTCTTGGAAAGTTTGTACCATGCCTTGATAATTTATTTTTTTCCCAATGCTTTTACGTATATGTTGTATGTCATTGTCCCAGACGAAGACTTTCAATATGAAAACCCATCAAAAATGTATCAATTTTAAAGACTATGACAATTTAGACAAAGACTTAAAAAGCTAATATTTAATATTGCAATATTTATGGTGGGAAATGTGTGTGGGGGGTGTTTCTTTCAAAATGCCTTTTTTTCTCAACTGTCCAGTGTTGTGTCATTTCCACCACAAACAATTTTGTACATTTACCAAATAAACAATTTCGGGCATGTTTGAGGTAAACAGCACTTTCAAACAGATTATTTTTAATGTGCATATTTTCAAACCAAGCTGTTTTTAAATAAGTGGCAACACAACGTGAAAATATTGATTATACCAAACATCTTGTGGGAGCGTAAACAGCTTGTTTTAAGAGTTTTTACAGGGCCAAAATGCATATAAAAACACCCAATTTCGACACCTCCGCATCAAATATGCATCCGAAGACGTGTTTGAACATGGATAATGAGATTTAGCATTAAATTATTCTTATTTGAATGAAAAACGTGAGAAATTGTGACGTTACCTTGAGTTTCTGTTGTCAACCGCATTACACGTCACGACGTCATCGGCAGACTTGTGTTGGGTGTGTCACACATGTCAATCAAAGTTGATGCTCTCTTTAAACCAGCAGTGACGACTAGCGGGAGTGTGAGAGAAACGAAACCCTTTCCTTTGACGACAGTATACTTCTGTGATATGAAATCTCAGTAACTTTCTTATTAACTAATCCTTAGTAATATAGCGCCGTATGTAGCTTTATCTGCTTAAATGCGAATGCGATTATCTTTGTGTTGCTGCAGGCGCGTCGCGCATTATGCTTAGAACTCTCATGTGATGCATTTATATTGTCTTCACTAAGATTATATCAATGGTAAGTTATCATACATAGTTTTAGCAGTGTCTTTGTGTGTTTTTTTTATGAATCGGTTCATTATTAACTTGATATTTGCTTTGATATCACACTGTAAGACAGATGGCTGGACAAAACTCGGAAATCGAGCTTGATTTGATCAAAACTGAAGAGAGAAGCTCTTTTGTAAAAGCTGGTAAGTTAGTAATAACCCATGTAACATGCTCAAACAATCTAACACACTGTTGATCAACGATTTTGTTATGGTGCATGAATGATGTTATTGAGAAGAACAATGTTTTCTCACTCATTTTGAGATGGTTATTGATTGAGGGATGAGTGCATTAGCTTTCACAGCAGTTAGAAATAGGTGAATCCTGTCCCCTGTCATAATGGATCTGCTTTTATCTGTTTCCCCCTATAAATATCCCTTTCCCCATCCAGTAAATCCCCCCAAATCTTAAAATTGTATGGTTTTACTCAGAGACTAAAAGAAGGGGAGACTGGGGTTGGTTGTCACACTGTCTATTACTCCATAGATCTCCATATTTATTTATCTATCATAAAGACTTGTATTAGAGATTATATCATGCATAAAATGGCTATGCATGACAGATGTGCTGTGATTGTGAACAGCTGATAATGGCACACCTGAGAATCTGCTCATTTTAAAGCTGCGGTTTAAATCCTGTGACTTTGTCAAAGAGCATGCGCTCTCGCATAATAAAACGCAAAGATTAGTCTTCTACATCCGTCATATCGTAAAATGTTCGCTTCACAAAACGAGAACACGGTGAAGACACACCACAGAACTTTCTGGAGAAACATGTCTTTATCCTTTTTTCTAAATTATTCAATCAGAAGGAGAGAGAATAAAAAAGGCCAATACAGCCCAAAGCCATTTTCATTTGTCTTTCCCATCTCTTTTTTATTTTGGACTAACAATGCAGATTCCTCTATGGAAAATATGTCCCGTGTGTTAATTAATCATAAGACATTAAATGTTAAATAAAAGAGAGAAAAGCACCTTGAATATTTCATTTGTGATAGGTGGAAGAAAAAATAAACAAGGTAGTGCAGCCAAAGCAATGATTCATTAATAGTTTGCAGTCAGATCTGGCAGATTCATTATTGAATGATTTCTGGGCACACTTTGAGACCAGTGAGAGCACAGGAACACATCTCAGCATGTTTTCTAGACAAGCCGTGATAAACATTGCTTCAGGATGAAAGAACTTTTGAAATGAGAACTGACGTGGTGGATTATTAGAGAACATTGATTCTTTTGCATATATAGTGGTGGATTTGTTTCTGTTTGGAGTATTTAAAAGAGATTTTAGCATTGCAAAAAGATAAATGTGCAGATCTAAGTAAGCTTTCCGAAAATTGTGGCTGTGGCACTTTCAAAACATTGTTTGTATGAGTGACTTCTGGCTCAGCCAATGGCATGAGTTTAGGGCGGGACTATAGAGTGCAACAGTGTCCACCCACCTTTTCAGCTTGATTTTTCAAGTCTTCATTAAAGGGTTAGGCTACTTCAGCGATTTAGCATTAAGCCAGTATGTATCAGTAGAAACCTGGTAGTGTATTCAAATTATCGTACTTTTCCCCCTCATGTCCCCCTGATACCCCTTTTCCACAAACTAGAGTGCTAGAGCTAGATCGGAGCCAGAGCTAGTCCCAGTTCATAGTTGCTTCAACTGGGGAGCCTGCTAAGAACCGTTTGCTTTTCCACAGGCTAGAGAGCCACAACAGAGCCAGGTCTTATGTCACTGTATACGTCTCATCTTTCTCAGCGACGCTAGCGGGAAACACAAACACACCAGGCTTGTCGAGATGCATCGGCGCTGCGCAGACCGATCCACGTATAATATTAAAAAAACCGCATGAGTGAATCAAAAGCATAAGGAGTCGTGTGCTCTCGCTGGACTCGTTGTCAAACGGCGATTGGTCTGCACAGCACCGCTGCGAACAAGCCTTCCATCAACAATGCAAACGTTGCGTTACTATTGATTCACATGGCTTTACGATCCTACATCGGCATTAAAACACAACGAAAACACAGCGAATCCAACGCATTCATGCAGTTCGCCGTAATTTGTATAGACGGAGATTACAAACGAGCAGCAGCTGTTAGCTCCATTAGCTGCTATTTCAACAATGGCGGATCTCAAGTCTGTGTTCGTCTTGTTGACCCCGCCCCCAGCGCCTGACGTAATCGGTTCTTACTTCTAGCCCTGTTCTAGCCCAGCAATGTTTTGGTGCTACTTAAGAACCACTTTTCCTGGCTCGAAGCTGGGGCTTTGGGTGTGGAAACACAAAGAACCGATTTGAAACTAGGCTCTGGCTCCGATCTAGCTCTAGCACTGCTTTGGTGGAAAAGGGGTATGAGATGAGAGAATTATGCATTTTATTTCTGGAAAAAAATCCTCCGATGATGCAAATATTGTCACTGGCGGGACGTGGGCGGAGCTGAAGTGACGCAATGACTAACAGACAGCAGATAAATGGCTATCCACCTGTCACTCGAAGTGGCCACGCCCATAATTATGCAGAACTTTAAGGCTTTATATAATGTAAACGAATGAGTTATAAAAAACTTCACCCCCCCTCACAGTTGTCATGAAGGGCAAAATTAGCTGTATAGACCAAAACCACAATTTGTACAGGCTGTAAACATGTTTTAATCTGCTGTAAAGTTGGGCATTTTAACATGAGGCTCAATGAGATTCTACTCCCTTCTGGAGCCTGTCTCTAGTGGCCAGTCTATGAACTGCAGTATATGTCACTTCCGTATTGGCTTCAAGAGAAACTGCGGGAGGTTGCCGCTTGGTCGTGAATGACTGCCGCGCTTACCTCAGCTCAGCTCCGCTCTTTGCTCTCGTGATGAATGAAATCTGACTCCTGCTGCATTTGTGTCGTGACTTTCATTCGGCTCACTCACACTTTATTGAAAAGACACGTTCAGTTTTTAATTGTAGTGTCTGTTCTCTAACAACAAAATGATTTTATTACTATGAAAATCAAAACGATGGTGGGGGCGGTGTCATGGTGGGCAAGTGATAACCAGTAGCTGTGGCTTTGGGAGTGGCCTCGTTGAGCAGTGAAGCAAGTGCATTCTGGGAGTTGTTGTCTTTCATCCACGAGCCAAAAATACATTTTCTGTCTTTTCTCAGTCTAGAAGGCACCAAATTAAAAAAATAATTTCACATTTCGACTACATAAATGACCCAGTTTAAATACACATTCATCCCAGAACTGAAGTACACCTTTAAAGAGTTAAATCCATGAACTATATCAACCAGCTACAAGATGAAAAAAACTAAAGACGGTGTACTAAATGGATAAATGACTTGAATAAAATAAATTAAAGCTGTTGATTGTGAATATAGAAACAACATATTTTAAAGGTAGGGTAGGAAATTTCGGAGCGGCTAGCAATAGCAAGCTAGCTTTGAAAGCATGAGATCCCACCCTCCCTTCAGAGCATTTCCAAAGCCACGCCTCCTCTTGTTATTTTGCAGTGATCTCTGACTGTCTGTGATGATGTGTGATGTCTGCGCAGAGGTATGGAAATACCAAGCGGCAACCTTCCGTTCTCTCTTTTGAATTCAACACAGAATTGACTTAAACTGAAATTAATTGACTGGACGCTAGCGACAGGCTCCAAGTGGTTTTGGTCTATATAGCTAATTTTGCCCTTCCTGACAACTGTGAGGGGGGTTAATTTTTTTGTTATAACTCATCCCTATAATATCATAATTTATCTGCTCCACCTACGTCCCGCTTCTTTGCCCATTTTTGGTTATCTGGTTATTCTTCAGAAACCTAAGGGTGATGTCACGTCCATTGTTTTATACAGTCTATGGGAAATGCATATGCAGGCATGTAGAGCCGAATGCAATGATTAGACGAACATTTCGAGACTTCCACAGACGATATGTGCAAAAAAATATATATAATATAATATAATATATATATATATATATATATATATATATATATATATATATATATATATATATATACAGTACTGTGCAAAAGTCTTGGGCACGTTAGTATTTTCACCCCCAAAAATGGTTTTAAGCCAGTTATTTATAACTTTTGTAATAGTGTGTCAGTAGGTTATATCAGTTTACATTTTCAAACATTAATTTTGCCATTAATTGTAATAATCCATTCCAGTGAGATTTTTGTATGCAGAAGGAGTCTGACAACAGAGCTATGATCCACACAGAGATCTGATCTCACCATCATCGAGTCCGTCTGGGATTACATGAAGAAACAGAAAAAACTGAGACTAAATCCAGAAGAACTGTGGCAGTGTCTCCAAGACGCTTGAAGAAACCTTCCTGCAAAGCTCCCTAAAAAACTATGAGCAAGTGTCCCAAAACAAAAGCTGTTTTCAACGCAAAGGGTGGTCACACAAACTGATTTGATTTAGTTAATAGAAGTTAATTGATCAAACAAATTAACAGTCTACTTATGACATTATTTTTGAATGTCATAAGTAGACTTGACTTTACAGCATTTTTACCCAAGTGTCTAAGTACTGTAGCTTTACAGGAAGGTTTCTTCAAGCGTCTTGGAGACGCTGCCACAGTTCTTCTGGATTTAGTCTCAGTTTTTTCTGTTTCTTCATGTAATCCCAGACGGACTCGATGATGGTGAGATCAGATCTCTGTGTGGATCATAGCTCTGTTGTCAGACTCATTCTGCATACAAAAATCTCAATGGAATGGATTATTACAAATAATGGCTAAATGAATGTTTGAAAATGTAAACTGATATTACCTACTGACACACTATTACAAAATGTATAAATAACTGGCTTAACCATTTTTGGGGGTGTAAATACTAACGTGCCTAAGACTTTTGCACAGTACTGTATAATATATATATATATATATATATATATATATATATATATATATATATATATATATATATATATATATATACAGGGAGTGCAGAATTATTAGGCAAGTTGTATTTTTGAGGATTAATTTTACAACATTAATAATTAAACAACAACCATGTTGTCAATGAACACAAAAAACTCATTAATATCAAAGCTGAATATTTTTGGAAGTAGTTTTTAGTTTTAGCTATTTTAGGGGGATATCTGTGTGTGCAGGTGACTATTACTGTGCATAATTATTAGGCAACTTAACAAAAAACAAATTTATACCCATTTCAATTATTTATTTTTACCAGTGAAACCAATATAACATCTCAACATTCACAAATATACATTTCTGACATTCAAAAACCAAACAAAAACAAATCAGTGACCAATATAGCCACCTTTCTTTGCAAGGACACTCAAAAGCCTGCCATCCATGAATTCTGTCAGTGTTTTGATCTGTTCACCATCAACATTGCGTGCAGCAGCAACCACAGCCTCCCAGACACTGTTCAGAGAGGTGTACTGTTTTCCCTCCTTGTAAATCGCACATTTGATGATGGACCACAGGTTCTCAATGGGGTTCAGATCAGGTGAACAAGGAGGCCATATCATTAGATTTTCTTCTTTTATACCCTTTCTTGCCAGCCACGCTGTGGAGTACTTGGACGCGTGTGAAGGAGCATTGTCCTGCATGAAAATCATGTTTTTCTTGAAGGATGCAGACTTCTTCCTGTACCACTGCTTGAAGAAGGTGTCTTCCAGAAACTGGCAGTAGGACTGGGAGTTGAGCTTGACTCCATCCTCAACCCGAAAAGGCCCCACAAGCTCATCTTTGATGATACCAGCCCAAACCAGTACTCCACCTCCACCTTGCTGGCGTCTGAGTCGGACTGGAGCTCTCTGCCCTTTACCAATCCAGCCACGGGCCCATCCATCTGGCCCATCAAGACTCACTCTCATTTCATCAGTCCATAAAACCTTAGAAAAATCAGTCTTGAGATATTTCTTGGCCCAGTCTTGACGTTTCAGCTTGTGTGTCTTGTTCAGTGGTGGTCGACTTTCTGCCTTTCTTACCTTGGCCATGTCTCTGAGTATTGCACACCTTGTGCTTTTGGGCACTCCAGTGATGTTGCAGCTCTGAAATATGGCCAAACTGGTGGCAAGTGGCATCTTGGCAGCTGCACGCTTGACTTTTCTCAGTTCACGGGCAGTTATTTTGCGCCTTGGTTTTTCCACACGCTTCTTGCGACCCTGTTTACTATTTTGAATGAAACGCTTGATTGTTCGATGATCACGCTTCAGAAGCTTGGCTATTTTAAGACTGCTGCATCCCTCTGCAATATATCTCACTATTTTTGACTTTTCTGAGCCTGTCAAGTCCTTCTTTTGACCCATTTTGCCAAAGGAAAGGAAGTTGCCTAATAATTATGCACACCTGATATAGGGTGTTGATGTCATTAGACCACACCCCTTCTCATTACAGAGATGCACATCACCTAATATGCTTAATTGGTAGTAGGCTTTCCAGCCTATACAGCTTGGAGTAAGACAACATGCATAACGAGGATGATGTGGTCAAAATACTCATTTGCCTAATAATTCTGCACTCCCTGTATATATATATATATATATATATATATATATATATATATATATATATATATATATATATATATATATATATATATATATATATATATATATATATATATATATATATATATATATATATATATATATATATATATATATATATATATATATATATTATAAATATATATATATTATAAATATAATTTGGACCACTTCTATCATTTTCAGTGCTTCTTCAAAGTGGGTGGTGCTAAAGTGTTTTTTTGGTGCTTGTTTCGATTATTTGATTTTCTAAACATGATTATTTAAAAAAGAAAAATTGAAATAATGTGGACTGACGGCTTCAACAACAGCATATACAGTTGATTAACAACCTAATAGCTCACAGAAGGTCTGTTTATAAGTTATCTTTAAAAACAATTCCCCTTTGCTGCATTCTATCTGTTTGTTTGTAAACTGTGGATCCATTATTTTTTTTCTACACTCTTCATTACGCATTATAATATTTCCCACTACAACTCTGGTGCTATATTTAGACTTTTCTGAAGTCATATGATAGCATTGTGGGAGGAAAAGACTGAATTTATATTTACTGGAAATCCACAGAAGGAAGCCATACAGTCCTTTTTGGATGAACTGTTCATTTAATGCTTTAGAGAATTTTATGAAAATTGACATAAACAAAATGAAGAGAACGGTTTTATTTAATCTCACACTATCACAAAAAATGTGTAAATGCTGTCACTTGGGCAGTAGAAACACCTTTGCACTTTATTTACCCCTGCATATTAGTACCTTAAAGGTACTAAAAGGGTACCACCCCCAATTACAGCTTTTGTACTTTTTTTGTACTTGTACAAACATATCTTGCTCAATATAAATGTAAACATGCAGATTATTCAAAAACACCTTTTCTTTTTTCAGGAGCGGAGGTGTCCAGCACAGCACCTGGGAGGCTCTCACCTATTCCTGAGCTGGATCCCTGGGAGAGAGAAGCAGACACGGACTCTACAGAATTCACATACTCCTTATGCTCAGTGGACAGGTACAGCACATCCTGCTCCTCCAGCAGCTCCCTGTCTGACTCCCAGGAGAGAGGAGGTGAGTCACGCATCATCACACCTGGGTTTGGGATTGGCCAGCTTCCTCTTTACCAGACCACCATAGTGCCCTAAAGTGCTTTAATGAATAATAATTACAACATCAGCTGCCACCACGAGTTGTCTTATGTTCAAATTCAAACTCTTAATTTTCTCTCAAATGAGCAGTGGTTTTATACATTATCTTGTTTTGTTAAAATCCTTTGATTTTTAATGAATTTATGTTTTGCCAGAAGCATATAATTATGCATTTTTAAATGGTAAATTATTCAAACGTATCTATAATTTAAAATGAAAACTAAGGAAAAGCTTGTGATTTTAAAGCTGTCTACATCAGTTGAATAACTGAATTAAGCAGCACATTCGATTAAACTTACATATAGAGATGAATTATTAAAACCATGCGCTGAGAAGTCTTGTACGTGTGTATTATGATTCAACAGCTTTTTCAATATGAAATTAATTAGAACAATATATTTCCCCTCATTCAGCCAGTAGGTTCAGATGAGTTAAGGTGCAGTCATTATGTCGTGGTGTTGAGCTTTACACGCGTTACAATGCCTTTCCTGGTGTAATATTCAGAGGTTAATCTAATTCCAACTCTTATGCTCACAGGCAAGGGTATTTTGTCCCGCATTATGCTCAAATCTACTTAATGTCTTGAAAGCCCTATTTGAAGCTTGGTTTATTTATTTTTTACATAAGACCCTAGGCTTTGTGGAAACATGTCTTAAAACAGACCATCACAGTAAGTTAACTACGCTAAAATCCTGCTAATTTTTTGAGTCTGTCATCCCTCGGTTTATTTAATCACCTGGAAGTCTCTGTCTCTCTCCAGCAGAGCACAGATGATCTTCTAAGGGAAAAACACCTATACAGACAGGTGATAATTGATTACATCTCCACACAGCTCTATTCCTTCTCTCTTTGGAAGGAAAAGGTGATTCAGTAAATTATGCATGTATACAGAAGTGCCCGGCGAGAGCTGGTAGGCTTTTAAACTGTTGTATACAAGAGGTGCAGACAGACTGCAGGTCAACAAGGGCCTTTGAGTGTCTATCCCCATCAGCCGAAATCCCAAGGTAAGAGTTTTCAAAGAGGCATTTAGGTTCAGTAACATACATAACACTGTGTGGGCTTTCTAAGCTCTTGGCATGATCATGCCATGTGTCATTCTGAGTGCGCCTTTTTTTCAGCATTTTACATTATTTGTTTTCTTCAAACGATTTGAAGGTTGACATGTTGTGTTAGACAGATGTGATCATTTCAATTAAATTCTAAATGGGTGCTTGTTGTAATGTACTGTAGTACATTATTGCATATTGTAAAAAGAGTGATGATAGAGTCTGTTAACCAGTAAATGTTTAAAATTATTCAAAACTTATTAGCAATATCATTGTATCTATCTCTGATAGAGACACACAAAAAGCCGTTTTTTTCGTAATTTTAAGCAAAAAAGCATTTGAAAATTGGACAAAAAACTGAACTGAACAGTAATGTGTGAAATAACTACAATACCATGAAGCATTGCGAATGACAAATTTAAAAGTGGCCAATAATATAAATATAAAACTACTATTAAAGATGTTGATTGTGCATATATAAATAATTAATTATCTTTTGCAAAAAAAAAAAAAAAAAAGATATATATAATATTATTTTTTATTACAATTTTAAAGTAGTTTGAGAACAGTTTATGTATCTTAAATGCGCATAAAAACTTTACATTTTTGCTTAATCAACCCTTGGAACGTAAAAGTGGTTGTAGTTGAAAAACGAACAAAACATTTATTTGTTTGGGCCTTTTGATTTCATGACCTATAACTAGCATCTGTACATATTTGACATGCCTCACGTTTCTGCTAACTACTCTCAAGTACTCTCCATTAGGGAGGTTTTAAACACTTCTTTATAGCTTCTCAAATGCAGCCATGAATAAAGTATAGAGTTGTGGTCAGAATTATTGGCACCCCTGGTAAATGTGATCAAAGATGGCTGTAAAAATAAATCTGCATGGTTTATCCTTTTGATCTTTCATTCAGAAAATTCCCATAATCTAACCTTTCATTGAAGTAAAAGAATGGAAAGTCAGGGAAAAATTACATTTTGAAATAAATGTTTTTCTCCAAAACACATTGACCACAATTATTGGCACCCCTAGAATTTTTTTGTAAAATATATCTGTAAAGTATATTCCCATTAATATTTACATTTTTTTAGCACACCAGGGTGACTAGGAACATGAAATTGTCTAGCTATGATTTCTTGTTTCACATGAGTATAAATATGAGGAAACACAAAGGCCAAATTCCCTTAAAGGGGGGGTGAAACACTCATTTTCAGTCTGAATGTAAGCTGAAGGCAGTGGGAGGCTGGTCGGTTGGAATATTCCGCTTTTTGTTTAGTAATCCAGTCACC
This sequence comes from Romanogobio albipinnatus, assembly GCA_023566225.1. NCBI lineage: Eukaryota > Metazoa > Chordata > Actinopteri > Cypriniformes > Gobionidae > Romanogobio > Romanogobio albipinnatus. Next base: position 12,506,225 of record CM042250.1, read on the forward strand.
AGAGTTTCTAATTGTATCATTGGAGTCAAGCTTTGTCGTTTGAGCACTGTGCTGATTTGTTGAAGTTGAAATTATGAGATAAAATATAGAAGCGATAGAGCAAAGCGCGGAGCAGTAAGCAAGAGTGTCCGAACAGTAGCGAAGCAGGAAGGGGGTGTTCAATTAAGATGTTCCAATCAACTAAAGCTGTTACGAATCTGCCTGGAAGAGAACATGTGTCTATATTGTCTTAACCCATGACGAGGAGGAGAGTTTGAGTGGCCAAAGACTCTCCAAGGATCACAGATGGAGAATTGCAGAGATTAGTTGAGTCTTGGGGTCAGAAAGCCTAAAAAAAAAATCAAACAACCCCTACATCACCACATGTTGTTTGGGAGGGTTTCAAGAAAAATCCTTCTTGCTCATCCAAAAACAAACTCCAGCATATTCAGTTGTCAGACACGACTGGAACTTCAAAAGGGACCTGGTTCTGTGGCCAGATGAAAAAAAAAAAAAAAGAGTTTTTGGCAGCAAACCCACCAGATGGGTTTGGTGCAAACAGGGATAAAAAGTATCTCATGCCCATGGTTAAATATACCACTGGATCTTTAATGTTGTGGACCCTATCTTTGCTGGAGATCCTGGACATCTTGTTCAGATACATGGTATCATGATTTCTAGCAAATACCAACTGATAAAAAAATCAACCTGGCGGCCTTTGTTAGAAATCTTATAATGGGCCGTAGTTGGATCTTCCATCAGGACAATGATCCAAAACAAACATCAAAATCAACAGACAAATGTGTCACTGAGCTCAAAATGAAGCATTTGCCATAACCGTCCCAGTCCCCTGACCTGAACTCTATTGAAAATGAGTGGGGTAAACTGAAGAGAAGGAGCACCATCTAAGAGATTCTTTATGGAGGAATGGTCTCTGATCTCTTGTCAGGTGTTCTCCAAACTCATCAGGCATTATAGAACAAGACTCAGAGCTGTTATCTTGGCAAAAGGAGGTTGCAAAAAGTATTTAATAAAAGGGTTCCATTAATTATGGCCAACGTGTTTTGGAGAAAAGCATTTTTTTTCTTTTTTTTAAATATCAAAAGGATAAACAATGATTTATTTTTACAGCCATCTTTGATCACATTTACCAGGGGTGCCAATAATTCTGGCCGCAACTGTAGATGTTTTAGCATTCCCTTTTAACTGCCCACAATGTGTTGATTTCTTATTTTTGTTGTTCAGAGTTCTGTGCTGGGATTGTACTGAATTGTCTCTTCTGCCGGTTCTACGAGCTGTTCCTCATGTTACCTGAAACATGCGAGCGAGCTGCATACTCCATCTGCCCTACCTACATGCTTTTCTCTTCAGCCGCGGAACCTGCGCACAACACCAACTGGAACTGCGGTTGTGATTTT